>OX382260.1:5331580-5987906 GCA_947507595.1 Pyralis farinalis
ATCGGTGATACAGAGGTACCCATGCAGACGACTTTTGTACAAAGTCTCCCTCTGGTATGGTCTGGTTATTGTACAACAAAGTTTTTTACAACAGGAACAACACTAGTAAACTTACTAATAATAACTTTGCACTGTGTTCTTACTAACCAGTGACAAGCGAGGGATTACATCGCTCATCACTTACACCACACGCTGTACGCCGGGGTCGAGTTGTTTTCGATTACGATTCGTTTCTCGTCGAGGTCAATACCGCACGTGCAGTGACTGCAGCGAGAACTGACTAATGGGTATAAACAACATAAGATTTGAATTTAGAACATGATTCAATTTTAGGCTTGAACTATTAAGCGAGGCAGAAGGTAGGTACGAGTATTTTGTAAGTCCAGCCATGCAATTCTGTAAGAGCAAACATCCTTACATCCTCGGAAACATCGGCTGTATCGGCATCGGCATCGGCCTTGAACACAAAATTGCAATTCCTTAGTGTCGCTTTTCATGGTTGTGCGACACTAGCGCCGCAAGGCTGCGTTTGGAATTGGAATTCTGCAAGGCAAACAACCTCGCGTACGCTTACAGCCTTATAGAATACCAAATAAAAAGCCGTGATCGCAGCAGACGATGTCAAAGTTGTGACATCTGTGATCACAGCGACGCACACAGCCATTACGAGTGCTTAGAGAATTGCATGGCAGTAGGCCAATTCTACTAAAAACCTGCGGCTGCACGTTTACGCTTGTCAATTGAGTCGTTCAGTGCTAAATACGTGAATTCCCTGCACTGCAACGACACTGCAACTACGCTGCAACTGTGCGTATCCTGCAAATGAACTACTTGACACCTGTCGTGATACCATATTTAAATGTAATAAATTGGATTTTTACTCAATCTTGACTCCTATAGTTTCAAACCCCATTGCCTTTGGTTGCCGGCGTGGATGTATTTCTAACTGAAAATAGGCTTTATACTTAATCATATTCCCACAAACATCGCCAAAACAAAACAAATATTTTGTAATATAAACCCCCCTTTCTGAATATTAATTTCACTTTGCAAAAGTTGCTTGAAACTAACGTTAGCAAAACTGCAAATAAACTCCTTCAAAACTTCTGTCACCGCTACACAAATGTCAAAACAATTTATCAGAATACGATTTACAGCCTATACAGTTCTTTGGCTCGTACTTGTATTCAGAGAGTAGATAATTGCTACGTTTTATATGAAATTTAATCTAAACAGCTTTGTGCGTTTTCGCCACCAATTACCTCGTGCGAACTAGCGCCGCCCGGCACCTACCCACTACCGTTAGTAGCTGTATCATGCCGTCGCTGCCACGGCTGCTTCGGTCATCTCTGTAAATGTAAGATGTAAATTTGATTTTCGCAAAATAACGCCTTTATCTTTTAACTACTAGGTTTTAGTTGTGCCACAGGATATTACGTAGGTACACTTTCGTTATAGGTACCTACCGATAATTGTAATCAGATGAAACATATACCCCGTCATGCATTAAGGTTCGGCAGCGAATGCTACGAAAATGAATGGTATCCATGCTGGGTATTCCTCAGAAAAAAACAAACTTACTTCTCCAGTACCCATATCACTACATATTATAAAACAAAGTCCCACGCCACGTCTGTCTGTTTGTCTCTGTTTGTCAACGGATTTTGCGGTTTTCACTAATAGACATTGTGATTCTTCAGGAAGGTTAAGGCGTATGATTTGTTAAGGTTTTGTGTAAATCGGTTGAAATATGACGACAATTGTTGAAAACGTCAGAAGTCAAGCTACGGAGCTTGGAAGCTTTCATCGGATTTTAAGAGAGCTAGGGCGCATCAAAGCAGCCCGTCTGGGGACGTACCTCACAGAAAACCGCAGCCAAATAACAACTCCCTAGAGGGTTGTTGTGTTCCTGTGTGTGAGTGAGGTCACCAGTATGCTCCCAAGGAGTTGCTGTGTAAGCAGCAGAGAAGGCATCGCGCGAGTGATACTTAATATATCGCAAGCGTTAATAGGCTACGGTGCCCGCTTTACATCAGGTGGGCCGTATGCTTGTATGCCTCCCAACGTAGTATAAAAAAATATATATACGGATATACAGTATTAATCCTTATCAATTTAAATACTTTAGGTACCTGGTATCCTTTTCACTACATAATTTAAATGATGGTACCGACAGACGCGGCGTGGGAGTGTGGTAGCATAATATGCTCTACTACCCGTGTAAAGCCGGGGCGGGTTGCTAGTGTTAATATATTTCATAAACTACACATTCAAATCCGGTGGATACAAAAGAGAACAATGTGGAATGAAAGATGATGTAGTGACGAAAATTGGAAAGGGTATGTAATGGTTTGATCACTTGGAAAGTATGAATCAAATGAACATGTATACCAGTCTTTCGTGACTCTTTTGTCGTCCATAAAGTGCCAGCGAGGAGTGAGCGGCACATTGACCAAATATAATATATACATAATTTTTTTATGCCCCTAAGGTGGCAAACAAGCTTACGGCCTGCCTGATGGTAAGCAGTTACCGTAGCCTATGGACATTTGCAACACCAGGGGTGTCACTCTTGCGTTGCCGACTAAGATAAACATGTGACCAAATATATATAATATAATATATATGTAAATATGAATAGGTTGATGAATGTAGAAGAAGCGAAAGAAGCATGTTTGAATCGGTGTACCACGTGTCATGATATGTCTTTTTCTTCTTTTTCGCGTTATCTATCTATCTATCTATAACTTCACGTCAAATCCCTTACGGGGAATTACCCCGTAATGGATTTGACGTAGGATTTGACGCAGAGGGTACCGAGCGCCACGTGACTCGATCCTTACGTACCTCATTCGCGTTATCCCCTTTCCTAAATCTAAGGATTTAGTGAAGATACTGAGTTCTACAAAGAGCGACTGTCGCCAGACCCCCACAACCCAGAGAGAAAATCAGATCTCTCTTAGATTAGGCCACACGTCTTTAGAAATATAATTTCTTGGACGTGTGGGCTTCCTCACGATGTTTTCCTTCACCGCCGAGCTAGTGATAAATATGTACATAAATCTGAAAATACGAATTTAGTGGTACATGCCCCGCTAGGATTCGAACCGGGTTACAGGTGGTCAATAGGCTAATTCCTTATCCATTGGACTATCACTCCTCTCAGGTGTGATGTATGTATGTACATTCAAATTCTTAAATACATACAGCAGAAGAATAGCTTGAAACAGGTTAATTATCGGTTTAGATTAAATAAAATCCGAATAAGTAGCTATAATATGATATTAAAATAAATAAATATTTCTGACAATATTTATTATATTGTCAGACAAATTACACAGCGCCACCTAGCCCCAAAGTAAGCGAAGCTTGTGTTATGGGTACTAGACAACTGATAATAAACATACGTAAATACATTTTTTTTTTGTAAATACATACTTATTATACATAGAAAATACCCAGACCAATACAAACAGACATGTTCATGCACACAAATGTTTGTACTGTGTGGGAATCGAACCCACGAGCGTTGGTGTTAAAGTAACGTAACAGCGCGTTTCGCCACTGCGCCACCGAGCTCGTCTAAAAGAATAAACTACGTGTTTGAATGAAATGATTGGTCCATACAGCACCGAAACATGTAGTGTTGGCGAATAAAATTTGTACACAGATTCTTTACATGATGAAAGTTCACAATAAGAATTAGTAATAATAAATTATCATCACTGGAACATCATTCAGAGGCAGACAAGAACAAATTATATCATATGAATAGATTCTATGCTCCATGATCTAAATATATCTAAGAAAAAATGCTTCGGTTAGGTCATATTCTATGCGAGTATTTCCATGTCATCCCTTAAGTTCTAACACCGTGTAACTCAAAAAATGGTTGTTTTGAGCTACGTATGTCATTCGATAGAGAATCGAAAGATGCACCATTTGACCAATCTCTTCTAATAAAAAATCTTTATTTGCAGACTACACTACAATGTGGAATTGGTTTTTGGAGCAGGCCAATTTGGGAAGTATCTCCACCTCTCAGAATATCGCAGCCAAATAACAACTCCCTAGAGGGTTGTTGTGTTCCTGCGTGTAGTGGGGTCTCCTGAAAGCTCCTTATAAGTTGGTGTGTTAACTGCAGAGGTGGCATCGCGCCAATATTGCAAGCGCTTTATAAGCTAATAAATTTATAGGCTACGCTAACCGCTTTACATCAGGTGGGCCCTATGCTTGCATGTCTCCCGACGTTGTAAAAAAAAAAGATTATGACTGATAGTAACTCAATTCACCCCTACTGTTCGGCACCTACTTGCCAAAACACGTTTGTGTGAGCGCGTGATGCTTTCATGCGCAATTAAGTGGGAAGTAACCCACCTGATGGAAAATCAGACCCAAATAACAACTACCTGGAGCGATGTTGTGCTCCTGCGAGTGAGGAGGGATACCGGTTGTCTCCTAAGGAGTTGCTGTATTAGCAGCACGGGTGACAGCCCGCGAACGATATCCTGCGATATGTCCTTTCATAGGCTACAGTAACCACTTTACATGAGAGGATCGGTATGATTCCCGACATTATGTAAAAAAACAGACTAAGTGCGAGTTGAACTCGTGCACCGAGCGTTCTATACAAACTTGGACATTCGCCAAAATAATTAGGTAATACTAGTGAAGTTCAAAAACTATGAAAGCACCGATCATTGCTCTAGCGAAAAGATAAACTGGATTAGTAGACTTGATTGAACAAAAAGATGAACTTAATTGCGTTGATACTGTTGATTGTTGGCGTTTGGTGGAATTTTGAAGAATTCTTGTTAATGTTAACACTTGTAGGTACAAATTCCATTTCACAATGTTTTATTTTTACCGACCGGTTTCACCTTTACTACATTATCTAGATATTACTAATAAATAACATTGTGAAGTGGAATCCGTACTAGTGCTAGCATTAAGAGGGTGCATCCGAGATATCGGTGTTTTATTCATTTTTCAAACACAATTACGTAGCTATGAGACCACATTGGTTAAAAAAAATAATCTTATAAAACAGCCTATAAAACCGCGCAATTAGTTCATTTAGTACGCGATGGGATGTGACATTGAGAGAAATAAATCGATTAAATAAAAATCGATTTTTCTCTTTTCAATATAATCGCATCTCGGAAGTTTTTTTTTTATATTTTTTTTTATTAGTTCAGCATAGTGGCCCCTCTTTGCCTGATGGTAAGCGAAAGAGGAGCCCAAATCGCAACTGCAACTGACAACATACTACATCCCGTATCCTGTCAGTTGACGCTGCCATGCTGACCCGCAAAATGCTTCTTCACGCTTCGTTTGAAGGATCCCATATTGTAGGAAGGAGGGAACACATGTGCAGGCAAGGCGTTCCACTTTTTAATGGTACGACAAAGATAGGAGTTGCCGAACTTTTTGGTACGCGAAGAGATATTCTCAACCGTGGAACTATGACATCGCAAGCCCGCACGTGTGGTTCTATGACGGAAGGGTGAGGGTGGGATAAGGAAAACAGTTCTTCAGAGCACTCGCCATGGTAAAGGCGGTTCCGAGGATACCCCAAAATCAATCAAACAAAATGATAAGAAAAATGTAATCTGAAAAAAAAAAATGTTAAATATGGATAACTAGCTGTTACCGGGGTTTCGTCGCTATGATTAATCTATTACTCCATTTTAGCGTAAAGAAGGTGAAACAAATACACTTTAAATTTATAATATAAGTATGGATTCTTTAACACCACATTCGGATGGCAAAAAGCATACAACCCGACTGATTTGAAGCAGTTACTATAAACTATGATCAATAACGGCATAAGGAGTTTTGACACCCCCTCTTTTAACGCAGCAACTTCGAACTTCTTGGTAATTTCACTCTATCGTAGGAACGCAACAATAGCAATTGTTAGTGGGCTGCGGTCTTCTGTGAAGTGGAGATAATTCTATCGGAGGACTATCGCTGTGCCCTACCTAGCCAGGATGCACCACGTGCAGGTTGGCTTTGTGAATGAAGGCACCTTACACTTACATCCTAATGTATTATTGAAACTGGAATACTATTCTAATGTTGTCTTATTATGTACTTACTAATAATAAGATAAAATACACGCTCTAACAAACGCGCATATACGCAGGTTTGGCAGAGAAACACGTTATAATCACTACAAAACGTATATTTTGATGATGAATATCACCTTAAAATTTACTTCCATAAACACAAGTATCAAAATGGGTCATACAAAATAGTAAGGCGCTCAAGTTTCACACACGGGAGCGTGCGTTATAGTGTGTATCAGAATCTAGTCGTATTTCGGATCACTGAAGTTTCGAGTTGCGTGAATTCACGTACACGCTCTTAACAAGAGACTAACTTAACTTTGCCGTTGGTAAATTGTTGTCCCGATAGATAGATAGGTCGCGGTTAGTTTACCAACTGCAAATAAGTTTGTAATAGATTTTTTTGTGATGTATCTACAAAAATAATGGTTTTAGAATGTGTCCCTTTACTTATGGTAAATGACATTGCTTCTCTTAAATTTCATGACACGTAAGGTACAGTTTTATTTCTTGCAACGTCGGGAGGCAGACAAGCAAACGGCCCACCTGATGTAAAGTGGCTACCGTAGCCTATGAACGCTTGCAATACATTCAGTACCACTCACGCGATGCCACCTCTGCTGCTAACACATCAACTTCTTATGAGCTTACTGGTGAGCTCACTCACACACAGGAACACAACAACCCTCTAGGGCGTTGTTATTTGGCTGCAGGTTTCTGTGAGGTGTAGGTACTTTCCCAGACGGTCTGCTCTGATGTGCCCTATTTCTCTCAAAAAGGTTTTGATTCTCATGCGAATGTCAAAACATACTTAGAAGTTTGATTTTCTCTCTGTTCAAATGGATTGCATTGCATTCCACGCGTTCTTGAGAAAAATGATCTTGACAGACGGACAACGAAGCGATCCCATAAGGGTTCCAGTTTTCCTTTTGATACCTCAGAACCATAAAAAAGAGATAAAGATCGCTACTAAACTTCACAGGATCACTCGCTGCGCTGATCTGAAAATTCTCTGACAATTTCATCAAAATCGATTTTCGAGTCCATGAGGTCAAACATTCATTTTTGTCATTTTTATTTATTATTAAACGTGGGTGAACCTTCCAGACGTTACATCAGAAGATATATTAGAAATGAGCGTTGGACGTCTGCCAGCGCCGGCCAGGCATCCATTGTAACAGTTGGCATGGACACTGCATCTGTAATCACCACACCTATTCTAAAATAGGCCTTCTTTGGATAAAAAAGTAATATTGTATAAGTATACGAGTGAACTATTTACTTGATGATATTTCTTTTTCCTAGCGTTATTCCGTTTGCTAATTCATTACGATTGGCGGGGTCCGCTACCTAAGCCTAAGGACTTGGCGGTGGATACTAAATTTTGTTATGGAGCGACTGTTAGGCCATCACAACCCAGAGGGAAAACCAGAGCTTTCTTAAGCTAAGTCTTTTGAAATATAATTTCTTGGATGTGCTGGTTACCTCACGATGTTTTCCTTTACCGCTGAGCAAGTGATAGTTACAAATATAAATCCGAATTTAGTGGTGTATTCACGGGTGCTCCATGCGTGTTTCCAAAAAAATATAATAAAATTCCAAAAGTACAACAAGGCTAATTTATAGTTAATAGATTCAGGCGTTATGTGGCGTAAGTCCCGCGCTAGGCCGCATGAACTAATAGGTAGGTGGCGGAAGCACACAAAGCAGGTTAGATCAAATTGCAAGTTGCAATTGCAAAATTATTATTATTATTTCTATAGTCTCTGCCTACCCCAATGGGAGACAGGCGTGATGATATGTATGTATGTAGAAAAAAAATTAATTAAAATTTGTAAATAATGTCATTGATTGTTTAATGGCACTCGTTAAGTCATAACATATTATAAATAGTAGGGGACCTAGAACGCTGCGTTGTGAAACACTATACATTGTTTTGGGTGGTTTAGATCTAAATTTTTAGTTTTATAATTAATTATTTATATTTCAGTCACTTGAAAACGCATAGTTATATATGATTGGATTAACTTTAGAACATTATTTGATATTCCGTAAGGTTAGAGTTTATTAATTAAGATCTTATGATCTACATAGACGTAAGCCTGCTCGTGTTACGGAATACGGAAGAGACTGATTACTCAAAAATTATCATAGTAATGAGTAGAACCATTGCTTTTATACCCTATGTATGAAGGATCTACTGAGTAGTAGAAAATATATTATAAATGTATAAATTAAATAAGGACAAAACGTTTGCTAAAATAATAACCCGCCATCTGGTTTTGTCGTAGTTGGGTAATAAGGTTACAAGTTACAACTATTTAGTTCTCTATTTTTAGTCGCTATATAAACGTAGGCGAATCCGTGCATATTTGATGCGGGCACAGGCACGCCTCCAAATCATTGGAAGTGAATCTGTGATGTAAATGTTTATTACTTGAATTATGTAACAAGTTGATGTGGATCTAATAAATAATTCAAATAATAAAACTAACTTTAAACTTCTTGTTACTATTTATTACCTGTCATACTAACGATTTGTACTTCATTCTAATCCATGCTAGTTAGAATACAGTAAACTCCCTTTTATCTGAACAAACTTTTCCGAATGCCGCTGTTAAATAAGGCGGATTTTTTCTGTAAGAACGCAAAAATTATAAATTTGAAAACTCATTTTTATTCAGCATTTCAAGACTTGAGTTTTCAATCTTACTTTGGCGCCTTTTTTAACACGTCAACATCATTTTCTCAGTTTAAACCATACAGGCTTATTCACAACCATATCAATAGTTATCCGAAACGGCCACCGCCCGGGGCGCCGCCCGTCCCAATCATTTCGGATAAATGGGAGTTTACTTTACACAGCTGCATATGATGTGTTTGTGTTTGTGTGTATGTGTGTAGTAGTAGTAGAATCTATATGTAGCGTAATTTATATATGTGTATAATTTACTTTCTTCCTTACCCACCGTTATAATGGGCAAAACTAGCAAGATTTGCTACCGCCATAATCTCCATATTCCTTATTTCTTGTTTAAGATCCTCAAAGACTCGTTTGCACCCTCCTACCTGCGTTCCCGCTTCCAGCTGCTTCCTCCTAGATCCCGTTCTCTACGTCCTTGCGTTACCAAGACTTTAGTCCATCCTTCTGCGCATTTCAACTTCTTTTATAACTCTTACACTTGCCGCGCTGCACAGTTATGGAACCAACCCTTATATATTCATGATATTTCATCTATCACCACTTTTAAAAAGAGGTTGAAATACCACTATCTATCGATATATGTAGTAGTATTTATTTCATAGTTATTATTTTATGTAAGTAATTAATTGTACAGAAAACCGCAGCCAAATAACAACTCCCTAGAGGGTTGTTGTGTAGGTACCTGCGCGTGAGTGAGGTCACCAGTAAGCTCCCAAGGAGTTGCTGTGTAAGCAGCAAAGGAGGCATCGCGCGATGTGTGGGATACTTAATATATTACAAGCGCTAATAGGCTACGGTACCCGCTTTACATCAGGTGGGCCGTATGCTTGTATGCCTTCCGACGTGGTATAAAAAAAAACATGCAAGAAAACAACAACCCTTCAGGGATTTGACACTTCGCTGCAGTTTTCTGTGAGGTGGAGGTACTTCCCCTTTCTTAAAAACATCCAAACCAAGAGAAATATACCAATATAAATAAATATAAGGTCAAGACTAACCTACCATGACCAAACTGATCGTGTTTTATCGTGATTAAAGAAGCGAGTGACGTGTGTAGGGACCGAGTCATGTAGCTCTCTGCCTACCCCGCAAGGGATGGACGTGAAGTTATAGATAGATAAGTAGACAATAAATATGTTTAATAATTGTATGTAGAGAATAAAGCTTTACAAGCAAACACGATGGTACGTAAGATACATATAAACAAAGTCATTGGTGACATTTATGCATCATTCGTTGAAACTGGATGTCCATGTCGAGTTGTGGAACAAATTTTATCTGAATTGCATCAGAAACTGTTCACTAAGTGCAGTAACTCACAGGCAGACATTAGAAAATCACAAGTTTGCAGGAAAACACAAGGAGTTTGCAAGAAAACATGATAGTGATCGAATTCCCTAATGGAGAACGTTTCGGGGCATTCGTGATAACGTCAGTTCCAGGTAGGTTAATACAATTTAGCACGCGTGGCGAAGGACTAGTGCCACTATCGAAAATTAAATAAGCCATTTACGAAGTCGAAGGCCAAGGGCTCTGTATCTTTCTTTTATTAACTACAAGCGACCGCAGCACATATTGTTTCGGTGTCCCGCATGCTCCAAACAGAGGTTTGACTTGGAGCAGGATTTGGGTATGCGCGTCACCGAAACTACAGTCTCCGAAATAGTGGTGGGGAAAAGTAGAGTAAAATTTTTAAAATACTGCGTCAGTCTAGCCATGGCTGTCATAGATCGGAACAAGCCGAGCAGCTCCACCTTGGACGAATGCTGTATACCGATGGGATTGCGGTGGCTAGGTGGAGCTGTGAAGCTCTCTGTCGCCCGTGGCTGGACTGACGCAGTATGGGGAGGGAAGTTTTGGAAATAGCCATCATCGTATCACGGGCGTTCTAAAATGGGCAACATTTTTTTTTTTTTTTTTTAAATACAACTGAAAAATGATGAATGGAAGAATGAATTGCGGAATAGAAGAGTATGATAAATGAATGTGTTTATTTATAATTAATTGAATATTTAAAAAAATATAAATGAAAAGGTAAGATGAAAAGAGCCTTGCCCATGGTAGGGGTGCACGAAAAAAAAAAACTACTAGCGATTCGCCCCGTTTCGCACGGGTAGTAGAGCATATTACATACAGTAAGGATTAATATTGTATATCTGTAAAATATCCGTTGAAAACTTCAAGCGAACATTTTTCCGACATCTTCAACAATTATCGTCATATTTCAACCGATTTGTACAAAACCTCAACAACGTCTAACTTCCTCAACATTCACTCTATCTATTGGTAAAAACAGCATGATAAACCGATCAGTAGTTTATGAGTTTATCGCGAACGGACTGTCAGATAGACGGGGCGTGGGACTTTGTTTTATAATATGTAGTGAAGTATGTTTGTGGAGGATGTATTGATGTTTTTTTATAAAACTACTTCGGATGTTTTCGGATATTAATTTCAACAATGCAGAGTACGAAGGGGAGTCTATTTAGGCATGCAAACAGAAGGCGCATCGGATGTAAAGCTGTTTGCGATCACTCGCGCGTTGCCACCCCAGCTGATAACAACAACTCCTTAGGTGACATTACTCGCTTATGAACACAATAACACTCAAGGAAGTTGGTGTCTAGCTGCGGTTTTCAGTGAGGTAGACCTCAGACGCGCGACTGGGGAATCCCCGTTTTGAGTCCCCAGCAGGTGACCTCTCCTCCTCTCTAGAAAATACCCAGCCAAACAAACATCTTCACGCAAACAAATGTATGCCCCGTGTAGGCATCGAACCCCTCTTGGGTTGGTTTTAAAATAGCATTGCTAAACACCTCAATGTCGAGCTCGTCAGATTTAAACGGATGAACGGAAACAGTGGTGCCATGTAGGTTCCTATTTAAAGTTACCTGTCTGTGTTCACGTCAGTGAACTAAGCGCCACATCACTCGGTCCTTACTCCTTATAAACCTCGCTCACTTCTCAAACATTCATAGGTATACAATATATAGATACAATATATATATACAATATATAAAATAGGTGTATAGGTATACATAATTTATACAATTCTGCAACACGACCAATTTGGTCCTTAGCATTGAAAACATGAAGATGTGATTTTTTTAATCCTCTACATCTATGTTTCTGTGTATCATACAATAAGAAATAATTCTTAGTATACAGACACCAGAACGAAAGAATATTATATAGATCACAAATATTTTAGTCTAATTAATGCCCTAAATTGCTGAGGAGTGTGTTCACTGGTAACCGTTCCCTACCTAATATATTTTTAGCATTTAGCACATTATCGGCATCATTATTATCTTACTATTCTTTCGTTTAAGTTAAAAAATGAAATCAATTATTTTTTTATTTTAAATTGATCATTAGTTGGGTAATTACCAATGCAATGCGCTGTATTAAAAAAAAACTCAGACTTCAGACTTCTGCAAAGAAACCGGAAGAGCGCCAGCCTAGACTTAGGGGGGCGGCATCCAAAATCTAGCCCATAGCATCCAGCAAAAATATTTGTCGAAAAAAAAAAAATATATAGAAAACGTATTCATATAATAACCGGGATAAATAAATGATAATGTATAGTTTTTATAAATTCATTTTATTCTTCTTTTTAGCGTTATCCCGTTTCCTACTTCATTAGGATCGGCGGGGTTCGCTACCTAAGCCTAAAGATTTCGCGAATATACTGATTTTTACATGGAACGACTGCCGTCCGACCTTCACAACCCAGAGGGAAAACCAGACCTTTCTTAGGTAAGGTCACACGTCTATCGAAATATAATTTCTTAGACGTGCGGGTTTCCTCACGATGTTTTCCTTCACCGCCGAGTAAGTGACAATTACAAATATGTACATAAATCCGAAAACACGAATTTAGTGGTACATGCCAGGATTCGAACCGGTGACCTGTGGATCAATAGGCCGGTTCCTTATCCACTGGGCTATCACTGCTTTTTAAATTCATTTTATTATTCGCTAAAATTATGTTATTGTAGCGTGTAAATAATATGCATATTATGACTCCATGATGAATGATGATGGTGAACTTGAATTACTTTAATTTAGTATTTGCAACTTGAATTTGAAAATATTTTTCCAGTATTATATACTCAATAGTCAGGAGGACCTCTATAATTTGTCTGGGACCTTTCTTAACACATGTATAATTAACACATTTGTTTGATCTAGCATGCAAATAATTAATTAGTTTTGACGAAACAAAAAAAAAAACACATAACAGACGCATTGAAGCCTTAAGCTACGTGTTATAAATAACAAAGGGTTCATTATTGGCCCGCGGAATGCTAAATCGTCCCTAAACGTGTCATACTTATGCTATCAAGCCAGAAAAAACCTTATTCACATTGACAAACTTAAGTAATGCGTCTAATAAAATCACTCAAAATCTTACACACTTCAAATTTAGGTTTAAATTTGAGTAGCTGATAGTAACATATTCATATTGGTTGTTAAGGTCGATATTGCGCACGCGACGAATTTAAATTGTGTATGGGATACAATTGTCTATAAAAGCGGTGCGCAGGCGCAGGACGTAATCGAAAGTGTATGAAAATGAAGGTGATTGCACGTTCTTATTGTTTTTTTCGTCCCGTAGTGATTTATGTGGATGGAAGTTAAATAATTTTTGTGAAAATTATGTTTTGTTTTTATGTGAAGTGATAAATACATCAAATATTTTATGGAAATCACAACAAAATCATTATCATAATTAGTTATATCTAATCATAATATATTTTGTTATTAAAACTCCCAGACCTAAAACCAAAGGTTAAAGGATAGTGGTTAAAATTTGTCAGTTAAAATATCCACATATAATTTAGTTACATAAACAATCAAGTGAAATAGAAATCTATTTATAGTAATTTATTTAAAACATTCATTCGTGGTTAGTTCGCAAAGATCGATAGGAACCCCCTTTTTAAGGGATATGGTTCGAAGGGCTCAAACAAACACGAAGTATATACATATACTTTGAGTATTTCGGAAACGGCTCAAACGATTTCGATCAAATTTTGTATTTAGTGAAGCTTTTGTATTTTAAGTTTATCTTTCCAGAAAAAACTAGATTTCATATAAAAATAAACGTTGAACGAAGCTCCATCGAGGTTCTAATAAAATATTGTATATTTGGTAGGGGTTGCTGGTTGTGATCTTCCTGTTCGTGAGCGGTGTGGTGTCTGAGGCCCCTGCGGCGCCTTACCCGCCCAGTGGCTTCCGACCTAAAGGACCAGCCTTCGAATTACCACAAAAACAGACACAGGTAAGCTTAAAAATATGAATTCAAAACATTTGGAACTTTTTCTCAGGAAAAATGATTGTTCAAAGTGAATTCGAATTACTGGCAGCACTGAAGTTTCAGGTTCTGAGAAATCGGTGACCAATTATATAACTTTAACTCGTCTCGCGTTTGCGGTCGGCTATATCGGTCTTTTGTCATTTCCTCGCCCGTTCGCAAAATGCGGGGAATGGCTAGTTTAAGAGCGGTAGGGCTTTACTTCACTTGCCTTTTTTATGCAATGTCAGAAGTCAAACAATCGTCGCCTATAAAAACTTGCAATACAATAAGATACGCATTGCCACACCCGCAACTAACACATCAACTGGTTTGGACTTTACTGGTAATCTCAGTCAGTCGAAAGAACGGAACTCTTGTGTTAGTTGTTTGGCTGCGGTTTTCTGTAAGGTTGAAGTTCCGAAATCAGGTTGCTTTGATGCGTCTCACTTCTGTCTCTCCAGAGCCTCGTTTCTTAATTAGTAGGGCCTACTACATGCAGGTGAGGTTTATTTTGATTCTAAAGATGATAGTGAGCCACTTATACCCACTAATTGAATAACATTCTTTAAAGTGGACAAGTTTTAGCGAGCTCGGAGGCGCAGTCGTCAATAACGCGACCTTGACACCAACGCTCGTGGGTTCGGTTCCCACACACGGTAAACATTTGTGAGCATAACCGCTTTACATCAGGTGGGGCGTATGCTTGTATGCCTACGACGTTGTATAAAAAAAACAGAAAGGATCAAGAATCATGAAAAAGACTGGTCAGCCTTCTTCATGATTCTTCTTCTTAACGTCATCCCGTTTCCCAATCCATTAGGATTGGCGGGATCCGCTACCTATGCCTAAGAATTTGGTGATCATACTGAAACATGAAAAAATAAATTGCGTATGTCATGGAGCGACTACAGACTCCATAATCCAGTCATGACTATTTTCCACTAAAGTTGTTGTTCTTTTCTAGAATACCCCTCAGCAACAATATTTACCAGCTTTCGATCCTCGAAATCAGCTGACTCCGAATACTGAATACGGAGTTCCTAACACAGCCGAGGAGGATGATGTCTCCGTGCAAGGGTTACCCACACAGGAGCAGCTCCCAATCTTCCAACCGTCCCCCATCAACGGTCAGCAATATGTCGGGCCTACCCTTCAGGCTGACTTAAGGACCTTGGACGATAGATACAGGCAGCAACAGGTACTGATCACTCATCATCATCGATTTATGACAAATCAGAGCTACTGGTCTCGATACCACCATACTAGTTCCGTTAAGATAATCTAATAAATAGTAACTTTTGGCAGAAGAGCGTTTTGACTACCTTCTTGTTACATTAGAGCAGCCAGTTAGTGTCTCTCAACGTGGGCATTATGGGTTTGGGGAGCGGTTGGGGGTCTAAGAGACAGGAAAGTCTTTTTCTTGATATTAGAACAGGAACAATCAGAAAGTATTCTCTTTTATTGAAAAGAAATACGCAAAGGAAAGAAATTATAAGTGGTCAATAATTTAAAATATTTAGAAAATGTGTTTATTTAGACACTGTGCTGTCCTTCCTATGTCGCCGCCTTTACACTAATTATTTGGTTGGGTAAAAGTATGTTGTGGATATTAGTTTCCCTTGCCCAAATAATTTTAGGTCTCTATTTAATATGTATAAAAATTAAATTGCATTCTAAGTGATACTATTCTTTTTAGTACCAACTACAGCAAGAACAGTACCGAGAATATCTCAGGCAAAAAGAGTTCGAAGGTCTAGCTAATAGGAACAGGCAACAACAACCGGGTGTGTTTGGACGCACCACCACTAGCAGACCAGAAACCACGTTTACCACACAAAGAAATGAAGAAGGAACAACAGTTTCTTCAACAACTGAGGCTTTGGATTTGAATGAAGGAGAAATCTTAGAAGATGATTCACAGAAAAAAGAAAAGGTTTCCGTAGAGATATCAAAACAGAGATTACAAGAATATCCTGGTGAATTCTATCTGAGTTCTTTTGCCCAGTTGCAACTTCAGCCTCAGTTTGCACCCATTCAGCAATTTGGACAACTGAGGACTCCACTTATCATTCAACCCCAAGGCACATCACAAAAGCAGGTAGCTGGATATGACGCGCAGACGCATTTTGCAGCTTTACCATCGGTGTTAGCACAGCGACAAATCTTGCAGCAACAGGCAGTAATACCAAGCCAACAATCTTTATTTCCGGATCCTGCTATCAGAAGTCAGCAACCGTCGTATGTTGCCCCAGCTCCCGTGCAACCACTAAACCAGTACCAACCATTTGTTCAACCGCAGTTGCAACCATTCCCTCAAATCCAAGCTCAACCTGCGGTTATTCCTCAGGCTGTCAACCAACCCAACTATTACGCACAACCTCAACCCGCGCCAGACACTGAGGAAGTTGAAGTAAAAAATGTGCAAACTCAACCGCAATATGTTTACCAACAAACTTATCAACCTCAGGATATCTATCAGCAATCTTTTACTGGTCAAGAGAATCAGTTTACGCCAAATCAACAGACCTTATTATTATCACAAGGACAGTTGGTGAGTTATCCTATTCAAGACTACCAGAATGGTTTTAATCAACCGCAATTTGTAGCTCAGCAACAAAATCAACCGGGATATCAGGGTCAAGATGCTTTCCTTCAAAGTGGTCTTGACGTAAATCAGCAAGGAAACGGAGTGGAACAAACTGAAGAGCAAGAAGAACCTCAGGACGGTACACAGGAGAACACAGCGACGGCAGTAGCTACTGCGTTTGGCACAAGGTTAGTAGAATGGGATTTCCCTTTTGCATAAGAATTAATTATCCTTGTTTATCTTGCAATATATGCACGAAATAAGAAGGTCCACATTCGACCATGAACTGTTTATACGTGAACGGATTGATTTAACATGTAAATATTTTGCAAAGTCATTTTCTATTTAAATTTTTCTTTCAATTAAATAGTGAATCTGGTTTCGTTGGTGACACTTTCGTATTCCCGCTTTAATCTTACCAGGCGTTGACTTCAATGAGTTGACTTCGATTTTTTTCTCGAAAGCTTTAATTTCGTAACTTTTAGTTAATCATCAAAACGTCATCAAATTTATATGGAATTAAGTTCAGATAATCCCTAATAGAAATAGAACAGGTTAAACTGTGTAACAGAGATCGAGTATAAGCACATAAAAAAGTATATACGCGACGCACGGAGACCATAGCACATGACCAGCTGTAGTTTGGCATGTATATACATATTAACTATGCTGATAAAGAGGTAGTATAAAATCTTGAAAAAAAAATTTTTTGATGGTCCTTCCCCTACACGTAAAGTGGAGTTTCTATAGTGATCCGTTTGCGAAATATTTATATTAAAAGTGTAAATTGTTGTTAGACTCAAAAACTATGCTAGTGAAATTGTTGTATTTGGAAATGTAAAAAAAAAGTCATGGTAATAGTCCATATAGTGGATTTAAAACGAAAACAATCACAACTAATCAGGCTTTACAGGTTAGGTAACGAGTAATAGTCGACGAACTTATTAAATATATATTTTCTTTTATGAAAACGTATAAATGTCTTCCTAGTTTCTAATCTGAACTACCAAAACGTTAATGGAATTTCATTTGCATACATTGGCAATTTCATAGTTCATTGGGATTTCAAACAAAATTTTAGTTCCGATATTTTACACTACACGGCGTTATTCACAAATTACACCGCATTATGGTTTCGTTTTCATCAATCTTATAGAAGTTGACCGGTTAACTTCTATAAGATTGATTGCAGAAGTCCTAACTCTTCGCACTCGGAGTGCTGTGTATATGTATACACAGCACTCCAAGTGCGGAGAGTAAGCGCGACTTCTGCGCGATACGCCAGGTACCGAGTAGCCCAGGTACCTGGGCGCTTCTCTTCATAGGCCTTTCGGGCATGAACCCGCGTGTTCGATTGTTTAGCTCCGCGAAGCCCTAAGCCGAAGTTCGACCCCTCTCGGGGGCCCTTAGGCAGTCGCGTTTTTGCTTTTTCAGGCTGTGGCGCTTCACGCCCGCCTCTCCCTTCCGGTGACGTTGTAACTACATAGTCAGTATCAAAAAAAAAATAGACCCTATATTCATGCGCCTATGCATTTAATGCGTTCTGGATTTTGATAGTCGTAGATTTAATTCCACTTTGTATTATACCTTTGGATATTTAGTTAAATCATTTAAATAGGTATAGTTATAAGTAGTAAAGTATACATAAAATAGTTATACTAGTGTTTAAGAGTTATTAACATGGTTCGATTTTTGAATGCATGTATAACTTTTACAATATTTGACAATGCTCAGTATCTTGGTTTTGAATGTTAAAAAAAAACCAATAGGCTCGATTTCCTATTTTTGGCAAGTATCTAATTTTTCACAAGCTAGCAAAGCGAAGCAAATACAGAACTCTACGCTGTGCGTGGCCCAACATGCACTTGGCCGGTTTTTTATTTAACTTGAAAGTTTATGCAGATATTTTATGTACACACAGCGACACCTCTAGCTAGCCTGTTTGACCTTCGTACCGTCATTATGGAGCACACAATAAGAGTTAAAACGGCGATGCAAATGTCTAACATGACTTGTTACTGTATCAACTTGATTCTGCTCTTTTATCCATGTACATTTATCGATTTTTCTCTCGTCTATTTGGCTTAATTCTTATCAAAAATGTTAATAAGAATAGTGGGAAAAATAGCGACAGTATTCCCTTCTATATAAATATTTAACATGAATAGTGAGAATGTCCCATTGTTGTCAGCGAAACACGTCTTAAGTTTGTAATAATTGACTGTTTCATTCTTAATTTTTTATATTGAAAATTAGATATGCGCCTTTATTCCGCACACTGAGGATTTCGTATCATTCCGCGAAATAACCTTTTGAATTAACAAACAAAATTATACAATGATAAATATATATACATTTGACGAGCTCGGTGGCGCAGTGGTGAAACGCGCTGTTAAGCTACTTTGACACCAACTCTCGTAGGTTCGATTCCCACACAGTACAAACATTTGTGTGCATGAACATGTTTATTTGTCTTGGGCTGGGTATTTTCTATATATGATGGATAACACGGGAGTAATAAAATTGGCATCCTGTAAGTACGGAAGCCGAATACAGCTATGATAGAGAAACACAATAAAAAGCGTAGCAATTCAGTATCAGTAGCAGTGACGTATAAAAGAATATGCTAATTGGAGCTGAAGGTGACGAAGCCGGCATTATCATAAAGTAGATAGATATAAGCAGTAGGATATCTTCAAAGAAACGTTTGGAATCCTCGCGCTCACGCAAATGCACGCCGCTACAAGTTCACTGTGAAATCATTAGCTTTGAAAGGATAGGTCTCTCTTTTGACGTACGATTATTATTAGGTAGGCATTTGGCGAAAAATTGCTTTTCAATTTTTGAAGTGAATACTTCTTTAGCGGCCTTGTGCACTTTTTGGGATGAGTAAAAAATGTTAAACTCGCGCCAGGACACGTGACCCTGATTGAAAATTCGTAAGATTTTGGTGAGAATTAGAACTTAAGTTCGCTGCAGCGCTAAAACATTAGTTACCTCTAATTAAACACTTAAAACATGAAGCGCTAGATGGTACATAGGGCATTATTTTCTCGCGACCAAAACGTTGTAAGCGCCATGAAATTCTTGGCGGTTACGCGTTTCATTCAACGTAGTTTATCAACATCGCTGTTTGGTCCGCATGTTCAAGTTTCCACTTCTGCCGGCACTCCCGGAGTGCAACCCGTTTTTTTAGGGTTCCGTACCCAAAGGGTAAAACGGAACCCTATTACTGAGGCTCCGCTGTCCGTCCGTCCGTCCGTCCGTCCGTCCGTCCGTCCGTCCGTCCGTCCGTCTGTCACCAGGCTGTATCTCATGAACGGTGATAGTTAGACAGTTGAAATTTTCACAGATGATGTATTTCTGTTGCCGCTATAACAACAAATATTAAAAAATAGAATAAAATAAATATTTAAGGGGGCTCCCATACAACAAACGTGTTTTTTTTGCCGTTTTTATAGATAATGGTACGGAACCCTTCGTGCGCGAGTCCGACTCGCACTTGACCGATTTTTTTATATATATGTATAACGTCGGGAGGTGTGCAAGCATACGGCCCACCTGATATGAAGTGCTTACTGTAACCTGTGGACGATTACAATACATGTAGTATCACTTCTACCTTTGTTGATAACATAGTAACTCCTTAGGAGCTTACTGATGACTTCACTCACTCGCAGGAACACAACAACCGTCCAGAGAATTGTTATTCGGCTACGGTTTTCTGTGACGTGGAGGTACTACCCTGTCGGGCTGCTTGGATGCGCTCTACTTGTCTTGTAAACATCCAGACCAGACTAGCAGACATGTTCATGCACACAAATGTTTGTCCTGTGAATCAAACCCCAACCATTTCGCCACCGAGCTCATAAAATTTTCGGCAATTTGGGCAATTTTCAAATAACTGCTTGATTGCTTGTCTAGAAGACTATAATGAAGATACTAATGATATGACTACAAATATCAATGATGGATGTGAATGAATATCTTCTTCTACTTCGTGTTATCCTGTTTCCTAATCCATTAGGATTGGTGGAGTCCGCTACCTAAGACTAAGGGTTTGGCGAAGATATAGATTTTGACATGGAGCGACTGCCGTCAGACCTCTACAACCCAGAGGGAAAACTAGCTCTATCTTACGTTATGTCACACGTCTTTCGAAATATACGAGCTCGGTGGCTCAGTCGTGAAAGACGCGACTTTGACACCAACGCTCGTGGGTTCGATTCCCACACAAGGCAAACATTTGTGTGCATGAACATGTCTGTCTGTCTTGGTCTGGATGTTTTAAGAGAGGCAGGGCGCATCATAGCAGCCCGTCTGGGGAAGTACCTCCACCTCACAGAAAACTGCAGCCAAATAACAACTCCCTAGAGGGTTGTTGTGTTCCTGCGTGTGAGTGAGGTCACCACTAAGCTCCCAAGGAGTTGCTGTGTAAGCAGCAGAGGAGGCATTGCGCGAGTGATACTATATCGCAAGCGTTAATAGTCTACGGTGCCCGCTTTACATCAGTAGTATAAAAAAAATATATAATTTCTTGGACGTGTGGGTTTTCTCACGATGTTTCCTTCACCGCCGAGCAAGTGATAAATATGTACGTAAATTGGAAAACACAAATTAAGTGTTACATGCCCCCGCCAGGATTCAAACCGGGGACCTGTTGGTCAATAGGCCGGCTCCTCATCCACTGGGCTATCTCTGCTCATATGAATGAATGCATATGTTCATTTGTAATATGACCAGATAGTCGGCTTTACCACCTAGTTGCCTAGTAACCTCTATATATCATATATCAACGCCCTGTCACTCTAATGCAATGATGGGAATTTTGTACAGAAAGGCGTAACAGCGCCAGTTGGGGTACTGCTTCTATTTCTCCACTGTGACCATACCGTGGTGTTTTGGCGATGAATCCTGATTTGATACATATTCATCAGAGGCTAGGTCGCTGTTTGTCTGTCCAATCATTTTCCTTCGTCAACTTTCATTGATGATTCAATTACGTAACGAAGTGGTTGAAAAGTTCGTGTTGTTTATTACAAGATTTTTGTTCTTTTTAGGATTCCGCACCAGAAGGGTAAAATAGTGCAACTCTTTTCATCCGTCTCTTTTTTATACGACATCGGGAGGCATATACGGCCCACCAGATGTTAAGTAGTTACTGTAGCCCATGAATGCTTGCAATGCTACGCGATGCCAGCTCTGTTGCATGACAACTCTTTAGAAGCGTACTGGTAACATCATTCAATAAGCCTTGTTATTTGGCTGCGATTTTCTGTGAGGTGGAGGTACTTCCCCAGTTGCACCACCTTGATGCACCCTATATTTCCTAAAAGCACCCGGACCGAGACAAAAAGACATGCTCATGTACACAAATGTTTTTCCTGCGCGGGAATCGAACCAAGCGGTGGCGCAGTAGCTAGTAACGCTACTTTGACACCATCGCTCGTAGACAGGCCAACGATTTGTGTGCATGAACATGTCTGTTTGTCTTGGTCCGGGTGTTTTCTATATATCACAAGTATGTATTTACAAAAAAAAATATTTACATATGTTTATCAGTTGTCTAGTACCTATAACACAAGCTTTGCTTACTTTGGGGCTAGAGAAACATATTAAAAACTTATATTTATATATAATTTTACTGCGCACTGTCCGTCTTTCGCTAGATACTCATTCTTAATCGACAATGTGTACCAAGTACAGGCGACACTGGCCAAACTTATGTCGATAGAAGCCACTAACATTTTAGTGTTTTGAGTTAGTAGTAGAATACACACATATAGACTACTAGTACCGGCACCCTTACCGCAGCTAAATAACATTACCCTGGAAGGTTGATCTGTTTCTGGGAGCGAGTAAGGTCAGCCGAAAATTACTGAGAATATACTAGCCGTATATTTCCATGCCGTGTACTTGCCATGCTACGTAATATAAAAACATCATATGTTTCAGGACCCAGCCACGCGTATTCACGCAATACGGAGCACCCTTTCCAAGAACTCAAGTGACCCCAGAGTATCAGGCTACAACAGAATCTACAGCTGAGGTAAGGCTATCGTCGAGTTGCATGTTTCTACGATCATATTGCACCAGTTCTGTGGGGATTCCTTAGATCCCTCAACACAGCAGAATTTTAATCGAAAAGACCAACAGAGATTTACTGTTAAAAGTTACCTTAAAATACCTTTCTTTCCGTCCAAATTTGGAAGTGACATCCGTCCTACACACTTACATTACCTTTTAAAGTGAAATCCTTTCTATGTGACATCGGCGACAAATTATGTTTCAAAATGACATTCGTTTTACTCACTATCTATTTTAAAGTGACGTCTGTCCCACACACACATCATACTAAAAGTTTCACACACAATAAAATTAGCAGTGCAATCCGAGCTGCACTCTCTATATTTAAAGTGTCATTCGTTCTACAGACAGTATATTATCACAATTAACCTACAAAAAATATATTTAAAAATGTTGAGAAATTACATTTGTTTTACACACATATTTAATGTGACATTCGTCTCCCACATTAAAGTTAGCAGTGTCATCCGTCCTACATTTTAAAGTGACATTATCTCTACACATAGTATATTGTGGCATCTGCTTACACAAATTATGTTAAGAAATTACATTTGTTTTACACATATCATATTTAAAATGACATTCGCTCCCACATCCCACATGGCAAATAAAGAATTTTTATGTTTATTTTTATTTATAATATTAGCGTAATCTGTAAATGACTTCCAGAAAAGTATTGGATACTTTTTTTAAGTTAATTTCGTAATTTCGGCAATTGTAGGTATAATATTGCAGGCATTTTTGCTTGCAATAACCACTTCATCTTGTTGTTTTTACTACCGTACGCGCTATAAGATAACTATATTTTACTTTATAGGTGACAACAGACGCGGGTCCAGGGGTTGTCGAAGCTAGGGCGGTGGCTACTGGAAGAAGGAAAAGTGCTAAACTAAGGTAACACAAATCTTTATACTTAATACGATTCCTATTTGAAACAGAGGCACCAACTTATAATTCTGCAAGAAAAGAAAGTTTATTTATGTCATACATCATTTTATAAATCTTAGTTTTATTTATCTCTGCCTACCCCGCAAGGGATTTGGCGTGAAGTTATAGAGAGATAGATCATTTTATAAATTTAACAGCGAAAATACCGTCATTCCTTCTGCCAAACCGTGTTTGCCGCCCCAAAAAAATATTGTAGATTATGGAGGATCAGTTTAACTCAACTATGTACGCCATCTTTATAACATTGCGCTGATTAACTCTCGCATATCTCATTATTTCCATAGAGTCCGATTTTTTCGTAGGACACAAAAGTCCCACGAAAACTACACGTTAAAAAGTCTTTATGTGAAATATTCAAATCTGCAAATACATCTACAAGTAATAATAAAAGAAGAAGGAACTTATACTCAGCAAGATCACAAATGCAAGACTTTTCAACAATAGAAATAATATAACAAACAGAAAAATCTGAATCATCATTATTTACTTCTAAAAAGACTGAGGGTCAACAAAATAAAATCACTTCTAAACTGGAAAATCTGGAAAGCGACAATGACAAACTTAATGAGAAAAAGAATGTGTTTATTTTTGCGGATCTGAACTGTAGAGGCATTCAGAATATCCTGAAAGAGACTATGTGTGACAATTAACGTAATACACCTCGTAACTGTCACAGACACTCGATAGAAAACAAGCGAAAATTTTTGATTTCAATTATTATTATTTTGACAGTAAATATTTTGACAAGAATGTCTTTGATGTTACAATTGTGTTAAATGGAGCAAATTATTATAATTTTATTAAAAGTAAATTTTATTTTTGCAATTATTTAAATGAACATGTGATGGGTCGAGTAGGTACGTGGAAATAAATATAAAGGTTAAGGTCCGTAACGCAATGGAAAAAAAAATCATTCTGAAAACATAATAGTCGGTGTTAATGACATTTTCCAAAAAAATCCCAATTTAAAATTACTACCTATTAAAAAACGAACTCAAAAACATCTTCTCAATCTCTCCCTGTTATTGAAGAAAATAATAATC
Source organism: Pyralis farinalis (assembly GCA_947507595.1). Lineage (NCBI taxonomy): Eukaryota > Metazoa > Arthropoda > Insecta > Lepidoptera > Pyralidae > Pyralis > Pyralis farinalis. Next base: position 5,356,323 of record OX382260.1, read on the forward strand.
GGTCCACTTGCAAAGATAATGATGATACTAACCATGGAGATGTTGTATTTAACAATGCATCATAATAAATTCAAATCCTCAAACCAAAAATAAATGAAATAGAAACATAAGGCAGATTTCAATACAAATGATTTTAATGTTTTATGCTGATAAAAAGGAAAGTGGTACGTTCAACTTGAAAAACACTATTCATGACGGTGGGGATGTATGCATTTTTGTGAAGAAACACGTTGCATATAATAAACTATCGCGGCTGCATGCAACGTTGCTGTACTAACAGAAATTGGAATTGTAGTCATTTGTGTATACAAATAAGTAGCAAACACAGATATAAAAAAAATAACACACTCTTTTTAAACTCTAATGAAAACAACGACGTCTGTTATATAAAATAGTCTAAGTCAATGACTTCAAATATTTAATATAGATCTTTATATTCAATATAGATCTTTTTAAAACGATTGCAAAATAATGCTGTAAAAATACAAGTTACAAAAAAAAACTAAAATAAAACTACTCACAGCGTAAGAAAACATAAATTGTTTGAGAAAATTACAATGAAATTATTTACTCTATTAACAGTCTTAAAACGGTAGTACTATCATAGTATTAATCACAAAGAAATTGCAAATTAAAATATATATCTCGTTTGGCATGAATGAGATATACCTATACTACACAAAGTATGAACTCAAGTTTTCAGGATAAACACTGGCCCACGTGTAATAAATAATCACGTATAATAAATAATAATTTTAACAGCATATATCCAAAACCAGTGGAGGTGGAGTCAGAAAAATACTGCAATTGCAAAAGAAATGATAAATCTACGAAACTGTGATACTGACGAAGTATCGGTGCAAGATCATTATCGCAAGCAAAATATATAGCAACCCTTGTTGCATAATTATGTTGCTAATTTGATGGTAAAGTCTGCGACTTTGCCTAATCAGCTTAAGCACATAAAAGAGCCAAGAATATCGCAGGGAGTTACTTACATACAGCCTTCCCCGGGTATTAAAAAAAAAAATGAAAGGGTTATTTATATGTGCGACAGATTAGTGGACTTTCCCGATAAATATAACAAATGATGTCATTCTCAATCGAGCACTGCAAAAATAAACTATCAGTTACTGCTAGCTTTCAGTACCATTAAACTTATGGAAAGCTCTAAATAGTAGAAATATCTACACATTTCTATGTTAGGCTATTCGAATTCGCGTTATTCATAGCATACTACTAAAACAATTTGAACTTATTGGTGTGAGAGGTGTTACGGATGATCTGCTGCATCTTTATCTCTAGAATAGAGATAATTTTTTGCCTATAAATCGTGGAGAGGCGGGATGGCGACTATCCTCAGAGCCTCGTATACTAATTGGCAGGCTGTTCCGCAGGCACGCGAGGCTGACGATAAGCTTATGCTACAGACACCTATTACCACCCGTTATCATCAGTCCGAATATAATAAACATTTCGTAATGCTTTCTATCATATGTGATCCTCCTTATTTCGGATTCAACCGCCTCCAGCGGCTCACTTCAGCCTGTCTAGTGCATGAGAATAGACACCTAATACTACGAGTACGGTACACACGGCCTTCACCCTGAGACTTTCTCAGCAGTTTTATCTAGCTGATTTTCAGGGTTATGTCGACAATTTTGGTTCTCCGCCATATTCACTCATTAAAGTTATCACGTACATAAACACCGATTATACTTTACATAATATCTTTCTCAATGTTCTATTGCAGGAACCGCCGCGTTCGGCCAATTTTTACCCTGGATAGATCTGGACATTTAGTACTCTCAGAACAAAACTAGAGAAACATTAAGACTATACCTGGACAATCATCAGACTATCAAGAATAATATTTAAATAATTATGAAAAAAGAAATGGAACTCATATTTCTTTTTATCAACTGTTAACTATTATTACCCTATGAATAAAGGTTCATGCACGCACATCAGATACCGTCAAGACGCCAATCCGTCACATCGTAAAATATGCTTTAGTAGAAGACATAGACCCTAGAAGTCAGTCACGTCCCGATCAGTATGTCTTGGTCAATCTCACGCCGCCGGTACGAGAACTGCATATTTGTGAAACGTGATATTGCAACTACAATGCCGCTATGACTGATACATAATAGGGGTTTATTAAGTCACACACACACCACTTTAAGTCACACGACGATGATTTGAGTTTATGGTCATGTGATCGATGGGTCTGCATGAATCTTTAAGGTTGTTATCAATAGTAATATCACTGTCACGCGGTGCATCCATAGTCTTCAATTGATTACGACTTGATTAAGAATACCATTTAAGTACAAGTGTATTTTTGATTATAAATATATTTTTTCAGTTTGCTTAATACACTATAATGAGTCTAATGTCAAAAGTATATCATATATTACTGTATATTAGTCTATGAAAAGTTAAAAAAAACGGTTTTTGTAAAATCATTAGTTCCACCTGTTGAATTACAAATAGAAATCACAGATGTTTTAATAATTTTCAAATTACTTTAATTATGGATGTATTTATCTTCACTGTATCTTTTATATAACTTATTAATAAATTACCAGAAATTGTAAAGCTGGGATTAAGAAGACCGCTGATAGTGATTTTCATCAGTCGTCATACAGCTTTTTCTTAGTTATAAACTTAATGTTAAAACCTATTTATTGCTACGTCAATTTGCATGAACACGGGTTAAAAATAAACTATTCAATATTTAAATGTTTTTTAATATTCACTACGAATGGACAAATTCCAACAAAACGATTTAAACGTACGAAAGTTACAAAGGCTTCAATACAATTACAATAAGCCCATATAGACATAACAATGCAACAAAAAAGGTAGGTACACTGGTTAATACGAATAAATTTTCTTTAAAAAATATAATTAGGTAAGCAAATTTCATTTTTAGTCGACTGTACCTTCGAAATGTTGTGATTTCTTCATCAGCAACTTCTGTTGAAATTGTTGTATTAGCTTTCTCTGTATCAATGGCATGACTTTCAATTGTTTGTGGTTTCAATACTTCAATCAGATCTTTGAGCAGTTTCGGCCTGTCAATTTTCTTACTTGAAGTTTGCGGAAAAGTAGGTTTAGCGCTTCCAATACTTAGCTTAAGCATGATGTTGTCTATAGTATGATTCTGCACTAGATTGCATTGTAATGACTGGTCAATAGTATCATTTACATTGTCATTTAATTTACTACTTGAGTTCCTTTCAACTACTACTTCCAAATCAGGTCTGTGAGTGGCGATTTCTAAATTTGGTATAGGACGGATAGATTTTTCAAATGAAGGATATGATTTAGACAACTCTGTTACAATTGATTTTGCCAAGTTCTCTTCTAGCCTTTTCACCGTCTGATCTAAAACAACGACCATTCTTTCCCAGAATTCTGGCAGAGTCAAAGGATAGTCTTTGATATTTTCAGAATATGATTTCTTATATAAATTCACCTTTTCTTTATATAAAGCTTTCATCATAGATTCACTTGGTAAAATACTTTTTTCTTGGGTATCAAGATTCTTGTCTGTGACTGAAGATTTTTCCAGAAGATTTTGATATGTCTTATAATTAGTATCGTTCGAATGGTCACCGTTATTTCTTATTTCATTTGTAATTGTTACAGGAATATGTATAGATTTCGTTACTGAAGGCACCTTATTTATACTCTTGAGAGGATTTAAATTATCGAACATATTTATTTTATCAATTGTGTTCATAAGAGTCGATCCATCGATGAGATTTTCTGTAGGCACAGTTAGTGCTTTTAAAGTATTATTTATCGATTCTATATTAATTACAATATCCGAATTCGATGTATATATAGAATTGAAGCTAGAATTCTCAAATTCTGAATTCATTTTTGCGCACGTATTGTCTTCACTCGATATATCTATATATAGTCCACTTCTTGCCGTGAGTGTTTCGTTACTCATTCCATTAATACATATATTTGCGTTCTTACTAGATGTGCAGATTTCCGGGCAAGGACAGGACATGTTTCTATTTAAATACTCTGGTGGAGGTGTTAATAAATCTGCTGATCTTATTATAGCGTTAGTATCATCTATTCTTGCAGCAGCATTTTCATCGTTCTGAGGTTTTGATACATTATGGGGTATAGCGATAGACATATTTAATACGTCATTTCTGTAGTATTTAAAGTTCTCTGATGACACTTTTATAACTGAACTCACAGGGTTTATGTCATTTTTTGTAGATAAATCTGTACTATATTCACGTCTCAAAGTACTTTTACTCGAATAACTTGAAAGAGACCTTTTAGCTACTGTATTAGAGGATATTGGAGATTCGTAGAAGTTTTCTTTAAAGACTGTTTTATTAACTGGTGCCAATCCAGTGTCTATAACTTTAAAGAGGTTTTCTTTGGCTGACACTTTTGTTAAAATTTTTGATTTTGAATCAGTGACCGCAAAAAAATCTGATTTTAGCACTAGATCTGTATGATTACAAACTACGTTTATCTTGCTTCTGCCACACTGTTTTTTTAAATGTTTAGTTACGTTTCTTTTATGCTTTTTACATTTAAAGTTAATGTTTTTAAGTTCAAATACATCTCTATATTTTTTTAGCTTTTTTGTGGGTGAGTACCCACTCTCATTATCGTTATTGTATTCCTTATTATATTTAACAGTATTGAGTATAATCTGCGGCAGTTCTATAACATTATTATCCGTTATGTTATTAACTACAGGATAATAATTTGTTTGAGACGTCTTTTTTTCTACATCACCAGATTGTTGTTCATCTTTTATTACGACCTCCGTCTCATGTTTAGCTGTATTTTCCGTCAGATTAGCGGTCATATTTTGAGTGTGAAGGTTATCGGAAGTTCCTAATGAAAACGACGAAGTTGTAGAGTTAACACTGATTTGCGGACTTGTTGCGAATCGTTCGTTGTGCCGTCTCTATGTCATCGTATGATTCTTGGAGAGCGAAGGTGGCTACAATATGTTATTAGTGTTGTTGTTTGATATTGTGTAATTGACCTTTGTTTCTTTACAGATGTTGTTTTTTTCTTCACCGGTTTGTTGCGTTGAAGTTGAATTCTGTAAAAAGTTACAGTAAAATTCTACAGTATTTCGTAGATTTAATTTCCGTAGAAATAATAGAACTTGTGATTTTTCCCTATTATTTATTGTCATGAACAACAAAAACCGCGAATTACAGCAACCGTTTGAGAGACCGAGAAAAACATTGAAGAGGGCTCACTTCACTTGTGCATGGTACGCCACAAATGAGGTGCCACAGCCTCAATCGCTAATCGGCAAGGCTTGTCTAGGATGTCTTAACAGCAGCCCGACTGAAAAAATACGTTACAGAAATCCGCAGCAAAATAACGATTTCCTAGGGAGTTGTTGAGTGTCTGCCAGCTATTAAGGTTACAAGTAAGCTGAAGAGGACAGGAATAACTAACTTTTGCCTTTTGTGTCAATAGTAGAATACAGTTGCATCACAAAAATATGCTATGTTATGGACATCTGTACTAGAAAATCATATGGTTTGTAGTCACATTACAGTAATTAAACAAAAATGAAAAATTTGATTGTTTATATAATAACAACATATTATATCAAAAACCTAAGTCAGAAGGTATCAAACGACTGAACGATGTATTCTGCAGAATATTTTCCAATCCAACTTTCATACTTTTTAGCATCGTACTGTTTGTTGTGGAACTGGTTTGCATGAATCGACATAAATCTTTTAAAGCGTAAACATATAAAAAATAACCCGCTAACGTAACCAAAATCCAGAACAGTGCACAATATGTCAAACATTCCCAAATTCCTGTGCGTTGTCTGTAATTTGAATTATTTGATTTTTCTGCTCTTGCGTCCTTTCGACGATGATCAATATTGCGATTTTCTTTTTTAACGGGTATAACACATGAAGGATTTCCTTTACTAATACGTTTGTATTTACCATTCGATTCCTTTGCATAGATATGATTAGGATGACTGCAAGAATGCAAAATATGGTCCTCACACTTGCGTGCCTCACCACAATAATACGTAAGTAGTTTTGTCTTATTTCTATTATTGGTATCATCAAGTTCTCCGTTTGGGATTTCATGCGGTAATTCATTTTCTAGTTTTTTTAAATCCACGACTCCTGATATCATATCTGTAACTTGTAGTATAGACTCGCTCTCAATTATGTCATAAGAGGTACAATTTTGTGCTAATTTACTGTAGAACTCTTCCATTATTTTAGGCTCTTTCGACAATTTTAAACCCGAAAGGCATGTAGTCTTTTGAGTAATGTTCGACAATTGTATTCCTTCACATTGAGTTTGAGCTGTCTTGTTGTAGACACATTTAATTGTCATTGGGTTAGGTCGAACCTTATATAGGTTAGGCTGTTTAGTTGCATTGACTTTTGATTTCAGATGTTCATGAATTAGCTTTTCCGCAGTGAATAATAAATGTTTAATAACTGCTTTCAGTTCAGTTACTTCGCGAGATATTATGAAACCATTCATACTAGTGCTATGATCTGTAAGGTTACAAAGTGCTTCACAATCTTTATCGACAAAGTTTTCACTTCGAATTATGTATGTTTTCTGGTTTGCAGTACTAGCAAGCAAATGTATGATCTCTGGATGTTGTCCTGGAGAACTGTTTCCAACATCTGTATTTGTTATATCTGCTGTATTATGTACTTCAGAACACATAGTTTTAAGATCAATAGTCTGAACACTTGCAGTGCTTGTAATGATTTCATTTTTTTGTTTGGATTTACTATAGGAAGCTGAAATTTCTTTGCAGTCAAAGTCTTTATCAGTGCTCGTAACATTTGCATGGTTCTCGACATAAATACTTTTAATAAGATTAGGTATTGCAGTGGAATGTATTTTATTGCGATTCTTCCGTATAGCACATGCTGCATTTTTATAGCATTTGTTAGGAAATGTTAAAGTTTTATAGTGATAATGTTTTACAATGTTTCGTTGACTATCCAGAGTCTTATGTTCGGAGAAAGTGTTCACAGAATCTGGAGATTGAATAGACTTGACCCATGTATTATATGATGTTTTTACAGCTGCTTGTTTTAGATTTATTTTAGATTTGTAGTTAAACGTGTGTTTGTTTCTGTGAAGTTTAGTTTTGTGTTTATGAAAGTTTCTCGGTACACTTAAAGTAGATATTATGCTTCGATATTTACTTGATAATGGTATAGTATAACATGATGTTTGTTCTAAAGTCTGACTCTGAGATTTATTCCCTTTCAAAATATTGACTCTTTCTTTCCAGTGCGAATCATTTATAGAAGTAGCACATGCTTGCTCATTTATTATATTATTTGCGTTGGTCTTTTTCATTATGTCAGTAGAATATGATCGCTGTTTGGCAGACATTGCTGGACTTAAATTATTTAATATTGAATCAAGCACGTAGTTATATTTCCACTTCGTTTTATTATCTTCTAATAATTGTTTCTGTATCCACGCATCAAGTAGAGTTCTAAGGTTATCCATCATTAGCTCTGTGATATCGATATTTAGGGAATTACGCTCTGAATTATTGCATTTCCCGTTCTTACCGCCAGAAGGGCTATAGTCGGTTTTAAATTCGTCAATGGTTCTAATCTCTGTATTACCATAAGCGGAATACCTAGATTTAACAGAAGATCTTTCTAACTTATATCCCTTATTTTTAAAATGTCTACGTAAAATACAAATATCGGTCTCCATGCTTAAGTCCCTTTTAAATGTATGATTTTGTGTACAACATTGGTTACTTTGGGAAAGCTTCCTTGCAATTTCAAATAGAGCGTTTTTGATACAGTCGTCTCTCATTTGTGAAGATGTCCTTGATCTTGTTAAAGTTATGCTTGCTCTTCTGAATAATACATCAGTATCGTCCTGCATTTTTTGAGCTGTGCGTTTTTTGCCCATGTCGAGATTTTCAGGAAACGAAAGAAGTATTTTCTCAGTCGTTCTCCCAGAAGTCTTCTGTAAGCAGAAATATTTGTATTCTATTCATCGTTTCCATATTCCTTAAGGTTAATATTTATCTTCGTTTTAAGTTTTGTTACAGTCTCAGAAGGTATTTGTTTTTTGCCCAGATGTGGAAATCGTGTAGTCGATAAGAGAACATATCTAGTCGCTAATAAGCAGTGAACGTTTTATTTTACAGACTACTTAGGTTTTATATGTGTAAATAGCTAATGCAATATTCCACTTATGCAATCTGCAACCTAACCACAGAAGAGATCTATAACAGCGCTATGTCGCACTTTTTAAGATCGAGAACAGCTAACGGCTTACACAACACAGTACTTTAAATGTAAACAGTTATTACGATAATAATTATTTGTATGTATGTATGTATGTATATCTTCACGCCAAGTCCCTTGCGGGGTAGGCAGAGAGAACCGAGCGCCATAAGACGCGGTCCTTGCATACTTCACTCGCTTCTGTGACATTCATATATTAATAATTATTTTATTTTCTTTATTATTTTATACGGAATAATAATCAATAAATGTCGCATGTAGAGTGTGTTTTTTATACAACGTCGGGACACAAACATGCACGGCCCACCTGATGTAAAATTGTTGCTACAGTAATAATCATGGATGCTTACAATACATAAAGTATCGCTAGTGTGTCGACACCTCCACTACTAACACAGCACACAACACTACTCACTAGCTTACTGGTAACTTCGCTCATTCGCAGAAATACAGTAACCCTCCAGGGAGTTGTTATTTGGCTGCGGTTTTCTGTGAGGTGGAGGTACTTCCCCAGACGGGCTGCTTTGATGCACCCTACACTTCTTAAAATACCCAGGCCAAGACAAACACACATGTTAATGCACACAAATGTGTCCTGTGGGGGAATCGAACCCACGAGCTATGTCGTCAAATCAGCGTTGCAAATCACTGCGCCACCGAGAGCCCAGTGATTTTTAACGCTTTCGTCTGCTGCTGGAATCTTGGAATCGAATCTAAGAACGTTGGTGTCAAGTAGCGTCACTAACCTCCGTGCCACCGAGCTCGTCGAACTTCCCCATTGCATTACTCAATGACCAAAAAGCAATGTTTTGTGTGTTTGAAGTTTCTGTAATGCATGTCTCTATTATATTGTTGATGGCGTCGTTGTGTGTGCCACTCTTATTGAACACAAAGTTTAGCAACGCCGACCACAACCTATTGATGAATGGGTTTATCTATTTTGAGTTTCTCCGTGCTCCGAAGGGCATGTTAAGCCTTCGGTCCCAGCGGTTGCCGATAGAATATAGTCGTTAAGCCAGGGAGAAGCCTGGCTTAACGACTATACTTATATATAACAGTACAATATACAGTGGCTTGAAAACACTGGCATCCGTAAATCCACAGTTGAGCAGCGTGGCGGATTATTATCTAAATTAATTCGGTAGAGATGAGAAAGGATTGTCATAGTTCTGACTGCTTCATTTTATAACATAACCAACCTAATTACGACGCATAGGACAATTCCATCCAGTCTTGATTGGCCAACTCGTGGTCAAGTGTACACCGCAATAGGCAGAAAGAAATCTTCAGGATGACTTCAGCCGCGTCTGTTTTGAAAAAAAGGCTATTTATTTCTTTTTCCAGATGTTTTTTAATCACAAATATTTATGGAGTTGTGGAAAATTGTCATCGTTAGAGCACAAAGTACGCGTGCGCGGAGGATGCCTAGGAGGAGAGAGAACGTTCAAAAGCATAATTTCTCGCACGCATACGTGAACGTTAATATTAAGAGAGGTAGGACGCATAAGGCGCTAAGTGATATATGTATAAGTATATAATATAGTATATCACTTAGCTACATGAAGGATATAACGAAATGGAGAACCGATGAAACGAAATAGATTTTGTAATATCTAATTGTCAATTTTAAAGGATACCTATATTGGCAAGTTTCATTTCTTCTTCGCTAATGGTCATTTCCAAAATGCTAGAAGATTAAAAAAGTAAAATAAGAGAATTGATTAAGATACAATAAGGCTATATTTCAAAAAAATGTAAGACGCGTCTAAGTGCTCGCGAGGGCGCAATGGCAAATAAATATTTTTTATCTTTTTTTTGTCTGCAACTTAACTCACCGTTACGAGGCACACTTCACCTAAAATAACCTATGGAGAGACGATAAGACTGATAGTACGTAGTTTTGTCGACAAACGAGACGAACATTGTCTTGGTCTGGGTGTTTTTAAAAGAGAGGTAGAGTGCATCAAAGCAACCCGTCTGGGGAAGTACCTCCCCTCCACCTCACAGAACAAGGCAAACATTTGTGTGCATGAACATGTCTGTCTGTCTTGGTCTGGATGTTTTAAGAGAGGCAGGGCGCATCATAGCAGCCCGTCTGGGGAAGTACCTCCACCTCACAGAAAACTGCAACCAAATAACAACTCCCTGGAGGGTTATTGTGTTCCTGCGTGTGAGTGAGGTCACCAGCAAGCTCCTAAAAGGAGTTGCTTGGCTAGCAGCAGAGGTGGCGTCGCGCGAGTGATGCTTAAGGTATTGCGAGCGTTCATATGCTGCGGTAACCGCTTTTCATCAGGTGGGCCATATGCTTGTATGCTACCTACATTGTGTAAAAAAAGAACGTTCACATGCAGTTTCACGCAGTCTGAAACAGGTCTTGTGAGATTTCGTCAAGTCAATATGAATAAGAGATATTATTACGGTTGCTGTATATTTGGTTGTTTATACAACTTTAAACTGTGCCTACACATTCTTCAACTTTTCACAAGATATGGAAAGGTATGTAAAATCAGAAGAAACCAGAACCAATGTAAGGATTACGGTAGATGATGAAGTGTTCGAACAAGTGGATGAGTTTGTATATCTTGGATGCGCTTTCAGCAGGGATGGAAGGTACACCGCAGATGTGGAAAGGCGAGTGAGTGCTGGGAATAGTGTGAATGGAGCTTTGGGAAAACTGCAGTAAAAACCTGAGCCAAAAGGCGCAGTTGGCTATACACAATGCAGTGCTGGTCCCAACGCTTACTTATGGAAGCGAGAGCTGGGTATGGCAGAGAGAGCATGAAAGTAGGATAAACGCGGTTGAAATGCGAGCGTTGCGCAAAATTTGTGGCGTAACGCTTGTAGACCGCATTCGCATTGATGAGTTAGAAGCAGAGTTGGTCTAGAGAGCGTCGAGCGTGTTCCAGATGGCGGACGACCGCAGCAGCCGAGGCAGAGACTACCGGAGCAGCCATGGCAGCGTCGGCATGTAGCACGTACTAACAGTAGTGGGTGGGTGCCGGCCGGCGCTAGGCCGCATGAACTAATTGGTGGCGGAAGCACACAAAGCAGGTTAGATCAAATTACTAGTGTTAGATAGAAAGTAAGAGTAATTTGTACTTTGGAAATGTAACATAACAACAACCCCTTCAGAACTGTGCCAGAAGGCACAGCTCGCTGTACACAAAGCGGTGCTAATCCCAACGCTAACTTATTGAAGTGAGCGCTGGGTATGGCAGAGAGAGCATGAAAGTAGAATAAATGTCGAGATGAGAGTATTGCCCAAACGTTCATAATGATGAACTAAGAAAGAGAGGTCTGAAAGAGAGTGTCGGTGTCAAGATAGGAAAAGGTATGCTCCGTTGGTACGGACATGTAGAAATAATGCAGGACGAAAGAATGACGAAACATATATACAATGCGAAAGCGGAAGGATGTGGGAGCTGAGGAAGACTAAGACTAACCTACCATGACCAAAGTGGTCGTTTTTATCAGAAGGTGGTGTCAGGAGCCCCAGGAACCGGCGAGCGTGCATGAAAAGAACTATGAATATTAATGAAGCGAGTGAAGTGCATAAGGACCGCGTCTTATGGCGCTCGGTTTTCTCTGCCTACCTGACGTGAAGATATACATATAGCTATATGTATTATAATAGTTAGACATAGCCTCGCGGACTTTTTTTGTGGATAATGAGTAGTACTATAAATGTTATTTTAAATAAACTCAAAGTCATCAAAGTTTTGATACCTTACATTATAGAAATATTCGTATATATACCTAATTTTTTGAAAATAAAATATAGCCTATGTTACTCGTTGACGATATAGGCTTTCTATATGTGAAGGAATTAAAACAGCAAACATACGAAAGAACAAATCTATTCTGTTTATAATGTTAGTTTCGATGAAAGTACTCAAGGCATTAGTGTGACATGAGGAATAAAAGCTTTTTCACTTTATATCTCTAGATCTTAAGAATCACTGATTCTTATTAAGTATAGTTTAAGTTATCTCTGTAGAATTAGCTCACAAACAGAAGCGACTGCATTGAAATAGATCCCTCCGATTGGAAGTTATCGAAAAACAGACGCTTCAAACTTACACATTCTTTTTCTCCCGAGGTTAAAAAGAAATAATCAGATTTTGTATACTTACGAAGGGCAAAAGTTACGAGTATACGAGATGTAACATGTAACACATGAAATTTACTGGGTTTTAGTCAATTTATGGTTATTTCACGATGTACAAACTTAGGTAATTTTGTTCTTGATATTTGACACGATTCTATTGATGTGTAAAGTCTTCTTTTTAACACCATGAATGTCAAAGAGGTTTGTATTGAAGTTTGAATTAAAGGTGTGCCTAGGTAAGGTAGATAGGACATTGTTGGTCCAGTGAATAAAGATAGTTCTCTACTGCACGATAGATATTTCTGTACATAATCCTTTTTTCAATCGATAGAACACAAGGAGAGTCAAAATCTCTCTTCAGAATTTAGAGCTCAATACCGTGGGTAGACCGTGGTATTAGCAATTGTCGCAGCTTGTATCTGAAGGCAAGTCACCAGGCCTAAGCTGGCATCCCTCGGATCCTGTCCAAAGTTAGGAAAAGATTTGACGGTCTCTGGTTCGAATCGTGGAGGGGGCATGTACTACTACATTCGTATTTTCGAATTTATGTACATATTTGTAATTATCACTAGCTCGGCGGTGAATGACATCGTGAGGAAACCGCCACGTCCAAGAAATTATATTTCAAAAGAAAGAAAATGTCTGATTTTTCCCTCTGGGTTAAGGAGGTCTGACGGCAGTCACTCCATATTAGAATCAGTCATCATCTTCGCCTAATCCTTAGGTTTAGGTAGCGGCCCCCGCTAATTAAGAAATGGGATAGCGCTAAGCACATAACGTAAAATATTAAAAACAATTCATATTTCAGAGGCAGTCCGTACTGAATTTCTCGGTTGTTATGTTCATGTTCATGTTGTTAAAGTTAGCTTAAACTGCTAATTAATGTGCTTCTAGTTTCCATGTTGCTGCAAACTGTGATATTGGCACTGGGAACCGTTCAAGAAGTAAAGTCGTTAGTCTGTATAAGGGCCGAAATACACTGGCTGCGTACGGATGGACGAGCATACTGCGTGCGTACCGCACCTAGCACTGCGTGATGATGGAATGACACGAGGACACCGCTGGCGTGTCCACGTGAATGTAATCTTATTACTTTAACCGAACAATTCTATCTACCTATACCTAACTATCTATAACTTCACGAGCTCGGTGGCTCTGACGCTCGTGGGTTCGATTCCCACACAAGACAAACATTTGTGTGCATGAACATGTCTGTTTGTCTTGGTCTGCATGTTTTAAGAGAGGTAGGGCGCATCGAAGCAGCCCGTCTGGGGGAGTACCTCCACCTCACAGAAAACCGCAACCAAATAACAACTCCCTGGAGGGTTATTGTGTTCCTGCGTGTGAGTGAGGTCACCAGTAAGCTCCCAAGAAGTTGCTTGGCTAGCAGCAGAGGAGCCATCGCCCGATACTCGATACTTAATATATCGCAAGCGTTAATAGGCTACGGTACCCGCTTTACATCAGGTGGGCCGTATGCTTGTATGCCTCCCGACGTAGTATAGAAAAAAAAACGCTAAATCCCTTGCGGGGTAGGCGGAGAGAACCGAGCGGTACATGACTCGATCCTTACAAACCTAACTGGCTTCTTTAACACTCAATGCTCTTCTGCTACACGCTCGCCGGTAATGAACTAACAATTCTTGTATACATATGTATGCCTTCTTGTTCGGATTGAAGGGGTCCGCTACCTAAGCCTAAGGATTTGGTAAATACACTGTTCTTTTACATATAGCGACTGCACTCAGACCCTCACAACCCAGAGGGGAAACCAGTCCTTTCTTAGGTCAGGTCACACGCCTTTCGAAATATAATTTCTTGGACGCGCGGGTTTCCTCACCATGTTTCCTTCACCGCCGAGCATGTGATAATTGCAAATGTCCGGGACGGCTGATGATGGCCCGGTTCTTTTCTCCACGGAGCTATGACTACACTCTATATTGAGAGCAGTCATAGCTCCGCTGTTGCTATGTATATTTTTATATATGTATATATATATAATCCTACTGTACGTGTGTATGTGACTGAACACCTCTGGACCGATTTTGATGAAATTTTTTGTGTGTGTTCAAGGGGATTCGAGAATGGTTTAGATTCACAATTGGACCCGGTAGGTGGCGCTGTAATCGGGTTACAGGATTTATTGTTTTTATTTTCGGACAGCCAAGGCAACGTCTGCCGGGTCCTCTAGTATATATATATAACTATGAATATATTCCGTGTATCTAGAAAACAACTTCAACGAATATGTCACTGAGCCGCGGTCGTTCTGCATTAATGCGACACACATGCTGCAGAATATCGTTTAGTTTAGTTTAGTTAACCTTTAGTTGTTAGATGTCAATTGTATCGATTGAATTATATATGTGTGTTTCCGATAATGCAAATAAACAATTTATCTATATAAATAAATAAATATTGTCGGACAAATTACACAGCGCCACCTAGCCCCAAAGTAAGCGAAGCTTGTTTTATGGGTACTACTACTAGACAACTGATAAACATACGTAAATATTTTTTTTTTTGTAAATACACATTATACATAGAAAATACCCAGACCAAGACAAACAGACATGTTCATGCACACAAATGTTTGTACTGTGTGGGAATCGAACCCACGAGCGTTGGTGTGAAAGTAGCGTAACAGCGCGTTTCACCACTGCGCCACCGAGCTCGTCATATATCTCAGGTCATAATAAAATAAGGTCTCTATATCAGTGATAAAGTGTATAGATGTAAGCAGTACGCTAACTAGCGCGATGAGGCCTTTTTGACATAATTAATTTTAAGAGAGATAGGGTTTATCAGAGCATACCGTCTGGGGAAGTACCTCCACCTCACAGCCAAATAACAACTCTATGGAGGGTTGTTGTGTTCCTGCGTGTATTGCCGTCACCAGTAAGCTCCTAAGGAGTTGCTGTGTTAGCAGTAGAGGTGGCATCGCGCGATTGATACTTAATGTATTACAAGCGATCATACGCTACGGTAACCGCTTTACATCAGGTGAGCCGTATACTTACACGTCGTATATACGTTGCATACAAAAGAAATCATTACAACGTTCGCGTTATAAGTAGTCTTTATTGTTCAAGAGTGTGAGGGACCCGCTACTGAGTACGTAAAAGGCGTCCACTCGTTTCAGAAGACCAATCGCGACTGAATTGATAGCAAATTTTTGAACCCAACCTTTCCTTGAAGTTATCCTACTCTTTATGTCTCCATAATGTCCTTGTGATCCCAAGTATCTACGTAAACAAGTATGTATATGTTTTCTACTTTTATACTGCGCCACCTATCTGCCTGAATTTTTCTTTTGTTTTCCTCTACCCTAAGGTTGTTTGGAAGAGATTGCTATGCGATAAGACCGCCTTTTGTACATTAATTATAAGTTAATTTCATGTATTTTACTGTTTCGTGTGGTGCAATAAAGAATATTGTATTGTATGTATTTATATCGATCCCAAGATCACAAGGAAGGATATGCGACTTCCAATACTCCCCTGATTTTTTTTTATACCGCTGAGGTGGCAAACAAGCTTACGACCTGCCTGATGGTAAGAAGTTACCGTAGCCTATGGCCATTTGCAACACCAGGGGTGTCACTCTTGCGTTGCCGACCCTGTAAGAACCTCTTCGCGCCTTTCTTGAAGAACCCCATAATGTAGTTAGTCGCTTGGGAAACCTCGGTAGGGAGCTCATTCCACAACTTAATAGTTTTCGGTAGAAAGCTTCTCAGGAACCGCACAGTACGCGACCATTGCGGTTCCAGTGTATGAGGGTGAACTCCCAAACGTCGGCTAAATTGTCCGTTTCTAAATTGTTTTTTTTTTATATTACGTATATGCTACTAATATTATAAATGCGAAAGTTTGTATGTATGGATGAATGTTTGTTGCTCTTTCACGCTTAAACGGCTGAACGGATTTGAATGAAATTTGGCACGTAGATAGATTATGATCTGGATTAACACATAGGCTACGTTATTAACTCCACGCGGGCGACGCCGCGGGCAGCAGCTAGTAAATAATAATTTGAAGTAAAATTACATGTAGTTTAAACAAAACACGCTTTTATCACCGACATCATTATACCGACGAAAATTTTCTTTATGGGATATCATAGTCCGTAGCATTCTATGCTCGACTTGATACCAACCTCGAGGAGTTTACCTTCCCCCATTAAAGAGTTCTACTATCAACCTCCATCATCAATCTCGTCGCTAAGTGTATGTAATCGACTCCTTAAAACGAACCAAATGAGTCCAAACTAGAGGGGTTTACTAGAATTTTTTGAAGAGATCAACTATCTACCTACCGATTTCATCATCAGGTCAGCTCGTGGCGTCAATTATTATAGTGT
Source organism: Pyralis farinalis (assembly GCA_947507595.1). Lineage (NCBI taxonomy): Eukaryota > Metazoa > Arthropoda > Insecta > Lepidoptera > Pyralidae > Pyralis > Pyralis farinalis. The sequence goes on from OX382260.1 coordinate 5,373,084, forward strand.
CATCTTTAATAAATAACATTTGCGAAGTTTCACATCGGAAGAACGAGTTGATTAAATTCGCACAAAATTTTAAGATATTCTTCCAAGATTTGCCGCAACATACTAGTATATGAAGTTAAATAAAAGCTTTTATTATATCGCACAGGACTTAAGGATAATAGCGTCTTATTAGTGAATGAATTTTCCGAATCACATCAACAGTCCAGTAGATTACCGTATCTACTTATATAAAATATACCTATATACGTACAAACTTTTACCTTTTTATAATATTTGTAAGATCTCAAGTCATTGAAATTGTAGCCTAGATTCTTAATTGGACTAGGTCGCTGCTGACATGGAATCCACAATATGCGTCAGATCGGAGTCGAACATAGATTTTTTCCACTGGAATTTATATTGTAAACGCCAGCCGTACGTAGGGTTGGTAACTTGATACTAAATACAGCTTGGTTTAGAAATTATAGACTCGACAGTGATTATTATGATAATATTCATTAGGTGTCGTTTAGGTACCTACTTGCTTCGCGAGGCTGCCTCGGGCACCTGGCCTGGAATGATTTGCCTATCTATCTATCTATAACTTCACGCCAAATCCCTCGCGGGGTAGGCAGAGAGAACCAAGCGCCACGTGACTCGATCCTTACATATCTCACTCGCTTCTTCATTCATTGCTCTTCTCATGCGCGCTCGCCGGTTTCTAGTTTTTAGGGTTCCGTACCCAAAGGGTAAAACGGAACCCTATTACTGAGACTTCGCTGTCCGTCCGTCCGTCCGTCCGTCCGTCTGTCACCAGGCTGTATCTCACGAACCGTGATAGTTAGACAGTTGAAATTTTCACAGATGATATATTTCTACTGCCGCTATAACAACAAATACTAAAAAATAGAATAAAATAAATATTTAAGGGGCTCCCATACAACAAATGTGATTTTTTTGCTCGTTTTTGCTCGATATTGATAACGGCAACAGGTAGACGCTTGAAATATTCACAGAATATTTAGATATATATTCACTTTAAGAATAAATAATTAAATTAAAATAAAACAAATATTTAAGGGGGGCTCCCATACAACAAACGTGATTTTTTTGCCGTTTTTATAGATAGTGGTACGGAACCCTTCGTGCGCGAGTCCGACCGCACTTGACCGATTTTTTATAAAGACCGCGCGCGACGCGACGGCCCGTGCGTACTACCTACTACTTTTGTGATTTATCACTGCGATGAAATATTACAAATTAAACCTTAATTTAAACGAGAATCGTCGCGGAATTTATAGATTTATATCACAAAACACCAATTTTGACGAAATATCACACACACTGTATATAGCAACGAAGTAATTTATTTAAACTCGCAATAAATGCACAAAGACGAGTAAGACCACCCGACACGCGAGGAAGCGGGGGAGGAAGGACCTTTAGAATTATAAAAAAATACATTTTGGGCACATTTGAGAACCTTCTCCTTTTGAAGTCGGTTAAAAAGTATGATTAAATAAATAAATAAATAAAATAAATATTGTCGGACAAATTACACAGCGCCACCTAGCCCCAAAGTAAGCGAAGCTTGTGTTATGGGTACTAGACAACTGATAAACATACGTAAATACATTTTTTTTGTAAATACCTACTTATTATACATAGAAAATACCCAGACCAAGACAAACAGACATGTTCATGCACACAAATGTTTACTGTGTGGGAATCGAACCCACGAGCGTTGGTGCTAAAGTAGCGTAACAGCGCGTTTCACCACTGCGCCACCGAGCTCGTCATTGTATCTATACTGTTTAGGACTGATACCGAATATTATCCCTACGTGGATATTACATAATGCCCTGGTTGGATTTGGTAGCCCACATCAACCCTTACTCATCCCACTGCAGGGATACGGCTCTCTCTTCAACCAAAGGTGTTTTGACCATGCTCCACCACGCTGCTCAAATGCGGATTGGCGGAGGCCAGTATTTTCAAGTCGCCTGAAGGCTACTGACTTAGCTTAACGACTGTCATCTATCGACAACAGCCGATGCCGACGGCTTAACGTTCATTAAGCATCACTCGTGCGATGCAACCTCTGCTGCTAACAAAGCTACTCCTTAAGCTTACTGGTAACCTTACTGACACGCAGGAACACAACGACCCTCTGTCAGTTGTTATTTCGCTGCGGTTCTTTGTAAGGTGGAGGTACTTCCCCAGTCGATCTGCTTTTAAGCGCCCTACCTCTCTTAAAAACACCCAGACTAAAGCAAAGAGACATGTTCATGCACACAAATGTTTGTCCAAAAATTGAGAATCGAACCCACGAGCGTGTTGGTGTGAAAGTAGTGTAACAGTGTGCTTCACCAATGTGCCACCGAGCTTGTCTTAATATCTACATCTTTTTCCTTCTTATTAGCGTTATCCCGTTACCTAATCCATTAGGATCGGCGGGGTCCGCTACCGAAGCCTAAGGATTTGACAAATTTTATTACATGAGGCGACTGCTCTCAGACTTCCACAACCCAGAGGGAAAACCAGACCAATCTTGCGTAAGGTCAGACGTCTTCCGAAATGTAATTTCTGCAACGGGTGGGTTTCCATGCGATGTTTTCCTTCACCGGCAATGAAGTGATAATTACAAATATGTAGGTCCATAAATCCGAAAACTTACAATATTTTTGGTCATTGCCCAAAACCTTGACAAAATAAAAAAAAAATGACAAAGACCGGCGAAAAGCCGAGAGTCCATTATCCGTGTCCGGACAAATCCTAGTCGATGGTAGCTCTACCATCGTCAGAGAGAACCGAGCGCCATAACGTTAATATAATTTTCTATTTTTGTAATCAATATTTCCAATAACTGGAACGAGCCAACCCTAACTGTAATACAAATTATTCGCATATTCGGCATCCAATATTTGTGGCTTATTTAATTCGAGTCGCAAAAAAGTCTGCGGTATTTGTTAAGGGTTACATTTATTAAATTGAAGGATAGAATGTAAAATATTTTGATAAATAAACCAGTTCTCCAGTTTTCAGTTGATTGTATCCGAATTTAATTTATTATTTAGCAATTAAAGTAAACCATGGCATGGCAGAGATAGCATGAAAATAATATAAATGCGGTCGAGATGCGAGCATTATGCGATATATGTGGCATAACGCTTGCAGACCGCGTTCGCAATAATGATGTAAGAAAGAGAGTTGCTCTGAAAGAGAGTATGTGTTAACATAAGATAAGGGATGCTCCGTTGGTTCGAACTTGTAAAAAGAATTACGAAATAGACATACAATTCAAAAGTGGAAAGATGTAGGAAGAGGAAGATCAAAACTTATCTACCATGACCAAAATTGGTCGTGTTTTATCAGAAAGTGAGAAGAGAATTATCAGTAGGAGCCCTAGGAACCGGCGAGCGTGCATGTATAGTTAAAGAGCTATGAATGTTAAAGAAGTGAGTGAGGTGCGTAAGGACCGCGTCTTATGGCGGCCTACCCTGCAAGCGACCTGGCGTAATGACATACATACAAAGTCAACCAAAGTTATAAATCAATTTATTGTCATTTTAGGGTTACGTACCTCAAAAAATAAAAACCCTTCTATGATTATTTTGTTACGTGCAGAAAGAGGAAAAACTGTAATTTGTAGTTATATCTTATCGCGACCCCTGCCAATCAATCAGATTGCAATTCCGGACCAAGAGCGCACCGACGTACGGATTAGGGCGTCCCCCGGAGGCGACGCGCACCGATCCGCCTCCGTCGGTGCGAATATAGCTGCATGTGGTGGGGGCCGCCACTCAACGCAGCGACTCAACGAGGGGAACCGAGTTCTGCATAGGCACATGGAATGTGAGAGGTGGATTGAAGGATAAGATGAACGAACTGATAGACGTAATGAATGGGAGACGTTTGAATGTTTTGTGTGTGACAGAGACTAAGCCGCAAGGGGAGCGACACCGATGATCTGCCCGATGGGATGATGGCCCTATTGTCCGAGATGATCATGCCAGTGCTAGTGTAGGTGTCGTACTCTCCTTTCGCTTAGCCACTAGTGCATGAGATTACTATTTGGTAGGGCCTAGACTTCTCTGGGTTCGTATTAACCTGGGCAACACGCGAGTATTTCTGGTTGCAGCATACGCTCCCGTAAGCTCAGCGTGTGCTCAAAAACTAGAGAAGTTTTGGGAGTCTGTGAGGGATGTTCTGGACTTAGCTGAAGGGAATCAAAGAGTGATTATGTGTGGAGATTTGAATGAATGGATTGGGACTAAATAAGAGAAGAGAGTGAACGAAGCAGGTAAGTCAATACTAGATTTATGCATGGAACGAAACCTCATCGTGTCGAATACTTTATTTCATCATAAGGATATTCACACGTATACATGGAGACGGAATGACCAAAAAAGTGTGATTGATTTGATTTTAACAGATAGACGTCTCCGAAATGCTATAATGGATACAAGAGCGTTTAGAGGTCTCACTCTTGAGACGGACCACTACCTGGTGGCAAGCCGGTTTGTGGGCCTTTTTAGGAAGTAGAAGCACTGGCGAGTGGGTACCCTTTCGGAGATCATGAAAGGATAAGGAGCGAAAATTGCAAGATGAAAGTGTAAGGAGAATGTCTGTGCTCTGATAAATGAAAGACTTGTAAATACAAGCCTTTCCGACTCAGATGTGGATGATTGTTGGAAAGTTTTGAAAGAAAGTATGGTGGATAGTGCAAAAGAAGCATGTGGATGCGCATAGAGGCGTAAAACAGTGAAAGGAGATGCCTGGTAGGATATGGAGGTTGAATCTTCCGTAGTCAGAAAGAGGAAAGCGTGGCTAGATTATGTATCATCTATATATAACTTTACGCCAAATCTTTCTCATCTTTGCCCTACGCGAGAAAAGAAGAAAGAAATGTACCGTCTATGCACGAATGAAACCAAGGCTTTAGTGAAAGGGAAGCGTGAAAGACAAATTATGAATGAGGAAGAGAGGCTGACGAAAAACTTCGAGGCAAATACCGAACTCTTTTGGAGAGAGGTAAAGAAATCTCGGAGTGGTTCGTCGGCATCCAGAATGGATAAAGTCTAAAGCTGGTGTCATTCTTGCGAACACTCAGGAAGTGTTAGAACGGTGGAGTGAATATTTTGAGGAAATGTATGAGTATGCCTCGGACGCTGACAATGAGAGTGAGTCAGATACTTACTCCACGTTGACGGCGTCCGACGAAGGCATAACTATGGATGAGATCGAAAGGTCGACATGATAGCAAGGGGTCGCGCATGGACTGCACCAGCTATAGGGCCATCAGTTTGATCAGCTTAGCAGCAAAAGTTTATGGAAAGGTGATTGAAAGGAGAATGAGGGTGAAATTCGATGAAATGCTGTGGGACGCACAGGGAGGATCCCGAAATGGAAGGGGTTGTCCGGATAAAGTTTTCTTGCTTCGCAATATCGTGGAGATGCATATGACCATAGACCAGAAGGTTTTTTGCGGTTTTGTGGATCTTGATATATCAAATGTGATTTTTAGCCTACTATGAAAATATGACTGGTATACGAAGTTTTGTGTACAAGAAAAATGAAGTGTCACTTTTTCAAAATTTTGAAATATTTTATTATTTATTAATTTAATTTAGTCATTATGTTTATTCTCCTTTTTTCACTACCTATGTTAAAACATAGTCATTGTTATACAATACCTGGTTCTAAATGATAGGGATTAAGTATGCAATTGCAGATTTTATTCCACATACATAATTTTTATCTATCTATCTATAACTTTACGCCAAATCCCTTGCGGGGTAGGTAGAGAGAACCGAGCTCCAAGTAACTCGATCCTTACATACCTCTTTTAAATTTCGCTTTAATACAAATTATGTTTTACCTATTTAGAAAATGGATATAAAAATACATTTATTTGCTAACACATGTGGAGTATATTATTGTGTGTGTGGAGAATATTGATAGTGTTTCACATTCCTAAAACATGTTTCTAAAGTTCATTAGAGCTATACGGTTAAAAACATGCCTTTCACAGTCTTGGAACAGCAAAACTGGTAATACATATCAGTTGCCTTTTTCAACACATCACAAATTTGATTTAGACGTGAGCGTCTAGGGCGACTGATATTTCCTTATATATAAAAGCTAGCTGTGCCCGCGACTTCGTCCGCGCGGAATAGTTATTTTTTTATTATTTATTTATATTAATAAAAATAAATTAAATATCTAAAATAAAAATAGCCTAAGTTACTCCTTATTACATCAGCTATCTGCCAGTGAAAGTCCCGTCAAAATCGGTCCAGCCGTTTCAGAGATTAGCCGGAACAAACAAACAGACAGACAGACATACAAAAATTGTAAAAATATTTATTTTGGTATATGTACCGTGTATACATCCAAATGCATTTAGTAAAAAACGGTTATTTTAATATTACAAACAGACACTCTAATTTTATTTATTTGTATAGATAGATGTATAGATAATAGATAACAGGCCAAAGGTTCTCGAATGGCACTGCCAAACATCCTTACATCCTCGGAAACATCGGCTGTTATAGCCTTGAACACAAAATTGCAATTCCTTAGTGTCGCTTTTCATGGTTGTGCGACACTAGCGCCGCAAGGCTGCGTTTGGAATTGGAATTCTACAAGGCAAACAGCCTCGCGTACGCTTACAGCCTTATAGAATACCAAATAAAAAGTGAATAAAAATGTGACATCTGTGATCACAGCGACGCACACAGCCATTACGAGTCGCTTAGAGAATTGCATGGCTGTACACAAAAGGTTTCTCTTCAAGCCATAACAAAAAAAAAATATTTTTTACAATTTTTGTCGGTCTGTTTGTTCCGGCTAATCTCTGAAACGGCTGGACCGATTTTGACGGGACTTTCCCTGGCAGATAGGTAATGTAATAAGGAGTAACTTAGGCTAATTTTATTTTAGAAATTTTATTTATTTTTATATATATAATAAAAAAAAACAAATTCTTTCTTTCTTGCTTAGAGAATTGCATGGCTGTACAAAAAAGGTTTCTCTTCAAGCCAAAACAGAGCACACACCCGCGCCAACGCGTACTCTACTACCTTTCAGTCATATACACTCGGTATACAAAACAATACCTAACTCTTTTCTTCCGTCCCTTGGATATTGCAGAGCACTTAACCCAATTACGCGGATTTGGTCATTTGTTTCATGGACCTTTCCGTATTATTGAATTTCGCGTGTGCCAGCGACCCCATCCGTATATCCGTCCGTCTTACATATGTAGCTAGCTGTGCCCGCGACTTCGTCCGCGCGGAATAGTTATTTTTTTGTTATTTATTTATATTAATAAAAAATAATATAATGTCTAAAATAAAAGTAGCCTAAGTTACTCCTTATTACATTAGCTATCTGCCAGTGAAAGTCCCGGCAAAATCGGTCCAGCCGTTTCAGAGATTAGCCGAACCAACAAACAGACAGACAAAAATTATAAAAAAATATTTTGGTATATGTACCGTGTATACATCCATATGCATTTAGTAAAAAGCGGTTATTTTCATATTACAAACAGACTCTCCAATTTTATTCATCTGTATAGATAATAGATATTATATAATATATAGATATAGATGTATAGATGCATCACTTAGCTACATGAAGGAAATAACCAGTGGAGAATCGATGAAACGAAATTGCTTTACAACTACGCAAAAACTCGTCACTACGGGGCTCAAACTAATAAACCACTTGACCTAAAATAACCTATGGAGATACTGCGACACTACGTACTAGTTAGTACGTAGTTTTGTCGACGAACGAGACAAACATTTGTGTGCGTGAACATGACAGTTTGTCTTGGTCTGGAAGTTTTAGGTGAGGTAGGGCGCAACAAAGCAGCCCGTCTGGGGCAGTACCTCCACCTCACAGAAAACCGCAGCCAAATAACAACTCCGTAGAGGGTTGTTGTGTTCCTGCGTGTGAGTGAGATCACCAGTAAGCTCCGAAGGAGTTGCTGAGTTAGCATCAGAGGTGGTATCGCGCGAATGATACATAAATGTATTACAAGCATTTATATCTTATACGCTTTACATCAGTAGGGCCGTATGCTTGTATGCCTCCCGACGTTGTATAAAGAAAAACCGGCCAAGTACGAGTCGGACTCGCGCACTAAGGGTTCCGTACGTACGTTTGTTCTATGGGAGCCCTCCTTAAATATTTGTTTTATTTTAATTTAATTATTTATTTTAAAAGTATATAACTAAATATTCTGTGAATATTTCGAGCGTCTACCTGTTGCCGTTATCAATATCGAGCAAAAAAGTCACTTTTGTTGTATGGGAGCCCCCTTAAATATTTATTTTGTTCTGTTTTGTAGTATTTGTTGTTATAGCGGCAACAGAAATACATCATCTGTGAAAATTTCAACTGTCTAACTATCACGGTTCATGAGATACATCCTGACGGGCAGTGACAGACGGACGGACGGATTGACGGACAGCGGAGTCTCAGTAATAGGGTCCGTTTTACCATTTGGGTACGGAACCCTAAAAAAGTAGCTCAATTCCCCGCTACAGGTCGTGGGGTAAAGTAGAACACGCTATTTATATTGGCTCGTTCACGAATCACGTCACTTATCGGCTTGAAGTATCCTCCATTGGTCAGAAGGCTCGAATCACTGATATATTCGTCCATTTAATAAATCTGTCATAACATTGTTGTTGTTTAAGATCGCAACGTAGAAAATAAATCTTCTTCTGCAGAGACTACCGGAGCAGCCATGGCAGCGTCGGCATGTAGCACGTACTAACAGTAGTGGATGGGTGCCGGCCGGCGCTAGGCCGCATGAACTAATTGGTGGCGGAAGCACACAAAGCAGGTTAGATCAAATTGCATGTAAATTTGACTTTCGCAAAATAACGCCTGAATCTATTAACTAATAAATCTTCTTCTGCTTAGCGTTATCCCGTTTCCTAATCCATTAGGATTGGCGCGGTCCAGATTATAGTAGGATTGGCCAGATCCATAGATAACAGAAACAATGGGAGATGTGACATACCACGCGAGTTTACACCGGGACGGTTGTCGCCGAGTTTCACTCCACCATAAAACACTCACACACTTAAATAAATAAAAAATATCATTCTACGCACACAAGTACAACGTCACACATTTGTTAAGACGCTGTCATTGGATGTTTATTTAAACAACACACAAGTAAGCACGCACTACTACATTTATAAAGCGGCAGAAACAAGCGGCCGTATCTCGAAACTGTACACACAGTGAACGAATAATATTACTCACTTTACATTGCGTGTTGGTAAACGAGCGGTGGCGACTGCGTAATGGTAGAAAAGCAATGTATGATTAAGAATGAGAAATTTGATATTTATAATTTGTATCGTGGTAAGGCCCTGGTAGAAATGGCGTCAGAGAATTTTTTAAATTAATTCTGTATTTATGCTTATAAAACGTAATATTATTTGTACTTATAGGTGATAAGTGATTCCATTTGATTTAAAGTTAACCACTGCACTTCTATTTTTGCAAAAAGGCAACAGCACAACTTGGCATTTTGCTAAAACAAGGAGCAACGTATCTCAATCGAACTTGATTGCAACTAACTAACTGTTCTTGGCAATGTTCTCGTTTTGAGCATATTGCGGCGACACCAACCACGCCCCCTCGTCACATCTCCCGTTGTTTCTGTTATCTATGGCCAGATCCTTAAGCTTAGGTAGCGCTAAGCTTAAGGATCTGGCGAAGATACAAATTGTTGTCTGACCTCCTCAATCAAGAGGGAAAACCAGGCCTTTCTTAGATAAGGTCACATGTCTTCGAAAATATAATTTCTTGGACGTGCGAGATTCCTGACGATTTTTTCCTTGCATGTGATAATTTCAAATATATACATAAATTCAAAAACAATGCCAACTTATGGAAGTCAAAGCTGGGTATGGCAGAGAGAGCATGAAAGTAGAATAAATGCGGTCGAGACGAGAGTATTGCGCAATAATTGTGGCATAACGCCTGCTGACCGCGTTCGTAATGATGACGTAAGAAAAGTTGGTCTGAAAGAGAGTGTCGGTGTTAAGACAAGAAAAGGCATTTTATTCGAGCACCTGCAAACGGCGACTGACAAAGTCATCGAGCAGTATCCCTCCGCGGATTAGTTATTTTGGGAGACTTTATATTATTACATTCGGTATGCTCATCGTATCGAATGGCTCTGTTCTCGGTACACTGATTCCGCGGGGACATTTGGACTATGTAAGCTCTCTATTGGACCTTCTGCTGACGACACGTGAAGATGAATATAACATCACAGTGGATGTGCCGCCGCTCATTGGACCACTGCCTCATCCATATCCAAGTGCCCTGCATCAGACGTGATCCACCTCGGCCTTTCGGATAGCGTCGCGTAAGGCACTATAAGTCAGTAGACTGGGACGGATTGCATGATTTTACGCATCGTACCCATGGAGGCTGGAGTTTTGTTTCAAAACAGAGGACATTGAATTCTGTGCTATTACTGCAAATCCCAATATCGTCGCGGCTACTGCAGTACTGTATAATGGGTGGTAAGGAATGCTACATTCCCAGTCCCAGTGGCTGCTGCGGGATCTAAAAGGCGACAGTTGTTTGCTCGGCCTTGCAGAGAAGCCAAACTTCTCAAACAGGCTGCTTTCGAGGCTTGGTCCACGGCGCGTGCTAATGGGATCCAGTAGTGATTGCCAGAGCAAAATTTGATTTCATCGGTAAAGTTGGCGAGGGACTAGCAGGAGTAGCAGGCCTCCCTTCTGGGAGCCGTGCTTTTTGGTTGCTGGCTAAAGCTCCTGAGGGAAACTTTTGTCAGTTGTCCATGCCACCATCGCAGAAATCGGATGGCAGTCTGGCCTATAGTGCTAAAGAGAAAGCCGATTTACAGGGTAATCTATTTGCGTCTAACTCGAATTTGAATGACGGGTACTGTGCTACCTACTATTCCGACGTGCGGTAGCTCAATGCCGGAAATCTCAATTACGCAGCGAGATGTCCGACGGGCGTAACTCTCCCTCGACATCATAATTTAGATTTGCTATATATTTTGAATTATAACTCAACGTTTAACTGCAGCTATAGTTGCTAGATGTTTTATTTTCTAAAAAATGTTTCCCATATTATGAAAATACAACATTTCAAATGACAAATAATTAAAATCCATAATTGATTAAATAGATTTTTCAAAGGAACCCTAACGAACCTGACCTACCCTCCGCGGCAAAATTGTTTTTGTGTCTTCGTTAACTTCGCACTAAATTTGAGTTCGCTCGCTCGTATTTGGTCACAAGGAAACCTAACGAACCTAACCTACTTACCGTGGTCAAGTTATTTTTGTTATGGTGGCTGCTTCGCCCCGAAAATTTTCGTGAGTACGATAAAACCCTCTAAAACTCACTACACGGTGCTGATGGGTGACTTCAATGCAAATCTGGGCACGAAACAGAATGATGAGCTGAGAGTGGGGCAATTTGGAATCGGGCGACGAAACCAAAGGGGACAACTGCTGGTCGGCTGCATGGAGAAGGATGACTTTTTATGATGAACTCCTTTTTTTATTTTTTATACTACGACGGATAGCAAACAAGCATACGGCCCGCCTGATAAGAAGCGGTTACCGTAGCCTATGAACGTTAGCAACAAAAAAGATGTCGCTAGCGCGTTGCCACCCCCACTGTCAATACAGCAACTCCTCATCTTCTGGTGACCTCATCACTCGCAGGAACACAACAACCCTCCTTAGAGTTGTTGATTTGGCTGCCGTCTTCTGTGAGGTAGAGGTACTTCACCAGTCGGACTAACTTCGTGCCCTACCTCTCTTTCGCCAGAGCCTCGTCTGTTGATTAGCAGGGTGCACCACGTGCATGTGAGGTTTGCTTTCGTTCTAAAGGTGACATTGAGCCACGTACACCCCGAAGATTTACCTTCTTTCTTCAAGAAGCAGCCGCAGCGCAAGTGGACTTGGAGTAACCTGAATGTTTCGACGAAAAACGAGATAGACTTCATATTGACGAACAACCGGCATTTGTTCAATGATGACATTGTGTAACAACTAATGTTGTATTTTTTTTTACACAACGTCTGGAAACACGGCCACCAGACGAAAAGTAGTTGCCATGGCCTATGAACGCTTGCAATACATTAAGCATCTCTGCTACTTACACAGCAACTCCTTAGGAGCTCACCGGTGTCCTCAGTCATACGCAGGATCGCAACAACCCTGTGGGGATATATTTGACTGCTGTTTTCTGTGAGGCAGAGATACTGCCCCAGATGGGTTGTTTTGATGCGTCCTACCTCTCTTTTGTATTTTTTATCCTGGACTCAAATTTAATTATTGTGTTACTAGCTTACACCGCGACATTTCTTAAAAGCATATAACGACAATTGGTCTGCTTTTAACTAGGAGAAGAGCGGTCTCTCTATCTATAAATTCACGCCAAATCCCTGGCGGGGTAAGCAATTTTTAAGTGAGGTAGGGTGCATCAAAGCAGCCCATCTGGGGAAGTACCTCCACCTCACAGACAACTGTAGCCAAATAACAACTAACTAGAGGGTTGTTGCGTTCCTGTGTGTGAGTGAGGTCACCAGTAAACTCCTAAGTAGTTGCTGTGTAAGCAGCAGAGGTGTCCTCGTGTGAGTGACACTTAATATATTATAAGCATTAATAGGCTAAGGTAACTGCTTTACATCAGGTAGGCCGTATGCTTGTATGCTTCCCGACGTTGTATAAAAAAAAGCAGTGAGAACCGAGCGCAACATGACTCGATCCTTACACACCTCACTCGCTTCTTTAACATTCTTTGTTCATCTCATGCACGCTCGCCGGTTTCTAAGGCTGATGTCAGAAGCCTTAGAAACCGGCGAGCGTCTGATAAAACACGACCAATTTGGTCATGGTAGGTAAGTCTTGGCCTTCCTCGACTCCAACGTCAATTCCCACGCAAGACGTTAATAGGCTAAGGTAACTGCCGATGGGCTGTATGCTTGTATGCCTCCCGACGGTGTATAAAATAAAACTTGTCTCGTAAGTCTTCCTTCCTGCATTCTTTCCACATGTAGGAACCAACGGAGCATGACCCTTTTTATTTTAACATCGACGGCCTCTTTCAGACCAAACTGAGAAGAGCGATATGTTAACAAATTTCGTGTGACTAAATTCAGACTCACACTTGACAGTTTCCCTCAAGTAATCCCATCCAAGAATATGGTATACATCAATATTACGTAAGACGAAATAACAGTAAAGCCTAGTAAAATATAGTACGTCGCAGTAATATACGGGCGTCAGCTGCCGATCGTATGGCCGTCGTAAAACATACTGAATGTATTTGAGATGTCCTAAACAGAAACGTAGTAAACCACTTTTGTATTATTACTAAACTTATTTTCAGGGATAATCTAGTAGATAAGAAAAGGCTCCGTTGTTTCGGACATTTAGAAAGAATGCAGGATCAAGGAATGACGAAACAGATATACAATATGAAAGTGGAAGGATGCAGGAGCCGAGGAAAACCAAGACCAAATTGGTACCAATTTGATCGGTGAGCAAATGATTTTTATATGAAGAGTCTGCCTTTATGTCTCCACATAACAGAGGCGACAGTTAGTTCAGTAAAAGACAAACTGAGAAATGAACGGCTGGTAGGTACTTCGCAGCATTAAGTCCAGACTGATAGATAGCTTTAAGATATTCAATTTAATTAAATTTATTTATTTTGTGTACATAGGCCATCATTAAGGTTTACATGCAATGTTAAATATATGGCTAGCTCTATCTTCTTCTTCTTAGCGGTATCCAAAGCTACCTAACTAATCTAAGCCTAAGAATTTAAAGGCGAAAATACAGATTTTTACATGGAGCGACTTCTGTCAGACCTCCACATCCCAGAGGGAAAACATGACCCATCATAATATGGCTTGCTCAATGTTCCGTCAATAAAAATACAAAATGTGCATTCAAATTGATAGAAATGAGGAAATTTCCAAATATATTACTTAGACAGTTTTGTCACAGGTACCTAATATAAAAGCATGTTCCGACTTCGACATACCAGGGACATAATACCGTCTAAGTACACTTACAATTTGCAATGTCGTCATTTGAGTGTAACGTAGCAATGAGGTACTCGTAACTTGGCGAGTGACGCCGGGGAAGTTTTCATGGGACCGCAAATTGAAGTGCTCCTTTCCGGACCCGTAAGAACTAGTTCATGGCATGATAAATAGTGTCAGGTGTGTAGTGGCCTATTTATTGATCCGATGAGCTCGATGGCCGCGACGGTATTTAGCTATGCTATGCAATGAATGCTGGGCTATGATCTATTGCCCGGAGGACCGGATGGGCGATGATGTTTTTGGGTTAAATTGAAAGCGTTGTTCAAGTAGAGTAGCCATGTTTATAGAATCTATTACAGTAGTCGTGACGTATTAAAAATAGCATCAAACTGTCGGTAAATCATATCAAATATTATACATTTTTAAATATAGCGCCATCCACCGGCAACACTGTGAAACATTTAACATCTTGTCAATGTGCGAAGTAGACAACATTTTATTTGGTTACAAATTATTAAGACAGAGAGCGCTGGTGAATTTTGTCCACTCACTCGCAGGAACACAACAACCCTCTACGAAGTTGTTACTATGCTGCGGTTTTCTGTGAGGTGAAAGTACTTCCCCAGAAGGCTGCTTTGATGCACCCTTTGCGATTCTGGACAGTATTCATTACTAGCAGCAGAACTAAAGTTATCGAGGTGGTTCTAAGGTTCAGCAAGTTGAAGCGGCGGTTGACAGGTCACATAGCTCGGAGAACCGATGGCCGCCGGGAACCAAAAGGTTCTAAAATGGCGATAACTAATCGGAAAATGAAGATCAGGAAGGCACCCCCACGCAATGGGCCGACTAGCTGGTGAAGACCGCAGGGAGGGATTGATATGGAATTCTAAGGGCGATGCCTGTTAGTGTTCATGCCAGTGGATATCCTTTGGTTGAAACGATGATGAACTCACTTTTATAGGTATTTTTTATACAACGTCGGAAGGCAAACAGCTATAGGGCCCAGCTGGTGTATACTGGTTGCCGTAGGCTGTGAACACTTACAATAAAATGAGTATTGCTCACGTATGTCCACTTGCTTCTAATACAACAACTCGCAGAAACACAACAAATTGATTACACACGTGCTCACACCTTTACCATGGCGAGTGACTCTGAAGATGAAGCTCTGTCTTCTCTTATCCCACCCTCTCCCTTCCGTCATAGAACCACACGTGCGGGCTTGCGATGTCATTGTTCCACTGTTGAGAACATTTCTTCGCGTACCAAAAATTTCGGCAATCTTTGTCGTACCATTAAAAAGTGGAACGCCTTACTTGCAATATGGGATCCTTCAGACAAAGCGTGAAGAAGCATCTCGCGGGCTAGCATGGCAGCGTCAACCAGTTCCAGTTGCGATTTGGGCTCCTGTTTCGCTTACCATCAGGCAAAGCGGAGCCACTATGCTGAACTTACATAAAAAACACAAATAAGTATAAGATAATATATAATAAATATAATTTTTGACGAGCTCGGTGGTGCAGCGATTAATAACACTACTTCATCACCGACGCTCCTGGGTTCAATTCCCACACAGGACAAACATTTGTGTGCATGTACATGTCTGTATGTCTTGGTCTGGGTGTTTTTAAGAGAGGTAGGGCACGTTAAAGCGGTACATCTGGGGATATACCTCCACCTCACAGAAACCCGCAGCTAAATACCTCTCTGGACGGTTGTTGTGTTCTTGCGAGTGAGCGAAGTCACCAGTACTTCTATAGTATACTTCCTGCATTACAAGCGTTCTTAGATTATGATAACCGCTTTATATCAGGTGGTCATATGCTTGTATGCCTCCCAGCGTTGTATTAAAAAAATAATACATAATATATAATATATAGGTACATGAACGCTTTCTCTGTTCTCATGACATATTCTGAGAATGTTTCTCAAAACATTCCACGAAACATAATTGGATCTACAAATCTCCTTACGTCACTATTATTACAAACTGAATAAACTATTAATAAATCTTAATTTATCAACTAAATAATTTACGTAACGCAGAAACGTTTGTTAAAATAATAACTAGTCTTTAGTAAACGGTTGCTTGCATCTTCCTTGTGGATAGTCTTGAAGCTAGGCAGCTTTGTGACGTATAAACTTTTAATTTATAGTTAATAGATTCAGACGTTAAGATAAGGCACGCTCCGTTGGTTCGAACATGTAGGAAGTATGCAGGATGAAAGAATTACGAAACAGATATACAATACGAAAGTGAAGACCAAGACTCAGGAACTCAGGACTCATGGTGAAGGATCAAATTGGTCGTGTTTTATCAGGAGGTGATTCCCGTGGTGTGTGCCGTGGACAGAACTCATTCGCGTTGTATAATATGTTATTAATTTAATGTTTGATTCAGCACATGAATTAATATAACTTTAATTGTACCACTTGATATCACTATATGTACACTCATTATATTTATTGTAATATGTATAAGATGATTTGGAAAAAAAAAGACCTATATTGGCAAGTTTCTTTCGGCATTTCTTCTTCGCCAATGGTCATTTGAAATGCTGGTAGATTAAAAAAATCGGCCAAGTGCGAGTCGGACTCGCGCACGAAGGGTTCCGTACCATTATCTATAAAAAGGCAAAAAAAAACACGTTTGTTGTATGGGAGCCCCCTTAAATATTTATTTTATTCTATTTTTTAGTATTTGTTGTTATAGCGGCAACAGAAATACATAATCTGTGAAAATTTCAACTGTCTAGCTATCACGGTTCATGAGATACAGCCTGGTGACAGACGGACGGACGGACGGACGGACGGACGGACGGACGGACGGACGGACGGACGGACGGACGGACAGCGGAGCCTCAGTAATAAGGTTCCGTTTTACCCTTTGGGTACGGAACCCTAAAAAGAGAAAAACTTAAAAAAAAAATGATAAGATATAATATTGAAAATGTAAGACGTGTCGAAGTGCCCGTGAGGGTCTAAAGGCAAATAAAGAATTTTTATCT
This sequence comes from Pyralis farinalis, assembly GCA_947507595.1. NCBI lineage: Eukaryota > Metazoa > Arthropoda > Insecta > Lepidoptera > Pyralidae > Pyralis > Pyralis farinalis. Next base: position 5,390,153 of record OX382260.1, read on the forward strand.
TTTTATCTTTTTTTTTGTGTGTGATTTGTTATGTTCATTTACTTACAATTACTGTTGTCCTGCCGTATTTATAATTGACTATTTCCTATTGTTTTGCCTCTTTACTTTGTGTATTGACTTCTTGTTTATTTACCGTTTAAGACCGGTTTTATGGTAAATAAATTTTGAATATTATGCCAGTGAACTTCTGACCAACGCGTACCAGAGTTACTGTTATGTTAGATTTTTTAGCTTTCCCCAGTGAAAGCTAAAAAATCTAACATAATTTTAGCTTTGACTGGGGCTTGCCAGCGGAAGAGGCTCTTATAATACTTTTAAAACATACGGACACGTAGTACGGACGTCAACGTTGTTACTAATAGAAACAAAAATTAGGACTTCGATGGATAGAAATTGGATTATCCATACCACTTATTGGAATGATGTAGTCGTATTATTGGATAGAACGAATTGGAAAATAATAAGAATAAAATATATATTATTCATAAATGTGAACTAGGCTTACCAATTAACCGCATCCACATGTTTTTCGGATTCTTGTTAATTATCATTCGAATTAATTTCTTCCATATTTTTCAATAAAAAAACATTGGAAAATATGGAAGAAATTAATTTGAATTGAATTTAATGATTTGTTAAATAGTACATAAAAATATATATAAAAACCAAGGTTCGTAATATGCAGGCGCGTACAAACATACGACCAAATTGGTCATGGTAGGTAGGTCTTGACCTTCCTCGGCTTTAACATCCCCCTACTTTGGCATTGTATGTCTGTTTCGTAATTCTTTCTTCCTGCATTTTTTCTACATGTCCGAACCAACGGAGCATGTCTGTTCTCATTTTAACAGCGACACTCTCTTTCGGACCAACTGATTTAAACATGATCATCGCGAACACGGTCTGCAAGCGTTACGCCACAAATTTTGTACAATCCTCATATTTCGATCGCGTTTACGAGTATCATACTTTCATGCTCTCTCTGCCATACTCAGCTGTGGCTTCCAGAAGTTAGCGTTAGGACCAGCATTGTGTATGCGTATATTGCGTAGCGAGCTGTGCCTTCGGGCTTAAGCTTTTACTGCCAACGTTTGCCAACGTGTCATTCACACTATTCCCAGCACTCACTCGTCTTTCCACATCAGCGGTGTCCCTTCCATTCCTGCTGAAAGCGCGTACAAGATAAACAATCTCATCCACTAGTTCTAACACTTCATCATCGATCGTAATCCTAAAATTGGTTCTGGTTTCTTCTCTTTCAAATGCCATTATCTTTGCCTTTGTAAGCAATGCTGTGTAATATAACTAAATTACAAGACTCTAGAAGTCTATAAGTACTCGCGTGCTATTAATCAAAGCGTATACCGATCACCGCTATGTGAAGATATAAATAAAATAACATATGCTCATTTTGTATCATAGCTCTAGGTCTATAACTTAATACTACTTTTGAGACGTTGCTAATACGACATGTACACGACTGCATCAGGCAAAGCTTTGCATACTGAAATATACAGTGGGTACCTGAATTGTATACAGTGTGCATCTGAGAGTATTATGTATGACACGTTAATTAATTACGGAATTGCTCGTTTCGTAGATACTTAAAAAGAAGATAGTTAAAAAAAAAGATCCTTTTAAGCATGTTTTTAATGTCAGCTACGTTAATCGCTGTACTTACGTCAACTTCCCATCATGTCAATAAGACCAACAAGACATGCGATTGAATTGTTATTGAAATTGAATTGTTATTGGAATGGAATTATCGTTGGCATTGAATTGTCACTGAAATTGTCATTGGAATTTAATTGTCTCTGGATTTGAAGGTATTGAAATCGAGTTGCCAATGGAATTGAATTACCAAAAGAAAACATTTGTCTTTTTCTTTTTTTTTAAACAACTAGTTTTGCCAATCTTACCATCTGATGCTTGTTTTCCAACAAGCATCAGATGTTTTTCAACAAGCATCAGATGGTAAGCGATCACCGAAACCTATTGACGCTCGCAACACCACGGGGATGTTACTCGTGGGCTGCCAATCTTGTGACCTAAGGATGTTTCGTCACAGTACCATAGTACAAACAAATAAGTAGGCCGACTCGAGCCCCGAGCGAACGATAATAGCCTAAACACTTAGGGATGACGCTATATATATATATATAGTTTATACAATCGTCAAAAATGCATAGTCTATCTATATACAAAACAATTTTCCACCGTAGGGGAATCATCAGGGATCTATAATACAAAGTATTTTTAATTATTTTTTGTATATAGACCACGAGCTGGCTACAATTTTTTCATTACCTACGTCATGTTACCTGCTTAGTGATTTGCAAAATTACGATCAAAATAGGATTAATTCAAACGTGGCTTTACTGAATCATGTATTTAATAAAATTAAATGATTATGAAATTGTATTGAAGTTATACTTCTTTAGGCGCGTTATGAAAAAATGATGAGTGAAATTTTAAGATACTGTAACACAAAAGTAAGAGGTTGAAGCTGCCCGCTAAACCGCTCATTAAGTCACAAAAATACGCTCAAAACTGCAGCCAAATAACAATTCCCTGGAAGGTTGTTGTGTTCATGTAAATTATCATTACAATTAAATTATTACTGTCAAAGTTTTTCCAATAGACTACACAAGTTCATAAAAAAGGCATGGAAAGATTTTTCTAGACGCGGTACCAAAAAAGGCTCTGGTGTTGCTAGCTGCGGTAACTGTTATTAGGCAAGCCATGGGAATGTTTGCCTCCTTAATGTTATTACGTGAGGTAAATATGTTGGCATAATGGAATCTTATTTGGAGAGTTCCAGGAACTATTACCTAAAGTGACGTTACACGTGTCGCCAGCAAATATTAAACACGTATGTAGTTCTCACGGGACTGCTATCAGAAGAGGTTTTTTTGGGTTTTGAGATTACAGTCGTCTGATTTGCTTCATATTTTTTGTCGGTAGGATAACTCGAAGCCATGAAGGACATAACCATTTTTTTCTATACCACTATCGTGGAAAACAAGCTTACGGCCTGCCTGATGGTAAGCTACCGTAGCCTATGGGCATTTGCAACACCAGGGGTGTCACTCTTGCGTTGCCGGCCCTGAAATCATGGAGACCCAATGACATGATTTGACATGATACTCGCCGCTACGGGTCGGGGGGAACACGTAACTCTAATTGGCTAATTCAAGAATCGATCTCGTGTCGTTTCGGTTGTGTGCCTGCAGTGTTTTAGTGCAGTATGACAGAAATATGTGATGATTATGAATATCGACGATACCACACTAGGTACACGTGCTGAAAAAAGGAGATAGGTAGAGTTATTTGCAATTGCGCGTAAACGAACGAGACACAAGATACTTAGAAATCATTACCACATCAACCCTTACTCATCCAGTCCAGGGACAAAGGGTCTCACTTTAACCGAAGGGGTTTAGAGCATACTCCACCACGCTGTTCAAATGCGGATTGGCAGAGGCCAGTGTTTTCAAGCCGCCCGAGACCACTGACTTAGCTAACGACTGTCATCTATCGACAACAGCCGGGATCGATGGCTTAGCGTGCTCTCCGAAGCACGAGTGTGCGAGGGGTTAATGAGTGACTTAAAACGTTGTCAAGAGGTTAGTTTGTGCTCAAAGCGTCCCTGCACTTGTCACGTTAATCGAAAACGCAAGTTAAGGAAATTCGACTGCAGCCTGTCTGTTTAATTAGGTTTGTTGTCTGGAATTCTTCAGTGCTTTGAAGAGTAATTTATGCCGTCAGTTCCGGTTGCTTTCGATAGATGACAGTCGTTAACCTGACCTAAGAGAATTCAAACAGGCTTCGAAACAGCCCCGACTGGAGAAGTATCATCATAGAAATTATTTGTCACAATATATATTATCTATCTATGTATCTATAACGTCACGCCAAATTAATTATGTACTTATATTATTTGTCACAATTTATATTATTTGCCACATTTTATATTATTTGTCACAATTTATATTATTTTATTAATATTATGTTAGTATTAATTTTCGGCGGTGGGCTACCAACCAGTGTAAGCGAGTTAGCATAATAATCATTTTTGACGAGTTCGCTAGCACCGTGGTTAGTAATGCTACTTTGTGACCAATGTTCGTGGTTTTGATTCCCAAACAGGACAAATATTTGTGTGCGCGAACATGTCTGTTAGTCATGGCATGGGTGCTTAAGATGTGGTGCAGCCCGTCTGGGGAAGTACCTCTATCTCACAGAAAACCGCAGCCAAATAACATCTACCTGGAGGGTTGTATTCCTGCATTGGAAGCGAGGTCACCAGTAAGCTTAAGAGTTGTTGTGTTAGCAGCAGAGGTGGCATCGCGTGAGTAATACCTAATGTATTGCATGGGTTTATAGGCTACGGTAACCGATTTACATTACTTGGTCCGTATGCTTGTAAGCCTCCTGACGGTGAATAACAATAATATTGTATTTACGTACAGTTTATCTAATGTTCTATTCTTACTTTCTTGACTACTCCTCGAGATGAATTCACTCATACATACAATACAATACAATACACTTTATTGCACCAAAAGAAAAATACATAAAAAAAACAACAATTAATAAAGTATCAGTACAACGGCGGTCTTATCGCGATGCGATCTCTTCGAGACAACCTTAGGGTAGAGGAGAAGTGAAGAAACAAGGTAGGGTGGCGCAGAGCATAACTCAAAGGAAATAAAATATTATATAAATAGACATAAATAAATACATTAATACAACATACACACAAATTTATCAAAATGATACACACAATGAATATGCACACAGTAATTGAGACTGAGGGGAGAAACAAGAAAAGTTATACTGATTACGTAATGTTAAGGGACAGATAGTCAAGTTTGAGAAGATGTTTGAAGGATCGAAGTGATTGAGCATTCCGGATATCGAAAGGTAAAGCATTCCACATATTCATACTGCTTTTATATCAGAGTACTTCTATCTATGTGTCTATCTACAACTTCACGCCAAATCCCTTGCGGGGTAGGCAGTGAGAACCGAGCGCCTCGTGACTCGATCCTTATATACCTCACTCGCTTCTTTAACATTCATTGCTCTTTTCACGCACGCTCGCCGGTTTCTAGGGCTCCTGACATCACCTTCTGATAGAACACGACCAATTTGATCATGGTAGGTAAGTCTTGGCCTTCCTCGGCTCCTACTTCTGCGCTTCTCAGAGTATTATTAGAGTACTTCTGCGCAACGATATTTTAATGCTTGGAAGGCTACATTAATTATCGTTGTTAATTGTTATACGAATGATAGTACATTCATTATATAGGTTGTGCTAATATACCTTGTTCACTTGAAGAGGAGAGTCACGATCAATTTTCTGCGGGGTAGAGTTACTTCCCCGGACGGGCTGCTTTCGTGCATCCTACATCCTCTCTTAAAAACACCCAGACCAAGACAAACTGACATAGCGCGTTGGTAGCGTTAGTACCATTGCGTCACCCAGCTCCTCAAAATCAATTTTCATTTTAATATAATGAAGGAGTATTATGATTCCTCAGCTAAATATTAAAAATTATTGAAACCGGTGTATGGGTTCGGTAACTTGCAAGACTGAACATTACAATCAAATATTGCATATTTATTCCATTGTAGTGTATATTTTTAAATGCAACAAAGGAACTCAACGGCAAAGAGCTAAAATACAGTAGGTATTCAATAAAACTCTTCCCCACGAACACTGTTCCTATATGAAATCTATATGTTTGTCTGTGCGTTTGTCTGTGTGTTTGTCTGTCGCTTTTTTCGAATATTCAATTTTTTACTTCAGATTCGGATTCAGCATAAAAAAGTAGAATAGGAATGTTCAGTTCAGGAACGCCGTTCCTATCTCTTAAGTACGAGTAACATGGGCAAAATGGCCGACAAATTAAAAAAAAAAAAAAAATTGTTATATTATAATTGACGAGCCAGGTGTTCTTATGGCAATGCAAGCTTGCGCATTCTCAACTGGTTTTCTTATTATATCTGCATTACTCCTTATAATTATGTTTTCAAAGGCATGTTATATTTACACTGCTAGTAGAAAAAAAAGAACAATAGATACGTTCAGCTTAGATGGTGGAGCTCCTAGATCTCAAGCGGGTAAGTTAATACGATCGTTACTATAATAAATAAACGTAACGCTTGTAGACCGTATTCGCAATGATGAGGTTAGAAGTAGAGTTGGTCTGAAAGAGAGCGTCGGTGTTAAAATAAGAAGATGCATGCTCCGTTGGTTCGGACATGTAGAAAGAATGCAGGATGAAAAAAATTGGCCGAGGAAGGCCAAGACTTACCTACCTTGATCAAATTGGTCGTGTTCTATTAGGTGATGTCAGGAGTCCTAGAAACCGGCGAGCGTGCATGAAAAGAGCGATGAATGTTAGGGAAGCGAGTGAGGTATGTAAGGGTCGAGTCACGTGGCGCTCGGTTCTCTCTGCCTAACCCGCAAGGGATTTGGCGTGAAGTTATAGATAGATAGTCTATAATAAACCATGTATATAAAGTTAAATGTTTTAGTAAAACAATAAATCATACATACCTCAGGCGATACACACAGTAACTAAAAACAATAATTAAATTAGGCAAGTTGTAATTTTGGTCCCACTAAAGTTTTGTCCGCAGTACCCCTTAGCTTACTGCGGTTAAATTTAACACCTTCTATTCTAAGCTTACTATGCAGAATAGTACGGAGATGTCAAGCTAGTAACACAATAATTAAATTTGAGTCCAGGATAAAAAATACAAAAGAGAGGTCGGACGCATTAAAGCAACCCGTCTGGGGGAGTACCTCCACCTCACAGAAACAGCGCAGCCAAATAATAACTCCCTAGAGGGTTGTGTTCTAGCGTGTGTGAGAGGTCACCAGTAAGCTTCCAAGGTATTGCTGTGTTAGCAGCAGAGGAGGCATCGCGCGAGTGATACTTAATGTATTATAAGCGTTGATAAGCTACGGTAACCTCTTTACATCAGGTGGGCCGTTTATGTATGCCTCCCGACGTTGTATAAAAAAAGAAGAGGGATGATGGATTGGCGTTATGATTCTTGTAACGGTTACGTTAGACCGTTACGTTACGTCATCATATGGTTTAATACTAAACTAATGCTGCCGGAATACATACGGTATACCATATACGGTCAAACCTACACGTACGAGTATATTCTTTTGTTTAGTGTCTCTCCTATCGTAATTATTTAAAACATGAATTGAATTTCATAAAAGTATTGGTAACCTACAGAAGCTTCACACACAGTAAACAGTCATCGTAGCCTATGGACATTTGCAACAAGGTGTGCTCACGTACACAAACTTTTGTCTTGTGTGGGAATGAAACCCACAAGCTTTGGTGTCAAAGTAGCGTCACTAATCACTATGCCACACTTCGAATTTAGTTGCGTGAACTTTTGCACAGAAGTCAGAAGTTTGTTTAATGTTTTTATGCAACGTCGGGAGACAAACAACACACAGCACACACAACAGTAAGAGCTTAATAATCAGGCAGGCTGTAGGTATGTTGCATGGTGTTTTGGTATTTCATTGGTATGGCATTTCTTTGACCGAGTCACGTGGTGCTCGGTTCTCTCTGCCTCTCCATGATGGCATGACTGTAGTTCCATGATGTATTACAAACTTTCAATGCGGTCTTAATCAACAACAATGTTATGATAGACTTCGATGGTATATCATTGCGGAGCTCCATCTTGTGGGCGGAGCAAGCTCACTGATGTTTTGCATGAAAGACGTCCTACTACCATGTAATACAACTTATCTTCAGTGCTGTCCAGTTAATAATAGATTTTGGTAAAAATGTCACATATAAATCAATTCGGGCAAGTTTTGAATAGGCATTGGTATGAATTAAGTACAAAAGTCTTGTAAAGTCTGGCTTGGCTTGGCTCCGCAACGGACTTAGTTTGTAAATAAATGGATTGATGTTATGGATGGTCATTTTGGACAATTTTGTCAGAAAAATAACACAGAGTGTACAAAAGCGACGAGCTCGGTGGCGCAGTGGTGAAACGCGTTGTTACGCTACTTTGACACCAACGTTCGTGGGTTCGATTCCCACACAGTACAAACATTTGTGTGCATGAACATGTCTGTTTGTCTTGGTCTGGGTATTTTCTATGTATAATAAGTATGTATTTACAAAAAAAATGTATTTACGTATGTTTATCAGTTGTCTAGTACCCATAACACAAGCTTCGCTTACTTTGGGGCTAGATGGCGCTGTGTAATTTGTCCGACAATATTTATTTATTATATTTATTTATTTATTATTTAAAAGCTACCGTGTAACACTGGTTTTAGATTCGCGTTTATGAACAAATTTTAGCAACGCAGCTGAAATTGTTTTCGTCCAGTACCTAAGTTTAAGCGCAGCGGTGCGGTTCGGGACGACCATTTTGATAATAATATTCCTAATGTCACTTAAAACAAAAGTCTGGAATGACACCTTGTGTCTTCTGTATAATGTAGTAGAGCTGAATTTTAAATATATCATTGTCGGTATTACAATCGAAGGAAATCCAAAAAAATTAGTAAAATGTTATCCACAATGCCGCTTAAATCTCGTGCTTCCCGGGAAAAAAACCTATATAAAAAAAACTGTCGTACGTGTAAGTTTTCACTTCAAAAATGACAAAAGTCAAAAAAGCAATCTCTTTTTTCCCCGGGTTCCCCAAGACTGTAAGAATGATCGGTTTTTAGTCCTTTTGCTTTCAACGAGAAATGATTCTACATGGGCAATGTATAAATCGGTATTCTATACAATATCATTCATACATTTATTTCATACTTTGCTTAGTCATTGCATACAATACCGTGCGTTAGGTAGCAGTCAAAAGAAAATAAAGATATGATGTAGGAATATATCTATACTTGAAACACCTTCATACTTTTGAAAGAAGCATGCAGAGTAGTGGAACAGCAGCAAAACAAAATCTGGTTACGGGTCATCTTAAGGAACCTAACGAACTTACTGTGATAAAATTTTCTACCTTCAGCCTTTAATTTTCGGCGTTATAGTACTCTATTTCGATTTTTGACATCTTGAACCGTTAGATATTCAAATTTTACATATTTTGAACTTATCCATTTTGCTAGCCATTTAAATTTTGAATATTTAACAACAAACTTCTAATCTGAGAGGGTCCGAGATTGTCGCCAATTACCCTGTTGCGCACATTGCCGGTGGTTCAGTAGGTAGGTACTCTATAAAAGATATAAGTATTCATAATATTTCATACAGTGTAATTGCCTGAACGACTTTTTTTTGTTTATACAACATCGGGAGGCATACAAGCATACGGCCCACCTGACATAAAGCAGTTACCGTAGCCTATGAACGCTTGTAATATATTTAGAATCACTCCGCGATGCCTCCTCTGCTGCTTACACAGCAGCTCCTTAGGAGCTTACTGGTGACCTCACTCACACGCAGGAACGCAGGACTTCGGTATTGTAAGCATTGCCTATAATGCCTGAAATATACACATTGCAGGTAACATTTTAAATGTATTTCGTATACCTATATCGGAAACTGTTCTAACGATTTAGACCAAATGTTTTTAGCTAAAGCTTTGTTTTATCTATACTATTATACTAAAGAACGACTACTAGGTGTACTAAAGAAACGCTATTTTACATAAAAAGAAACATAAAGAGCCTGAAAGAGCAAACTTCGGTCGCCCACTTTAGTAAGTGACCAGTACTAGAGTAGATATCAAAAAAGGATATGGAAAATCCGACAAGAAAAAAAAACGCAACGTGCATCCTAGTCACAAAAATATATTTTTTGTATCATTACTATCTTTGACGATGATAGTGGACATAGCTCACGGCTCACTCCGACGTCAAGGATCAACCCCGCGGTCAAGGGCTCTTTTTGCAGCAGTGGTCAACGCGATCGCCGCCGCTGCCGTTTCATTCCGACTTTATTCATAATTTCAGTGTGATACCACAAAATAATTATTTTTACAAAACCAAGTGCCTTATGAAATATTATACATTCCAGAACTCATATGTCGTTAATTTAAATGGTATCATTTTAAGTAGATTATTTGTTCCATGACTTATGACGTAATGAAGCAACAAAATGTTTAATATAAAGTAAAAAAGCCGTCAAGTGCGAGTCCGACTCGCTCTCCGAGGGTTCCGCAATGAAAAATTTTTGCAAATTATTTTCTTAAAAAACATATTTTTTTTTGTATGTACTTATGTATATCTTCACGCCAGGTCCCTTGCGGGGTAGGCATAGAGAACCGGGCGCCATAAGACGCGGTCCTTAGATACTTCACTCGCTTCTGTGACATTCATAGCTCTTTTCATGCACGCTCGCCGGTTTCTAGGGCTCCTGACATCACCTTCTGATAAAACACGACCAATTTGGTCATGGTAGGTTAGCCTAGTTGGTTAGTTTAGTTTTTGTGACTACAAATTTACAGTTTTCGGATTGTTTCCTTAACTTGTGCTACATGATCTTGCTTCTTACCAAATCTCATGATTCTAGGTCTACGGGAAGCACCCTATAGATTTTGATTCCCTTGCGAGTGTCAAAAAATGCGCATAAACGAGGCATAAACAGCCGTATCTTTTGATTGCGTTGACTTAGAAGTTTGATTTTTTCAATGCTCGAAGGGATTGTAGACCTGAGTATTTCATATTAATTTCAGCTTGATACGTATACCCGTCGCTGAGAAAAAGGTTCTTCACAGACAGACATACGAACCCATTAAAATTTATATTCTTAAATATTCATAATTTGTATCATAACAACAACGCATCTGTAAGTGGGTAACACTGAAAGTTTTTATTAAATCAAGTAAACGACATGATATAGGAGTATTTTTGATCTTCCGTCAAATTGTAATGTATACATCTAGTACAACACTTCCTTACAAATGTTAAAAAGAGGATTTCTGTGCCTTTCACCTGCGTATCGGTACATCAGGCGTTTTGATCGATCCGCAGAGGAAGTGTGAAGTGAGAAGCTGATACCAAGCTTTTCAAGTGTTTTGAATTTGACCGACGGCTCCACACCCACATTGTGCAAGGCAATCACTGCAATCCAATTTTCTTTAACACCCCATTCCACATTGTAATTTGCTAGTAAACATGAAAATAATGTGTAAAATGGCGGGAAAAAGAATGAAGTTTTTAACATAATAAACGCGTTCCAAATTGATAATAATTAAAGAGTTGAAAAAAAGATCTTTCACACGTCAGTAGAAGACGAAAATTCTATCTCTCAATATTACCTACGAGTATATTGAGAGATATAATTTTCTTCTTCTACTGAGCTTGACTATATTAATAAAAAACTTCAATAGAAATATAGACAGTTTCTAATAAAGACACACTTAATTTGGAATTACTCATGAGTGGAACCGTGGACAACTGCTAGCATCTCGTATAGCAACATAATAATGGCTTGGAAACATTTATCTTGACACCATATTGAATATGATGGAATGGATGTGACGTCATGGCGCCACACCGCCCGGCGGGACGTGAACTCAGTGAGCGCAACGGTGGAAACAAAACTAATTATTGGAATATGTAATTAATTGCGAACATTGGGTTTTAGACCATTGCTCGTGTTATATGCTAGATTATACGTAGATTGCTAAACTAATACGTAAATCTATAGTGTTTCTTGGAAAATAGTTATGCCTTCATGGTTTATGGTTCTTGATGAGTCCGGTGGCGGAGCGGTTAGTAAAAATAATAGGTTCAATTCTAATACAGGATAAGCATTTATGTGCGTGAACATGTCTGTTTGTCAAGATCTGGGAATTATTACAACTAAAATCGTGTTTTCGAATTTATGTAATTCATATACGTACATCACATATTAGTAATAATTACAAATATATGATTTGTAATTATGACTTGCTTGGCGGTGAATAAAAACATCGTGAGGAAATCCGTAGGTACATCCTAGAAATTATAGTTCGAAAGACATTCCTAACAAAGGTACCCAAACGGAAAACCAAATTCCGTCTGGGTAGTGAACGTTTGAGGGCAATTTGTTGTATGTAAAAAAAAAACCGCCAAGTGCGAGTTCGACTCGCGCACAAGGGTTCCTTAAAAAAATAAGTAACTATAAATTTACAGTTTTCGGATTTTTTCCATTACTTGTGCTACATGACATTGCTTCTTAGCAAATTTCATGAAGCTAGGTCAACGGGAAGTACCCTATAGGTTTTGATTCCCTTGCAATTGCAAAAATATGCGCATAAATGAGGCATAACCAGCCGTATCTTTTGATTGTGTTGACTTAGAAGTTTGATTTTTTCCTTGCTCGTAGGGATCGCAGACCTGAGTATTTCATATTAATTTCATCTTGATAAAGATAAGATAGAAATCCTTTATTTGCCATTGGGCCCTTGCCGGCACTTAGACACATCTTACATTTTTTAAAATATAATCTTATTGTACCTATTTTTAATATTTTTCTTTTTTTATCTGTTAGCAAATAGCTCCACGCGTCCTTCCGTCCCTGAGAACAAGGGTGTTGATAGACAGTAATACAGACAGACGGACACACAGACAGACGGACAACAAAGTGATCCAATAAGGGTTCCGTGTTTTCTTATGAGGTAGGTAATCCTAAAAATTTGTATCTTAGCCAAAAATTAAGCTTAGATAACGGGCCCCGCCAATCCTAATGGGTTAGAAAACAGGATGACGCTAAGAATAATATAATATCGAGATGTAGATTAACGTAGAAAACCACATCAACAGAATACAAATATACATAACAAATCTATAGCGCCGTAATAATATTTGGCTTTCAAGTTTATATACTCGTATACAGCGTATAGACTAAACAACCGTTGTCGGTCGAATAAGATCCAAATTTGGTTATTGTTACTCTATTCATATTCACTAATTTGGTTATTGTTACTCTATTCATATTTACTAATTTGGTCATTGTTACTCTATTCATATTCACTAATTTGGTTATTGTTACTCTATTCATATTTACTAATTTGGTCATTGTTACTATATTCATATTCACTAATTTGGTCATTGTTACTCTATTCATATTCACTAATTTGGTTATTGTTACTCTATTCATATTCACTAATTTGGTCATTGTTACTCTATTCATATTCACTAATTTGGTTATTGTTACTCTATTCATATTTACTAATTTGGTCATTGTTACTATATTCATATTCACTAATTTGGTCATTGTTACTCTATTTATATTCACTAATTTGGTTATTGTTACTCTATTCATATTTACTAATTTGGTCATTGTTACTATATTCATATTCACTAATTTGGTCATTGTTACTCTATTCATATTCACTAATTTGGTTATTGTTACTCTATTCATATTTACTAATTTGGTCATTGTTACTATATTCATATTCACTAATTTGGTTATTGTTACTCTATTCATATTCACTAATTTGGTCATTGTTACTCTATTCATATTCACTAATTTGGTTATTGTTACTCTATTCATATTTACTAATTTGGTCATTGTTACTATATTCATATTCACTAATTTGGTCATTGTTACTCTATTCATATTCACTAATTTGGTTATTGTTACTCTATTCATATTTACTAATTTGGTCATTGTTACTATATTCATATTCACTAATTTGGTCATTGTTACTCTATTCATATTCACTAATTTGGTTATTGTTACTCTATTCATATTTACTAATTTGACATTGTTACTATATTCATATTCACTAATTCGGTCATTGTTACTCTATTCATATTCACTAATTTGGTCATTGTTACTCTATTCATATTCACCAATTTGGTTATTGTTATTCTATTCATATTCACTAATTTGGTAATTGTTACTCTATTCATATTCACTAATTTGGTCATTGTTACTCTATTCATATTCACTAATTTGGTCATTGTTATTCTATTCATATTCACTAATTTGGTCATTGTTACTCTATTCATATTCACTAATTTGGTCATTGTTACTCTATTCATATTCACTAATTTGGTCATTGTTATTCTATTCATATTCACTAATTTGGTCATTGTTACTCTATTCATATTCACTAATTTGGCCATTGTTACTCTATTCATATTCACTAATTTGGTCATTGTTACTCTATTCATATTCACTAATTCGGATCTAACAAAGAATAGAATAGAAAATTTTAGTTCCAACAAAAACGTAGAATTGATAGAATACTATTGGCTTTTAAGAAATCAAAAAGAAAAGTAAATATTATGGCTATTGACTTTTTTGATAATTATGAAAATTAGTACAAAACTTGTCTAGAACTGAACAGTACATGCAAATGGCTATCTTTCGATCTGTATAAAAATTTCAAGTATTGCCATATAGGTATTTGTTATAGAGCAGTGACTGACAGCCCAGTGGATAAAGAAACTGCCTATTGACCAACTGGTTCCCAGTACCAATCCTGGCATGTACCACTAAATTCGGATTTATATATATCACTTGCTCCAAAACATCGATCGAGATGTAGAAGCCGAGGAAGACCAAGACTAACCTACCATGACCAAATTGGTCGTGTATTATCAGGAGCCCTACGAACCAGCGAGCGTGCTTAAAAAGATCTATGACTGTTAAAGAAGCGAGTGCGTTGTGTAAGGTGCGCGATTTTCTCGCTCGATCCTCTCTGCCTACCCCGCAATGGACCTGGCGTGAAGATGAGTACATACATACAGAATATAATAGATTAGAATGGAATGGTATGGTGTCAGTTTTTGTCAATAAAAATCTTTAATGGAATAAAAACATTTGTCTGTTAGCCATTTTCTTAATCTAATTTTAAACAGGCTAAATGTTAACTCTCGTATGCATACTGAAATTTTGTTGTATAAATAAATAAATATTGTCGGATAAATTACACAGCGCCATCTAGCTCCAAAGTAAGCGAAGCTTGTGTTATGGGTACTAGACAACTGATAAACATACGTAAATACATTATTTTTTGTACATACTTATTATATACATAGAAAGAACCCAGACCAAGACAAACAGACATGTTCATGCACACAAATGTTTGTACTGTGTGGGAATCGAACCCACGAGCGTTGGTGTCAAAGTAGTGTAACAACGCGTTTCACCACTGCGCCACCGAGCTCGTCAAACGCGTATATTTGCGGTCATGTAATAACTAACTTTGAACTTAAACAATACATGTGGATTCGAGGAATAGAGGATAACCATAGTTCCTTAAAACCCTATCGCAACCTGTCTATGTTCTTGTTGAAATTTAAAACTCACATAATGATTGATAAACTAAATATCAATCATTATACAGTTAAGTTCCCACAAAAACGTAGAATTGATCGAATACGATTGGGTTTTAAGGGACCAAATATAAAAGTAATTATTATGGCGTCAATAATAGATAATTATACAAATTAAAGTAGCTGTGAAGCTGGCAAGTAGTCCACAGGGAAAAGTTCGGCGTGGAGTTCATTTTATAACTTAAGAATTCTCCGTTTTATTGCTATTATTCAGGGTGTATTAACGCCAACATTGATGTACGGTAGTGAAACATGGTATGGCAGAAGAAGCATGACCGCAGGGTGAACGACGTAGAAATGAGAGCGCTGAGGAGTATGTGTGGAGTGAGAATGATTGATAGAATAAAAAATAGCACGATACAAGAACTTTGTGGAATGAAAGTTGATGTAGTGACAAAAATTGAAAAGGGTATGCTGAGATGGTTTGGTCATTTAGAAAGAATGAATGACAAAAGAGTTACGAAAGAAATGTATCAAGCATGAGTGAATGGTGATGTCGGGAGGAGCCGCCCTAGACGCATACATATACATCAAATTGGTGATGTGTTGAAAAAGGGTCGAATCAAAAGTACCCAAAACCGAAGAGCTTGCATGAAGAGGTTGATGAGTGTGGAAGAAGCGAGAAAGGTATGTTTGGATCGGTGCACTTGGCGTTCCATAGTCTCTGCCTACCCCAATGAGAGACAGGCGTGATGATATGTATGTATGTATGTAATTCTCCGTATAAAACTTGTCTGGAACCTAGTTGTGAACAGTGATAGCGCAGTGGGTAAACAAACGGCCTATTGTCCAATTGGTCCCCAGTTTGAATTCTGGCTATATCACTAAATTCGTGTTTATAGATTTATGTACATATTTGTAATTATCACTTGCTCGGCGGTGAGGGGAAACATCGTGAGGAAACTCGCACGTCAAAAAAAATTTGTTTCGAAGGACTAGCCTAAGAAAAGTGTAGTTTTCCTCATGGCTTGTGGAGGTCAGACGGCAGTCACTTCATGTAAAAATCAGTATCTTCGCTAAATCCTTAAGTTTAGGCAGCGGACCCTACCACTCCTAATGGATTAGGAAACGGTGTAAACTTGAATGTCCGTAATATTATAAAACACATTTTCAAACATCACTAGTATTTATTGTATGCAGTACCAAGTACAATAGGTACCACACAACACAATATTACTAGGGGTGTAATGAGATTCTGCGGCCACAGAGTTCATCCTCCAAGCAAATATACAATGTGGACTTACAAACTATGAGGATTTAATCAAGATGGTTCTCGGTACGTTCAATAACATCGTTACATTACAGAGAAGCCGATGAAAAGTTTAATGTAAACCCTACCAAAAGCCCTGCCAGGGACATAGGATATAGTCCTTTATATGTATGAAAAGTTATAAATAAATAAATAATACCTTTATTGCCCTTCTAATTACAATATTAACTTAACTACTAAACAAAAATACTTATAGTTATTATTATTTACTTACATCTACTTAAAATTAACAGAACTTAGATATGGCAAAAGGAAGAGTAGTTCAGCTTAAACCACTGTAGCCTCAGAAGCGCTGTCTTTCAGCTTCTTACTCACACGCAGGAACACAACAACCCTTCTGGGAGTTGTTATTTGGCTTCGGTTTTCTGTGAGGTGGAGGTACTTCCCCAAACAGGCTGCTTTGATGCACGCAATTATAGTGCAAAATAAATGATACAGACATATGACAGAATAATCCAATAGTTCGTGACAATCCATCGTGAATGCAGACAAAGGACTAAATAGGGATTTAAAATTTTGTTTTTGAATCATAATTGCAATAACTAATACGAGTAGATTCAGGCGTTATTTTGCTAAAGTTAGAAACTTGTAGCATGTTATTGTAACGACTAACATCTAAAGCCCCTGAGGATGGGTGCATGCGGTTTATGTTCCAGATGGCGGGCAATCGCGAGGATGACCGCAGCAGCCGAGGCAGAGACTACCGGAGCAGCAATGGCAGCGACGGCATGTTGCATCTACTAACGGCAGTAGGCGGGTGCCGGCCGGCGCTAGTTCGCATGAACTTGTAACTTCCCCCCCCCCCCCTTATTTTCTTTCTTTTTTTTTTCTTTTTCTATTTATTATATTATTTTTGTTTTATTTATGTATTTTTTTTAGTTATTTATTTATGTATGCGCTACAGAGGGGAGACTCTAATTACTACATATATATAAGTAGCTTAAATATATAACTGACTAGGTACCTATGTACAACTAAACCCCGCCTTCTGATTTCATCTACTTAACTCATTTCCCTGTTACCACCTCACCTACATTATGTCTCTACTTATGTTATGTACAGAGCTACTCTATATAATATTATATTCTATCTTTATATGTCTCGCCCTCCTGTTTTATTGGTTTATTAACTTAAATATATAATGGTACTACTTATGTGAACCCCACCCTTATAGAAATATATCTACTAAGAACTTTTCATGTATTGAACATAGTTATTTGTTTATCTACCTCCTTACCCCGCACATAACTACTCCTGTATCTAATCTGTACCTGGACTACCACTAGTGTATTGACGATATATATATTCTAGAATTCCTGATTCTAATTGTTACTACTTCTTGACCTAAAATCAATCTACTTAACTAACCTTATTAATTAGGTGTCTCAGATGTGTCACGTCGACCCTCAAGTTAAATTATTGGCAGTGATCGTTCTAGTGGCAACTACATTGTGAGCAGCAACCCAGAGTCCTTTTCGTGGATGAGATGGCTAAGCAATTCGAGAACCCTACCAATTAAGCTTCCTAAATGACGTAGCACCGCAGTACCTTAAGGAGTAACGATTCCTAAGGTTATCTTCCTGTCTCTACTCAATATGGTTATATATATGTGAAGATCCAATAGTCAGCTTTATGTTTTAGTTACTTAGTTAGTGGACATTATAGAATATCAAAGATTTAATGTGTACTTTTATTAACTACCATTTCTCAATCGACTGTTAGAGTTGTACCATACCCTATCGAATTCTGATTGTTTCTTTATTGATTAGGACCCGCCTCTTGATAGATGGAGGCAAGTACCGAAGAAGGTTCTGTGGAATCAGATGACCCTCGTAGTTTAGACGTCGATTGGATTATACCTAATGTCTATGCCTATTCGTATAACACTGTGATTGATTTAATGATATCCTATTACTAGACAAGGACTCTACGAAGTTATATACCTAGCATCTTAAGTGAACCCTCAGAATTGGAACGTGAGTTTCCTAGATTTAGTTATAGTTTAGCTATTGCTGTAGTAGAGCATTTATACCCCTCACCAAGAATCAGAATTAAGTATAAGGTTAAAGTGTTTAAACCACCGCTCCTATCAGACTCACAAGGCCGGGGAGGAATAACCTATGGAGTCACTTCGTAGTGTGAATGGATGTTATTACTATCTCGATATTCAGTTCAAGTTAACGGTTCCGTAAGGCGATAACAAGACAATCCATAGTTATTTTCGGTAGTAAGATAATTTTAGTACCCACCGCCATGGTTCTATTTAGGACTCAATTAAAGACAGAACGCTCTGACTCGCGCTAGCCCCGCGGGGCAGTGGCCATATTACCTACGGTTAAATTTTAAGTAACTGGAGAATGCTAGTGTTCGCCCTATGTACTGCTCTGAATGCTAACATAACATAGAGAACACCCCCACTATGTGTGAAAAGGAGAAGCAGGAAAGAGAAAGACCGCCGACAACACCCCTCCATCTGACCATTCCCAATTCATCTCGTTGATCTTACGAGTATGTAACATATGTGAGTATGAGAAAATTGTTCTTACAATTTATCTAACGACTTCTCAGTCTTCTATTAACTTTGTTTTGTATTTTTAAATTTATCTGAGGCAATTTAGGAATAATCACATGGGTCTTTCCCCAGAAACCACCTAAGTTCCTGATTTTCCTCTTCCCACCACCTTAGATAATATTCACTATACCAATTTCTACACCTTCAACCACCACTAGTTTGATTTTTTTCAATTTTTAAAGCAAGCATCATTTTACAAAAGCACAAGTATTAAACTTCTCGTCCGCTAACTGAACACAACGATTGTATAAGGTTATTTGAGCACAATCTAGCTGAACTGCAATCGGTCAAATCGCCACTATGCCACCGCTATCAGTTATTATAAATAAGGCTAATCCCTCAGTTGCGTCCGCAGATAACGTATTTGTTTATAATAAAATGTACTCTGAGCGTCGTCTATACATTCGTCAGTCTTGTAATGTAACAGCCAGGGCGCTTTTCTCAGTCACCACTGTCACACGGGGTCTATTGCCCAGACTTCCAAACAATATAGGCAACAATTAATCAAGTAAAGTTTTCTGCTCTTCCGGCAGTAGCGAAGTCTCCTCACTTGAGAGACGTTAGTAAGTTTGGTAACGGTATTTGCAGTGTACTACTTCGGGATATCGCCCTAAACATTTAGGCTAAATTCGACCGAACGCAAAACCGCCAGACTAGTGTAATCTATTATGAGTATTAAGGTTAAGTCTTGAAACAGCTCAATTGTTCTGTCTGACCTTTGGTTGTCTTAATTGACTTCAAGGTGGTCCCTACGAGGCTTGTAACGTTTCTGATGTAGAAACTTGGATCGCATGTCAAGGTTCTAGAATGTCAGCCCATTCCTGTTACATTCAGCGCTCTTTAGAAACGCCTAGAAACCCCTCTTATCCGCGCAGTTATTGCAAATTCCAGAGGAACTACATAACACTACACAAAACCGTTAATAGAAGCCGCTGGGTGGTTACCAGTCCTGGAGACTCGGGTTGTGTTAACCCATCGCCGCTCGACAACGACGCATGGGTGAGAGTGTTAAATTCTGGCGAATAAATTACTTCAGATTAACAAACGCGAATAAAACTCGTCGGCTGACCAGAATAAAGCACCCTTTGAGCTCTGAACATGTAACGCACAAAACTATTCGACTATTTTCTTTACGCCAAACGTCCTTCAGTTCGCATGAGCTGCCAAGAAGCAAATTAATAGTTACATATCTACATTGTGTTCGATTAGGTAGGCTTGGTTGAATTATTGAATTCACTTAAATGTTTGCACTACTTTATTATTGAATGGTAAGCATTTAGCTGGTTTTGTATATTAACAATTAAATACTCTGACCGTGCCCGAACCGTCCAACATTTGGTTGTCTTAAACGACTGCGAGGCTATCCCTACGAGGCTTATAAGGCTTCTAAGATGTGAAAATCCCTTGCCGTACCGCGGGAATCCGAAAGACAGCATTACCTGTTTCAATCGGCGCTCGTCCGAAGACAGAGACCCCCTTTCGAGCGCGGGGATGCAAATTCTCAAGGAACTACATAGATTCACTAGAGAAGCGTTAATGAAAACCGCTGGAAGAGTTTACTAATCCTGGAGACTCGGGTGAGTTAGATTCCGGCAAATGTACTACTTTAATTTAGTAGTCGCGTATAGATTATCGGTTGACCAGAATAAAGCACCCCTCGAGCTCTGAACATGTAACCCACCCAGATTCAACTATTTATCTCTAAGCCAAATGTTTTTCGACTCGTAACCACAGTCAAAAGGTAATTTAATAATTTTAAGTATGCAATGAGCATAGAATCAGGCTACCTGCATATCTATGTTATAATTAAGTTGCAGGCCCCAAGACTACGCTTTATCTAGACACCTGCAGCCCATTATTTATTGCCCACCACCGTGACTCTACAACCACTAAAATGTTAGCCTATTCTCGCGACGCGCCTACCCTCGTACTCCTTTATTCTCACCGCAAAGGTACTAACATCACGCCGTAGGATAATATGATCACCCGGACGTTTTACTGAACGAAACCCTTGATTCGACCGCTTAGCGTAACCGCTTGCTACTTATCACGCACGTCGCGATTAGCTTAAGAACTAATCAGTAATTGTACCTACTGTCCCTATAAATGTCGTCTGACACGCCTACCACGCTGTATGTTAACTAACGCGTATATTCATCGCGACTACCTACCTATCTCCTAACTAGATCTTAATAAAATGTGTACCTACAATATCTAATCTAAGATACTCGTAAAATGACTTCTTGAGTTTGTATTACGTTAAACGTGTGATGTGTAAGGTGGCTAAGCCCAAATCAACGATGTGCAATGTTGATTTGCTAATTGAAACTAGGGTATGCAAGGTAGTTAGCCTCGACTTTGTCTATTGCCTATAACTGTGTGTACGTCATGGTCCTAACCTAATTGGGACACGAACCATGACTCCTAACAGAGGAAATAAATGTGTGTGTATATATACATATATAAATAAATGAGACCAGTATGGTTGGGTTGCGATCAATCTCCATGGCCCGCATACGCTGGACGGAATTCACTTCGACGAGCTCCTACCACTTTGAAAGCTCGCGAACCCAAGCACCTGGGAGACGTAACTGATCCCTTTAAGGGCAAAATCAGTCGCTGGCCCGTCTCAAGGCATAACCAGCTTCCTACGCCTAAGCTATACGAGTCTTCGTAGTCTCCGTGAGGTATCCGACTCATATTTAAAACGAATCTAGGCCCTAACTAGCTAAAATTTCTTCAGTGTGAAATAACCACAAACCCTATTTAACCAATTTGTCGATGTTAGAACTCGCCTGACAATGTTGGTTAGATAACTAGGTACCGCCGCCATACTCAAAAGTCTGTGACCCTTGGAATTCTGGCCACTTCGTACAACACAGTCAAATAACCAACACTAAATCCGATGAAATATTAGAACCCGATTTATGACCTAATTACTTAACCGCGATCACATTGAATCAACATCCCAGCGCAGCGTCACAAAAATCGGCAGATGTACCGCCAATCCCGTGCACAATGCTCAAAGATAAAGAATCAACGCTATACTTAAACAAAATTTACACGAGAAGTTAAATTCCATAAAAGAAACCCCCTTCGCGGACGAATAATGCTACGTTTCAATTCCTAGAATTTGCATATCACAAAACCGCGCCATTTTGATTGCTCAACATGCGCCACGCTACCACCATCGGCGCCTAAGCACCGTAGGTTCGGCCACGCTGCACACAATTTGAACAATCACCCTGAATTTTAGCGAAATATTAAACACCGGGTTATTCAATATTAAGTTAACTACAATTACATTGATTCCATGCCCAAGCCTAACGTTACGATCAATTAGACAACTTAATTGTCCCATATCTCGCTACGCAGCTCAAAGGCACGGAATCAATGCCGTTCTCAACACAATATTAACACAAAGAAATTAAAATTAATAATAAAAAGAATCGTTCCGCGATTTATCAGCGATACGCCTATCACCCCAGAGATTCACACCGACAAAAAGGCCCTTCACGAACAATTATCGATACGTCTTATTACCTTAAAATTTCACACTAAAAAAAGCCATGAACTAACGAACCACCCGTTTTTATATCATCCACCTACCATCAAGCCTCTTCACCCCTCTCTGCGTATCTCTGTCTCTCTTTCCAAAATATTCTAGAATGTTCTATAACAACTCGTCGTTCAATATTCGAATCTATTTCGTTCCATTTAAGTAGCTTATACTGGTTATGAATCACAACACACCTTTTATCTCAGCCTCGTAACCGCGCGCTGATTGGTAGTTCAAGAATATCACGCCACTTCGTCTGGTATACGTCTACCCTCTTACAAGTTAACATTTTTCCTAAGCATACAGCCGTGATACCTTCAATAACATATTATCACGCCCACTCGCCCGCGAGGCAGGCAGCGAGAATCGAGCACTATGTGAAGCGTCTTTCAAACCAAGTATGAACGACAATGACCTATTAAATAAAGTAGCGAACGATGTACCTACATTCCTAGGCGTTATTTTATACATAATTCGGCTACATATATCCATATGATTGCAATGTTATTTTTATTTGTGACGGCAACAATGTTATTTCATTGTGGTCCGTTACAAACTAATTGGTTAGATCCAAATTCCACGCAAAAAAATAGACACGTCCTTTGTTAAAGCTTTAGGTCAATCTTGAAATTGGCATGCTCAGTTGGGATGTTCTTATTTCTCATAGTGGGCATACATTACAACAGCTAGGCCGTATGGATACGTGTATGAATAATGTGGTTACCGTAGCCAATGAACGCTTACTCCCGTTCATGTTCCAGTTCATGGCTTTGATTTTATTGGCAACCTCGCTCACTCGGAGGAAAACAACAATCTTCCAGGGAGTTGTTATTTGGCTGTGGTTTTCTGTGAGGTTGAGGTACTTCTCCAGTCGGGTGCATGATGCGATGAGATCTATCCTTGAACTAATCAACCACGATCTATGTCTCTTAAAATACTCCGGCCAATACAAACAGCCTTGTTATTGCGCGCAAACGTTTGTCTTGTGTGGGAATCGAATATACGAGCCTTAGTGATAAAGTAGCCATTGCTAATCTCTCGACCACTGGACTCGTTAAAATGGTTGAAATACATTTACGGCAACGAGTAAATTGTGAAATTTGTCATGTTTGGTAATTCCAGACTTGAAGTTTAAAAAAAGTAGGGGCGTCAAAGCAGGCCCGTCTGGGGCAGCCCCTCCACCTCAAAGAAAACAGCAGCCAAATAACAACTTCCTGAAGGGTTGTTGTGTTTGTGTGGTTGTTACGCGTGAGTGAAGTCACCAGTAAGCTCCTCAGGAGTAGCTGTGTTAACAGCAGAGGAAGCATCACGCGAGTGATATTTAATGTATTGCGTCCATAGGGCACGGTGACCGCTTTACATCAGGTGGTCCGCATAGTTGTATGACTCACGATGATGTATAAAACAAAACTTAAATAAATAAACTAAATCGTCCATGTCCCTTGTTTTAAGTAATTTTGTTAAAAAAGTGGACATTGTTTTATTTATTTTATCCCTTAGGCCACTAGATTGCAATAAGTAGTTTGTTAGCTCCGGAGTTCCGTAGCGGAGTACGCCATTTCAGAAACTCCGGAGCTTTCTAATTTTACAAATTTTCGTTTTCGGGGTTGTAAAGTCTGTTGCAGACAGACGGACTGTTTGCGTATACTCGTCAGGTCGTGAACGACGCTGAATTAGCAGCGGAAGTATACGTGAGCGATATTCTTTGCTGTGCGACAGGGAATCCATAGCCTACGGTGCCCGCTTTACATCAGACGGGTCGCATGCCCGGCGTAAAAAAAAATGAAAAGTTTTAGACACACCAATAATCGTGTAAGATAAAATATATCTATTTATGTCTATCGTCTAGAAATAAAAGTAGGATTCTGGGAATATTCCATTTTATCTGTTCCGGAGAAAAAACTCATAGGTGAGGAATCGCAGACGCAGAGCGACTTGACACTAAAGAGATCGTAAAACGACACACTTGGCCTGCTTTTGGGAAACCTATGTGCTGTGGTACAAGTGACGAGATTTAGTGTTTAAGTATATTCATTACTCGAATTATTTTTCGGTACAAGCTGTACGCCTCTGTAATGCTCTACCATTATACGAGTATATCGGATGTTCAAACCTTGTCTACATACAAAAATCTTGAAAAAGCTCACTATCTTTCTCTTGACCCTGTTAAACTATAGAGTATAGTGATCATTATCAAGTATAGTCTATAATCTATTATATTTCATAATAACTTTTATTAGATTATGCTTACAAACATCGTAATGTGTATATTTGTACGTGTTCACATATGTATATATTTTGAAAATTTGAATTTTGAACACAAACAACACCCGGAAATTGAGGCGCGATGAAGATATGGGTAAACTGGAAGTAGGATTGAGGTCTATCAGATGGCAGAAATTGAAATCCTTTAATCTTGCGGCATTTTCTGCTGGGGAAAAGGAGATCAACTCCCCCGCCTAGGTGAGATTTGCTTTCACGACCCATAAATTGCGATATAGCATTCTTCCAGCTGAGGCACGAGGAAGGTAAGTGATTTCAGTGGGAAGAGTGCAACCGGCAATCGAGAGGTCATGACTTCAAACCAAACTTAGGTGATTAAAAAAATATTTAGGTAAAATAACAATGCTAGAGAAATAATAAAATATTAAATAATAACATATTTCTTTTCAAACGATATAAGAATATCTGGGTTTTTACAGAATGCGGACTAAATTTTTACATCTTATGATCTCGTGCAAATTGTCAAAAAAATTTGGCTGCCAGAAAAATTGGAATTATCACAAATTGATTAGACTTGTCATTTCATCAAAGAGCTTTGTGACACCGCTCACCGCTAATTTATACTGGACAAGACGTACCTCACATAAAGTGACATCAACAACCCACCCAATTCAATATGCCCCTATCTTTATGTATGTATGTCGTAATAAAAACTTATTAAATAGTGTTTTATTAATTGGTCGCGCTTTTGTTCTACGTAAAACTTAGAACAAGTTATTTGCTTTACATAATTTTTGGCCACTTGTTGTGGCGTCTACAGATTATTTCAACTACTTACACACGAAGGTAATAATCTATGACGTAAAGTCATGTGGTGTCGGAAGCTCTAGGAACCATAGGAAAAGAGCTCGGAATTATAAGGAAGCGACTGGGGTGTGTAAGGATCAAGTCATGTGGCGCTTGGCTCTGTCTGTCTACCCCGTAAGGGACTTAGCGTGAAGATAACTATCATAAAATATTATTTATACCTATTCCATAAACTTAACATGTTTTTCATAGATTTATACTAATAATATACCTTATATCACTAATTGTGGTAAGTTTCTTTTAACTTGGACCTTTTATTACCAAGACACCGAGTGCCAAGATTTTATTTGAACTACTTTACGAACTGGTGAGTGTCGCAAAATATTACTGGATACGGGTTCACGCAAACTACGAAGCATTGAGCCATTCTCGTATGCTTCTTAATGCAATGTATGACTGAACCCATAAAGGTTATCACTAATGTGTAGTGCCGAAAGAATCTTCTGCCACTCTCTGAAATGCTGTTCGGCCGCACCGTGGGGAAATAGGCGTCAACTGCGAACGGCCGACGGGGAAAGATGTTAAGTGCGCGTTTCTGTAAGGTCAGTTGGTACATATTTTCCTTTTTTTTATTCTACGTCGAGTAACAAAGAATTCATTCGACCCGGCCAACTCGTATAAAGTCTCTGAACGCTTGCAATACGAGAAATACTTATAATTCATTTTTTAGTTGCGTACCATGAAGACATTACTATGGATGAGATTGAATGGTCGATACGAAGTTTGAAAGATGGAAAGTCAGCGGGAATCGATATGGTAACAGCTGAGATGATCAAGCTAGGTGGTACCTGCGTTAGGGACGCCTTCTGGTTTTTGAGCAAATTATGCTGGAGAACCGGAAGGGTCCCGAGCGATTGGAGACGCGCAGTCATCGTGCCCTTGTATAAAGGCAAGGGCTCACGTATGGACTGCGCCAACTATAGGGCCATCAGTTTGATCAGCTTAGCAGCTAAAGTGTATGGAAAAATCATTGAAAGGAGAATGAGGGTGAAATCCGATGGAATGCTTTGGGAAGCACAGGGTGGATTTCGAAGCGGCAGAGGATGTACGGATCAAGTTTTTTCACTCCGCAACATCGTAGAGAAGCATCTGGCTTTGGATCAGAAGGTTTTCTGCGGTTTTGTGGACTTTGAGAAAGCATTTGATAGAGTCGTGCGAAAGAATCTCTGGAACATTTTGCCCGGATATGGGGTTGACGGTGACCTACTCCGTGCTGTGCAATCCACTTATGAGGATTGTACAGCATGTGTGCGGGTGGACGGCAGCTTGTCGCCCTGGTTTGATGTCAATATTGGTGTCAGACAGGGATGCGTGCTGTCGGCTCGGCTGTTCATCTTGTATCTGGACAGTTGTCTTCAGAGAATAAGAAATATGAATGTGGGAATGCGAATGGGTGACTCAGTGGTCAACTGCCTGCTTTATGCAGACGATGCGGCATTAATAGCAGAATCACCATCCGAACTGCAAACACTAGTTACAACAATGAAAGATGATTGTATGAAGAAAGGCTTACAATTGAATGCGAAGAAAACCAAGATAATGGTATTTGAAAGAGAGACAACCAGAACGAACGCTAGGATTATGGTTGATGATGTAGTGTTGGAGCAAGTGAATGAGATTGTATATCTTGGAAGTGCTTTTAGCAGCAATGGAAGGTACACCGCTGATGTGGAGAGACGAGTGAGTGCCGGGAATAGGGTGAATGGAGCGTTGGGTAAACTTCTAGGCAGCCGAAATCTAAGCCAGAAGGCACAGCTCGCTGTACACAACGCGGTGCTAATTCCAACGCTAACTTATGGAAGTGAGAGCTGGGTATGGCAGAGAGAGCATGAAAGTAGAATAAATGCGGTCGAGATGCGAGCATTGCGCAAAATTTGTGGCATAACGCTTGCTGACCGCGTTCGTAATGAAGACGTGAGAGAAAGAGTTGGTCTAAAAGAGAGTGTCGGTGTGAAGATAAGAAAGGGCATGCTCCGTTGGTTCGGACATGTAGAAAGAATGCGGGACGAAAGAATGACGAAACAGATATACAATGCAAAAGTGGAAGGATGTAGGAGCCGAGGAAGGCCGAGACTAACCTACCATGACCAAATTGGTCGTGTTTTATCAGAAGGTGATGTCAGAAGCCCCAGGAACCGGCGAGCGTGCATGAAAAGAGCTATGAATGTCACAGAAGCGAGTGAAGTATGCAAGGACCGTGTCTTATGGCGCTCGGTTCTCTCTGCCTACCCCGCAAGGGACTTGGCGTGAAGATATACATATATATAGTTGCTTAAAATAAAAAAAATATAAATAATAAAGTTTTATAACTTGAGAACGGATTTGTCTCCGACCCGAATAGCAGAATAACTACTAAAACATGGAAAAAATTTACGAAAAAAAAATTATGACGAAATTTCATTTTCTCTTACATTTCATACGAGACGCCTTTTTTATGATATCTCAAGAACGAATTAACAAATTTCAATTAATATTTTTTGTTCCTCTTGGCGAATGGTGAAACACATCCAGCGACAACATTGACCAGTTGTCGATTTTTTGTTGTAGATATAGGGGTGCATACAAGCACACGGCCCTCCTGATGTCAAGCGTGATGATCACCTGATGTCTTCCAACATATTAAGTATGCGCCATGCCACATCTGCTGCTAATACAGCAACTCCATAGGAGCTTACTGGTGACCTCACTCACACGCAGGAACACAACAACCCTCTGGGTTATTGTTATTTGGCAGCGGTTTTCTGTGAGGTTGAGGTACTTTTCCAGACGGGCTGCTTTGATCCAAACCAAACGAAACCAAGTTTTGGTAACAAGTAAAATCATCATCGTGGATGAATGCACAATAGCGCATAAACGCGTACTGAAAGTACTCATGTAACGATCTGGGCAATGACTCTACTTCTACTGCCCGACGATTTCTGCTAAATACTACCAGCCATTTCAAGATCGACCGCTGCTGGTGAACGTTTGCCTCAAATCTTCGACCTTGTGAGACGAAACTTCAGCGGACGGCAAACGATCCTTCTGCCGCAGGTTTCTCCTAGCAATTGCCGAGTATAATGGTCGTATTCCTGTCGACGAATCATATGTAATGATTTCGTTTCCGCCGAATTTTGCAATTTCTTCTCAATGAAGGACGAGCTCATCAACAAAGTATTTCCGAGCATCATTGATGACCACTAAAATCACAATTGGTTGAGTGAACGAGCAATTCTTGCGGCAAAGGACAAAAACGAAGAACATTTAAACTTCACAATTCAAAGTTAAATCTTTAGTCTACTGCAATTCTTCAAATCTACTGACTACGATTATGTAACAAGCCAAGACGAAGCAACCACCAATACAACTGAATGTGTGAACTAATTGGACCCGCCAGACTTGCGCCCGCACAATTTACAACTGAAGGTTAGCTCGGCAGTCAATTCAACGAAGAGTAGCAAGAACATTTCTTAAGCTACTCGTATAAAAGTCGTATATCTATCATTAGGCTATTTAAATAAATCTTTCTTAAGGCGACACCTCGATCGTGAAGCTTTAAAATGGCTCCGCCCAATCACCCCGCGCCCCTCAATTGACACTCGACGCTCGATTTGTAAAATTTGAAATTAGCGCCTAATAGGTAACCTGGGGTCAACGTATAGTCAATGCAAACGAACAGAAAAGCTACAGAGTCGCGTCACACTTAAATAAAATTTATAATATCAATATTTAATAAAAATTATTGATTTAATTATTATTTAGCTTTATACATACTAAACCAAACATATTTATTTAAGCTAGACGGAAAACAATAGTAATAATAGTAATAAAAAACTACAGAAACGTATTCACTTTTAAAAGTTTATTGAAAGAGAAATCAATGACATCGTTTTATGTTTATATCTCTATAAGTTAACATGTCTTGGTATCTATGTTGTTCTTACTTAGGTCTCGTCCAGTGGCGCCCTCATTGAATAAAAAAACATATTATAGCATAGAAGATAAACATTATGAAATCTTATGTTGCATTTATTACGAAGATAGTAAAGTATTTTTACGTCATTAAACCAACACTCAAAATATTCCACTATCGTTGTTATAAGCAAAAGTGCTAAAAGAGGCCGTTTTTTGGCAATTATGCCTATAACAACGAAAGCAAAACATTTCAATTGTTGGTTTAATGACGTAAAAGTACGTTATTGTATTTGTAACACACGCAACACATGACTTTATAATGTTTATCTTCCACGCTAAGATACGATATTTTATTCCTTGAGGCGCCACTGGACGGCATGTATCCCCCTTAAGAAGAATGAAACACCAGCTACATAATACAACATTGTTTATCGAGAGGCTAAAGCGGGCCATTTGTTGATTCGGACACATATGTTTAGTTAGCAGATACACCATCTAAACTGCAAACACTGGTCACAGCGATGAAAGACGACTGTATGGAGAAAGGCTTACTACTGAATGCGAAGAAAACAAAGATAATGGTATTTGAAAGAGAAGAATCCAGAACTAATGTAAGGATTACGATTGATGATGAAGTGTTGGAACAAGTGGATGAGTTTGTATATCTTGGATGCGCTTTCAGCAGGGATGGAAGGTACACCGCAGATGTGGAAAGACGAGTGAGTGCTGGGAATAGTGTGAATGGAGCGTTGGGAAAACTTCTTGGCAGTAAAATCCTGAGCCAGAAGGCACAACTCGCTATACACAATGCAGTGTTGGTCCCAACGCTAACTTATGGAAGCGAGAGTTGGGTATGGCAGAAAGAGCATGAAAGTAGAATAAACGCGGTTGAAATGCGAGCGCTGCGCAAAATTTGTGGCGTAAGGCTTGTAGACCGTATTCGTAATGATGATGTTAGAAATAGAGTTGGTCTGAAAGAGAGCGTCGGTGTTAAAATAAGAAGAGGCATGCTCCGATGGTTCGGGCATGTAGAAAGAATGCAAGATGAAAGAATGACGAAGCAGATATACAATGCAAAAGTGGAAGGATGTAGGAGCCGGGGAAGGCCAAGACTTACCTACCATGACCAAATTGGTCATGTTCTATCAGAAGGTGATGTCAGGAGCCCTAGAAACCGGCGTGCGTGCATGAGAAGAGCAATGAATGTTAAAGAAGCGAGTGAGATATGTAAGGATCGAGTCACGTGGCGCTCGGCTCTCTCTGCCTACCCCGCAAGGGATTTGGCTTGAAGTTATAGATGTTCGAGTGTCATAATGGCTGATAGCGCCGAGTAAACACAGGATTTTTTTATTTCGAATAAATAAGAGAAATAAAATTATCATATTGAATTAGATTGAAATTGAAATAGAAAATTGGAATTTTTTTGCAACTCCCTCCTGGTGAAGATTCACAAGTTATTTTACACAGTTAGGTATAGCTCTGGTAGGGATCCTAGCTTTTTCCCTAAATATAATACACTCTCGAATGACTAGGTATGCGCTTTCACTAACAGTCAATTTAACTTCGCGAATTTTATAAAAAAGTACAGGAAGAACTTGACGGTTAGACGGTAATTTTGCGCCTATTATTTGATAATTTACGTCTCCAACTAAGAAACTAAGAAACAACTACTTGATTTATTGCTTCTCAATTCCACTGCCATCTTATAAAAGTTAAAACATTACGTATTAATCACGAGAATAACTGACATTCAAAATTAATAGACGGTTAGGTAATTATGACGAAGTTAACGATGCTCTCTCTAAAGTTATTCATTGGTTTAGTGTTAATAATCTGCTTTTAAATGATAAAAAGACTAAAGTAATTAAGTTCTCAACACCTAATGTAAGGCAGGTGGCTACCAATGTACATGTTAATGGAACTAATTTAGCCTCTGTGGAGACAACTGTGTTCTTGGGTATAACAATTGACTCCAGACTACAAAGGGGCCCACAAATTGAAAAATTATCAGGAAAACTAAGTTCTGCAGCTTATGCAGTGAAAACTATTAGACGGCTCACTGATATTGATACGGCTAGAATAGTTTATTTCAGCTACTTTCATAGTATTATGTCATATGGAATTCTTCTTTGGGGTAACTCCGCGGATATTAACACCATCTTTTTATTGCAAAAGAGAGCCATAAGAGCTATCTACAAACTTGGTCCCCGTGAGAGCCTTAGAGAAAAATTCAAAGAAATAAATATTTTAACAGTCGCATCGCAATATATCTATGAAAATCTTTTGTATGTCCATAAAAACATAGACTCATTTTGTAAAAAGAGTGATATTCATAGCATAAATACTAGATATAAGCATAATCTTGTGTTATATGCAAGCCGTCTCCACAAAACAAGTAATTATTTTATGGGGCAATTATACGGTTCTATAACAAACTTCCCAGCAATATAAGAGATTTGT
This sequence comes from Pyralis farinalis, assembly GCA_947507595.1. Classification (NCBI taxonomy): domain Eukaryota; kingdom Metazoa; phylum Arthropoda; class Insecta; order Lepidoptera; family Pyralidae; genus Pyralis; species Pyralis farinalis. The sequence continues at coordinate 5,422,299 of OX382260.1, forward strand.
CAATAAACAAATTTAAAACTACTATTAAAGCCAAATTGTGTAGCAGGGCATATTATAAAGTATCTGACTATATTAATGATAAAAATGCCTGGGAGTGAGTCGATCCAATTATAATGTAATTAACAAAATATGTAAATTTGTTTGGATACCAAAAGAGGGATGCCTGAGTTTTTTGGCAGTATTTTTATCAGTGCTCACCTAGTCATAAACTGCACGGTAGGGGAAAAAAATGTGACGATTCCAAACAAATGTAGCCATTTTTACGGAATAAAAAGATTTTGACTTTGAATTTGAACAAATGAATACCGCGAGTACGTGCGGCACTGCCGCGCAACTTGTATGAACATGTTTCGATGTAATTCGGCACGGATTATCGTAATCCAAATAAGTTAAAAATTAATTTCCGAGTGTTTTAAAAGCAAATGAACAAAACTAAGACATATGCGTTAGAAAATAAAAACTTTGAAAAATAAGGGACACCCTAATATACATATATACAAATAGATTTTATAATCTATTCATATTTAAAAAAAACATGTGACAAATGATTTTCTTGCTGTTTCATAACTTTAACTTCAGTATAATGACATTTATTGTATTTTACTTATGTATACTCTGTGTTTTGTATTGTTGTACGTTTCCTTGTTATTTATTAAACTCTCAAGAAGAAAGAACCAGGACCATCTCTGATGTTGCAAAATAAATCTAATCCGTACAATAGTTCAATACTAACCACAATGTATAGAATAGATGATTTTTTTGTGTTTTCAGTGTTGGTTTATAGTAAATATTATTTGTTTTCACGAGTACCATGGGTATAAGTATACTATCTATCTATATCTTCACGCTAAATCCCTCGTGAGCGCCACATGACTCGGTACTTACACACCTCGCTCGCTTCTTTAACATGAAACATACCGAGTTTTTTTAAAAACTATCAAAATATACTATTTTACCAGTAATTATTTTAATACAAAAAAAAAAAAAACCTCCACTGGTTTTCTATCTTCTGATTGGATAAATTTCCAACGTAAACTAACCTTCACCTACGTACAATGTCTAAGTCGGAGTTCGGTGAGCTTATAATGGTTACTATGAGTTTGTCGTCCCGTATGACACTTACGTTAAAGTAGCATATAAATCGAGTAGTGATTCTTCTAGTGGAATATGTTTATTTAGTAAGTTTCTTCTAAAAAACAAAACAGCAAAAATATTCTATTTTATAAGTTTTTATTTTAATACAAAGAAATAAAGAGTCTCCACTGGTTGCTATGTGCTGAGAACGCGAACCTTATTGGTATAAATTTCCAACGTAACCTGACCTCCACCGACGTACAACTTCTAAGTCGGAGTTCGGTCAGATTATAATGGACATAATAGGAGTTTGACGTCTTATATAGGTACGCGGTCAGCCTGTGGATAATGTATACCAATTATCAAATGTTACTGTTTATTCCTGCAAAAAATAACTCTTATTTAATTAATGCAGTTTTATATAGAGTTATTAAGTAAGCAAAATTAAAAAAAAGTTTGAAGAGGAATTAAATAGCTTGGGCCAACCATACCTAGGAACTGTTCTAAAAACTAGAAATATGTCTACACAATGTTATTATAATATGTTTAATGAATATAATAATTAAAAAAAATAAATACCTTGTCTTGTTCGCCTCCCCCATTCTACGAACATTTTCTTTGTATTTTTATTCTATATATTTCCTTTTTAGTGTTCCCCATTATTACAACAGTATAATAAATATATATAAACCTATAATATTATTTACTACTTATATCTAATAATAATACACTTACGCTAAATACTATAATATTGAATATTTACAACTATTAATTATAAAAACTTCGGTGTCGCGATGTAAATGGAGCGAGCTCGAGCAGACAGTCGACATAGGTCTTACCTCGAAGCGGGCTGCAGCCGGACTGGCTGGATGTAGTTAGTCAACGCGTTTATAATCCTCATTACCGCACAATAAGGTCGAAAACACGTAGCACCCAAGACGAATGTGATCGCTTAGAAATTGTCAGAAACTTAAAATATTTTTAAAAAATTTCATGTTTCACTTATCAAAATATGCAGCAAGCATATTATAAACATAGATATTACTAATAGATTTAAGTAATTTTGAAGCGTATAAACAGAACAACTTCGTTGTAATTTCAAAAATAATGAATTTCAGGAGGTGTTTTCGAAAGTAATTATTATCGAATCAATTTTACACAATCGCGTATTTGAGCAAGCAAATTCAAGATAAAGAAATGAAGTTATTTATATTAAAATCTTAGATCCGTCAGTTTAGTCATTAGCCTATACTATTCGATGAAAGTTGGTCTAATTTTTCGATGTGTCGCCTTAAAGCATATGATTTGTAGTATTTGCATTTTCGCCGGTATTTCAATATATATTTTGACTTACTTAAGCTATCATATTTTTCAAGGTTCGGAATTACACATACATATCAGTATACATATTTAGGTTTCTTGCAGTACTTAGATATTGCACTAACTCTTTTAAACAATATTTTATGATCTCATACATACATATAAACTTCGAATGAGTGAGTGACGTAATAAATCAAGGCTTTTGATAAAATATCTGCAAGATTCCATTGATTACAGTCCACATATTGTCCGTGATGTCAGGAGCCCCAGGAACCGGCGAGCGTGCATGAAAAGAGCTATGAATGTCACAGAAGTGAGTGAAGTATGTAAGGACCGCGTCTTATGGCGCTCGGTTCTCTTTGCCTACCCCGCAAGGGACTTGGCGTGAAGATATACATTAAATGCTCTCTGAATATGAGTACCATTATATAATCCCATAACGTAGTATAGACCCAATGTACTAACTCGCGCATTTTCACCTGGGCGACTGCTTGGTGCTTATTTGTTATTTTTTGTGTATAGTCGCAGTATAAACTTACAAACATATAACCTTATCTAAATACAAAAGTTGATCCAAATCGTTGAACAATTCGCAAGATTGCTCGAAATTGCTCGTTTAAAATAATAGGTTGTTAATTTGTTAGTATTGGTAAGGCAGAAAGCAATTAATACGTAAACTCTGAGTTCAGAGTCCTTGTGAAGGAAAATGAGAGTGTAAACAATGCACTAATCTTACTGCAGAGTTTCAATAAACTTTTGGTTGTAGACGGGTCACTATTATCTTTACAAATGATCGCACATCTAGAAGACTTTCAGATAACTGCAGCCAAATAACAACTCCCTAGAGGGTTGCTGTGTGAGTAAGGTTTCCAGTAAGCTCCTAAGGTGTTGCTGTGTTTGGAGCATAGGTAGCATCGCGCGAGTATTATTTAATATATTGCAAGCGTTTATGGGTAACCGCTTTACATCAGGTGGACCGTATGCTTGTTCGTCTCCTGACATTGTGTAAAAAAACTAGGCTCTGGAAAAAAGAGGTAGAGCGCAATAATCATTTAATAAGCCAATCGACTTTGCTGCTTTTCTGCCGCGCACCCTAACTTGCGGAATAAACTCCCTATTGAAATTTTACGAAGACAGAAAGACAACGGCAACAACCAAAAAAGACGTGAATAGGTTGTTATAGGGTGACATTGTTCGTGCAACCAGGCGTTCATCGTCTACGGTAACAGTATACCAGGAGGCTGCACGCTTTATTTATTTATTATTTATTTCCCACCTCAGTGGTATAAAATACACTGACATGTAAACCAGGAAGTGCTAGTCAATTACTACCATCATGTTAATATTAATTCTTATAGCGAAGGGTCTCGACGGCTATCTTGAGAGGCTATCGCTTAGCAGTTGGGCCATGGGCCAGATTCAGAAGGCGGTTCTTTTGGACACGGCCCGCATTGTGAGGAGATTTCTCACTCAGAAGCTCTGACCAGCGGTAGCTTGGGTCTTACGTTATTTGTTTGGAGCATCAATTTGTAATATATTATTTCTTCTAATTTGTCCCACAATATTTATTTCATATTGTTTCTAATAAAAAAAAACTAACCGATACACAAATATATTGGACACTTTATGTTGATTCAATTCAAATTAAACTTCAAATAACAGTTGTTAAAACAACATGTACGTAGATAAATACGTAACTTTACTAATTACATAGAGAGTCTTCGACATGTAGCGCACAACATTAGGCAACCGTGCTCGGAACTTCCGAGACACTATTCTCTCCGCTCAGGTTAATGCTGGGTGATGTGAACGCGACCGTCTCACATCTCGTAAATCCTATCGAGGTAGTTAATCGAGTCGGATCACAAACCATAAATCACATCGCATAAAGGCGTCTGAATATCTCACCATTTCGTGCCTACAGTCGAATGAGAGAATGTTTCAACCAATAAGCCGATAAGTTGATCCGTGAACTAACCAATAACAGCTGCGCGTTCTACTTCACTTACCTTAAGTAAGTTGAGTCTTAAAGCAAATTCGTTCTATCGGTTCACCATTGGTATTTCCTTCAGGACTCGGATTGATAACCTAGCGTGCGAGAAGCCTAGACAAACAAGGTCTCAGAGAACTGTACCATTTTTTATCCTCTGGCAGTAGTTTGTACCTTATGATGCATAGACACCATTCAAGTTACATTCCCGTGAGGAATAATGCGGTTTAAAAGGTAGGAAGGAGGGAACATATGTGCAGTTAAGGCGTTACACTTTTTAAAGATAGGAGTCGCCGAACTTTTAGGTACGGTAAGTACGTAAGTACTTTTTTACTTAACTTTTTTTTTGTGTGTAAAATTTTATATGTATATATTACTCTAAAATTAAATTCACTTTAGAAATAGAACAAAATAGTTCACTTATTTGACGAGCTTTGTGGCTCAATCGTGAATGACGCGACTTTGACACCAACGCTCGTGGGTTCGATTCACACACAAGGCAAACATTTGTGTATGAACATGTCTGTTTGTCTTGGTCTGGATGTTTTAAGAGAGGTAGGGCGCATCAAAGCATCCCGTCTGGAGAAGTACCTCCACCTCACAGGAAACCGCAGCCATCACTAGAGGGTTGTTGTGTTCCTGCGTGTAAATGAGGTCGCCAGTAAGCTCCCAAGGAGTTGCTGTGTAAGCAGCAGTGGGGGCATCGCGCGAGTGATACTTAATATATCTCAAGCGTTAATAGGCTACGGTACCCGGTTTACATCAGGTGGGCCGTATGCTTGTATGCCTCCCGACGTAGTATAAAAAAAAACTTAACTTTTTAGATTTAACCATAACTAAAAATCCATCAAATTTCAATATACCGTATACCTACTCACACCGATACCACGATTCCTGCGTCATCTAGCCATCCTTGGCAACACAAGCTCGCAGCGTATAAAACTATGATACACCGTTTGATGACCGTTTCAGTAAGTAAGGATAATTACAACAAAGAACTTGATGTAATATATCAGATCACGATTGTCGATCGAATCGAACGAATCGAATGACGATTGCATTCCCCAAACAGAGGTTTGACTTGGAGCAGGAGTTGAGAGTGCGGGTCACCGAAGAAACGGTCTCCGAAATAGTGGTGGGGAAAAGCAGAACAAAATTTTTAAAATACTGCGTCAGTCTAGCCACGGCTGTCATAGATCGTAATAAGCTGAGCAGCTCCGCCTAGGACTAATGCAGTATACCTCGGCTATACCCTGTATAGCCGATGGGATCGCGGTGGCTAGGTGGAGCTGTGAAGCTCACTGTCGGCGTTCTAAATGGGCCAAATCAAATTTTTTAGAAGATATAACTGAAAGATGATGAATGGAAGAATGAATTGCGGAATGAAAGAGAGTATGATGACTGAATGTGTTTATTTATAATTGTAATATTTAAAAAAATGATGTAATAAATAATTATGTTATACAAAGAGCCTTGCCCATGGCAGGGGTGCCAGAAAAAAAAATATATCTAATCACGAAGTAAAATGGTCAACGGAAGCACACAAATACAGTTTAAATCGAAGTGCATATAAGGAGCCTCGTTCAATGGAGAGCAATGGTTCACGTAATAACAAATGTTACATGGAATAAATGATGGTGGGTAATTTAACGACTCATATGCACCACAACTTTAACTTTCTCGGTGTAACTGTTGCCGTCTTGCGTGGAAAGATCTGACTTATGACAGTTTGAGGCAGGTTCTTAAACTTTACGGACTTTACCTGCTTTTGTTACCTAAACCGGCGTATGTTTTAAGTGTTGATATACTCGTACATATGCTAAAAATGCCTTAGATATTCTATAGTTTTAAACTTTCTCGGTTGTTTATACTATTATTGTAGGTACGGGACTTACCGCACTTTGTTTTTGATGTGAAACATCTATTGGCGCGCCACGGCCGTGAAATCGAACCGTATGCCGTGACGGAAATTGGCAGGACGCTCTCTCATACCGTCATGCAAAGGAGATTGATTAACTTTGGGGCTTTTGAACCCCTGATTGTACGTCTACGAAATAGTACGTAAAATTCTTAAATGATTTATTACAAAAGAGTACAAAACTAAGTAACATGAGTAGAAAACATTGTTACATAAAAAAGGAAATTATCAACATTTTTATTACTCAAATCCAAAGCAGTCGCCATTATCACTTCCAAGGATGGCTGGGTGACGCGGGAATCGTGGTATCGGTATGAGTGGGTTTACGATATATCGAAAATTGTTGGAGGGATTGATTTTAGTTATAGTTAAATCTAAAAAGCAAAGTGAACTATTTTGTTATATTTCTAAAGTGAATACATACATGTTGCTCTCAAATCCCGTAATTCACTCAAATCACTTTGTAACACTAAAGGTAAAATCCCAATAAAAAATCCGGCGTCTATAAGCTGTTCTGCGATGAATGTGAACACGTTTATATCAGTCAAACTGATCGTAATTTTCAAACACGATTTCACAATGTCTTCATATAATGAATACTTTCATAACATCGACATTTTCGTTTTATCCCGGTATAGTTATAAGAAACAAGTGACTGATTTTTTAAAAGGTTTGTGAGTCTATAATTTTCAAGTATATACTCGTAATAGCTTCGATCTTGTTTTTGTTTTCATCATCGGTTGTTGTAATTACTTTGTAACTAAATTAATATTAACCCTCATTAGAATTGGTCTTCATTGTCTTTGAAATTTTCATCATTATTTTTCCTTTTTTGTAACTTGTATCACCATACTAAATAATATAAGTAATTATTAATATGTGGATAACGATGTTGGTTGTACAATAGCTCAAACTTATTTGCTCTATACTAATGTTAACATATACTATATTGTATCAGCTGTTTGTTTGTGCCAAATTGAATAAATAAATAAATAAATAAAAAACTCTGTTGAAGAAGTACCATCAAGACCACTCCACATATCGCCACGAGTACATTCACAGACTTATAAATGTGCAGTAACAAGAAGGACTTATTCCCATTTTGTAACAGCCCTGAAAGATTATTGGTGCCCGCAGCATTAAAAGAGATATCTCTTCTGCACCATAATCTATACATCCCTCCCTCGAGCAAGAATATGTCGATTTCATCTTGTGAATAATGATTTGAATGTAGTAGAAGGTGTATCTTAATTTATTGGGTTCCAAATGGGATGACATGATGAGAAATACATCTATTCGACAATTGATTTTACCAAGATTCATGAGATGGAACCACATCTTTGCCATTACTGGCTGTCCATGTGTGTGTTGGTATATGACCAACATTGCACCTAGAAGTTTCATCGGCAAGTGTAGCTTTAAGCATACTTATTGTCAAATTAATAACTGGCGATAGTAACGAAAGGCTTTCTACATTATTTAAAATGTCTCGGCGACCCTAGAAAGGTACATGTCTATGGCCAGTAAATGTCTTACTGAAGAATTTATGTCACTATATTTGGGTACAAAGTATGACAATACAGAATGTAGCAGCTAGAAATACAATAATTCTATAGGGATTCTTTGGTACTCGTAATGCTCAGATGCCAAGAGAGACTAAAGCAGCCATTACATACAATTTACGATGGAACATTTATCTATGTTCAAAGCAGTAGCAATTATCTATACCCGAAAACAAACATATAGTTTAGACAAACATAGTCATTTAGTTAAACCCTTTTGAATTGTATCATGTGATGGGGCAAGATAACTGTCGTTTATTTGATCAATGTACAAAAACCTTAATAAGGTCCCCAACGTTCATACAAGCAAAAACATTCTCCTTTGAATATTCACTAAGATGTTTCACATTTGCCGGGCGTCCCGTGACGCCCACTGTTTTTTTATTTTTCTTTAACATCTAGACAGATATTATCTGTCTACCTTCTTTCTGCTTCGCTTATTACTTGGCGCCTTACACACTAATTATGTCTGTTCCTAACGGATATCTACTCGCCGTCTCCGTCATCCCGTGACCATGGCGTCTGCAACGTCACCGAAATATCGAGGAAATATAAAAACAAATCGCGGTAAGTCTCGTACCTTCAATAATGCCTTAGATATTTCATGATTGGTTAGTACGTAATGTGTGGGCAGTAGTCACTTTTAAACTTTAATTATATACAATACCAGCAGATACGACCGACCACCTGACCGACAATTAAATAAATCCTAGAATCGGATTGCAGCGCCACCTAGCCCTAATTGTGAATCCAATCCATCTAGGAAACCACATCACTGCACACAAAAAAAAATCATCAAAATCGGTCTGGTCGTTTAGGAGGATTTCAGTTAAGTACAAACGTACAGAAGAGTTTTATATATAAATAATAGTTACAGCCCGCAGTATCGCAGTGCAGTGATAACTAGTGGATCCAGCATATTTACCGGCCGGTCAGCGGTTCTAATTCTGGTGTGGGTGTACTATAACTTCACGCCAAATCCCTTGCGGGGTAGGCAGAGAGTACTGAGCGCCACGTGACTCGGTCCTTACATATCTCACTCGCTTCTTTAACATTTATTGCTCTTTCTATGCACGCTCGCCGGTTTCTAGGGCTCCTGACATCACCTTAAGATAGAACACGACCAATTTGGTCATGGTAGGTAAGTCTTGGCCTTCCTCGGCTCCTACATCCTTTCACTTTTGCATTGTATATCTGCTTCGTCATTCTTTCATCCTGCATTCTTTCTACATGTCCGAACCAACGGAGCATGCCTCTTCTTATTTTTCTACTTTCATGCTCTTACTGCCATAACCAGCTCCGGTGTGGGTATGTAGCACTAAATTCATATTTTCGGACTTACGCACGTATTTGTAATTATCAGTCAGTAGTTATCTTGAGGAAACCTGCACATTTAATAAATTTTATTTCAGAAGACGTATGACGTAATAAAAGGGTCTGGTTTTCCCTCTGGGTTGTGGAGTCGCTCCATGTCAAAATATCTACACCCAATCTGAAGATTGGGTAGGGAACTCCGCCAGTTATATTAATTTAGGAAACGGGATAACGGTAGACAAAAGAAGAAGACTGTTTATAGTCTGCGACTTCACAAAATTTTGATTTTTCACGTCTTTGCAGTAGTTCGAAATATTTTCAACATGAAAAGTAGATAAACTGTAACATTGTAATAATAGTTAACACAGCTGAATGAAGATAGTTGAAACACCAAGGGTGTTACTCATGATGACCTTGTAAACTGGACTTACTATTAACCATTGCGGAGGAGGGTGATTTTTGACTAGTTCGCTAGTGGAGCGGTTAGCAATGCTATTTTAATACCTCGTGGGTTCAATCCCCATACATGACAATTATTTGTGTGCACGAACTGTCTGTTTGTAACTTAGATCAAATTGCATTTTAATATTCTGTTAATGCACCCTAAGCTGACCGGTTCCTTTAATAAAGATTTTATACAGATTGAGACTTAACAAAACTGTACTAATATAAAAATAAAAACTTTTTTGATACCTTTGCAAGTCTTTAAATGAGCTCTAAGTTCTAAATAGGCTGGTATATTGATGTTAAAACGCTTGCGTGCTGCTTGAGCAAACACCACCTAGGGGGGTTGCCTTTAGTGGGAAAGCTTTTAAGGCTCGATCGGACGCGATCGCCCCAGGGAATACGTGGTGACGCAATATTATAGCTACGTGTGTGCAGTCCTTTATACCATATTTACAGACATTCATTGCATTGGAAAGTTTTTGACATAGAGAATATTTCGAATGCAACTTGATTTATATACAATTTGTGGTTTTGTTCGTTACCTTAATTGATATTTCCGGAATCGACTTTTCGCCGTTGCATATCTTTGTCAATAATACATCGATTGATAAACCATGGTAACCGATTTCGATAAATATATTTCATCAATTTTATATGCCCAATTTTATGAGCCTTTAGAAATAAAAGAAACGTTTCATAATCGTTCAAAAAATCGGAATGGATGTGTTGAAAAAATTAATAACTAAATCATGACTACAACAAAAATGCCCACTAAAAGATCAGATCAGAAGAGAAACTTATCTGGGACCGCACAGTACGCAACCATTACGGTTCCAGTGTGTGAGAATGAACTCCCAATTGCAGGCGAGCTGTGCGATTGTAAAACGAGGGTGTTGGTACATATAGAATAACTCTTCAAAACCCAACCCATTGTACAATCGGTAGAACACGCAAATGTGATGTGTAGCCTATTGGAGTTGCATACATTAAGTATCACTAACGCGATGTCACCTCTGCTGCTAACACAGTAACTCCTTGGAGTTTACTGGTGACAATCGGAAGTATATTTATGCCTTGGCGATAGAACTCTGGGGATCTAGATCCGACAAACTGTGTGAAAACATTTTGTACTGCCTCCTGGAAATATTTTTTTTACCACGTAGAAAATTGTCCAAATCACGATAAAAATGGTAGTCAGTTGGAGCAAGGCCTGCCGAGTACGGAGGATGACGTATGGTTTCTAATTGTAGTTCCTGTAGAGTTAGAATGGTTTCTCGTGCAGTGTGTGGTCTTGCGTTATAATGGTGAAGATTGAAAGAGTCGGGGCTGTTTCACTAAACACTTTGGCGAAACTGGTAGTGACCAGTGCACGGTGCGTTCATTAGCAGTCTCCTCTCAAAACGCAGCATTGATAATCGAACTCGTATTCAAAAGTTACTCGGATTTTCGAAGTATCCATATTTCCCGTCTAAGCTGAATAAAAGAAACAATTGAAATTCGAAAATGTTGCATTTTTTAAAAGAAAAACCTCATAGGTAGCATGTGAAAAAAGTTTCACTTGAAAATCTCTCGCCATGAAGGTTTAATGTCAATTCAAAATATTAGTCGTAAGTACTATAAAATGGCAATTTCATACTTTAACCCCTATTATATTTGACTCCGACTGTATTATGCAATAACTTTCTAATTGAAACAACACGGCCAAGTGCCAAAACTGCGTCCAAGTTTATTCTGTATTCAGCACGAATGCATTTTCTGCTGCCTGCCTGCAGGTTTTGGGGTGTGGTTCAAGTCATAAGATTTCAGTATTTAATCAGTATCACTATTGAAAAAAGATCTGACGAGGTCCGTGGCGCAGTGTAGGGCATCGAAACTCGGTTCAATTTTGAAAACCCGGGTTTTCGGGTCTAAGAGTAATCAAAACCCGGGTAGACCGGTTTTTTCGAGCATTTCGATCTTTTTATTGTAATTGTTTAAAATACACTAATCTGCGTTTATATATCGATTTCCTACAATGAGTATAAAATATAAAGGATGAGGAAGAATTTAAATAAATGAAACAGTACTTTACAAATTACAAAAACAGTTTTAATGTTTAAAAAAGTGATAAAGATTTATTTTTTCTTCAGAATATCTCAAAACTTAGTAAGTAATCTAGTCTTTTTTAAATCACAGACTTGCAGAGATTAGTTTTAACATTAAATGAATTATTTTGGTAACACTCACTTATTGTATTTAAAAGCTAATAAAAATAATATCTTCAAAAGACATTTTTGTAGTATCACAAATAATTTTAACATTAATAAAACTCTTCTTCGCATTAACAATTAAGTAACGAATAGTTCTAGTCTAATTAACTAAAATACTAAGTAAAAAGTAGTTATGCATTTGACACATTATTTAAACAACATAGTTAAGACATACCCTCTGACCATCTGACCACTTTAGAAAAAAAGAGATATTAAAAAAAAAGAGAAAATAATAACTAATACCGTACTAATATATAGATGTACGCGTTGGCTTGTTTTATTGGTAGCAATGAAGCTACTTTTTACGTAATAAATAATAATTTATCAAAGCGTGTTTTTATTCCACTTACTTATTATTGCATTCGAAGTGGCTTAAACTTTATAAATAACAAAAACAAAAGTATTAAAAAAAAACCCGAAAAACCCGAGTTTTAAAAATCAAACCCGGGTTTTTTTGTAATCCTCAGAACCGGGAAAACCCGGGTTTTTTCGGTCCGGGTAAACCCGGGCTCGATGCCCTAGCGCAGTGGCGAAACGCTTGTTCGTTACTTTGACAGCAACGCTCGTGGGTTCGATTCCCACACAGGACAAACATTTGTGGCATGAACAATGAACATGTCGGTTTGTCTTGGTCTGGTTATTTTCAAGAGAGGTAGTGCGCATCTAAGCTGTCGGTCTGGAGAATTACCTCCACCTAACAGAAAACCGTATTCAAATAACAACATCCTAGAGGGTTGTTGTGTTTATGCGTGTATGTCTCCCGACTTTGTATAAAAAAAGATACTTGGCTTTAAACTACTATTGATACATTTCTATATAATTAATAAAAAGTAATACAAAGTAACTTAATTGCTGCCTCATATATCTCCATCATCTCATATATCGCCAGAAGAGCAAGAAGCAAGAATCAAAGCTAATTATCAAACGAGGCACTCCGCCTCACAGAAGACCACAGTCAAATAACTGTTCATTGGAGTAAGGTTACCAGTAAGCTCCTCAGAATTTCCCGTGTTAGCAGAAGAGGTGGCATCAAGCATGTTATATTTAATGTATTTCAAGCGTTTATAGGCTACGGTAACCGCTTTACGTCATATATCATCGAGCAGACTGACCAATGGGGGAATATAGCCGATAAGTGCCGCGATGTTGATCCATGAACTAGTCAATAAGAGCTGCATATTCTACTTTACTCCTAAACCGTAACGGCGAATTGAGTTACTATGTAAAATTGGTCTCATCGGTTCTCCATAGGTTATGTCCTTTGATGTTGTTAAACAAAATCCAGCAAGTCGGTCGAATGAAGATAGCTCTTGGGAAAGCGCAAGCGTTCGGCCGGTTTGGTAGATTTTTATACAACGTTTTATACACGAGAGGTAACAACCATACTGCTCGCCTCGCGGCCACGAACGTTTGCAATACAAGAAGGATCGCTTGTGCCTTGCCACTAGCTACGCTAATGCAGTAACTCCCGGTCTAACTACTTCTAAATATCATTGCGCTTTATTTGTCTTTCATCAGAGCCTTGTTTGCTATCAGGCAGTGTGCGCCACATGAAGTTGCGGTTGACTATCCCTGTAAAGTAAGCCGCTTACACTCTAATTAACTCAGACTCAGTGGATGAGAGATTATGTTCTTACGAGAAAGCTCAAGTCGTGCAATGAACTTCTTGCCAAGGGTTTTCCGTGAGGCTACAGCATGGGGTTCTTCAAAAACGGCGTGATGGGTTCTTACATGGTTGGCAATGCACGAGTGAGTCCTGCTGTTGCAAACGTCCACGAGCTCGGTAACTGCCGACCATCAGGGAGGCCATATGCTTATTTTATACGTTAGTGTTATAAAAATACATTTAGTAGGACTAGCGTTTGATCCCTTATCCGATATTTACCCAAATTTTACTATTGGAAGAGTATTATTATAGAGGCAATTAGTATTTAAATTACTATATACCTACGTCATATTTCCTGGTTATTGGTAAAAACATGGCTTATCAGTGGCGAAATCTGTGTATACAAAGTTCATCTACACTAAACGGGCATAGAAATTAACGGGCATTTTGAGTGCGTGGCATACATTTACACAATTTCACATATTTTTCTGAATTGACTCTCATGAGTGCGTGTTGCAAATTCTCTATAAATTTTCGCCTCGTTTTTCTTTCGTGACTTTTATGACTTGTACCATATAAAAAGGTCCGTGACACTCGGGGATTTGTGAAAAAAGTAGTAGGGTATCCCCGGCACGTGTTCCTTTTGCTGCATTTTATGCGCTTCAACCGACTTCAAATAAGAAGGTCTATACTCTACGATTACAGAGAGCTAAGCGAAAAGCGAGCGACATCGATGATCTACCCGGTGGCACAATATGTCTATAGATCATATAGATTGGGGACGATCATGTTAGTGCGAGCGTAGGAGTCGTGCTCTCCTCTCGCTTAGCTTCTAGTTAGGCATTTTTTTTTATAGAATATAATGTCGCTATACACAATGCAGTGCTGGTCCTAACACTAACTTATGGAAGCGAGAGCTGGGTATGGCAGAAAGAGCATAAAAGGAGAATAAACGCGATCGAAATGCGAGCGCTGCGCAAAATTTGTAGCGTAAGGCTTGTAGACCGTATTCGCAATGATACTGTTAGAAACAGAGTTGGTCTAAAAGAGAGCGTCGGTGTTAAAATAAGAAGAGACATGCTCCGTTGGTTCGGACATGTAGAAAGAATGCAGGATGAAAGAATGACGAAGCAGATATACAATGCAAAAGTGGAAGGATGTAGGAGCCGGGGAAGGCCAAGACTTACCTACTATGACCAAATTGGTCGTGTTCTGTCAGAATGTGATGTCAGGAGCCCTAGAAACCGGCGAGCGTGCATGAGACGAGCAATGAATGGTTAAGAAGCGAGTGAGATATGTAAGGATCGAGTCACGTGGCGTTCAGCCATGCAATTCTCTAAGCGACTCGTAATGGCTGTGTGCGTCGCTGTGATCACAGATGTCACAGCTTTGACATCGTCTACTGCGATCACGGCTAAATTATTTGGTATTCTATAAGGCTGTAAGCGTACGCGAGGCTGTTTGCCTTGTAGAATTCCAATTCCAAACGCAGCCTTGCGGCGCTAGTGTCGCACAACCTGAAAAGCGACACCAAAGAATTGCAATTTTGTGTTCAAGGCTGTAACAGCCGATGTTTCCGAGGATGTACGCATGTTTGCTCTTACAGAATTGCATGGCTGTTCTCTCTGCCTACCCCGCAAGGGATTTGGCGTGAAGTTAGAGATAGTTAGATAGACAATATAATGTAAAATAATGAAAATTCGTGTATAGCAGTTATCTTAGCTTAGGACGCTCGCAAATTCGCAATACATGAATATTCATCACTCGTGCGTTGCTGTACCCGCTGATATCACAACTCTTGAGGGAGTTGTTTTCCCTTGTAGGCTCTGGTTCAATGCGCCATACCTCTGTTAAAAATCGGTCAAGTGCGAGTCGGACTCGCGCACGAAGGGTTCCGTACCACTATCTATAAAAACGGCAAAAAAATCACGTTTGTTGTATGGGAGCCCCCCTTAAATATTTGTTTTATTTTAATTTAATTATTTATTCTTAAAGTGAATATATAACTAAATATTCTGTGAATATTTCAAGCGTCTACCTGTTGCCGTTATCAATATTGAGCAAAAACGAGCAAAAAAAATCGGCCAAGTGCAAGTCGAACTCGCGCACGAAGGGTTCCGTACCACTATCTATAAAAACGGCAAAAAAAAAACGTTTGTTGTATGGGAGCCCCCCTTAAATATTTGTTTTATTTTAATTTAATTATTTATTCTTAAAGTAAATATATAACTAAATATTCTGTGAATATTTCAAGCGTCTACCTGTTGCCGTTATCAATATCGAGCAAAAACGAGCAAAAAAATCACGTTTGTTGTATGGGAGCCCCCTTAAATATTTACCTTATTCTATTTTTTAGTATTTGTTGTTATAGCGGCAACAGAAATACATCATCTGTTAAAATTTCAACTGTCTAACTATCACGGTTCCTGAGATACAGCCTGGTGACAGACGGACGGACGGACAGCGAAGTCTCAGTAATAGGGTTCCGCTTTACCCTTTGGGTACGGAACCCTAAAATTGACAGTGTTGGTTTTATCACATTTGAATTAAGGCACCCGTAAACACTGTTGTATACACGATGTCGTGACGCCACCATTATTAAATTATATAATATTATATTATATTGGTACCGAACACTATTGCCACGTTACGAAATCGAAACAGTGAAATTGACACAGCGTCCCGTCTCGGCGACGTGGCACTGCGTAGTTTTGCACCGCCAAGTTAGGTTAGCGGGTGTGTAAATAACGCCTGTCTTTGTGTGCGTGTCGATTCGAGTGCTAGTATGAAGTCAAAATACTGCTTATAAGTCTACTGTGCCCTCGTTCTGGTTTCCTCTCTTTGGCAATAACGTGATCTTCTATTTCATTTTGATAAAAAATCTCTAGGCTAGCGAGTTGTTATTTGACTACGGTTTTCTTTGAGGTACTTTCCTAGACGGGCTGCTTTGATGCTCCCTAGCTCTCCATTTGTTTCTTCATCTACTTTTTACTACTTAGGTGGCAAACAAGCATGCCGTCAGCTAGGTAGTGATTAGCGAAGGTTTAATTAGTTGTGAAGTCGAGAAATAGTGGGTTAACAGGGAAGAAAAATAAGGCGCGAAGGTTGTAGTCACAAGCCTCCCCCCCCCCCCCCCTTAAAATTTAAAACATTTCGCGGTACAATATTCTTTATTGTGCAATGTCGCGAGGCACACAAGTACACGGCCCAAATGACGTTACCGTAGCCTATGAACGCTTGCATTATCCATAAGTCATTAAGTATTACTCGCACAATGCCACCTCTTCACAGCAACTCTTTAGGAGGTGACTGTGACCTCACTTGTGAGTGAAGAATACAACAACCCTCTAGGGAGTTGTTGTTTAGCTGCGATATGATTATATGAGATATTAGTTGATACACGCAACTTCATTGGCGTATCTTTAAGGTGACCAGACACAAAAAAAATCGTTCGTGAGCTATTTTAAAATTTTTTAGAGACTAGCTGATTTTAATACGTGCAGGAAATGAGAATACAAGATGCCTGCGCAAGAATACTTCAATTGGGAACACGCTGAAACCACTTCTACAGTTAAATCTGCTTGATTTTCGACGTTTGTTTAAATTCACTTTCATAGTAGGAGGCAATTCTAGGAAAACTGATGATCGGGCAAAAAATCGGGGATACAGTTTGGTATTGTAACCATAAATCTATCGTTTACATCCAAAACTTAATTACACCATTTGATAGCTAAAGAACTAAAGAATTCCTTATGTTAAGTGGAATTGTGACGTGGCGGGAGGGGAAAAGTTTTAAGAGAGGTAGGGCGCATCAAAGCAGCCCGTCTGGGGAAGTACCTCCACCTCGCTGAAAACCGCAGCCAAATAACAACTCCCTAGAGGATTGTTGTGTTCCTGCGTGTGAGTGAGGTCACCAGTAAGCTCCCAAGGAGTCGCTGTGTAAGCAGCAGAGGAGGCATCGCGTGAGTGATACTTGATATATCTCAAGCGTTAATAGGCTACGGTACCCGCTTTACATCAGGTGGGCCGTATGCTTGTATGCCTCCTGACGTAGTATAAAAAAAAAAAGAAAAATCGAATTTTGAGTTAATTTCACTGCATCATATAATTAATTTCCTTTTAGTATAACTTACTTCCGTTTACCTGTTACAAAGACGTATTCACGTAAAAGCCACAGCCGCGTCCACGACACAGCCACACCCGGTTTTGTTTCGTTAAAAATGATTACTATAAATGATTAAATAAATCTATTTCCAATAAATATGCTATTCTAAATAAGTAGACCGAACAGTTATTGTAACGTAGCTTGGAATATACGCCGTATTAGAGTCCGTACCAAAATCTACCAATGAAAGTAATAGCATATGTTTGTCTTATTCCCGTGAAAGTTGCAAGCTTTTAGAAATAGTTTTACTTACAGTATGTATGTTTTAAAGTACGTATGTTTTCCTTATATTATTATTGCACACGCAACTCCATTGGTGTATCTTTAAGGTGGCCAGACACAAAAAAAAATCGGTCGAGAGCTATTTTCAAATTGTTTAGAGACTGATTTTAATACATGTAGAAAATGAGTTTAGAAGATGCCTGCGCTTAAAATACTACAATTGGGAATGCGCTGAAACCACTTCAGCGTATTCCCAATTAAATCTGCTTGACACAATACACATTACGTTGTGTGCGCTGGAGAATGCCATATAGCACAGTAGCCACACTGTTGCGGACTCTCCTTTATAACTGTTGAATAATAATCCATATAGCTAGTGGAACTGTGGGGAATGTCTAATGAGTCCTGTTGTTTTAAACTTGGGTGGTGGGGAAAGTCTGATGTACGCCCAGTGCTGTCGCCGTGTGTACATGTTGTGTACAAAACTTGGGCAGCAGTGGGGGAACAGTTTCATCAGTTGTTCGGTGCCGTCACCTTGTGCAGATGTTGTTTTAAACTTATTTTTAATAAATGTATAGATATGGGGTGTTCTCTGACTTGATGAAATTTTGTAAATTAATTCTATTATTCAAGTCAGAAAAGTGAAAAAGTGAACTGGGGAATTACCATATCTATTTTGCCAGTATGAGTAAAGTATTTGAAAGTATAATTCTGAATCAATTGCAACTATATATTTTAAGACTATTAATTTCGTCGAGGCTACAGTAAAACATAACCACTGGTCGGGGTTATAACGATACATGGTCACTGGTCGGGACCGAGTAGCCGTTGGTCGAGGCTACAGTAAAACATAACCACTGGTCGGGGTTATAACGATACATGGTCACTGGTCGGGACCGAGTAGCCGTTGGTCGAGGCTACAGTAAAACATAACCACTGGTCGGGGTTATAACGATGCATGGTCACTGGTCGGGACCAAGGGTTGTAAAGCACTCACCACTACCGAAGAATGCTTCACATGCGTCCGGTGTCCACTCGCCTCGCCACTGAACCATGTGTTCTGCAGCGGCTTGGGTTTTCTTCCCGTACGACCCAGCCAACAGCTCGAGCTCATAGCGGTGATGTTGCAAAGCACGCATGACCTTATAAGGGCCACGCATCCCTGAATCCAGCTTACCGGTGCTCTGAGAACTTTTGCTGACAAAAACAAAACTGCCAACAGCGAACGTGCGGGGCTGTCGACGACCTTCATTTACGTATACATCCTGTTGATTGGCAGCAAGCAGCTCTGATGCCCTCTGTCTCTAGAAACTGAAGAACCACATTGGTAGGCTTGGTAGATTAAACAAAACCTCAATCTTACTTGAGCTCGATCGTACCTGACCATGGCCAATCAGTCGACCCAAATATTCAAGCTCAGTGTCCATTAACGTACACTTTTTTTAATTGACTTAAAATCCTGCCACATGAAAAAAAGGTCAACCGTGCATAACTAGGCGCCTCGCGTTTGCGCAAATTAGATGCACCGATGTGCTGAGAGCGAACAGGATTGTTGGTAGCCCTAGACGTATTTTAAGGCTTTGCAAACGCCGACATAAAGTGGAGGGGTGGATTCTTCTAACTTATTCTTCTGACTGCAGCTTAGCGTTAGTGGTCGCGGCCTTCACTCGCGGATCAGAAATACCTCTAACAACTATTGCGACTTTCAACTCGTCCGAAAGCCCCTTGACGATATTTAATCGTAAAAGGGACCTTCGAACGTACTCTGCATACGTGGCATACTTATTAGAATTTGTGCTCAACACATTATATAGCACTGTGGCTATGTCACTATCTCGAGGACACAATGATCGAAATTCTGTTTTGAAATTTAGTCACGACTTATCATCGCTACGTAAGCAACCTTTGACACGTGCTAAGCATTCGCGATCATCCCAGTAATTTAATTCGCGCCCACAATCCACTTTCGCACACCACATATCAAAATCATGCACACTTGAGTCAAAACCTAAATATAGTATTGCTTAGATCTTACTTCTCTTTTTCTTTTTTCTTTGGCACCTTTCCAGATTTATTAAAACATTCCATCGTTACACCTGTGTATAAAGGGGGGGCCAGGGATGACATTGCCAATTATAGACCCATTTCGATACTACCAGTCATATCAAAAATATTAGAAAAATTAATAAATATTAGACTTTTGAAATACCTAACTACTTTTAAAATACTATCGAATTCTCAATTCGGATTCAGGCAGGGAATTTCGACAGAAGACGCGGTAATATCATTAAGCTCACTAATTACTGAACATCTCGACAAGGGGAAAAAATGCTTATCTGTCTTTATGGACCTGAAAAAGGCCTTTGATGTTGTTTCTGTCCCCATTCTTTTAAGGAAGCTCGAAAAAATAGGAGTCAGAGGTACACAACTTGCAATATTTGAGGATTATTTGACTAATAGAAAGCAGAAAGTCAAGATTGGATGTCTCAGTGAAGACACTGGCGTATCTTATGGTGTCCCGCAGGGTAGCGTTTTGGGGCCTACCCTATTTCTAGTATACGTTAACGACCTATGTAACATGACTATCAAAAATGGAAGTATATTTTCATACGCTGATGATACTGCCATTGTTTTTACTGGTACAATATGGGACAATGTTAAAGCAAACGCGGAAAAAGGAATGACACAAATCGCCACATGGCTAAAATATAACCTCCTAGCACTAAATGTCTCTAAAACAAATTACATCTGTTTTATATTTACAACAGCTCCCAACCTAAACAAGACTTGAATTTAAAAATACACACATGTAACGATGTCATTAGAAATACGAGTATATGTAATTGCCCTATATTAAAGAAGGTAAACTACACCAAATACCTGGGAATCATAGTTGACCAGAGAATGTCCTGGTATCCACATATTGAGCAGGTTGCTTCCAGAGTTAGGAAATTCATCTGGATGTTTAAAAAACTTAGATATATAGCTCCTAGAAATGTGTATACAGGCTCTGATTCTGGAAGAAATCTGCTAAATGAAATATATAAGTCACTTGTTCAGTCAATAATAACATATTGCATCCCCGTCTGGGGTGGAGCTTTTAAAACTCGTTTCCTAGAAATAGAAAGAGCACAAAGAGCACTAATAAAGGTAATGTATTTCAAAAAACTGCGTTTTGCTACAACAAGCCTTTACCATATTTGTAATCTGCTGTCTGTTAGGAAATTATATATTCTACAAATGATCCTAAAGAAACATAAAACGCTGTCTTTTGCCTCGTATACAATACAAAAAAAACGTAAACGTAAACACAATGTTACAACTAGTACTACAATTAATACTTCCATGGCAAGTACACAATACAATCACAGATCAGCATTTCTATATAACAAAATTAACAAACTCACAGAAATTTACGCAAAATCTTACCATGACTGCAAAATAGCTATTACTAAATTTTTAACAGATCTAGACTATGACGCCACTGAATTACTGCTGCAATCTTTAATATATTA
This sequence comes from Pyralis farinalis, assembly GCA_947507595.1. Taxonomy (NCBI): domain Eukaryota; kingdom Metazoa; phylum Arthropoda; class Insecta; order Lepidoptera; family Pyralidae; genus Pyralis; species Pyralis farinalis. The sequence continues at coordinate 5,443,681 of OX382260.1, forward strand.
AAACTAAAAGCAAAAGACCTGCTGCAAAAAGTACCCGTTCACCAATGCGAGAAAATAGCATGTTAATAATGATAAAGAATGATACATCTAACACTTTCCATACTTATAATTATATTTATTTATCTACTTATATGGTTAAATACATATTTATGTCATAGAATGTAGTTATTTACTCTTTAAATAGTATACATTTAAATTGTCAACATATAAAGTATACGAGATATTTTTAGATGATATGTCAATGTTATGGAAGAGCGTCGCCTCCTGGCACAAGCATCTTCTTGCTTAAAAGGAGGCTTCGGAAATAAGGTTAAAAAAATATTGTAAGAAAAGTAATAAAGATTATTATTATTATATATATATTTTTTTTCACGGGTATTATCCCGGTCATTTGATAGGCGTGCGCGGGGATATGGATCCAACGCGTAGAGGCCCTTTTGAGAAGATTCATGTTATGTTGTACACCCACCGAAACCCGCTCCTAAAAATATCGTTAGATCCATATATCTATGAGCAGGTCACGGCAGGTATTGGGACTATTGCAAAGTGTAGGAAATTATTAGTCTATTGTAATGATGTCTGGAGGGATTATTGGTACTGGGTTATTGCAGAAGAGGGACGGACACCTGCCATAACTATCATATTCAGATGTTACTTTTGGCAGGTTATTATTATTATTATTATTACTTCTAGTAACGAAGAAAGTGCTCCAACAATCCTGTCGCAGGATGCTTGTTGATCTTGCGTAAAATTGCTTCGGATGCGATAGACTGCTCTGCACCCGAGATAGGCACTCCTGTGCCTGTGGTGGGCGCCTCGGAACGCTCCGGCTGAAGTGGTGACGAAGTATGGCTTCTTGCGCTAGAACGTGTTATCGGACATGGGGACGATGGTATATAAACTGGTAACCGATTCACTAGAGCGTTTAACCGTTGAAGTATATAATTCAAAGGGACACGAGAAAGGCCCTCGCGAATGCTGATAGAACTATCACGACGCCTATGTGAAACATATGTCTATCGCAGTGCCTAGGAGTTCGACCATGCCACGAGAATCACACGTCCTATCACGGCGTCTACTCTGTGATTCGCGACGAACGGAGCGAGATTTGCGGCCAGATATAATGAACAAAATATCGATCAGTAAAATAAAGTATTTTAAAAAAAATCAAAATTATTCAAGAGATGGCAAATAATAAGGCACTTTTTAGGTATATACCACTTCTGATCTTAGAAATCAAAAGGCATATTGCTTTTTTTAAAAAAAGAATACTAAACAACAACTGATATTTTATTTAAGTAAATAACAAACATCTTTAAACTTTAAATCTACTAAAGAACACGTCCGTCACGTCCGAGCGCACGAAGTAAAAGTGAGCGCGGCCTTTGCTGCTTGCATCAGGCCACACTATCCCCTCCATTTCCTCTTCCCGCCATTGAGTCCTCTAAGACTAATTATTCATTCGGTGCCATCACCTTGTGCACATGTTGTGTTTAAAACTTGGGCGCTGGGGATAGTCTAATGATTCGTTTGGTGCTGTCACTTTGTGCACATGTTGTGTTCAAAACTTGGGTGCTGGAGATAGTCTAATGATTCATTTGATGCTGTCACCTTGTGCACATGTTGACTTCAGAACTTGGGCGCTGGGGATAGTCTGATAGTTCATTCGGTGCCGTCACCTTGTGCACTTGTAGTTTTAAAACTTGGACCTTTGGGAAAGACTGATGATTCGTTCGATAACATCACCTTGTGAACTGTTGTTTTAAAATTTGGCTGGTGGGGAAAGTTTGATGACCTGTGCACTTGTTTTACACATGAGCATCAGGGATAGTCTGATGATTCGTTCGGTGCTGTCACCCTACGCACTTGCTGTGTAAAGATTTGGTGTGGAAATATAGATATATGGTGGGGAAAGTCTAATGATTCGCTCGGTATCGTCACTTTTATGCAATCTTGATAAGTTACGTTAAAAATATAATCGTTTTCCGCTACATGTTAACAATTAATCCTCGTCTTCCAAATCTAGTTATGGCGTTATCGGTTCGACCGTAAATCAAAATGTATTGGCCTATTTCCGAACTCGCGTCCTTTGCTTTATTTGCTTCTGAACTGGTATATGAAGGGGTATAAGTAGCCTACTATCGAGAGTAGAGTTAAAACCAGGCCTACACGCGGTGCAGCTTGTCAATTAACAAACAAGGCTGTGGACCATAACCTCCAGAGCATTGTTAGTTGTTTGTGGTTGTCTGTACTAAGCCAGTCAAGTTGCTTTTGATGCGCACTGTTTCCTTTAAAACCCCGGGTCTAAGACAAGCGCGAAAGTGTTTGTTCTTTGTGGGAATTTACGATTTCAAGTGTCGCCTGAAATCGGGCGAATCGTATGATAAACTTCAAATGGCATTCGTGGAAGGCCCTTCCAAGATAACTGTGTATTATGGGTATAATGAATTCAAGCACGGTCGACAAACTTTGGGGGATGAAGAAAGGAGTGGTCGCCCTTTGACGGCTGTTACGGAAGAAAACGTGCTAGCAGTGAAAAAATTAATCTAAGACAATAGGCGAGTATTGTATATATATATATATAGTATATATATATCAGGAGATTTAGTACATACTGCAGATGGATCGGGAAGCCTTAACGAGATTCTACACATTTTTCGATATAGTGATCCGTTAGCGAAATATTTATATTAAAAGTGAAAATTTTTGTTAAACTCAAGTGTCTACCTACTGCCTTGTGTTAATCACTTTACATCAGGATGCCGTATGCTTATATGCCGCCGAATATTGTATAAAAAAACTTTACAGGTACCAATCCTAAAAACATTACACCCTTTTTTAGTAGTTGCGTACAATATAAACTAGGTTAGACAAGAAAGAGAGTGATATGTATGAAATGTCGGCTACCAGTCCAAATTAATTGATTATGAAATATTTATAGGCCATAACGCCCAGTTGTTGGGACGTATCCATCTGCAAGGGAAATGTTGCGAATTGGTGTCATTTGTTACTGAAATATTACAGCCAAAAGCATTGTAGGGCAGGAGCTAGTGTTCACATTGGCCACATATTGTTTGGTAACTATTAAACTACTACTCCAGATCGTTTTACTTTTAACGGACTTCAAAATGGAGCAGGTTCTATATTCGACTGTATTTTTTTTTTTGCATTTGATTGTCCACGTTTTGAGGAAGGTTATAGGCCATTTAACATCCTTCTACAGGGCGAGTAAAGCCGCCGAAATCAGCTAGTCTAATATATATCTCTATTTCACAGAAAACTGCAGCCAAATAACAACTCCCTAGAGGTTTGTTGTGTTCCTGCGTGTGAGTGAGGTCACCAGTAAAATCCGACTGGTAGAGCCAGAGATAAGCGCGATCCTACAAACAAACTCTTTCACTTTATATATTAGTATAGGTAAATCAGCGAGATCTGTCTGAGGTGACTGTGACATACAGACGAGTTAAAAAACAGATCGACAGACAGATCTAACGAAATTGTAAGGGTTCCTAGTCTACTGCACAAAATATATAATAAATGCCTTCACCCACTTGAGTTGCCTATGGTGTAGTGGTTAGGAATACTGCTTTAAGGCCAAGGCTTATTCGATTCCCGTACAGAATAAACATCTGTGTGCAGGAACATGTCTGTTTGTCTTGATCTGGGAGTTTTTAAGAAAGGCTGAGCGCAACGCAGTCTGAGTCGGCAAGTACCTTCACTTCCTAGTAAACTGCCGCCAAATAACAACTACCTGGAGGGTTGTTGTGTTCCTGCGTGTGAGTGAGGTCACTAGTATACAAGGAGTTGCAGTGTCAGCAGCAAGGGTGACACGAAGATACGTTCCGTATTATATATGGTAATTTTATTGTCATTAAAGTAGTGAAATATATCTATATATATATCCTTTCTCTCTCACACACACGTCCCCTCCCACTTACACACACACACACACTAATTCATACATGAACACACATAACACAAATACGCTCATGTGCGCTAACTTGCGTACATGCATACACCCGAGCATTACTTTTTCTATGTTTCTTTTGTTTTTAATATTAGTTTTAATCATTCTTATTTTATTGTTATGTATACATTACTGAATTGTCATATATCCGTAATGCACTGTGGAAGAGCGGTTACTCCTAACACAAGCATTTGTTTGCTCAAAAGGAGTATCCGACCATTGTATTTTACCATAATGTAAGAAAATAATAAATATTTTAATTTAATATGTTCATAAACTACGGTAACCACTTTACAGCAAAAGGGCCGTATGCTTGCATGGCTCCCGACACGTATAAAAAAAGTCTGTTAGATTCTACTAGTTTAACCCAAAACCTGTATACTCGTTTCGTAGGTTATTGTTATACAACATATATGCTTTGTAACAGTTTTATAACCGTAATATATTAGCGTTGTAGTAACATACTGTGAGTATTATACCATTATGTGGTTTAAACTTCGACAAACTAAACGCATTAGTTATGATCTAATTGCCCTTAGCTTAGTGATAATGTAAGTAAATTAATTGTGAATATGGTTATATGGAACACGACAAATCTTCGATCTCTTCGATTTGTGGCCTGGCTGATGAAAACAGATATCTAAAGATGACAGCACTCTAGTCAAGAAGCAATGGTAGCTCAGTGAATAAAGAACTGTTCTATTATCCAGCGGTCCCGGGTTCGAATCCTGTAGGCTTGTACCACTAAATTAATCTTTTCGAATTTATGTACACATTTGTAATTATCACTTGCTCAACGGTGAAGGAAAACATCGTGTGGAAATCCGCACGTATAGGTATTTCGAAATACGTGTGTGAAATACATTATTAAACTTAAAAAATAAAATTGAAATATCTTCACATCAGGTCCCTTGCGGGGTAGGCAGTGAGAACCGAGCGCCGCAAGTCTCGGTCCTTACACACTTCTCTCGCTTCTTTAACATTCATAGCTCTTTTCATGCAAGCTCGCCGGTTCCCTAGGAATATTCTGCTCCTGATAAAGCACGACCAATTTGCTTAAGGTAGATTAGTCTTGGTCTTCCTCGGCACCTACATCCTTCCACTTTCGCATTGAATCTGTTTCGCCAATCTTTCAACCTGCAATCTTTCTACATGTCGGGATTAAATTGAAACATAATAATTAATTATTCTGTTAAGCGATCTGACAACAGGGACATTACAGCAGCGGTGCAGTAAATGATTCGCTATTCTGGTAAAAAACCTATACTGCACCTGTACGTTTCCTGCAATATAATCGTATTCTGATAAATTGTTTTAACATTTGTTTATAAAGTAGTTTATTGCAGTTTTGCTAACCACCACCACATCAACTTCAACTCATCCCACTGCAGGGATACGGGTCTCCCTTCAACCGAAGGGGTTTAGAGCATACTCCACCACGCTGCTCAAATGCGGATTGGCAAAGGCTAGTGTTTACAAGCCACCCGAGAACAGTCAGGATCGATGGCTTAACGTGTTTTACTACCGTTAATCTTAGATTTTTGACGAGCTAGGTGGCTCAGTCGTGAAAGACACGACTTTGACACTAACGCTCGTGTGTTCGATTCTCATACAGGATAAACATTTGTGTGCATGAACATGTCTGTTTGTCCTGGTATTTTTAAGAGTACCTCAAAGCAGCCCATCTGGGGATCTTACAGAGAACCGCAGTCAAATACAACTCTCAGGAAGGTTGTCGCGTTCGCGTATGAGTGAGGTCACCAGTAAGTTCTTAAGGAGTTGCTGTGTTAGCAGCAGAATTGGCATCGCACGAATGATACTCTATTTATTGCTAGCGTTCATAAGCTACGGTAGCCTCTTCTCTTCTTCCTAGCTTTATCTTGTTTCCTATTCCACTAGGATTGGCGGGGTCCGCTACCTAAGCCTAATGATTTGGCGAAGATACTGATTTTGGCATAGAGCGACTGCCGTCAGACATCCACAACCCAGAGGGAGAACCAGACATTTCTTAGGGTAGATCACACGTCAAATGAAAGATATTTTCTTGGATAAGTACTAATATACTGTACATAAATCTGAAAACACGAGTTTAGTGGTACTCATACATGCGAATCGAAGAATCTACGATATCCGTTGTATAAAAAAAACGGATGTTGTATACAAAAAAAAAAGATATATTATTTTTCCCAGGCTCCTGTACTAGGTAAAAGAAATCCACAGCCAACGAGAATGAGGCCAAATGGCGTGTCAGAAATTAATGAACGCATCGACGTAACAAGTGCTGCCATTTCTCTCCTCTCCACTCCGCTGGCGTCACTCTCGCTATGTTGTATTCAAAGCTGAGTGCACTGGATGTGGGTCACAGTTCCCGGCTCGGTCACAGTTTAAGAGGACATTCATTACTCTTATAGATCCGTGTCCCAATTTGACCCTACTGTTAACTCTCCAGCCATGATAGAGTATATAAAGTTCTGGGGAAAAATACTTGATTTGGGGAATCTCGGTGGGGGTTTCAGTATGCAACTTTTAGGTGGTTGTGCTTTTCCATGTCAGGAGCCCTAGAAACCGACGAGCATGAAGAAAAGGTACATCAAATAAGCGAGCGAGGTGCGACGTGTGGCGCGGCGTTCGGTTTCCTCTGCCTACCCCGCAAGGGACCAAGGGAGTGTGAAAATGTTAGGGATGATATTATAAGTGTTACATCTGCATAGATTTCTCGTTTCCAATTATTGAACAACTATTTTTAAAGGTTTTTTAATTTTCTTGTCGTCTCTTGTCCACAGTCCACCTGATGTAATGCGGTTGACGTAGTCCATGAACGCTTGTGATACATTAATTATCACTCGCGCGATACCAGCTCTGCTGCTAACTCAGCAACTCCTTGGGGCCTTACTGGTGACCGCACGCACACGCAAGAACACAATAACCCTGTAGGGAGTTGTTATTTGCTGCGGTTTTCTGTGAGGTGGGGGTACTTCCCCAGACGGGTTGCTTTGATGCGCCTCTTAAAAACATCCAGATCAAGACAAACAGACATGTTCATGCACACAAATGTTTGTCATGTGAGTCGAACCCACGAGCGCTGGTATCAAAGTAACGTAACATTGCGTTTCACCACTGCGCCACAGACCTCGTTAAAAAGTCAACTTTACATCACAAAACTTGCTTGTTCAGAATTACAATGCACAGCGGTAGGTATAATAACAAAAGGCAGAAATCTAAAACTACATCAATTTAGCAAGATTCCGTGAAAAAGAGCGATTTGAAATAACGAGATTTCCTCGATGCCCTTCCTATTTCGTGTTTGTCCCTTCGTGTCCCCAAATACGAAGTGACAGGACGAAATTGGGGACGTGTTCACCACGTTCGGGGAAATAAAGAAATGCATCATTATTGACGTTTTTGCAAACATGTTTGGTAATGTCGCGCCTTCTGCTCAGTCGTGAAAACGTAACGCGGACGGACAAGTTTAAACATTTATCATTAATGTGGATGTAAGATGTATTTAAACATTCTTCTCATTCCTAGCGTTACCCCGTTTCCTAATCTATTAGGATTGGCAGGGTTCACTACCTAAGCCTAAAGATTTGGCGAAGATTTAGACATGAAGCAACTGACAACCCAGAGGGAAAACCAGACCTTTTGTTATGTCACCCGTCTATCGAAATATAACTTCTTAGACGTGCGGGTTTCCTCACGATGTTTTCCTTCACCGACGAGCACGTGATAGTTACAAATACGTAGGTACGTAAATCCGAAAACACTTAGCGGTACATGCCAGGATTCGAACCGGGCTATCTCTGCTCTCAAGTATTTAAACATTATGATATAACATTTGGGTTGGCACGTGAGGCGTAGGCACGTACTAAATATTAGGTGTTAGCTAATTCTGGTTTGAAAATGACAAACAGACGTATGACAGACGGACAGATATCGAGGATACTTGATAAGTTTTATATGAACCTATTAGATATATGACTTATATATATATGACGAGCTCAGTGGCGAAGTGATTAGTAACGCTACTTTGACTTCGTGGGTACGATTCCACACGGATTTTGAGGCGTTGGAACGTATTGGCTTGATCGCGCCTGCAAGAAATTATGGCGAGCTAGCTCTGTGTCGCTGGCCGTGGCTGCGCGCTCTGGACTCTAAACAAGATCCATCAAAAATGTCTGCCAACGTATTCGTTGATAGAATCTTGAAATTCCTGAGTTCTGTACTACCAACAAATATTTTTTTCCCGCGATGGCCACGTAGTGTATATGCGTTTTGGATAAGAGATGTATGCATGTGCGGTTGTTACATATTTCTCAGAAACAGCTAGGCTGATTTTGTAATGGGTTTTTTTGCTTTGTAAATGTGCTCTCAGCTAAATGTTAACGTTACAGACCACCAGAGTGTTTCGTCACGTGTTATTTTTAATTTGTTGACGTGATAACGTCTTATAAATCGATGAACGCCGGCTGCACGCACGAAAAAGTGTCACGTTCTGCCTGAGCCGAGCGCGCAAGCGAGAGCGCGGAACAAGCGATAGAGAGGCACGATCGGCCTAAGCGTTCGGCTTGTGACGCATCTATCTCTCTTCCACTCCATCGACCAATGCGTCCGAGTAGAAGAAATACAGCGGCAGCACACAACCTACACGTGAACTGTTTTGTCAACTGTTGAATGTTTTCTTATGACGTTATCACGTAATATTATGGTCCGTAAACCGACTTTACAGATAACCAATTTTTTTTACTAGTGGTTATATTTATTGATAGTACAGTTTTCCCTCAAATTCTGTTGTTTTGTTTAAATTTTGGATCGATTTGTGTTCTTAATTTTCTGTTTTTATATACACATGTATGCTCTGTAACAAATAAATGGTCGGCCCCCGCCACTTCAGCTTGATTCATCAAAGTAGTTACATTTATATGTTAATTTTGTAAACTTAGTTACGGTTTCGATTTCGGCCTTAAGTTCAGTATGTATGTATACTAACCGACGAACTCCAACCGTAAGCCCGCGGCGTTGCAATATAAGTTACTGGAACCAATACTGGAGTTGAGAGTAATCTTTTTGTTCTCCAGTTGACTACCGCTTTTATAACATCCGATTTTAATAAATGGAAATAAAAATGATGATTATTATATTGCTAATATGTTGTTCTTCGGAGCTTGGTCTGGCCAAGATAAACAGACTTTAGCTTGCATATCCTTAAGGCCACATCAGTAACTCTGTTTTTTTTACAGATAAAATACTCATTCTTGAATCTCTTACGCAGAGAAATAGCAAGCATATATTATTATATCTTATGCAGCATGCAAATATTTTGTTTCACATAAATAAGTTATTGTTTTAAATTAGTTGTCGTTGTTAAAAAAGGCGATTTTTTTGTGTTGTCATTGAAAATAAGTATGCGAGTGAGTGAAGTTATAAGTTTGTTTCTGAGAAGTTCGTATGTTATGTAAACGTCAACGGACGCTGTATTAGAAATGCAAATATATTTATACTTGGCGAGGTTAAGTAATTAGTCAGCAAAATAGTATTTTGAAAGTGCACCGTGTTTCTAGTAATTCTTAATGCTTGCTAAGGCTTGCCCTTAGATTTATACTATCAGATTTACCATATTGTAGGCAATATCTAAAAACATACAACTTTCAATGTATGTAGGAAAGCACAAGTTTTGTTCAAATAATTTTCTTTCTTTCTTTCTTTCAGCTATGGCAATATTAACCAATAGAATCTGAACTCCCCTTCGCTCTTCTTCAGTGGATATAGATATGCGATCTATATTTCAACTTTATACATTTTAAACGAAGACGAGAAGCTGAGAAATGGAGCGGGGCAACAGAGCAGAAAATTGCTGCGGAATGCCGCACATGGGGTACATAGTCACTTACAAATCTCATACAATTCGCACGAGTATTCGCGCGATCCTACGAAGCTCGCATTTACATGAATTACTCATATCTATGTGTAAAAATAAAATCGTATCGCAGTCGGGTCGTGATATGTAACAGGCCTTGTTTATATTCTGGACTGGGGCAGTGATGCGATAGCAAAAAAAGGCACTCTGCAGTACGAGTCTGTTGTGAACGATTCACTACTGAGTAGTTTCACATATTGAAAACGTTTTCTTTATACCATGTGTTCAATTATAATAAGTTTTGCATATATATCTGTTACAAATACTTGTAGTTCACACCCGATTCAGTGGCTTACGTCAGCTTACTTTTTGCTTTACTTTAAATGTGTACAATTTGACGTTTCGTTAAGCGATCTGACAGCAGCGACGTTTAACGAAACGTCCAAATGTACGCATTTTAAGCGATTTGACAGAAGCGACGTTTAATAAAACGTCAAAATGTACGCATTTTGACACACGCCGCGCTGCAGTGCAGTTGCAGTTTTTTAGTAGAATCGGCCTACTGTGCCTTAACTGTCAATATAGCATATTCTCAGAACAGTGATAAAGAACCGTCAACAGTTCGAATCCTGGCAGGGGTATGTAGCACTAAATTCGTATTTCCGAATTTATATACGTAAAAATTATCATTTACTCGACGGTGAAGAAAACATAGGGAGGAAATCCACATGTCCAATAAATTACATTTGAAAGACGTTTGACCAAACCTAAGAAAGCTCCGGTTTTCCATCGGGGTTGTGGAGGTCTGACGGCAGTCGGATTGGCGGGGTGCGTTACCTAAGCCTAATGATTTGGGTAAGATACTGATTTTGACGTGGCAATCTTCCACACCCCACAGGGAAAACCAGACCATTCTCGGGTAAATTCACTTCTTTCCAAATATAATTTCTTGTGCTGGTGGGGTTTCCTCACGATGTTCACGGCTGAGCAAGTGACATTTACAAATGTGTACATAAATTCGAAACACGCTTAGTGCATGCCAGAACTCAAACCGGCGACCCGTTTGATCAATAGGCCAGTTCTCTATCCACTTGGCTACGCTCCCACTGTACCAATTTCACTTAATAAATATAAATAGATAAAAATTCTTCATCACATCTCATATTTTTTAAATATATTCTTGTATCTGCCTATCTATAACTTCACGCCAAATCCCTTACGGGATAAGCAGAGAGAACCGAGCGCCACGCGACTCGATCCTTACATACCTCACTCGCTTCTTTAACATTCATTGCTCTTTTTATGCACTCTCGTCGGTTTCTAGGGCTCCTGACATCACCTTCTGATAGAACACGACCTATTTGATCATGGTATATTCATATATTCTTATTGTATCTTATTCAATTACCTTATTTTCTTTTTTTGATTTACTGGCTTTATTATTGAAAAGTTTATTTATTAATATGTAATTTATTATCTTTTTAACTCCCGACGGAAAAGAGGGGTGATATAAATTTGACGTGTGTATCTGTGTATCTGTCTGTGGCATCGTAGCTTCTAAATGGATGAACCAATTTTGATTTTGTTTGTTTTTGTTTAAAAGGGGACTTAATTGAGAGTGTTTTTGTGTATATCATTATTAATAATAATAATTAATGATAATAAATTTTGTTACCTTTTATAGGTTACTTTTGCGTCGCGGGTTTTTAAATTTTTTTATTTAATCTTTATTTATACTTTATGCAGTATGAAATCTCAAGAATATGAAGATGAAGGCGTACTTGTCTGAATTTTAATTTTTCAAGTATGTCTGGCCATTTCATTACATTAAATTAAAAGCTTTCAGCCTCTTGAGATTGCAAACAGATAATTACTGTAATGATAGGGTGTGGTCACACTTCATGAGCGGAGCGGATAGCGGTGCGTTTTTCTTCCATCAGATATAAAAAGGGTTATAAATGCATTTTTCGTTCATTACTTAGATATCGTTAAGATGGGCAGGACAGATCAAAGAACGACAAAGGTAGTAACCTCATTTTACAGAAATTCGCAACCAAATAACAACTCTCTGGAGGGTTGTTGTGTGTCCTGCGAATGAGAGAGGTTATGAAGTAAGCTCCTAGGGATTTGAAGTGATAACTGCAGGGCTAATAACGCTCTAGCAATACTTTGTATAGTATCTTTCATTGGGTTGTAGTAGCAAGTAACGACTTTACATCTATCAAGTTTATAGAAGATACACATACATTAAGTTTTGAAAGTATGTGAAAATTTTCTCAGGTGAGACCTGAGAAAATTTTGTGGCGTGACAAACTTGATTAACATAGAAATTTCACTATTGGATAAACCTTACCAAAGAGACTCTATTTCGTTCACTAACGCTATCAGAATTAGCGTTAGAGAACGAAGTAGGGTTTCTTTGGTACTTTCAAACAACACGAGAATGAAATACCAAAGCATCATTCCCATGGGACAGTTTAATGTTTATTTCTTGGGCCACGAAAATTTCAAGTCATTTGACGACTTTCAAAATAGTATAGTCGCATGTAGGTCCTATTTAGGGCGGGTTTAAGTCTTTTTTTTTATACCACTAAGGTGGCAAACAAGCATACGGCCTGCCTGATGGTAAGCAGTTACCGTAGCCTATGGGCATTTGGATTTAAGTTTGACTATAGTCAGTTTTAGGTTGGGATTAGTGCGGATAACCTTCGCTTTTGGTCCGGCTGAGGTCAGTTTTGGCCACGTTTATATTTAAGGTTCATTTTTGTTGGTGTTTATCCGGTTTAGGTAAGATTCAGTTTCAGCTTCGGCCCGGTTTGGGTTCGATTTCAAATCGAAATTTGATCGAATTACCATAGTAATATTATTTGGGGATATACTAACACTCGACGATGACAAAAGTAAATAAAAATACCGTCAAGTGCGAGTCCGACTCGCGCAATGAGGGTTCCGTATAAACTTTTCCCATTTTTTCTGTCCCCAAACCATATAATTACAATACTAGTGTTTACCAACTGCAAAATAAGTTTGTAATCGCAAATAATATTTTCGTAAATTATTTTCGCAATTTATTTTTCGTAATGAAACTACTAATTTACGGGCTTCGGATTTATCATTTCATAACATTGTTTCTTGCCAAAGTTCTAGATCAACGGAAAGTACCCTATAGGTTTTGATTCCAATGTTTTCTTAAAAATTCCCTTGCGAGTGTCAAAATATGCACATAAATATGCACAGTTAACGTTTTCAAAAGATACGGCCCTATCTTTTGAGAGCGTTGACTTAGAAGTTTGATTTTTTCAATGTTAAAAGGGATTGCAGACCTATTTGATATTAATTTCAGCTTGATAGCTCCAACCAACCGTTTTTCCTTTTGACGTACGGAACCCTAAAAAGAAGTTGAAACCGTAACTCATAATATTTGATAATTAAAAAAAAAACATTGCTACTTAAAAATGCCATTCTATTTTTTCATATATACAAGTCGAGAGCATACGGCCCACCTGTTGTAAAGCGGTTATGGTAGCCTATTAACGCTTGCAATACATTAAGTATCGCTCGCACGATACTAGCTCTATTTGCTAACATAGCAACTCCTTAGGAGCTTACTGTAGACTTCACTCACATGCAGGAATACAACAACCCTCCAGGGAGTTGTCATTTGGGTGCGGTTTGACACCAAAGCTCGCGGGTTCGATTCCCACACAAGACAAACATTTGTGTGCATGATCATGTCTGTTTTGTATTGGTCTGGGTGTTTTTAAGAGAGGTAGGACTCATCATAGTAGCCCGATGGGGGAATTACCTACACCTGACATAAAACCGCAGCCAAATAACAAGTCCCTATGGGTTGTTGTGTTCCTGCGTGTGAATGAGGTCACCAGTAAGCTCCCAAGGAGTTGCTGTGCCAGCACCAAAGGTTACATCACGCGAGTGATACCTATTTAATGTATTATACTTAATTATCAGCATTCATAGGCTACGGTAACCACTTTATATTAGGTGTATCGTATGCTTGTATGCCTTCCGACGTTGTATAAAAAAAGTGGTGAACTAGTAGCTGGATTATTAAATTATTCCGATTTTTAAATCGATAACATTCGATGTTGGTGAAATATGCACCTGTGGCAGAGAGATAGTCAAAAGAAGAAATAGATGGGCAATGTTGCGTGCAAAAACAAGCGTTCTTTTTTCGCCAATTTAATACGGAACCCTAAAAGTACAAAGTTGCTAGTTACAATCGGAGCGTGTAAGTATCTACCTTTTTTCTCGAAACCCTAGAAAACACCTCAGGCTATGTAAGATACCGCCAATAAAATTACAAAAGTATCCTATCAAACCCTGACATTACCATAAATTCATCAAAAAATAATCCCTGCACGCAGGCAACACTATTAACCGGCCACGTTACCAATTACTGGCAACACCGAGCTGTCATAACGAGCACCTCGCAACTGTAATGTATAATTTAAATCAATAAAGCGGGCAACACTGGTCTACTTAGGGGAAGAGTTGCAAATTAATGTTTAATGATACTTCCTTTTAATACAGGGTTGCCAGCTTTTATAAATGTTTAATTAGAGCGTTTTTTAAAAAGCTGTAGGCGTATTTGTTTTGGAGAGGATTAAAGCAAGTTTTATGAGGAACAAACCTTTGCCTATATTTTTTTTATTATGTGTGAATAGGAACCACAGTAGAAACTGTTAAATTATGCGAAGATTTTTTTATTATAAGCTCTGATATATTAGGGGTGTTTGAGCCGCTGAGTGTTTTTATATACGGTATACGGTGGCAAACGATTATATTGCCCGAAAATACTTCAGAGTCTAAACCTGAGTGCGCATTACTAAGTATGAACCGTAAGCACATGTATGAACAATATCACGTATAAACGTCGCTGTCGATCAGTAATAAAATGTGCTGCTATCCAGAGATAACAATCTTTTTGGAAATGAGATTTGTAGGAATGTCTCTATCTAAGGAATGTAATGAATATGTTGGGGAAAAAGTTTCTCGAATGGAGACCACTAACGTAAACCGTTTCGTCCACTTTGGTAACTAAATTTACGTAACCAGTTACAAGACAAGATTTTTCTTTCGCTGTTTGGTAACTAGTTGTGAGAGAAGAATTATTTTTCCACTTTCGTAGATCAAATTATTTCCATTTTTGTAACCCGCGATATTAGTTTTTATAAAAAGATAATAACATCGAAATAATAAAGTGTTTTTTATGTAACTTTTAAGTAGGTACTATTATCGGAAGTCCGAAATTATTTCTCATGCCACTTAATAATAGGTACGACGACGAGCGAAGCGAGGAGGAGTGTTAGGTAGAACTGCAACACTACAGCGCGCGAGCCGAGCGAGCGAAGCGATCGTGCCGCGGTAGCGGCCGGCGTAGCGCCAGAACCGAACATTGTCTGTTCACGTTCTGAACATCCACGTTCATAACCATCAAACAGTTACAAAAGTGGAAAAATAATTCTTCTCTCACAACTAGTTATCAAACAGCGAAAAAAAAATCTTCTCTTGTAACTGGTTACGTAAGTTTAGTTATCAAAGTGGACGAAGCCACGAAAACGCAGTGTAGGAAGACCCCGACACGATACACTGATGATCAAGTAGAGATCGCGAAGAGCGGATTGATGCAAGCAGCACAGGACCGATTGGTGTGGAAGTCTAAGTCTGTGTTCAGTGGACGTACTTCGACTGAAATGATGATGATGATGACAGAAAATTATATCTAATGTCTACTATAGGTATAAGACAACAGCCCGAATGGGGGAGTAACTCTAACTCATATAAAACCGCAGCCAAGTAACTCGCTGGAAGATTGTTGTGCTCTTGCGAATGAGCGAGGATACCAGTAGGTATACTTCCTGTATTGGCTACGGTATATATAGGTATATACCTAGTCCGACCATAAGTTCTGTTACAAATAAGTATGCATTTATTTTTTTACGATGTAATGTAAACTTAATAAAACTTATATGCACATATTTATGGAAGTCACAGCAAAAATTAAAAAAATGATTATTTTCGCAATGGCCACCTTTGGCTTTGATACAGGCCTGTAATCTGTATGGCCACGAATCTATGGATTTAGGTACTGTTTTCATGGGAAATTTAGCCACTGTTTGCTCCAGAGATTTTTTAAGAGACACAAAGTCGGCGTGTCGATTCGAGCAGGCCATGCCCTTTAAAACTGACCATAATTTGTAGTCTAAGGAGTTAAGATCTGGGCAAGACGAGAGCAGGTTTGGTTAGTTCGTACCATGTGACCAGGTTCTGCTGGAAAGTCCACGGTTTATTTTAAAAAAAATGTATTGATGGGAGGTTTCACAACACAATCCAAGACAGTCTCTTGATACACTTTGGCTGAAGTCTTTACTACTTTTTCACAAAAATGAAGCTTTGTGACTCCTTGATAAGACTCCCCCCACCAAACCATTACATATGCAGCATGATGACCACGTTGTACCTTTTCTGCCACTTGGGCGGCTTCTTTAGAACTGTGTGCGTACACTTTGTCATTTTGCTTGTTGTAATGCTCTTCAATCATGAAATTTGTTTCATCAGTAAAGCGGATATTTCTGTGCCTTTCACCTGCGTATCGGGACAGAAGGCGTTTTGATCGATCCACTCTCTTTAACTGTAGAGATTGATTTAGGGCATGCCCTGTATATGGACGATAAGCGCCGAGCTTCAGGTCTTGATTTATTCTACGTGACAGAGTTCTAGGGGGAATCTTTATTTCTCGAGATATTTTTTTTTGTTTTCTAATGGGGTTCCGGCGAATTCTGGCTTTAACAGCATTAACAGTGTTTGTAGTTCTAACAGCACGCGGTCGCCCTGATATTTTATGGTCTTCAACAGAGGAAGTGTTGGTATATCTGTCGATAGTACCGATATATGAACATACGTCTGATATCAAACTTGAAGTGTCTTGAATATGACCGACCGCTCCACACCCACCCACCCATGCAATCCTATTATCTTTAACACTTAATTGCATAATTAATAATAATAATTCCATAAATAATTTAATTAACATAAAAAACGCGTTCCAAATTCAAAATAATTAAAGAGTTGAAAAAAAAGAAAAGTTTCTATGTGTAACAGTATTTATGGCCAGACCAGTTATTCTCCTCTTTAGTTGAAGGTGAACCCAAGAGCCAAAAGTAGACATGTGTTTACTATATCTATCCTGCATTAATTTTATTTTTCTTGAAGCCTGATCTATATCTTCGTAACCTTTATGTGAAGTGCCTCAGGTACCTTAACACTTGAAGCTTGAATTAATTCCGAACAGACAGTACGTATTTTTTCAACGTACGTACTCACAGTAATATTAATATTTACGTATGTACCTAACCAACACAACAACCAAAACTTCATTGTGTCGTTTCAACCTATCTCAGCTTTGCACGCAACCACACGTGAAATTATGTCATACATGCTGTGTGAATTTAATATCCCATATGCCTTAGGTCGTGTCCTAGTTGAGCAGAGCGTGACGATATATTATCGCAGCAGGACCACCCATGTTTACAGTATTCATTAATCTCTATATCTCATGTGTGCCCATTTTGCGAAATCTACTTGCATTGTCATTGGTATATATCAAAATAGTTTTAGAAACAGTATTAAACTGAGGATGTGCTAGATTTGCTGTTTCGCTCATCGTATTCATGAGTGAAGGTGTACACTTAGCTATGGCCTGGTTTGCATCTTAGGAAAGCACAAGTGCTGTAGGTACTTGTAATTTGCTCGACTTAAAGCTATCATACGTATGTGTTCCAAAATGAAAATGACACAAAACTGATTGTTGAGATAAATAAATTGGGAGGAGTGTGTTTAGCAGTGAAGCAGTGATAGCCCAGCTCTGGTTTGAATTCTGGTGTAGGCGTGTACCACTAAATTTGAGTTTACGCATTTTTGTTCACGTGTATATCTTTTTTTTTTTCTTTAATCACGGGTGTTGAACCGGTCTTTTGATAGGCGTGTGGGGATATGGATCCAACGCGTAGAGGCTCCTTAGAAAAGATTGATGTAATGTATTATGCCCGCTGTGACCTGCTCTAAGGTATATCAATGGGAGAATATACATATGTAATTATTACTTGCTCGAAGGTAAAAAAAAACATCCCGAGGAAACCCATACGTCCAAGAAATTATATTTCGAAAGACTGACGGCAGGCGCTCTATGTATAAAATTGTATCATCGCCATGTCCTTAGGCAGCGGACTCCGGGAATCTTAATGGATACATCAATCATAATTAGGAAGAAGCGTATGTTTAACAGAGGTGATTTAGTTAAATTTATGAGATTCGAGAATTGCGCAAAAAGTAAGCGTTACGGGTTCACAGTGATGATGTAAGAAAGAGAGCTCGCATTTCGACCGTGTTTATCCTACTTTCATGTTCTCTCTGCCATACCCAGCTTTCGCTTCCATAAGTAAGTGGGACTAGCACTGCATTGTTTATAGCGAGCTGTGCCTACTGGCTCAAGTTTTTATTGCCAAGAGTTTGTCCAACGCTCCATTCACACTATTTCCAGCACTCACTCGTCTTTCCACATCAGTGGTGTACCTTCCATCCCTGACGATAGCATATCCAAGATATACAATCACATCCACTTGTTCTAATACTTCATCATCAACCGTAATCCTTAAACTGGTTCTGGTTTCTTCTCTTTCAAATACCATTATCCTTGTATTCTTCGCATTCAATAGTAAGCCTTTCTCCATACAATTGTCTTTTATCATTGCGACCAGTGTTTGCAGTTCAGATGGTGTTTCTGCTAATATCACTGCATCGTCTGCATACAGCAGATAGTTCACCACTAGGTCACACATGGGGGAACCTAACATTCGTTGACCTTATTTTCTGCAGACAGCTATCGAGATACAGAACAAACAGCCTAGCAGATGGCATGCAACCCTGTTTGACACCAATTTTGACATCAAACCAGAGTGACATGCTACCATCTATTCGCACACGTTCTGACGATGCTTGTAAGTGGATTGCACAGCACGGAGCAGTAAACCGTCAATCCCATGTGTCGGCAATATGTCCATTAATTCCTTTCGCACAATCCTATCCTATAAAACTTCTGGTCTATGGCCAGATGCTTCTCCATGATATTGTGAAGCGAGAAAACTTGATCCGCATCCTCTTCCATTTCGGAATCCTCCCTGTACCTCCCACAGCATTCCATAGGATTTCACCCTCATTCTCCTTTCAATTACCTTTCCATATACTTTTGCTGCTAAGCTGATCAAACTGATGGCCATATAGCTGGCGCAGTCAATACGTGTCCCCTTGCCTGTATACAAGAGCACGATGATTTTGTCTTGTTCATTCTGGATACACACGAACCACTTTCCAACAATCATCCACATTTGAGTCGGAAAGGCGTGCATTTGCAATTTTGCAAATATCTTGCAATTTTTCGCTTCTTATCCTTCCATGATTACCGAAAGGGATAAGCACTCGCCAGTGTCTTCACTTCCTGAAAATTTCTCCAAACCGGCTTACCACCAGGTAGTGATCCATTTCAAGAGTGATACCTCTAAAGGCTCTTGTATCCATTGCAGTATTTTCTTTATTCTAAAATCAAATACGTCTCGTCCTAGTTACTACCCATGGTCTCAGGCATAGTTATTGTTGTTGTAATATCTTACATCTATACAGATAAATAAAATTGGAGTGTCTGTTTGTAATATTAATATAACCGCTTTTTTATAATGCATATGCATGTATACACGGTACATATACCAAAATATTTTTTACAATTTTTGTCTGTCTGTTTATTGTTCTGTTTGTAACGGATTTTGACGGGACTTTCACTGGCAGATAGCTGATGTAATAAGGAGTAACTCAGGCTACTTTTAGTTTTTAAATTTTATTTATTTTTATTAATATAAATAAATAATAAAAAAAAATATTCCGCGCAGACGAAGTCGCGGGCACAGCTAGTTCAAAATAAATTACAGTTGTTTGGGTTTTCACTTGCGGTAAGAAAATTGTATGTTGCATTGTCCGAAATCTGGGGTCTCGGGGGCGGGCTGTAACAGCAAATCTATTACAGAATACATTTGCTGTTACAGCCCAATGCGAAGTGACGCTATGCATTGCCCAGCTAGGACATAGGTAGCATTGGCATTGCCAACATCAATTTCATTCGTGTAATTAACAGGAGTCCCGGGACGCGACCACCGATGTATACCTACCCTAAATTGAAATGTACACTGAAATAGCTTCACGAAGTTTCCGACGTCTAGAACTTACCATATTCAATGTAAGGGTTCGTTGAATATGTTAGTAGTAGGTGTCTCAGGAGATTACTGTATGGGGTTCTACAAAAGTGGTGCCAACGGAGTTTTTTACGGAGACGGCAACGTTGCTAAGAGATTCACAAATCACTTTATATCGTATATACATGATAGTCTTGTTGCTAATTAAATATATAATCGTACAACTGTGTTTATATATTTAAATAATATAATTACAGGGGGTTTAAGAAGGTAAGGTTTAAAAGCAGTGATAAAAATAATTATTCGACGGTCTCTGGAAAGAGAGGATTCTAACCAGCAACCGTCGTATAATTCTTTGCTTTGCATATACCACTAAATTCGTGTTTCTGTATTTATGTGAAAGAACAATACAAATACAATACAATACAAAAAGAACAAGAACACATCGTGAGAAAACCCATAAATATCTGGTTTTCCGTCTGGGTTATGCAGATCTGACGGCAGACGGCCTATGTTTTTATGTAGATACTTTTGCATCTATGTTAAATTTTTAGGCTAAGCGGATCTCGTGAATTACAGTCTACTTCTGTGGTCAAACAAACTTGTGTAAATTCAATCAAAGTATACCTTTGAAGGAAACGCCAAGTATGGTCCTAAATTAGTTTAAAACAACCTAGTCAGTCTGTCTTTTAAAATCAGTTTTAGAATCAGTTTCGAAGGCTTTGAAGATGATTTTAATTAGCCGTAAGAAAGTTCATATCATTTTCACTGAGCTTAAGCTTATAGAAGGCAGTTTCTGACTAGGTTTTTTTTTATATACAACTTCGTGAGGCATACGTAACCGCAAGTACAACCCTCCAGGGAGTTGTTATTTGGCTGCAGTTTTCTGTGAGTTGGGGGCACTTCCTCAGATCCACTCTACCCTTCTTAAGAACACCTAGACCAAAACAGACATTGTCCCACCACTATTTCATGGCTCCACCGACCTCTCGGATATATGAGCCGAATTGCGGGAGTTGCGCACGGTACTTGTTGTCATTGTTCTTCGGGTCTTTTCGTGCCGTGGGCAACACTTGGCAGCGTACAAGTTATTTGATTTATTTCCACTATGTCTCTGTATAGCCATTCTCCCCCATCTGGCCGGCAACGCACACCATGACGCTTTCGCTAGAGTCCAAAGGCGCTCCTGGGTAATCCTATATAATCGTTACCTCGTTGCGCTCTCCCTCCTCTCGTTCTCGGGTTCTCTCAGATGTTTCCTCCGCGCTCCTGCGGGCGTACCAAGTGTGGGCGAAGACGCGGAAGGCCCCAAAGCTCCCCGCTGATAATACCAAATTCGCGAAATACACCGGCTCTGTTTCCACTTCGCTGCGCTGAATCCCATTCATCATTCTTTCACTCAGATCCGCATACTTAGGACAGTAGGACAGGATCACTGTACGTGATCTCTGTTCTCCTCACTCTCACCACACGTGCTCAAGCTACTCATATCTGTCAGCCGCTTCCTAAAGCATCCATGACCCCCAAGGAGTAGCGAGGTAGGATGATCCGGTTCAACCCAGTGTGACCTGAGTCATACCGTCACGTCCGTGAAAATTGATAGAGTTCTCTACCCTTGGTCTCGGCTTCCCAGCGAGTGACCTCTTCGTTGTCAATTATGCGGATAGCAACCTCGAGCCTCGAGAAGATACTGTGCGAGCAATACTCCACGCAGGCCCGAACTTGTGTCTTATAAAGCAGACAACCAGCGATGGACCAGCTGTCCGGCGCGAAGAACCGGCGCACCCTGTTCAGGACTCCGAGTTTTCTTGAAGCTGTTGAGATGAGGCTCTTGATGTAATAACGCTGGTTAAGGTCGCAATGAATACCCATACCTAGCATATTCAGGCTATCTCGCATACTGAGGGAAGCGCCCTGAAGACTGGGAGTGGGAAGGAAAGGGGACGAAGAGGTTGTAAACGCGCAAACCTGAGTTTTCTCAGCATTAAACTCAACCAGGTTATTGGAACCCCATTTACTAATGAGATCCAAAACCCGATTCAGTTCAACGACAAGAATCTATAGCGCACATTTAAAAATAATGCGCTCTAAAAGTTTCCCGCATATCGGGAGGAGTGTGATCGGATCGGATCGGTACGCTTATGGGTCGCTCAATAGCCTTCATTTCATTCTTCATTGGGCAGCAGTATGTTGGGTAATACTATTAATAAATACTTTTGCTCCCACGCCATCGGTTCGCTGCCGTGTTAGGCAAAAGCCTTCACCATCGCGTCGACCTTCTCCGTAGTCAGAGAGGTCGGCTGGGCCGGAGGGCATAAAAGACGCCAATAGACACACCTGCCTGTGATAGGCTGAGTCCCTGGACGAATCGTCGTCCGGGCACAACTCGCACAGGAGGTTGCGAATGAATGAAGAAGAATGAAGCCCTCCAGGCACCCCGTGTGACTCTAAGCAAACTTGGTGCCATTCTTTACATTAGCTGGAGGCCTAGCCCTGCCGCTTGCGGCTATGCAAGTATGGCTCCAGGGATCCCTGTTGCCAGACTCAGCCAGGTTGCAAAAGTAGTCCTGCTGAATTCTCTCTATAGCCTTTCGATACCACGCTCGAACAGTGTGAAATTCATTCTTCGCCACATCTTCGGATTTATCTTATCTCATTTCTTATGTCTTCTCTGCCATGCTTGTCTCAACCTATTGTGTTCTCTGCAGAGACTCTCGAGCTCTTCATTCCACCATGCATACCCCGTTACAAATTCCTGGCTTTTTACGCCCACTCTTCACACGTTCGTATCACCACATTCAAAAAGTTTTTACACAGTGCTTCCGCTGACTGGCCACATTCAAGCTTTCCATTCCCACCCTAAGTTGGATCCTCAAAGCGGGGCCGGCTAACTCCACGATCGCGGTATCTCAGTGGTTCTCCAATAGACTGTAACCGCTCGGGTTCGACCACGACTCAACTCCATGTCACTGTAAACGTAATAAGTTGATGGTCCGAACGACTTGCGTGAGGGTGGCCCTTCCAGTACACAATTTTAACGTCCCCCACTGTGAGTGTCAGGTCTATATTACTTTCACCGGCAGGGCCACTGAAGGTGTGAGATTGTCCTTCAACATTAATCATTTCAAGTCCCCTGGCATTACTAAGGGCCTTCGTCTGCTGCCTTCGATTTTCTGGAACTAGGCCCCTGCCAGTGAAATGCCTCCTGTCGCTATAACACAGCAGGGAATGGCTGTTAGAATCTACGCCAATTACTGTTGCTGCACCCCTAAGTGCATCTAGAGCTCTTTCAATGGCATATATGTGATCTTCGATCTCCTCTGCGTATTAAAAGTATGTCGAGATTAGACATATATCTTGGTCCATACAGGCCACTATACAGTGATTTGTCGTGAGGTCATGAATTACAGTGACCGGCAGCCTCCTGTTAGATACGTACAAATCAGCATTCGCTTCCGGTCCCTTTGAAATGATTAGGCAGTAAAATCCTTGCATCGTTGTTCAAATGTAGGCCCTTGGCAATCATCGGCAGCTAGGTAGTCGCCAATGCCGAGCCCCCAAGATTGATTTGCCCAACCCTGAGGTCTCTTATCTCACGGCGTCGCCTCGAATTTGGGCAGTCGGTCTTAACCATAATTAACGGTTGCCATGTACCGTGCCTCCGCATGTTTCCTGGCCGGGCACTCCGCACGCGGGATTCTGTGATCAGCCGGCCGATTGAACCGTTTGCCGCAGGCGTGCAACTCCGTCTCAGTCAGTCTCTGTCTCGACTACTGCAGTACGGTACAAATTGCATGTAAGTTACGGCTCCTAAGGAGTTGCTGTGATAGTCGCAGAGGAGGCATCGCGTTAATAATATAGGTAGTTAAACGTTATATATTTTGTTCCAATAATCCAATAATAAATCCAATAATAGACTATATCTGTCTCGTTTATATTATTCACTAGCTGAACTCCGCGATGTTGTCTACGGCGGCGTATCGTAATATTGAATAGCCTGTAGGTTTCCTTAAGAATTAGGTTATAAAATGCAAATTTTTTCAATTGGTACAACAACGACTGGTAGTTCCAGAGCGCGTTCAAACAAACTCTTCCGTCTTATATATTAGTATAGATTAATTATGTTCCTTATAAATATTCAGTATTTTGCCAACCCTAACGCAATGATTACCTGCCGACCCATAAAGAGAACTGACGATGTTTTAAACGTTTTAAAAATTAATAAGTGAAGCGAACCGGCGGCGGTGTCATCAAATAATTTGCGTTTAAGCCTCCCGCAGACTTTCGGCGAAGTCTTTTCACTCTGTCGCTGTCGCAGTTACTATTGAATAAATGAATAAATATTTTCGGATACATTACGCAGCGTCTTCTAATCTCAAACTAAACTGATTATTAGACAACTGATAAACATACATATATGGATGTATGTCTTCACGCCAGGCCCCTTGCGGGGTAGTTAGAAAGGACCGAGCGCCATAAGATACGGTCCTGCATACCTCGCTCGTTTCTTTGACATTCATAGCTCTTTTTACAAAGCATACATGAATACATTTTTTGTAAATACTGAGAGCGAATCAGTGGAGTTACCATTTATCATCTAAGTAGTTACTATGTTAGCAGCTGAGATGGCAAACTGCGAGCGACACTTCCTGCAAGCGTTCAGTTACAAAACTTTTAGGATTCCCGTTAATAATTTTTCAATTACATGCAATTTCTAACCTGCTTTGTGGTGCTTCCACCACCGATAGCTCTTATCACTTATCATAATAGAGGTTAGATCAAATTGCATGTAAATTTGTCTTTCGCAAAATAACGCCTGAATCGATTTATATAACTTTTAAATTACCAAAACTACAAAACTTTAAATGTAGCGGTTAAAAAATGATAGGTTAGATTAATATACAAGATCTTCACGTAAGTTTCTTTATATTTCTGTTTAATACATTAATAACGAGTCTTTTCAGGAACACCGTTCCTATATGAAATCTATATGTTTGTCTGTGTTTGCATTTTTCTATATATATGTGTTTTTTTTTTAATATTTGAATTTTCACTTCAGATTCGGATTCAGCATAAAAAAGTAGAATAAGAATGTTCAGGTACACCGTTCCTATCTCTTAAGGAACATGGTCAAAATGGCCGACAAATTAAAAAAGAAATTGAATTGTTATATAATTAACGAGCCAGGTGTTCCTCTGGCAATGCGAGTTTGCGCATTCTCAACTGGTTTCATTATAAGTTCATGGTTCCAATCCATTGCGTCTAAGTCGCCAGATTTCAAGTAGCCTTGTATCGACAGACAAATTGTCATTTTTATGTTGTATGACAGAATAAATATGGGTTTCACGGTTGCTTTGATAGGGCATGTTGATGGAGGCCATATTAGAAGACTATTATTTATAAACTTCTTTTATTGACTACAATAAACTTTCTTTAACTATCAGTTACCAGTGAATGCTTTGGATTTGTATTAAAACATAAGAGATAAGTTGATCACTATAACGAGTCCTTGCCGTAATGTTGCTATGATTTTGCGTGGTTATAATTTTTTTTTATACTACGTCGGAAGGCATACAAGCATACGGCTCACCTGATGTGTAGTAATTACCGTATCCTATGAACGCTTATTAACAATCATTGGCACGATGCCACCTCTGCCGCTAACACAGCAACTCCTTAGGAGCTTACTGGTGACCTCACTCACACGCAAGAATACAATAACCCTCTAGAATCTAGGGAATTATATGGTTGCGGTTTTTTTGTAAGATGGAGGTGCTTCCCCAGAATAGTAGCTTTGATGCGCCCTACCTCTCTTAAAAGTCCCTTAATTTGCTGTATGTCAGATACCAACATAATGGTAAAGGAGCAAGTTACAGTCAACGATATGTAAGTAGTTAGTAGATTGAGGCGTTATTTTGCGAATGTCAAATTTACGTGCAATTTGATCTATCATGCTTTGTGTGCTTCCGCCACCACCCACTACCGTTTGTAAATGCAACATGCCGAAGTTAGAATAACATGCTACGAGTGACAAATCCATCATAGTCCTTATATTGAATTGAGGGTGGGGGTGGATGGGGTGAGTAAAATGATATATAAAGAGTTGCTTAGGTCTGTCTATTTGTTCATAAGAGTAATTTTAGAATATTTATGTTTAATAATTTCTAATATTTCGTTTTAAAACTTTATCTATGGTGTGTAAAGTTTGATATGTATTAGTGGGGGATAAATTATATCCTTTGGCGGTGGGATTCTCCAGACAGGCTGCTTTAAAATGCCCTACCACTCTTAAAACATTCAGACAAAACAAACAAGCATGTTCTTGCACACAAATCGTTGTTCTATGTGGGAATCTAACCCACGAGTGTTGGTGTCAAAGTAACGTTACTCACCACTGTGCCTAGAACAGGAGTGAAAATCGAATCATCGACTATAAAATTCGATGGACTTCGTGGACAGGACAAAATACTGGGGCGCTATTTATCTATTTATATATTCACCACAGTACCGAGTGATACAAGATTGGGCTCTTCAACATTCATAACTTTATTTCATGCGAGCCCTCCGGTTTCTAAGGGCCGTGACATCACCCTCCAATAAAATAAAACTGGGTGGTGCTATATAAATGCTACAAGGAATTAGTCTAGACAGAGCTCTGTATGATTTAATTTCCCACAGTATTGGAAAGGTCAATGCTATGTAGCCTTGAGACAGGTCATTTCTCTAGACCTAGACGGATTAATTTATCGCTAGCTTGGAAGATTTATAGATAAAGATTTATTTGTAGAAGGTAGTAAGTTATTTAATAATCCCCGCGATGTCAACTCCCTTAAGGAAATGGCAAGATTGCGAAATTTACCATTTTATAATAACTAAGTAGTGAAAACAAAAAAGGATATTAAAATAAAACCAAAATAGCCGATTTCGTAAACAGCATTCTTTAAAGATGGAAACAAGTCTTCCTGCTTCATTTGGTCCCATTCCCCACAAATACACTCGTTTGATGAGCTCGGTAGCGCAGTGGTTACTTTACTTTGATGCCAATGTTCGTGGGCTCGATCCCCACACAAAAGAAATATGTGTGTGTATGAAAGTGTGTTTTAAGAGAGGTATGGCGCTTGAGAAAAAGCACCCGTCAGGGGAAGTACCTTCACCGCACAGAAAACCGCAGCTAAATAGTAACCGATAGGGTTATTGTTAGGGTGTTCCTATGTTAGCAGCAGAAATGCATTGAGCAAGTGATACTTAATATATTGCAAACGTTCATAGGCTACATTAACCGCTTTACATCAGGTGGGCCGTATTCTTGTATGCTCCTGACGTTACTTATCAGATAGATAATCAAATGCGTGACCAATATTATTTGGGTACCGTTTTTACCAAAAACTTGATTTAAAAACCCTAATTTTTGGTTTAAACCCAAAAAGATAATAGAAATTATATAGCATTGGTATAAAATCTGGATAATAATTGTATAAGAAATAAGTGCGTATTGTAATGGTATTTTTGGGGGTCATAAATAATACAGTAATGCTATGGATTATGATGAAAGCTCGCTTCGCTTTACTCCATTGCCAACATCTCTTCGAGCTCGGTGGTGCAGTGGTGAACGCGCCTTTGTGAACTTTGACACCAACGCTCATGAGTTCGATTCCCACACAGGACAAACATTTGTGTGCATGAACATTCGCCTTGGTCTGGGTGGTTTCTATATATAATTAGTATGTATTTACAAAAACAAATCTATTTACGTATGTTTATCAGTTGTCTAGCTCCCGTAACACATGCTGCGCTTACTTTGGGGTTAGATGTCTCTGTGTAATATGTTCGGAAAAAAAAAAATAAAAAAAAATCTCGTAATATAAAGTGCAGGCCACATTAATAGCGAAGATAGGTTCGTTTAGCTTCGCTCACGTCGCCCATTGAGAGTTATTTGTTTTTTTTTGGTAAGAGAAATGGGTTTTATTAGAAACTTTCTCGTGCCCTCTTTTCACTCCCGCGCAATTGGCAAATATCATGTTTATTTTCATAGCTAACTTTATCCGTAATATTATAATACAGATACTACTCATATTCTGTCTATGACTGAACTTTCATGTAATTGTTCAGCTAAGCAGTAACTCGAGACTGAGTCAACTCCATCGACTTAACATAAACTTTTGAAACAAACCCTTTGAAACTCAAACGAAGCAACCATTAACCGTGGTTGCACTTAATTATTTTTACTTTCAAGTAATAAATCACAAAAAGATACTATATATAAAGAGAAAACACGAGATTTTGAAACGGACTAAACTTTAAATTGGCTTTCGATAATTTTGCGACTTGCCAAAAGTTTTACCGCTTTTTCTTCCTAAACAAACGATTCAAAATAAGCCTTATTAGTATATGATAAGGCTTCCACTTAGTGCAAATTTATTTTTGTATATCGAAGTGCGTATAGGAAAACAAAGTTATAAAATGGACTTTCGAAAATATCTTCAGTGCTCTTATTGCCTTAGAGATGGGTATACATTTGAAATGTAGGGCAATTTTCTTAGCTGCACGCATATTGTTGTTATTATGTATGAATGATTTACTTCACAGATCCGACGGATGATGGATAGTAGCAAGTTGAGATCCCGTGAACAATTTTCTGTTGTACAGTGCTTTGCCATAAGTAATGATATTTCGCTTATTTCATGATACCCTTTTATATAACATCACTTTCACTTCAGGTCTATATTAGGAGAATTTACGATTTCTCCATACAAACATATTTTAGTTTCAAAGTCTGTGTTACTCATAAGAATACATTTCAGAACTAAATAATATACATAACAGTACATTAGAGACGTTTTGATGTAGATCCGTAGTTACAAAGCAGTGGTAGGCAATTTGATCTAAACTACTATGTGAAAATCAGCGCCGGGTCATGAATTGACACGGCAATATGCTGAGATAGGACTTATTTGTGACGTCACACAGCACTATTATTGCTTCACTACTTATTGTATATTGTTTATTGTGTGTATAGTGTTGTGATACGTCCAAAGAACATTTTCTTTCTTTCTTTCTATGTGTATTTCCGCTACCATTCATTATTCGTTCAAGCGAACTAGTGCCGGCCAGCACCCATCCACTACGGTTAGTAGATGCATGCCGCCGCTGCTTGGCTACTCTGGTCGTTTCTGCCTCGGCTGCTGCCGTCTGAAACATGAACCGCATGTTCCCGTCACCGTTGGTGCACTGGCTGCATGGTAATAATAGTAATGGTAGTATATTCATCAAGGTAAGAAAGAAACAACAGACTAAATTGGAATACGTTACTAAAATTAACACGCGACTAATATAATATAATATAATATAATATAATATAATATAATATAATATAATATAATATAATATAATATAATATAATATAATATAATATAATATAATATAATATAATATAATATAATATAATATAATATAATATAATATAATATAATATAATATAATATAATATAATATAATATAATATAATATAATATAATATAATATAATATAATATAATATAATATAATATAATATAATATAATATAATATAATATAATATAATATATAACATAATATAATATTTACATTAATAAACTAATAGAAGGTGGCTGGGCGACCGAGCTTTGCTTGGCATTTTTAGAAGAAGACGAATTTTGCTAGAATTGAGACTTAAGTACATAAGAGTTTTTGCCTTACATAAAAATTCCACATAAGACTCTTTCCTAGGGGTTAGAGGGTTATCCTTATGATAATATAAAAATGAACACAACAACCTTCCAGGCAGTTGTTATTTGACTGCGGCTTTGTGTGAGGTGGAAGTACTTCCCCAGTCGGGCTGTTTTGATATCTATACAAAATAAATAAAATTGAAGTGTCTGTTTGTTATGTACTAATAACAGCTTTCACTAAACGCATAAGAGAATGTTTACGAGTACACATGGTAGGCACTAATACTATTTTGGTCTGTCTGTTGTTTGTTCTGGTTAATTCCGGGGACTGACTTTGACGACAGCTGATATTATAAGGAGTAACTTAGGTTACTTTTATTAAAAAAATGAAATTAGGAAAAAAAGAAGCCGCTAGTTGTTTATAAAATAGAAGTAGGATTAGAAATAAGTTCAGTAGTGTCCCTGCTTACCCCGCAAGGGAGAAAGAAGGCCAGTTATTTTTTTTTATACAACGTTGGGAGTAATACAAGCATACGGCCCACCTGATGTAAAGCGATTACCGTAGCCTATGAACGCTTGCAATACATCAAGTATCACTCGCGCGATGCTACGTCTGCTTTTAACACAGAAACTCCTTAGGAGCTTACTGGTGACCCCACTCACACGCAGGAACACAACAACTCCTTAGGGAGTTGTTATTTGCTTGCGGTTTTCTGTGTGGTTGAGGTACTTCCTCAGATAACCTATACCTCTCTTAACACCCAGACCAATACAAACAGACATGTTCATCGACACAAATTTTTGGTATGCATGGGAATCGAACCCACGAGCGTTGGTGTCAAAGTAAAGTAACAGCGCGTTTCACCACTGCGCCACCGAGCTCGTCAAATAACTCCCTGGAGGAGTGGCCCTGCGTGTGAGTGAGGCCCTAATCAGCTCCTAAGGAGTAGATGTCAAAGAATATCTTAATGAAAATCTGACATAGTCATTGTCATTAGTTGACTGTTGTTGTGATTGTTAGCTAGTGAAATTTATTTCATACTATATTTTTTTATACAACGTAGGGAGGTATTCAAGCATACGGCCCACCTGATGTAAAGCAGTATCACTCGCACATTGCCTTATCTGCTACTTACACAGCAACTCCTTAGGAACTTACTGGTTCCCTCACTCACACGCAGGAACACAACAATTCTCTACGGAGTTGTTATTTGGCTGCGGGTCTCTGTGAGGTGGAGTTACTATCCCAGAAAGGCTGCTTTGATGCGCCCTACCTCTCTTGAAACATCCAGACCAATAGAAATAGACATGTTCGTGCACATAATTTTTGTATTGTGTGGTAATCGAACCCGCGAGCGTTGGTGTCAAAGTCGCGTCATTTACGACTGAGCCACCGAGCTCGTGTGTTAACAGCATGGGCATCGCGTGGACCAAGTGGCGACCGAGGGTTTGTTATAAAAATAAACGAACTTAAATTGCCACAATACTGACCGACAGAGATTCGGTACTCATTTAACCCTTCGAAACCCGGGTGGTCGTATACGACCGCGAAATGTATGGGAAAACATATATAACGGGTTCTGACTGCTCAATATGAAGAAATATTCAATTAGTCTAATCTTACTAGCTAATTTGTACTAAAATTATTGTTTACTAATTATTATTGTGCAATACCACACTTCCTATGTTGAGGAACTGCCCATCAGCATTTAGTGGTACCCTTAACTCGTGAGAGATACTTAACCTGTTGCAAGCGTTTATACTTTATAGGCTACGATAGATAAAGATAAGATAAAATCTTTATTTGCCGGGACCTCGCGGGCGTTAACACACGTCTTACGTTTTTTGAAATATAGTCTTATTGTATCTTATTCAATTCACGTATGTTATTATTTTTTGTTTTTAATCTGCGAGCATCGGAAATGATCATTGGCGAAGACGAAATGCCGAAAGATACTTGCCATTATAGATCTCTTTTAAAATTGTCAGTTAGATATTACAACAAATTCATATATATTGGTACAATAATCATATCAAATAGTAGAATTAAAGAAATGTCATCTGTGTCGAATTATTTCCAGACATCTTTGTCGTTGTTGTGGTTACATATTCATCAATTCTATAAGAAACCCTGTTACAGTGCTTTTTGAAAACATTGTCAGGAAAGGACAGAACTGTTTCAGGCAATTTATTATAAAATGGTATACAATTTACAAGTAAAGTCTACCAGTCCTAGCAAATCGGTGTACACAATACACAACTTATTTCTACGTTTAAGTTCCTTGCTGAAGTTTGAAAATGTTTTTAAATTTTGACGGACATACATTATGTTTTCATAAATAAATTGAGAAGTATGAGTAATGAGAGAAGTAGTGAGACTATTTATTTCTTTGAACAGTTCCCTGACTGAGTCTCTGGAGCCCAAGTTATAAATAGAGCGAATGGCTCTTTTTTGTAAGATAAAAATTGTCTCAATGTCAGCCGTATTTCCTCACAACAGTATACCAAGTAATAAGTAAAGTAGCTGATATAGACTTAGCGCGGAGTAGTTACATCTGTCAACTGTCTGAGAATGAACTTCCGTAGTGGCAGAAGTCACATTCGGAAGACTAAATTTGATGCATTTGGTTTTAGCCGAGCCGAGATCTATAGCAATAGATACCAGAACATTTCATTTTCATTTCATTTAACAAATCGTTTGTTATTATATCAGTTTTACAAATTTAAACTTAGTTTATATGTATAGATATTAAAAGAATATAATTAATATATATTTTTTGTATTAAATACAAGATTAACCAGTTGCGCAATGCGCAAGCTTGCATTGCCAGAGGAACACCTGGCTCGTCAATTATATAACAATTCAAAATTTTTCGGCCATTTCGACCATGTTCCTTAAGAGATAGGAACCGTGTTCCTGAACATTCCTATTCTACTTTTTTATGCTGAATCCGAATCTGAAGTCAAAATTCGAATATTCGAAAAAAAGCGACAGACACATGCACGCACAGACAAACATACAGATTTCATATAGGAACGGTGTTCCTGAAAATAGAAAAGATACAGAATGATACAGAATGGGTAGACAGAGAGAACCGAGCGCTATAAGGCGTACCGTGAAAGAATTAGTATCTGTCACATTCTGGGCCACATTAAAGTTTTGTGGAATATTTTTTTTTTCTTTTAAAACAAAATAGTATTTCTTAGTTACAAAAATGACGGGTCTTTGCTTTATCAGCTTCTGATAAAACATAACCAATTTGGACGCGGTTTTTACACACATCGCTCTCTTCTTTGACATCCATATCTATATATATATCACATCTCTTCTCATGCTCGCTCGCCGGTTTCTAGGACTCGATGTCAGGAGTCCTTCTGATAAAACACGAACAATTTGGTCATGGTAGGTTAGTCTTGGCTGTCCTCGACTCCTACAACCTTCCACTTTCGCATTGTATATCTGTTTTGTCATTCTTTCATCTTGCATTCTTTCTACATATCCGAACCAACGAAATACATCTAAAGCGAAAACAAAAAAAAAAAAAAAAGCAAAAGTATACATCTGAAATTAACTAGGAAAATAAAAAATCTTTTAGTGAATAAAATTAACTGTCGAATTCTATGACATACTCGTTTGATAAAATGTGGTATAGCTGCAGAATACAATAAGTATAAGTTCTTAGTGTTCAATAGATTTCGATATAGTTTCATAACTTACATATTAAGGGGAATTTCCACATCAGTAACCATTAATAACATGTGCACACCAAAAACGAACGAGGGAAAATTTCGGAGAAAAAAACCTTCTTAATTGATACCGTTTTCGATACAAACATTTTTGTGCAAGAGAACAAAAATATTTGTATAACCTTTCAATGTCTCATCATCATTATCCGTTCAGCCAAAGGACGTCCACTGCTGAACATAGGCCTCCCCCTTAGACTTCCACAGCGGTTGGTCCTGTGCTGTTTACATCCATCGGCTCCTGCGATCTTCACAAGTTCGTCGGTACATCGTGTGGGAGGCCGTACTATGCTGTGTTTTCCGGTTCGTGGTCGCCATTTGAGAAACTTTCTGCCCCAACGCCATCGCTTCTGTGAGCTATGTGGTCATTTCTGAATCTGTCTTGCAGAGAAACTCCGAGCATGGCTCTCTTTGAGTCCCGTAAGTCATCACTGGCAACTTACGCAGGTCGAATACTATCGGCTTAAGACATTGAGATATTTTGGACGAGAAAATTTTTCGCCATTTCTCAAACGCTGCCCATCCGAGTTGGATTCGATAAGAGACCTCTTTCTCGAATTTGGATCAACCTATCTGGACAGTTTGTTCTAGGTAGATATATTCGTCAATAACTCGTGAAAAATTCTGCCGACATTGAAAAGCGTGCCAACAGTGCATATGGTGCATAGCTCGAAAATAAGCTCAAGTTCGCGGTGAACAAGACCTATGCAATGGTTTAAACGAAGAAGCTGAAATGCATAAATCCCGATGCTGCATATGGGTAGCACGCCCATTAACACAGTGGAAGAAATCAAAATACTCGGTGTCA
Source organism: Pyralis farinalis (assembly GCA_947507595.1). Classification (NCBI taxonomy): domain Eukaryota; kingdom Metazoa; phylum Arthropoda; class Insecta; order Lepidoptera; family Pyralidae; genus Pyralis; species Pyralis farinalis. The sequence goes on from OX382260.1 coordinate 5,477,999, forward strand.
CTATAGATAACAAACTTAGATTCAATCAGCATACATGGGGTACACTAAAAGTTTTGCACTTCTAGCTAATCGGAACTATTTGAATTTCGAATGTTATATTTTTTGAAACGTTGCAACCTACTTAGTAATAAAAAAAAACAATTGGCGGGAAATCATTTGTCAATTGTTTTTTATCACACATCAAAGTTCTACGTACGCAACGAAAATGGAATTGAGTCGAAAAGATTTTAGAGCGATGATTTTTTATGATTTTAAAAGTTCTCTCTCTCCGCAAGACTGTGCTGCTCGTCTTCAAAATGCTTTTGGGAGAGAAGCACCTTCTTTGAGCAACTTGAGGCGATGGTTTGCTGAATTTGAGAGAGGTCGAGTTTCTTTACATGACAAATTTCGTGAAGGGCGGCCTTCAACTGCCGCCAACGTAAATAATGTGGCTACTGTTAAGCGGCTAATTGAAGAAAACCCGCGGATTACCTATGAGACAATTCGAGAACTATTAGGGATTGGTATGAGCCAAATTCAGAAAATTATACACGAAGAATTGAAAGTTCGGAAACTTTGTTGTCGTTGGATCCCTCATGAACTGACAGCGGAGCAGAAGCGGGCTCGCGTGGAATGGTGCTCACAGATGCTACTGAAGTACGACCACGGACATTCTAATGCTGTTTATGACATTGTCACAGGAGACGAAACGTGGATTTATTGTTTTGAACCCGAAAAAAAACAGCAATCTTGTGAATGGGTGTTTGAAAATGAGAACAGGCCAACAAAAGTGAGGCAGGCGAGAAACGTTGGTAAAAAAATGATCGCGTTTTTTTCTCAGCTACGGGTCCCATCTGCACAATTCCACTTGAAGATCAAAAGAGTGTTAATGCCGAGTGGTATTCTACCATTTGTTTACCCAGGGTGTTAGAAAAAGTTCGCGAAAGACGACCAAAAAGCCGCGTTCTTCTACATCATGACAACGCTTCTTCACACACGGCCAACAAAACAAAGTCATTTTTAACTTCCGAATATTCAAACTCGTTACCCATCCTGCGCATAACCCCGACCTAGCACCCTGTGATTTCTGTATTTTCCCCAAAATCAAAGATTTGATGAGAGGTTTTACTTTTACCAACTCCGAAGAGGCAGTGATAGCGTTCAATCAGCACGTAGAAAACATGCCTTCAGATCTGTGGTCCTCCTGTTTTAAAAAATGGTTCGATCGCATGAAAAAATGTTTAAAATGTAAAGGAGAGTATTTTGAAAAGCAATAAACATAATATTTTGGTTATAACATGTTGTTTTTTTAAGTTACGCAAAACTTATAGTGTGACCTACGTATTAAACATACAGTTAAAAAGGCAATAAACATCTACAAGATAGTTGCTGCAGCCACAAAGATACAATGGGGATTAAATCCCGAGATTACAATGACTACCATGATGACTACCCATATACCTAGCTGTTATAAGCCCAGAGTTCTCTATGCGGCGAAAGTGTGGGGAAAGGCATCTAAGGAAATAGGCCTACAGAAGCAATTGAATGCTTTGCAGCGGGGCTTTGCGCAAAAGATATGCAGGTCGTACAGAACGGTCTCCCTGTACTGCAGCACTCGTCTTTAATATTCTCAAACCTACTGCCACTGGACCTAAGAATCCAAGACGCAGCTGAAATGGACGGGGTAAAAAGAGGAAGTCCACAAGTCCCAAAGACCGGTGGAGGCGAAGATCAGCATCATGGATGTTGATCACCCGGTCAAGGCACCGGAAATAGAGCTTGAATATCTGGAAGACGCTGCGGAGGAGACGTTAAACAAGTACAACATCAAGGGAAAGCCGATATTTACAGATGGAAGCAGAATAGACGAAAAAGTGGAAGCGGCGCTGACCTGCAGGGAGAGCAATAGGGAAGTGTTGTACCGGAAATATAAGCTGGAACCCTTCTGCTGTGTTTTCCAGGCAGAACTGTATGCGCTGAGTAAGTCTACTGAGATGATAACTGGGGGTAAAGAAGACAACTATTGCATCTTCAGTGACTCCAGATCTGCACTGGAGTGGGTGAGGAATGCTGTAAACCTCCATCCCTTAGCATAGCAGTCACTATCTGGAGAAACCTGACGCAAGCCAAACGCAAGAACAAGAGCGTCCGTCTCTTCTGCATAAAGTAAGCTCACGCAGTAATGAAAGGTAATGAAAGGGCGGATGCTCTCGCGAAGAAGGCCGTATCTCCTATATAAATCGCCAGATATGCAGAAATACCATTAAAGAAATGGAACAGTAGACACGTGGAAGGAGATACTGCTACAGGGACAAAAATATTTCTGCCAGATGTGGAGAACGCATATAAATTACTTCGTGAAGTGGAGCTAAATCCGATATTGGTGCAAGTACTAACCGGTCATGGTGGATTTTCCGCGTACTTGCACAGATTTAAAATCAAAAATGTGACGTTGAAAAGAGAGAGGACATTGGGCATCTGTTCACAGACTGGCCAAATTATAATGAAGAAAGATGAAATTTAGAAACAGAACTGAATAATGTAGAAAAAATTAATTTAGCGACATTCTTGGAACCAAAACACATAGAGGAAAATTCATATCATATTGTATACATTTATATTGTATATATTCATATTGTATATCTATATAGATCTGTCATCGTCATTGTTACTTCAAGTTAGGCTCCTCATTGTCTTATTTTATAGTTATTGAAATACGACAAAAATGTGGTTGAAAATATCACTAATTCTAAGTTTATAGTAGTAACTTAAATGTGACGTTGCAGAGAAACTGCTTAAATGTGACGTTGCAGAGAAACTGCTTAACATCTGGGGAAAATAAGTGCTTTTAAACATAACCCTAAGTGCAATAAATGGATGTTTAAATTGTGAATCGGTACTAAATTACTGTGTTTAATCGCGGTACTGCTGGTGAATGAGCATAGTTGCGTCCTGCTTACGCACATTGGTGTTGCTTACAGGTTATCTCAAGCTAAGCGACTTTTTGTCGCATATCTGTCAGCTGTTTTTATAACGTAAACATGCATAAAAAATGTAATGTTTGTCCCAAATGCTCAGATAATATTTTGGACAAAAGTGTGAAATGTTCTTCATGCCAGCGATTATTTGATATTGATTGCGCTGGTTTTGGTAGCTCAGCCTATGCAGCATTGACCTCGGATTATTGAAGCGCTTGGATTTGTATGGAATGTCACAATAAATCTAGTATAATCTAATCAGTAAGCTCCTAATGAGTTGCTGTATAAGCAGCAAAGGAGGCATCGCGCGAGTGATACTTAATATAGTGCAAGTGTTTAATAGGCTACGGTAACTGCTTTACATCAGGTGGGCTGTATGTTTGAATATCTCCCGACGTTGTACTCGTATAAAAAGAAGCTGCATTTAAGCAACGGATGAGTTTGTTTGATGATTTTGTTAATGTTACACGCGGTACAGGGCCAAAATACATATGTTATGAGACCTAATACTCTAGTGCACAGTGCGAAATATGACGCCTAATAGCTTGTGAACAATTATTTGAGGTGAATCGCAAATTGTTCCTCTATAGTCGCAAATATCAGCCCGTATTTGCGACAATAGAGGAACAATTTACGAAGCTTAATAAGGAAATGTTATTCACTAGAATGCAGGATTTAGTATACGATTCAATAAATTTGATAAATCGTAACACATCACCGGAAAGGCGTTACAGTTTTATAAAAATAGTGAACGATCTAAATTGGACAACAGTTGTAGAAATAAGCCGGTGGCATCTAGTGGACCACTTACCTTATTGTCTACCACTGATAGCCCCCAATCAAAACGTGGGGTCATAAAGGGAAGTCAATAAGAAAAGCAATGCTGAAGCCTTCTGAAAATACAGATGCGGTAGGCCCAACTTCTGACATGTGTTCATCATCTCAAACCCAAGCTGTAAATACTTATAGTAGCGAAGTTAGGCCGGACTCACCAAAGGGAAATTGGACTGAAGTGAGTCGCAAACGGATCCGGTCATCTGTGTAGTGCACGGCATAGCTAGACCATTTTTTTTTTTTTTTGTGACGCGGGGAAAAATGCGTTACGCACACCACCGGTGCCTGGGTGGCCTCCGGTGGTAGTGTGGGACTCCCCGTCGGCTGTCCGACGGTATACCCACTAAACGACCCCGCGAAATGCCATCGGCCGCGTTGGTGTGGTGCCCCGGATCTGTCAGCAACAGGGCACCACTGCGACTGGCCAGCCCCTCAAAAGGGGCCGGACTTCTTCTCTCTAGGGGCCATCCCGGCAAATTGGGACAGCCCCTCCGGCGGCGGGACCATTATGGGGCCAGGTTCCCATCCTGACCCCTAATTCCACAGATTAGGGAGGCGGCAGTAGGCGCGCGTAGCGCCTACGCCGCACTCCCGTCCGCCGTCTCCGGAGCGGGACAGCCAAGGGATCGTCCTCCCTGTCCCGCTCCGAGGCCTCCTTCTGGGACATGACCGTCTCACAGAAGGAGGCCATCGCCTGCCAGGCACTGTCACTCCCGAGCATGGAGCGGACCACGCTCGGGAGCGAGAGGTCCGCGCTTCCTAGCGCGGACACCAGATCGTGGCGCTGCCAAGTCCACATGGGACACTGCTCCAGAGTATGCTGGGCAATGTCCTCGGCCGCGCCACAATCGTGGCAGCCCGGCTGCTCCTCCCGCCTCGCGACCCGGTGCAGGTACTCACCGAAGCACCCATGCCCGGTAAGCACCTGCACCATGCGGAAGGTGAGGGGTTTGCGCCTACGGCGCATCCACGACTCCAGGACCGGGCGCAGCGCATCCGCAACGCGGACTCCATACCGCGGCTGCGCCAGGTCCTCCCCCCACCTCCGCATCATTTCCGTATGCTGGCGATACCGCCCCACCTCCACGGCATAGCTAGACCTGGTGCCACTTCATTCGAGGCATTAGAGAGGTGGCAATATTTGCAACTTTACTATGTAAAGCAGGGCACTACGGATGATCAAGTACGTGAGTACCTTTTTAATTTATGTGCAAAAGATGTGTGTACAGTGGAGTCTTTAAAACCGTAAGGAAATTATTCTTCTTTCAAATTGGGAATTCCTTCTAAACTAGGACAGCTGTACTGAATTCAGAAAATGGACCTGAAGATATTTATATTCGGCTATGGAGACAAAATTTTCGTCGACAAAAGGATAAACCGAATTTTGCGCTGACAGCCAAAATATGTTAATGTATACTTCAAAAATGTAAGAGGGCTACGCTCGAAAACAGTTGTATTTACTAACAATGCTGTTCAAAGCTGTTCACGTGACATCATTGCACTTACGACATTTCTTACTAGCTCTTTATCAGATGGAGAACTTTATCCACCGGGATATATAGTGTTACGGCGGGACCGGATGGGAGACGTTGGCTGGGATGGTGTCTTATTGGCCGTGCGTGAATATATGTTATAATGTTCCAATGATCACTGATATAGATGGCCCCACCCGAGATAAAGAAGTGATATGTGTGATTATTAGCTGAAAAAATGTGAAACTTTTATGTTGTGTTGTATTTGCCACCAAATTATAACCGTATACGCTATCTTGATGTTTTAAATTGCATTGAAAATAATATTTGTAAATTTCATACACTTGTTGTATGATATTAGATAATCCTATTTGAAATCTATATGTTTGTCTTTGTGTGTGTGTCTGTGCGTGCATGTGTCTGTCGCTTTTTTTCGAATATTCGAATTTTGACTTCAGATTCGGATTCAGCATAAAAAAGTAGAAAAGGAATGTTCAGGAACACTATCTAAGGAACATGTTCAAAATGGCCGACAAAAAAAAAAATTATTGTTACATAATTGACGAGCTAGGTGTTCCTCTGGCAATGCAACCTTGCGCATTCTCAGCTGGTTTTAATTTGAATTCGTGTAGGCAGAATGTCAAATCTCAATTTGCACAATTTAGTCGATTCTGTAACTTAATTCAATATTGTATGCAATGACCACGGCAGCATTTTAGATCTAGTGTTGTGTAAGCCTCGTACTAAAATAGAGAGCATTTCAAATAATATCGATGCTTTGATTTTCCGGTTGCTTATTATCCCCAATTCGGTATTTCACTAGTACTAGCTCGTGAAGAAACGCAGTCGGCCAAAACACGTACTTCTAGTCCACTCCATGGAAGAGAATGGAATTTTAAGCAATCGTAAAGCAGACTTTGCTGCATTGTACGAGGAGATTGCCTCCTTACATTGGACTAGTGTTCTAAATTGTAAAGAAGTTGATTTAGCTATGGAAAAATTGTACAGTATTCTGTGTAGTTGCTTTGATAAATATGTATCGGTCAAGAAGCCTAATCTGACAGTGGGCAGATATGTATATCCTTCGTGGTACACATCGTAAATAATTAAGATTATGTAGTTTAAATAATTTCATCTAAAAAATCGATTAAACAACTACAATTTAATATTGAAATGTTTAAATACTGACACGTAAAATTTTAGTTCATCAAGCCCATAAACAGTATATATCTAACATTGAACATTATATTGTAAATGATCCCTCGAAAATTTGGAAATTCTTTAGTGAGAACTGATACTGGGCAAGAGGCTGTTGATACATTTGCTGAGTATTTTGCTTCAATGTTTCTGAAAGGGGCATTTCTTTCAGCTGGATCCAGACATCGCTCAAAACTAATGCCGGCATATCGGGGATTACACATGCTTGTGTGCCCATTGATTGCGTTACGGAGGCCCAAATGTCTAAAGCAGTTACAAGGCTTAAAATTAATTCAGCCACTGGTCCTCATAGAGTTCCTCCATTTTTTATTAAGGACTGTATATCAGTATTGTCAAAGCCGCTGCTGCATGTTCTTAATCAGTCTCTGACTTGTACGCATTATTCGGTGCAATGCAAGACATCGCGTGTAAGGCCAGTATCTAAGGGTGGTTTAGGGATAGATACCAAGGATTACAGGCCAATCGCGGTGCTTACGGGCTTTGGGAAACTGTTTGAAATCATTATCTACGACAAAGTCAAGCAGCAGGTCAAAGACTGGCTTGATGACAGCAGCATGGTTTTCGTCAAGGAAGATCAACTACTACCGATCTTATGAATTTCACAGATTATGTTAGTGCCGAAATGTATGCACGTCAGCAAGTTGATACGGCCTATTTTGACTTCAAGAAAACGTCGTTTAGGATATCGTCGATGATGATATCTTGCTGGCCAAATGAATGGCACCGAATGGAATGGCAGGTTTCAAAGATGGACTATCTGGTCGGAAAAGGAATCAGAGATGAATTTCGTAAAATAAGACCAAAAGCGATAGTACTGGATGAATATATACTTGTACTTGTTGTAAAAATAATAATGATGAATCCGTATGAAAAAGGACCACTTTGGAAATTAGATATTTGAATAGTGACACAATATGAACCAAGTAATTACACGCTCCAAAGCAATCTTTATGCACAATGACCATTTTTAATGCATTTTGGCGTCGGAAGTACACAAAGCAGTTAAGATCAAAATGCTTGTATATTTGACTTTCTTAAAACAATGCCTGAATCTATTAACTATTTAGTAGACAAAGTGTTAAATTTGAAAAGAATGGACAATGGAGCGAAGGTATATGTAAATTTTGACGTAGATTTATTGGGATATATAACAAAAATAAAATAAATATAATCATATCTGGGGAGACCGAAAATAAAGCAAATATTTATAGACGCTCCAATTTATCAAGTTGTTCTTTAATTTGGTAAAGGTAACAGCAGCATGGATAATGTAGCTAAAATCAAAATAACTACAAAAATTTCATCCCGCGTGCCAAATGATGACCAACTTCATTGTGTCGGTGTTAGAGGTCAGTGTGCGACCAAATTCGTGGTGTCGATTTTAGATGTCGGCGTGCGCGCGCATCGTAAACATCGGTTGCCTATATTTAAAAATCGACATTCTCTTTGCGTATTTATGAATAGATTAAAATAAAATTAAAACCATAGAGGACATTATTTAAAAAATAACATGGACGGAACACAAACAGGCGCGTACACGTTCCCATTACTTGCGTATATTGTCTTTCATCTCATATTGAACATTCCTTTTTTGAATTCGACGCCCGGAATTCTAATATCGGGTACACAGTGTCGGCCCGCGGCGGATACCGTGTCGTGACCGTAAAAATATCCACTGAGTTTGTATCTACTGAGACTTAACGCGTGTATATTGTTTGGTAGGTACTCTGTTTTTGACGTGAATGCGTCTTTAAATTTGCTTCCATAGTGGGAGACAAAACAGAATGAACACTGATGATAACAAAATCAGGGGATACAGTTTGGTGTTGTAGCTACATATTTGTCGTTTACATTCAAAATTTAATTACACTAATTGATGGCTAAGGAATTCGTTACTTTGAGCGAGGATTGTGTGATTCATTTCGCTGCAACCCAAGATTTCTTTTTACTGTAACTTACTTCCGTTTACTTGTCCACGATACCCCGATTATAAACGTGCGTTTTTTTTCAGATAAGACCGATATATAAACAGATTTCAGAGATATAGAAATTTATAAAGCTCACCTTCTTTGCTAGTGTCGTTTGTTAATTAGCATGGCGCATTACGTGCAGTGATATTTTAGAATTAACGTGTCGGGTGGTCGAGTAGTTAACAATGGCTACTTTGATACCAACGCTTGTGTGGGTTCAATTTCTACACAGGATAAACATTCGTGTTCATGAATATGTCTGTTTGTCTTGGTCTGGGTGTTTTAAGAGAGGTAGTAGCTAAGATGTTTTAATAGTCATAGATACGTCGTACACGCTCTAGAATGGCAATACGAAAGTAAGGTAATTGCCCACCTCGGATTCAGTTGGGCACGCTCTGGCGTCACGTCTATACGTACTTCGCCACAAAGCGTAAATAAGTTATTTCTGGCAAAAATGCCTTCCTGTGTTTTTAGATGGTCTACAAATTACGCGGCAACTGTTAAAGACAAGGAAAACGTGTCATTTCATTTGAAAGTACAGTTTTCTTTATTAAAAACATAGTAAATGTATTTAGTTTTTAACAATATTAGAGCGGGTCTAGTGGCAGCCGTTGCTAGGGGAAGTTGAGGAAAATTTTACTATCACGTTATGAACACAGAGTTGTGAATTAAATTTATTCCTAACTTTGTTTTATATTAAGTAATATGCCTACCTACCTTATTTTCAATTATTAGATACTAGTAACTACACGTTCTAGAAAAGAATGAAGGAAATAGAATATTACTTATTATTTATTTCTTTCCATTTTAGATTACCTAGATTGTTTGATGAATAAAAAAATGGTATTTTTTTTTATACTACGTCGGGAGGCATACAAGCATACGGCCTACCTGATGTAAAGCGGGTACCGTAGCCTATTAACGCTTGCGATATATTAATTATCACTCGCGCGATGCCTCCTCTGCTGCTTACACAGCAACTCCTCGGGAGCTTACTGGTGACCAAACTCACACGTAGGAACACAACAACCCTCTAGGTAGTTGTTATTTGGCTGCGGTTTTCGGTGAGGTGGAGGTACTTCCCCAGACGGGCTGCTTTGATGCGCCCTACCTCTCTTAAAACATCCAGATCAAGACAAACAGACATGTTCATGCACACAAATGTTTGCCTTGTGTGGGAATCGAACCCACGAGCATTGGTGTCAAAGTTGCGTCATTCACGACTGAGCCACCGAGCTCGTCATATTTCGAGTCGTCATTTAAAGTCTTTCCTATATCGCAATGATGTATTTTCCTCTTTAAATTGTCGTTCCCTAGAGCAATATCCGACTTATAATCACAGCCTTCACCTAACAGGCGCTATTATAGAGAAGTTCACTAATGTACGGATATATTTCGCGCATAAAAATAATCTAGATTTGAAAACTGATTAAAAAAGACAAAAAAGGATTAAGTTAAGTTTATTTCAGGGAATATAATACGTATTTTTTTTTATTCACTCACAGACTGACTCGATATTATTTTATAATTTCATTGTTCACAATTTATATTACGAAAATAGATGTTTTGTACATAATTGGTTTTATTATTTTGAACACTTGAAATAATTAAATCCAGAGCTTTTTCCCCAGTCTCCTCCGTATCGGTAAATCAGTGCTCGCGCCAATGAGCGCTCAGCAGCAATCAATACGTAACTAACCATGTATATTCGTCTCTTTCTAACGAATGGTATTCCCTATCATTTGTCTCATTTTAGAGCAAAGTGTGATGATAAATAACTGTACGTAGATACAGTACTACTTGCGCCATTTTAAAATACAATAATGTTGGTGTATAACGTGTCTATATATGATACGTCGCTGGGTAGTAGGTATAAAACCAATCCGATTGACGAAGTAGGTACCTCTACGTCCCAGAAAATCGCAGCCACGTGACAATTCCCTGAAGATTTGTTGTGTGCCCGAGAAGTTGCTAGTAAGCTCCTAAGGAGTTGTTGTGTTAGCAGCAGGGGTGGCAGCGTGATTATTCCTTTACTTTACATTAGATAGGTAGGCTGTATACTAGTAGACGTAGGCACAATACTCAATAGTGTAATGACATATACTGAAGTCGACCGTGTAGACGAATGCACAATGCTCAATAGTGTGATGACATATACACTGAAGTTGATTATGTAGACAAATGCATAATGCTCAATAGTATGGTGACACATATACTGAAGTCGAACGTGTAGACGAATGCACAATGCTCAATAGTGTGATGACATATACACTGAAGTTGATTATGTAGACAAATGCATAATGCTCAATAGTATGGTGACACATATACTGAAGTCGACCGTGTAGACGAATGCACAATGCTCAATAGTGTGATGACATATACACTGAAGTTGATTATCTAGGCAAATGCATAATGCTCAATAGTATGGTGACACATATACTGAAGTCGAACGTGTAGACGAATGCACAATGCTCAATAGTGTGATGACATATACACTGAAGTTGATTATGTAGACAAATGCATAATGCTCAATAGTATGGTGACACATATACTGAAGTCGACCGTGTAGACGAATGCCCAATGCTCAATAGTGTGATGACATATACACTGAAGTTGATTATGTAGACAAATGCATAATGCTCAATAGTATGGTGACACATATACTGAAGTCGACCGTGTAGACGAATGCACAATGCTCAATAGTGTGATGACATATACACTGAAGTTGATTATGTAGACAAATGCATAATGCTCAATAGTATGGTGACACATATACTGAAGTCGACCGTGTAGACAAATGCACAATGCTCAATAGTGTGATGACATATACACTGAAGTTGATTATGTAGACAAATGCATAATGCTCAATAGTATGGTGACACATATACTGAAGTCGACCGTGTAGACGAATGCACAATGCTCAATAGTGTGATGACATATACACTGAAGTTGATTATGTAGACAAATGCATAATGCTCAATAGTATGGTGACACATATACTGAAGTCGAACGTGTAGACGAATGCACAATGCTCAATAGTGTGATGACATATACACTGAAGTTGATTATGTAGACAAATGCATAATGCTCAATAGTATGGTGACACATATACTGAAGTCGAACGTGTAGACGAATGCACAATGCTCAATAGTGTGATGACATATACACTGAAGTTGATTATGTAGACAAATGCATAATGCTCAATAGTATGGTGACACATATACTGAAGTCGAACGTGTAGACGAATGCACAATGCTCAATAGTGTGATGACATATACACTGAAGTTGATTATGTAGACAAATGCATAATGCTCAATAGTATGGTGACACATATACTGAAGTCGAACGTGTAGACGAATGCACAATGCTCAATAGTGTGATGACATATACACTGAAGTTGATTATGTAGACAAATGCATAATGCTCAATAGTATGGTGACACATATACTGAAGTCGAACGTGTAGACGAATGCACAATGCTCAATAGTGTGATGACATATACACTGAAGTTGATTATGTAGACAAATGCATAATGCTCAATAATATGGTGACACATATACTGAAGTCGACCGTGTAGACGAATGCACAATGCTCAATAGTGTGATGACATATACACTGAAGTTGATTATGTAGACAAATGCATAATGCTCAATAATATGGTGACACATATACTGAAGTCGACCGTGTAGACGAATGCACAATGCTCAATAGTATGATGACATATACACTGAAGTTGATTATGTAGACAAATGCATAATGCTCAATAATATGGTGACACATATACTGAAGTCGACCGTGTAGACGAATGAACATGAATATTTAGTGTGATGACATGACGAGCTCGGTGGCGCAGTGGTGAAACGCGCTGTTACGCTACTTTGACACCAACGCTCGTGGGTTCGATTCCCACACAGTACAAACATTTGTGTGCATGAACATGTCTGTTTGTCTTGGTCTGGGTATTTTCTATGTATAATAAGTATGTATTTACAAAAAAAAATGTATTTACGTATGTTTATCAGTTGTCTAGTACCCATAACACAAGCTTCGCTTACTTTGGGGCTAGATGGCGCTGTGTAATTTGTCCGATAATATTTATTTATTTATGTACACTAAAGTAGTAGAATAGTCAATACGCTATGGTATTTATCTGTTAAGCGCAAAGTGTTATTATTAATGCCACACATGCATTTTTCTGTTAATGTTTACACTCTTTAATTTATAATTTGCAACTTAATTCACTCATTTGTACTTCGTTTAATATTAATCTGCGGAGACTTGTAATTAGCATAGGCCTATTTATAAGATATCATATTCCATTGTTATTGAGCTGTTAGACTCCCAAATAATAAATAATTAAATGTACATATTATATAATATTATACAAATATGAAATGACACTACACGGTAACAAAGTAAGAATTTTATTAAATATCATTTCGATGATCTTATAAACGACATTACACAAACTGAAATCAAAGTTCTTGTGCCATTAAAGTAATATTAACGCTAATGATTTAATTAAAGTAAGTAGAATTATTTAAAGACGTATAATAATTGTCATATCACAAAAATAAGTTGTATCTTTTCCTCTCTATGGCATTAATAATAATTTAGAAATAGGTATGCTTATATTATAGTTTTTAATATATATTATGTTTGTTATATTAGGAGTAATGAATAAAGAACCAGCCTATTAACCGATAGTCCCTGGTTGGAATCCTGGCGGGGGCGTGTACCACTAAATTGTTTTTGGATTTATGTACATGCCTGGTGACGAGCTCGGTGGCTCAGTCGTGAATGACGCGACTTTGACACCAACGCTCGAGGGTTCGATTCACACACAAGGCAAACATTTGTGCATGAACATGTCTGTTTGTCTTCGTCTAGATGTTTTAAGAGAGGTAGGGCACATCAAAGCAGCCCGTCTGGCGAAGTACCTCCACCTCACATAAAAACAACTCCCTAGAGGGTTGTTGTGTTCCTGCGTGTGAGTGAGGTCACCAATAAACTCCCAAGGAGTTGTTGTGTAAGCAGCAGAGGAGGCATCGCGCGAGTGATACTTATCTCAAGTGTTAATAGGTTACGCTACCCGCTTTACATCAGGTAGGCCCTATGCTAGTATCCCTCCCGACGTATTATAAAAAAGGTTTCCAAGCGGGGACGAGTTGGTCAATAGGCCGATGTTTATCCACTAAGCTATCACTGCTCCTAACATAACATATATAAAACTATAACATAAACATATTCTAATTTATTAATGTCAATAAAATAATGTCATAGAAAGTAAAGGTACTACTTATATTTATAATATGACAATTATTTTAAATCTTTGAAAATTTTAACATATTTTATCGATAATACTTAAACGTTAATATATCTTTGATTCAATTCCCCGTCTTAACGGTCTTAATTCAGTTAAAACTTTTGAGAAAAGGTCAATTGATGGAAGCTTATACTGAATTTGTCGTAAAATGTTACTTGTATAAAACCTTATATTTATGCCAAAAGAAAAGAAAGGTTTGCGTATAGGTATAAGATAGATCCGCCTTCGTAAAAACACTAAACTGGTCGATCAGGCGGTCGTCGCCGCAGTTAGTCGTATTTTAAATTTCTATGTCGACCCAATTACTGTGCTATCATTACTGAAAGAAGACATTACAATAAATAAATTTGTGCGTTTTCGTTTTATTGGGGACAACTTGCTCTGACTACGCTGCGACCGGGAAATTACTATGTCATAGACATAATATTATGGACTCGCAAACGTTGATGATACACGAATAATGAATCACATCACATCAACCCTTACTCATCCCACTGCAGGGATACGGGTCTTCCTTCAACCGAGGTTTAGAGCATACTCCACCACGCTGCTCAAATGCGGATTGGCGAAGGCGGTGTTATCAATTCGCACGAGGGCCACTGACTTAGCTTAACGACTGTCATCTATCGACAATAGCCGGGACCGACGGCTTAACGTGCCCTCCGTCCATAGACAAACTGCGGTAGACGTTGCTCAATCTGCGTGTTCGGTTAGAATGACATGGGCAACGATGCCATCGAGCTCTCAATAATGAATAAGACATGAATATGAAATAACTTTTAAGGAAGAATCTCTGCAACTATGCACATATTTTATTATATTTTATTATATCGCATGACATCCTCATAAATAAGTTGGAACTGCTGGGAATACGCGGTCTGCCGAAAAAATGGCTAACTTCGTACCTAACCAACAGGAGACAGTTGGTTCATGTAACACATCTTAGCGAGACTACACGCGTACTGACTCGAGTCAGTTCTTCCAGTGAGGAGGTACGTGGATCGATTCCCCAAGGGAGTGTGCTGGGATGTTTACTATTCCTAGTATACATTAATGAACTTGCATCGGTACTGCCTTATAAAGTGATTATGTTTGCTGATGATGCCACTGTATTAATCTCGTGTAATTATAATAATGTCGATAATTTGAACAGCATAGTTACAGAATGCTTAAGTAAAATTACAACTCACTTAAATGAAATTGGCCTCATTCTAAATTTTGAGAAAACAAAAATAATGCAGTTCAGACCATACCAAAAATCTAGATTATGTCTGAAAATAACCTATAACGGGAAAGAAATTGAACAAGTGGATACATTTTCAATGCTTGGAATAGTGATGGACGCGACACTGACTTGGAAACAACACGTCGCTACGGTGGTTAGCAAGCTCAGCGGCTTCTCGTATGCTCTGCGGGAACTTCGTAAGAGTACAAACGAGGAATGTTGTCTCGCGGCGTATCACAGCCATGCTGCAGCTTGGATGAGGTACGGCATAGTACTTTGGGGCAATTCCACTGACGTAAGTTCTGTGTCTATTCTACAAAAGCGCTGTCTACGTATTATTACACTCACTGCCCCGAGAATCTCGTGTCGATCTTTATTTGTAAAATATAAAATCCTAACAGTTACAGGTCTATATATTTTTGAATTGTGTCGGCTAGTTAAAAATCATCCTAGTTACTTCCAAAAACTGGGCGATGTACCAACCCGTTATGTCTCGCGCCGTCTGAATAACATAACCATCCCCACTACAACTCTCGCTTTATACCAAAATAATGCTTTTTACATGGCGATTAAAGTATTCAATCATTTACCAAATACACTGAAGGCCCTCCAGGAAGGTAAATTTGAAGCCCAGTTAAGCAAGCTGCTAATCGTGAAAGCCTATTACAATGTCAAAGAATATTTTAGTGACAAACTTTAAATTTATTAGGATTACAGGCTTTCAATTAATTGTATAGGTTATTATTATTGTGACATTTATTTTTATATGTTCTTATTGTTAATTTAGTGCTATATTCGTAGATTTAATGTAATTTCAATTCTATAATTATTTATTGTACTGTGACATCCAGAATCTGAAATCACGAATACCTTGTAAAGGTGATTTGTTAACGTAATATACTACCACCTTACGTGACCTGCAATGTGTTCGAATTATGTAACAAATCTTATGTGATTAAATGAATATGAATATACAAATATGAAAAAAACGCTACACGGGAACAAAGTAAGTATATTATAATATAAATTATCTTGTCGATGATCTAACTACTATATAGTTAAGCGAAAATATCGCTGAAAATTTAGCATTTAGCAAAAGAGCCCAAGACATATATTTATTGTGTGGCATGACCGCATTTAATAACTAGGTTAAACAAGCTGTGACGGAGAATCAAATTCTTCGCCAACAATATGTAGTCTATAACTTTTATGTCATTGTGTCGGAGGTATAAATTCCGCGCACAATTTATAACTTGGACGATTTTACTGTACTAATGACGATTTGTAGGCAGCACCTGGTTTTAAGGTATTTCTTAATTATGCGAGTAATTGTACGAATTTGTTTACAGATTGTGTGATACTTGACAAATTATTTCATGGAATTAAGTACAGTGGATGATGCAGAATACTGGCGTAATAAAAACTACAGTGATATCTAGTAGAAATAATAAATTTTGCACAAGTAGGTGTTGTTAACTCATGAAGGAAATAAACCTGTGGAGAACTGATGAGACTGATGTTATGTAGTAACTCAATTCACCGCCACTGGCTCGCGGATCAACATGGCGGCACTTCTCGGCTTATTTGTTAAAATATTGTCCCATCGGTCAGTATACTGGAATCGCTGAAATATTTAGGAGCTGAAACACAACGCTCTGTGAGCGCGGGGTGCCTTCTAGCGAAGTCAGGTGGTTTGTGTTTGAACTGCTGTGCTGAGTACACGTTTTTTTTTATGAAATAACTAAATAAATCTTCTTCAGAAATTCTTCTCATCTCCTTTTAGCACTACTCCGTTTCCTATAATCCGTTATCCCAAAAACAAACTCCACGTTGTAGTGGAAAAACCTGCTCAAAATTGAGAGTTTAATAGCAACTGCCGTCAGACCTACACAACCCAGAGGAAATAACAGATCTTGCTTAGGTTATGTCACACATCTTTCGAAATATAATTTCTTGGACGTGTTTCCTCACGACGTTTTCCTTCAACGCCGAGCGAGAGATAAATATGTACATAAATCTGAAACACGAATTTAGTGGCCAGGACTCGAACCAGGGACCACTGCTCTAAAAGAATATGCAATAATTGTTAACAAAGCTTATACAGTCGTTTTTATTGCCTAGTGACGTAGAGTAGACTAATTCCCAGTATTATATATGTACTAGTAACGTTATGACATTTACATACAATTACATATCATATATGTACCAACAATAATTCATACATAATTTGATAATTAATACGTAAGTAAATGAGCAGTGAGTAAAGAACCGAACTATTGACCAACTTCTCTGGTTCAAATACTACAATACAGAGAGATATTCCGCTAGGACTACAACGACAATGAACTAAGGAGTGTACACCTTTTATTTCGGCCATAGACGAAATGCACAGCACAGGTGCATGCACGTCCTCAGCGATAGTTTTCAGCATCCGAATAACTGCATGAAAATCATCAGTTCGGGTCTGTGTAAACATCCTGAAGATGTTGCTGTACTGGACCTGTAGTGTTTATCGATCTTTTGATGTAACCCATCCACATGCCGCCCGTGTACAGTCCCTGACAATAGGCCTTAAAAGGCGTAATTTTAACCTGGTCTCGTACATTGGGCGACCCTACGGGCTAGCATATTATACCTGATCGCCAAAGCTCTACGCTCCCTCTCTATATCAACATCATCTTTGAGGTCGTCGGTAAGAAATTGTCTTAGATATTTAAGTTGTTCGAGTTCAAGGTTAACTCGGTTTAGAGTAAGTGAAGGAATGGATTCGGCACATTTACCAACGGCCTTAAAGATCATGAATTGACTTTTCTTGACGTTATAGACATGACCATGCAACGCAGTGTAAGCTTCGCAGACTTTTAACAGTTCTCCGATAGCATTCACAGTCGGACCCAGCAGCACCATGTCGTCCGCCTGAATCTATTGAAACACACACCATCCATTCGGCATCCGACACGCCTGCTACTGAGCTCGTTATCATGCAGGTTGAAGAGCTTCGGAGACGACAGCCACTCTTGTCTCACTCCAGCCTGTATGATTCGGTGACACTGTTAGACCATTTGACATGATTTTTCTGATTCGTATACCAATATAAGATATTTATAAAGATATTTAGCATCTCGACCGGTATACCTCTGGCGGACATCTTTCTCTAAAGCACATCATGCTTTAAAGGCCACTGACTAAGCTTAACGACTGTCGTCTATCAACAACAGCAGGGACCGACGGCTCCGAGCACAGAAAAGCTTGAAATTGATAAACCAATCCATGGACAGGTTGCGAACAACGCTGCTTAACCTACGTGTTCAGTAAGGATAGACACGCGAAACGACGCTATCGAGTTCTCATGTACGTATTTGGATCATAGCAAATCACACGTGTAATAAGTCTCAACTGAATCCTTCCGGAAGTCTCGGAGCGATATGCTGTTACAAACGGACAGATAAACGCGAGTGACCACATAAGAGTTCATGTTCTATTCATTCGGACGTACTGAACTCAATTGTATGTAAATATAGAGAAAAGTAACAATTTCAGATTTAATTCTAAAGTCAATACTTGCTTCCTTTATAAACCGGGAGTACACAGCAGGCGAGAGTAAGGAAAAGATAGGGAAAGAAAACGCGTTATAACTGGAAAAGATAGTCCGGGGGCATGATTATATTTTAACAGCAATTGGAAATATTATTTGATTTTTTTTATATTACGTCAGGACGCAGACAAGCATACGGCCCATCTGATGTAAAGCTGCTACCGTAGCCTATAAAGTCTTGCAACACCTTATGTGTCACTCGCGTGATGCCACCTCCTGTGCTAATACAACAATTCCTTAGGAGCTTACTGGTGACCTCACTCATATGCAGGAACACAACAACACTCTAGGGAGTTGTTATTTGGCTGCAGTTTTCTGTGATGTGGAGATACTTCCCTAGATGGGTTGTATCGAGCAACAGTGAATAAAGATATCGGCAGGGGCCACCCTTGACGCACACATATAGATCAATTTGATGATGTGCTGAAAAAGGGCCAAATCAAAAGCATTCGAAACCTATGAGCATACATCATCAGCAGAAGAGGTTGATCAATGTAGATGAAGCGATAGAGGTATTTTTGGATAGATGAACCTCCAGACAAAAACAAACAGACATGTTCATACAGACAAATTTTTTGCTTGTCCTGTATGGGAATCGAAATCACGAGCTTTGGTGTCAAAGTAGCGTTACTAACCGCTGATGCTCGTCAACTGTGCGAAAAAATAAATTAATTTTTTAAATTAAAAATAGAAGATTCTATCGAAATTGTAGCACTTTTTACTGCATTTTAATTTGCGTAATAAACTAATGCGTATTGTATGTAACAAATCTCTGACTTATGAGCACATCTTAGATAGGTGTAGCTGAGTAACATCGCCATAAATATTGTTAATGGAATGGAATTAAACAAATCATTTGGGTATGACGACATACCCATTACACTGATCAAAGAAAACATACAACTAATTGAGTATTTTTTTAATCAATGTGCAGAAATGGGTATTCCAGATCAGCTTAAAGTAGCCAAAGTTTTAGCGTAACAGTAAAGTAGATAAATAATGAAGTAATTCAAAAGAACTGGTATTACTTTTCTAGTTAAAGGTTCCCCAAGTGATACAAACAATTACAGAGCTACCTTTCTTCTTGCCATTCTTTCAAAAAAAAGATTGAGGAACTAATCAAGATTTGATTGGAGACGCACTAAAATAAAAATAATGCGAGTATATTATGTAAAAGTAAAAAACGAATTGAATAACAGAAATTACAACTATTAACAGTTAACAAAAGAATAGGTACTAAAGATGCAAGGGATAATTTGGTGGATGAAGTATTGATGAGATTCAATGATAGGAAAAATGTAGTAGTAGGGTAAACGTGGTCGAAATTGCGAGTGTTGCGCAAAATTTGATGCGTAACGCTTGTAGACACTGTTTTTCAGACCAACTACCATCATTGCGAATACCGCAATGATGATAATTGGTCTGAAAAACAGCATTGGTTTTAAAATGAGAAGACGCATGCTCCGTTGGTTCGGGCATGTGGAAATTATGCAGGAAGAAAGAATTACGAAACAGATATGCAATGTAAAAGTAAAGGATGTGGGAGCCGTGGAAGGCCAAAACTTGCCTACCATGACCAAATTGATCATGTTTTAACAGAAGTTGATGTTAGGAGCCTTAGAAACCGGCGAGCATGCATGAGAAGAGGAATGAATGTTAAAAAAGCGACTGAGGTGTGTAAGGATCGAGTCATGTGGCGCATTGTCCTCTCTACCTACACCGCAAGAGTTTTGGCGTGAAGATTTTAGCCACGTTTTTGAGTCATTTTATATAGATTTATTGCAGTTTGTAATTTATCAGACGGCCCTCTCATACACAAACTACAAATTTTGCAAACCATACCATCGAGAGATTTGATTGGTAATTTCACACACTCGCAGGACTGCAATAACCATCAAATGAGTATTTGTCTGCGGTCTAGACTCTAAAGATGATGAGCCACATAAACTGCAAACTTAAACATTGATAGTACTCAAATCTTTGACTCTGTAGACTTATAATGATATGATAAAATAAATTTTCAGTATATTGATGAATAAAGTGATTTTCTTCGCCAACAAATTGCTTAGCAGTTTAGATTATGTGTTCTATATTAAGAGAAAAAAAAAAATGCTATTTTACAACAAATGATTATTTGGTCGATACATTGGCATCAAGTCTCAAAACAAATTTTGACTACGACATTAAACTATTCCTATATATTTTACAAAATGTCCCACAGCACAGATTGGCTGGAAGAGATCTCGTATAAAATCATCAGCTCCCCTTTGCAAATTGTTGCTCAAATATTTTTCGTTAACATTTATAGGCAAATAAAGAATATATAAAAATACAATAAGAATTATTTTAATTACACATGACTAATATGTTAAATTATTTGGACCAATACCAAGAAAATCTATATGTAGTCAGATTATTATTTCAAATTATTTTTCAATTTGCACGCACATATGATATGAATATACGGTTTTCACTGCTTTTTCATACACATCCATCGTATTTTTTTCTATCGGTTCCTATATTCAGTTAATAAAGAGTTTCATTCATTTATTTATTCAACGGTGCCTGCCACTTTGTACGCGCTACTCGTTTGAGTATTACAAATGGTTTAACCTACATATGGAATGTACGTGTGGCATAAAAAAAAATGTAAATAATTTATATGCAGTAGGCTTAAGGGCGTAGTAATTCATATGATGTATTCTTAGAACTCTCAAATTGTTAAGCCTTTGAGCTCTTAGCAGTGAATTTCCCTGGAGCATTCAGCACATTGCTATATGTTTGACTAGCTACATTAAAATACTACAGACGAAGTAAATGTAATGTTTGCTTCGAATACTTGTGAACTATGAAGATTTATTTATTTGAGGCCCTAACACAAAAACACTGGTCTTAGATTTAAAATATTTGTCTGTGTGACATAACTGCCGATTGGATATATAGATTTCAATGCAGGTTAATATTAAATAGGAAGAACTCTCACCTAGATAGTTCATAGATGCAGGTGGCTCAGGATCAAGAGAGTGACTCTCTGTTGAAGAGGCCTATGTCAAGCACAGGACGAATAGGGGCTGAAATAACGAATGATGACAACCCTCACCTTTACTTTATATATATATATATATATATATATATATATATATATATATATATATATAAAAATTCAAGTATAACAACAATGTCACTCGTCAAAAGCGCGGGAAGAAGTCCTCACCTTTACTTGATCAAGATTGATTCGGAGGTTTAGTAGTTTAGGAGATAGTGAGCAAGTCAGAGCATCGACCCGTAACGTATATACTCGTAGTACATACCCGTATTACAATATATATATATATATATATATTTATACAACGTCGGGAGGCATACAAGCATACGGTCCACCTGATGTAAAGTGGTTACCTCAGCATATGAACGCTTGCAATACATTAGTATCACTGGCGCGATGTCATATCTACTGCAAACACAGCAACTCCATAGGAGCTTACTGGTGACCTCATATATACGCAGGAACACAACAACCTTCTAGGGAGTTGTTATATGGTCGCGGTTTTCTGTGAGGTGGAGGTACTTCTCCAGACGGGCTGCTTTGATGCGCCCTATCTCATTCATAACGAAATTACATTTACTTTACATACGACAATATTCAATTTTGAATAATTCTCGCTCGTTTGTGGAGTTCACACATTATGGAAACCATGGGGCACATGTTTAAACATACATATATGACAGAAGAGAACTTAAAATAAGTATTCGTTTTTTCTTTGTAATCATGAATATTAACATTTGTATACATCAGTTGTTCTTATTATAAAAGTCAACTAAATATTACAATTTTTCAAAGCCATGTCACAAGACAATACTAATGTATTTTTTAAACAACGTCGGGAGGCATACAAGAATGCCTTTTACCGCAGTTACCGCAGCCTTTGAACGCTCGCAAAACATAAAGTATCACTTGTGCGATGCCACCTCTGCTGCTATCACAGCAACTCCTTAGGAACTTACTGGTGACCTCACTCACACACAGGAACACAACAGCCCTCCACGAAGTTGTTATTTGGCTGCAGTTTTCTGTGAGGTGATACTTCCCCAGACGGGCTGCTTTGATACGCCCTACCTCTCTTAGACTTAGGTAGCGGAACCCGCCAATCCTAATTGATTAGGAAGTGGTATAATATTAAGAATCAGAAAACTATATTAAAACTTAAATTAAAAAAACTTATACCTATCTCATTAGTGAACTCATTTTTACTTTTTAATTTAATAATTACTTAAAACCTTCAGATTTTAAAGTCGATGTCACTAGAATAATAGAATTAAGGCAATTATTTGTCGAAAAGTTTCACATTTGCAATTATAATATAATAATAAAGTACACTCGCTCCTAGTCTACAATGACGAGACAAAACTGCCCAATTTAAAATTCAGCCCAAACTTTTGTATCGTGAGGCAATACAACTTTGAACATTAGTACTTCAATTCCGTAATTGTAGCAGTCGAAAGAAAAGTTCACAGAATGACTGCCATCGTTAAATTTAATGGTTACTATAATAAGAACTAGTGTATTCCAGTAACTTTCGTTTCATTCTACAATTCCGCAATTGTAGCCGTCGAAAGAAATGATCATAGAATGGCTGCCATAGTTGAATTCAATGGGTTGTTGCTTACTGCGAACTTGCTTTCGTTTCGTTTGCATGGTTCATGATAATCATACACCCTCGTCTAGAAAGTTCCAGTATAAAGCTGGCAGCCTTCCTGTTTCCTGTCAATGTTGAATACACAAACCAATAAAAGGTAACCCCGCATTTACAAAAATGGTGTATTTTAGCGTTTTTTTTATATTTTTCGCCCAAGAAAATTGTAGACCCACAAAAGAAGGACTAACCCACACACGTGGGTGTGCATTAGTCATTCTTCCGTGAGGGGCACCCTCCGGAAAATGGGAGGGCGGAGGTGAGATCTTGCATAAGCGCGAACGAACTGGTGATGTCAGATTCCTACTAAAACACCGCCTGGGACTGCCTTTAGCCGGGAAGGCGTCAAAGGCTTCTGAATCTGAAGCGATCACCCCAGGGAACGGGGTGACGCAAAATTTTTGCGTTTAAACAGCTCAGCTTTTGACTAACAGGAGAATATTTTAACGGATAAGACGATAAGTGACGCGAGGTTTACCCGCGAACTAGCCAATAAGAGCTGCGCGTTCTACTTTAGCCACTTTAAAATTATTGTAATCTTTGAAAATGAAACCTTTTGCAGTTTATTATTCGAAGCGGTGTTAAAATACATGCCTATGTTGTGTTTACCTATTATTGTTTTCACACTGTACTTTTAGTTTAATTATGAAATGTTCCTAGAAATAAATCATTGATGTAAAAATGTTGGTAGACCTTATAAATAAATACTGAGATCATCTATCGAAGTTGAATGGCATATCAAATCTTCAACCAATTATCATGCGTTTTTTTTTGCTGAATACCTACTAAAAGTTTCTCAAGCGGTGATTTTGCCAACCTTACTGAATGTTACACGTTGCCGCGCTGTGACGCACCTATCACTGGCTAGAGATGACAGTGACGTAGACAAATTGAGTGTCACATTATCTACACCAAAATTCACTGGTCCCTATTTCACTGTAAGGGTGTTTCGGAACGTATATATATTTTTTCGTATATAGTCTATACTATTATAATAAAGCGAGTTGAGAACAGCGATAGTCCAGTGGATAAGGAACCGGCCTATTGACCGGCTGGTCCCGATACGAATCCTGGCATGCACCTCTAAACCTCTAAATTCGTGTTTTCGGATATATGTACATATTTATTACTTGCTCGCCTGTGAAGGTCTGACAGCAGTCGCTCCATGTAAAAATCAGTATCTTCGCCAAATTAATTGGCTTAAGTAATGGACCCCGCTATTTAATCCCAATGGAATAGGAAAAGGGATAACGAGAAGATGAATAAGACTATTATAATAAAGCGAGTGTGAGTGACTGACTAATGATGTTACAGTCTTAACTACACGTTCATTTCGTTCATGGCACGAATGACGAACTCTGGACGAGCTCGGTGGCTCAGTCGTGAATGAAGCGACTTTGACACCAACGCTTGTGGGTTCGAGCCCACACAAGAGAAACATTTGTGTGCATGAACATATCTGTTTGTCTTGGTCTGGATGTTTTAAGAGAGGTAGTGCGCATCAAAGCAGCCCGTCTAAGGAAGTACCACCACCTCACAGAAAACTGCAGCCAAATAACAACTCCCTAGATGGTTGTTGTGTTCCTGCGTGTGAGTGAGGTCGCCAGGAAGCTTCCAAGGAGTTGCTGTGTAAGCAGCAGAGAAGGCATCGCGCGAGTTATACTTAATGTATCGCAAGAGTTAATAGGCTACGGTACCCGCTTTACATCAGGTTGGCCGTATGCTTGTACGCCTCCCGATGTAGTATAAAAAAACCCAAGGACTCCAAATGACGTGATTTTGCATAGTAAATAAAATCGCCACTACAGGTCGGGGGTAAAGAAGCTCTGAATGGCTAGTTTACCGATCAACATCGCGTCAGTTATCGTCTTATTGGTTAGAATATCCTCCCATTGGTCAGTAGGCTCGACTGACATATTTAGGCGCTTAAACACTACGTTCTGTTAAGCAAGGCGGGCCTTCATGTGCAGTCAAGAGGTTTATTTGCTCGTAGTTTGGTGTTCACGAAGAGAGGTTTTTACGCGCGTTTATTCGAAATGTAGCGTTGCACGCGGCGAGCGACGCCGCGGCGCAGCGCTGGATGTCGCTATACACATCTTTGTAAAGGACCACATATGGTTCCTATGTGGCAGACGACGCTTGTCGCCTCTCCTGAAATGGAGAAAACGCTTGACGCCGCGCGCATCGCTCCGCTCCGGAAACACCCGATACGCGAGGAACGCGGGCCGGGAAATTGTTTACCAATCTAGTTGTATATAAAAGAAACTCTATGCGATGAAGGCTATATAAACAATAATTTCAGTCCTCGCCAGTGTTTTGGAAGTCAGCAGCACACGAGTGATGTAAACTGTCGTTTCCGGGAGCGTAGCCCGGAACACAGCCCACTTCCGTTTGTCCCGGAAACGTCGGATATCCGATCTAGTCCGACAAATCGATGGGTTCACAATGGATATTTTGTGGACAATTTTATTTTTTATTTATTATTATTTGTACTCGTCACAGCGGCATTTTACGCGATGCGCAGTTTGAAGCTAAGCTGATCAAGGTAACCGTGTCTGTTTATTTTACTATATTCCACATAGAGACGAAGCCTTCGGCATAGAGACAAAGCTGCTTACATAAGGTGCTCCCACACCGAAGTTTATAACTGTTCCAAACAGTTTTGCTATGGTTTTGTAATGTTGCATAACGTTTTGTTGATAAAAGTTTTACTTTGACTTTGTACAATATGCTACAATATGTCACCATTTGTACCTTGAATGCCCTCAGGCTGAGAACGACAACTTCCTAAAACGACAAATTCCGAAAATGACAACTTCCTAAAACGACAACTTCCTAAAATGTCAATTTCCGAAATTGACAAATTCCGAAAATGACAAATTCCTAAAACGACAACTTCCTAAAATGTCAATTTCCGAAATTGACAAATTCCGAAAATGACAAATTCCTAAAATGACAACTTCCTAAAATGTCAATTTCCGAAATTGACAAATTTCGAAAATGTCAACTTCCTAAAACGACAACTTTGTCATTCACACAAACAAAAACACTAATTGTTCATTTCATTTTCAAAACATTTTATTTTCGAATGTTACTACATGTTAAGTAACGTTTTATAACACCGGTATGGGAGCACCTATATATATCATCACGTCTTCCATAGTCTCTGCCTACCTCAATGGGAGACCCATTGAGGTAGGCAGAGACTATGGAATGCCAGGTGCACTGATATAAACATACCTCTCTCGTTTCTTCCAGACTCATTAACATCCTCGTGCATGCACGTCAGTTTCGAGTGCTTTGGAATGGCTCTTTGGCCGTTTTTCAAAACACGTTGCTGCTTACGTCTAGATTACATAAAATTTTGTGTAATATAGATCATATATAGTGTATTAAAGTCTTAGGTATACAACGAAAGGATGTACAAGGATATAATAATGTTGGGATTCGGAACATGTGAATTTATATAAGATTTCAAATTCCATTATTTCCTCTTCAGTTCCGTGAAACTCTATGTTTTTTGAAGTGAAAACTTCTTTAGCGGCGTTGTGCACTTTTTGGTATGAGTAAAAAATGTTAAACTCGCGTCAGGACACGTGACCCTGACCGTAAGATTTTGGTGAGAATTGGAACTTAAGTTCGCTGTAGCGCTAAAACATTAGTTACCTCTAATTAAACAATTAAAACGTGAAGCGCTAGATCGTTCATAGGGCATTATTTTCTCGCGACCAAAACGTTGTAAGCGCCATGAAATTCTTGACGCTTACGCGTTTCGTTCAACGTAGTTTATCAACAGCGCTGTTTGGTTTGAGTGGCGCAGGGCGCTTGCGCGAGTGTGCGTATGTGTTTGAGTTTTAGAGATGGCGATGATGATGCTGGTAATGATGATGGTGAAAGAGTCGTTGAAATTATGGATGAAGGTTGATTGTTCTGAGAGATAAACTTTTTAATGTAAATAATTGTAATAGTTCTGAAGTGTTAAACTTGTAATGTAATATAAATTGTCATGTTTGTGTACAATAGCGCAATAAATGAATATCGTATTTTACCACATACATGATAGTACTTTTATACTGATAAATAAAGCAATTCGGGCGAAATTATTCCCTAACCATTCCAAAATGTTCAAAAATGTACAACGTTAATATTCAAGTTTTCACTTCCGCCGGCCGGAGTGCAACCCGTTTTTTTACTACGTCGGCTGGCATACAAGCATATGGTCCACGTGATGTAAAGTTGCCTATGAACGCTAGTAGCGTTCATTGGCAACGGTTATAGGTTTATAATTAAGTATCACTCGCATGATATCACCTCTACTGCTAACACAGCAACACTTTACCAACTTACTGATGAGCTCACTCACATGCCGAAACACGACAACCCAGAGCTATTTGGTTGCTATATTTGGCTGCGGTTTCCTGTGAGGTGGAGTTACTATCCTAGTCGGGCTGCTATAATGCGCCCTACCGCTCTTGAAAACACCCAGACTAAAACAGACAGACATGTTCATGCACACACATGTTTGTCTTGTGCGAGAATCGAAACCACGAGCGTTGGAGTCAAAGTCGCGTTGATAACCGCGGCGCCACCGAGCTCGTCGAATGTAATGTATGTCTAACCTTATATATGCATAACTAAAACACAAATACTTGGTTAACAGTAACTCGACGTATACGTTTCAAGAACAACAGTTACATTACCATGCTCCGAAATTAAATATTTATTTCTTTGTTATTTAGATGTTGCGTATTGTCCGCGCGAAATTTAACAAAAAAAGTTATTGTTCAGTTATAATTTTATTTATTTGATTTGATTATAAGTACCTAAATAAGCAGATTAAAATAGCGAACAGCAAAATAATAATAGTTATGTATTATGTACTTCGTCCGCGCGGAATAGTTGTTTTATTATTATTTATTTATATTAATAAAAATAAATAAAATTTCTAAAATAAAAGTAGCCTAAGTTACTCCTTATTACATTAGCTATCTGCCAATGAAAGTCCCGTCAAAATTGGTCACGCCGTTTCAGAGATTATCCGGAACAAAGTCAAAGTCAAAGTCAAAATCTTTTTATTCCGTAAAAATGGCTACATTTGTTTGGAATCGTCACAATTTTTTTCCCTACCGTGCAGTTTATGACTAGGTGAGCACTGATAAAAATACTGCCAAAAAACTCAGGCATCCCTCTTTTGGTGTCCAAACAAATTTACATATTTTATTAATTACATTATAATTGGATCGACTCACTCCCAGGCATTTTTATCATTAATATAGTCAGATACTTTATAATATGCCCTGCTACACAATTTGGCTTTAATAGTAGTTTTAAATTTGTTTATTGACAATTCTCTTATATTGCTGGGAAGTTTGTTATAGAACCGTATACATTGCCCCATAAAAGAATTACTTATTTTGTGGAGACGGCTTGCATGTAACACAAGATTATGCTTATATCTAGTATTTATGCTATGAGTATCACTCTTTTTACAAAATGAGTCTATGTTTTTATGGACATACAAAAGATTTTCATAGATATATTGCGATGCGACTGTTAGAATATTTATTTCTTTGAATTTTTCTCTAAGGCTCTCCCGGGGACCAAGTTTGTAGATAGCTCTTATGGCTCTCTTTTGCAATAAAAAGATGGTGTTAATGTCCGCGGAGTTACCCCAAAGAAGAATTCCATATGACATAATACTATGAAAGTAGCTGAAATAAACTATTCTTGCCGTATCAATATCAGTGAGCCGTCTAATAGTTTTCACTGCATAGGCTGCAGAACTTAGTTTTCCTGATAATTTTTCAATTTGTGGGCCCCATTGTAGTCTGGAGTCAATTGTTATACCCAAGAACACAGTTGTCTCCACAGGGGCTAAATTAGTTCCATTAACATGTACATTGGTAGCCACCTGTCTTACATTAGGTGTTGAGAACTTAATTACTTTAGTCTTTTTATCGTTTAAAAGCAGATTATTAACACTAAACCAATGAATAACTTTAGAGAGAGCATCGTTAACTTCGTCATAATTACCTAACTGTCTATTAATTTTGAATGTCAAAGAGGTATCATCCGCAAACAATACAATCTCATGTTTATCCCTTACATAATAAGGTAAGTCATTTATATAAACTAAAAATAAGAATGGACCTAGAATTGACCCCTGTGGGACTCCCATAACTACAGGGGACCCCGAAGATCTTTTACCATTAACATCGACCTTCTGTATCCTATTGCCCAGATAAGAAGACAGAAGTTCGAGAGCCTTGTTCCTGATACCGTAGTGGTGTAATTTTCTGACAAGAGTGTCATGGTGCACGCAGTCAAACGCTTTAGACAGATCACAGAAAATTCCCAAGGCATCTTGCGAACCCTCCCATGCCGCGAATATACTTTTAAGCAAATGAATCCCTGCGTCTATAGTTGAACAACCTCTCGTAAATCCGAACTGTTTCCTATGAAGCAAATTATGTGCATTGAAATGTCTGAGCAACTGGCTAAGCATTAGTTTTTCAAAAATTTTACTGAGAATGGGCAGTATGGAAACAGGTCGAAAATTCGAAGGGTCCGAACTATCACCAGATTTAAATAATGGAATGATTTTACTATGTTTCATCAAGTCAGGAAATACACCAGATGCCACACAACAATTGAAAATTGTAGCTAAATGTGGAGCGATTGAAATAATAATAGAAGAAATGGTTTTGACAGATAGACCCCACAGATCTTTAGTGTTTTTCATATTTATTGATTTAAAAGCGTTCAAAACATCTTTTGGGCTTACAGCTGAAAATTCAAATATTGTGTCGCATTCTACCACGCTCTGTTTGAGAACCAGTTCAGCAGATATAGAAGAAGACATAAGATTTCTCGTAGTAATAAGAGGAATGTTAGAAAAATATTTTTCAAACTCAGTCGCAATTTCTACATCATTTTTGATATCTATATCATTTATCTTTAACCGAAAGTCTCGACTACGTACTTTCGCTCTACCCGTCTCATTATTTATCATATCCCAAACAGATTTAATAATATTTGTTGAACCATTAATTTTATTTTTTAAATATATAGACTTAGCATTGGAACAGGCTCGTTTAAATATTTTGGCATAATTTTTTACAAGTTCTTGAAAAGTCGGATTGTGATTACAGGTCCTTTCTTCATAAAGTTCATACAATTTATTCCGACTTTTGTAAATACCAGGAGTTGCCCAATCACTGAATGTCATACGGTCACTTACAGACAGTCGTTTTGGAGTAAAGATTGTATTAAATTCACTAGTGATTAAGCTAAATAACGAGCTGTACAAGTGGTCCGGAGTACCGTGACAGGGCAACAATACAATTTTTTCTGCTATATTAGACTTAAATCTTTCTAAGCGGCTTTTAGTAAATGGTATATAATTTATTTGCTTTCTTTGTATTTTTGAAGAATTTGGAAATGAAACCAACTGACCTGAATGGTCTGACTGAACTTTATTAATTATACATTGATACAAAGGTTTTACAGTGCTAAATATGTTATCAATACATGTAGCACTTGTAGCAGTTACTCTTGTTGGCTCTGTAAAAATATGATGCAAATTGTATGATTTAAATAAATTTAAAAAGTTGTAGGTAACAGTATTTTTCTCCAAAATATTTATATTAAAGTCTCCACAAATTATAACAGTTTTATGGCTATTAGATAATTTATTTAAGGCATCCTCCATGATATTTGAAAATGTTTCAAAGGGCGTGCTAGGAGGTTTATACAGGTTCATAACAATGAATCGTTCCAATTCAATGCATGAAATCTCTACAACTCGCTCAACAGAGAGGCTCACAATGTCACCCCTTTCTTTAAATTTAAGCAACTTATTTAATAATATTAAGGAGCCACCATGTATACAGTTATCTCTGATGAATGAGCTTGCAACCTGGTGGTTATTGAAGCTGAAAATGAATTGATGGGGTTTTAGCCAGTGCTCAGTTAGACATAAAATATCAATATTGCTACAATTCATAAACAACTCCAATTCTAACTCCTTTCCTATCATCCCCTGAATGTTTTGGTGCACCAGGTTGATACAATTATTATTCTTTCTATATTCTTGACACTTTACAATTGATGGGGATATAGTCCTATTATTACTTTTAGTTCCGTTTTTAATATTGTTATTATTACTATTTACATTGCCAGAGTAAAACTCTATTGTCTTGTAACCTAATTTAAAGAATTTGGAATACCTTCCAAGGTACCATTACTCAATGTCAAATTATCTAACTGCTCAAAAGAAGCAGGGTTGTTAGCCAAACTTTTGGCTGGTTTCATAAAACAATATGATAGCGAATCTGCTATTTGTCTTTTATAAAAATTGCTAAGATAAAATTTATCTTCTGTCAAATTATAATATTTATTATTAAATATATTTATGTCAAGTATATGAAATTTGTCATCATATAATGTCAATGTATGCATTTTATCATTTAATCTATACCTAGATGCATTTTCCGCCTCGGGCAACAATTGACTGTATGGGAAAGTAAATAAAAACACTTTTCCCACATTTATCTGTAACATATTAAAATATTTAATCATTATATGTTTATTTAAATTTCCTCTCCTCCCAATAAAAACAATTAAAGTTGTGTTGGGGTGGTAATCCCTCTTAACTATTCTATCTACTATTTGAGTGAAACTGGCTCCAGGCAAACAATAATTGGTAACCAGTTTTCCTGATTTTTGTAATAATAATTGGCCCATGTTTTTACCTATTTCATCACTATACATTATTATGTTGGAGTTATTATTTTCGCTATTATCGCGAACAAACAGACAGACAGACAAAAATTGTAAAAATATTCTTTTTGGTATATGTACCGTGTATACATCCATATGCATTTAGTAAACAGCGGTTATTTTAATATTACAAACAGACACTTCAACTTTATTTATCTGTATAGATTTTCTTTCTACATTCTTATACCAATATATAATAATCAAACCAACGGAGCATACATACCTCTTTTTATTTTAACACCGATGCTCATTCATCATTCAGTCCAACTCTGTTCTAACATTTTTTATCGAATATTTGAATTTTGACTTCAGATTCGGATTCAGCCTAAAAAAGGAGAATAGGAATGTTCAGGAATGTTCCTATCTCTTAAGGAACATGGTCAAAATAACAGACAAATTAAAAAAAAAAATTGTTATATAATTGACGAGCCAGGTGTTCCTCTGGCAATGCAAGCTTGCGCATTCTCAACTGGTTTTCTCTTAATAATACATACAGTCCCAATCCCGCACAATGGCCTACAAGCGTTACGCCACAAATTCTACGCAACGCTGGCATTTCGACCGCGTTTATCCTACCTTCATGTCTGGAGCCTTAGAAACCGGCGAGCGGTGAGAATAGCAATGAATGGTAAAGAAGCGAGTACGTTGTGTATATATTATCAAGTCATGTGGCGCTCGGTTCTCTCTGCCTACCCCGCAAGGAATTTGGCGTGTAGTTATACATACACTTTTTTTTGGTGAGTTTGACGAGCTCGGTGGCGCAGTGGTGAAACGCGCTGTTACACTACTTTGACACCAACGCTCGTGGGTTCGATTCCCACACATTACAAACATTTGTGTGCATGAACATGTCTGTCTTGGCCTGGGTATTTTCTATATATAATAAGTATGTATTTACAAGAAAAATGTATTTACGTATGTTTATCAGTAGTCTAGTACCTATAACACAAGCTTCGCTTACTTTGGGGCTAGATGGCGCTATGTTATTTGTCCGACAATATTTATTTATTTATACAAACATATATTTTAATACTCAACTGGACGATCGTCGAATACCGTAAATTGATCGTAGCATTTAATTATGGAACAATGTATTTATGGAATTTCCCGAAAACGGCTTTCACTTTCTCATTTCAATTCTTTGCCGTATCATGTTTATAAAATGATGTGCCTCAAAATGAGAAGTTTTTTCATTTATTGCTTCGACACGAGTGAAGAGTAAACGGATGTCATCCATATACACGGTGTCAGATGTGCCAGTCTCCGTATGAGGGATCGAATTCAGGAAATTAACAGTCAAGGTAGTTTTTTTGAAAAAGATTTTTTAATACAACGTCGAGAGGCATACAAGCATACGACCCTCCTGATGTAAAGGTACAGGGGTGGGCTTTGAACTCCTAATCAACCCATCGAGATCTCAGGCCATTGTTATCGGTAGTCGCCAGATGATAAAGAAAGTAAAATTTAGTGATTTGCCGCAAGTTACCTACAACGGTCTACAGATTGTTTATACAAACAAAACAAAAACCTTGGGTTTGATCATTGATGAAACTTTATCGTGGACAGCGCAGGTCAATTACGTCAGTAAACGTATGCATTACACTTTTCATTCACTCAAGCGGCTTCAGAATTTTTTACCATTCAAAACTAAAGATATGCTTCCTCAGTCTCTTTTACTTCCTATTCTTGACTACGCTGATGTTTGCTATTTAGATGCGACTGAGGAGCTACTTAACTAGAATGCCTACAAAACCTGGGTATTCGTTATATTTACGGTTTGCGTAAATTTGACCATATTTCCGAATTTCGTACAAGATTGAAGTGGCTCCCTATCCGCCTTCGCAGAAATGTGCACATATTACGTACAAAATCCTAAATAACCCTGAGACTCCACAATACCTTCGATCCCGGTTTTCACTTAAATCAACTCCTCTCCGTTCCCAACGTCCTTGTTTAACCAAAAATTTGAATTACTTGTCACAATGATGAAAGACTTACTATTGAATGCGAGGAAAACGAAAATAATGGTATTTGAGAAGAAACCAGAACCAATATAAGGATTACGGTTGATGATGAAGTGTTAGAACAAGTGGATGAGATTGTATATCTTGGATGCGCTTTCAGCAGAAATGGAAGATACATCGCAGATGTGGAAAGAAAGAGAGTGCAAGGAATAGTGTGAATGGAGCGTTGGAAAAACTTCTTTGCAGTAAAAACTTGAACTAGAAGGCACAGCTCGCTATACACAATGCAGTGCTGGTCCCAACGCTTATGGATGCGAGAGCTGGGTATGGCAGAGAGATAATGAAAGTAGGATAAACGCAGAAGAAAATCGAGTGTTGAGCAAAATTTTGGCGTAACGTTTGTAGACCGTATTCGCAATGATGATGATGTTAGAAACAGAGTTGGTCTGAAAGAGAGCGTCGATCTTAAAATAAGAAACGCCAACCGGCGTTTGTTGAATGATGTCTCTGCGATCAACAGGGTGAAAACCAGAAGCGGTCTCTAGATGGTAAGAGGCATTTGAAATGTTAACATTACGCTGGAAAGTGCTCGCCTTGAAGTCTAAAAGTCTAAGCTCCATCCATCTCGTGCCCTGATACAAAACCCTAAAAGCATTCAACTCGAACTTCATAATCGTTTTCAGTGCCTAGATGAATGTACGAGTATAACACAGAATAATATCAACAGTACGCTCGTGCAAACTGTCCATACAGTGGGAGCTAAATTTCTCCAGTCTCGCCCAAAAAGAACCCAAAAGTTCTAAACTACACGCAGTATCTCATGTAGCTCAGACGTGAGATGTGGTTATAGTCTTCAGCTCCGACGCTAGAGACACAGACGGCTGAACAAGCAGATCTCCAAAGGTATACGGAGAGACAAACGCCAATTTAATACAATTCGTATTAAAGAGGCGATAGAGCGGAACCAATTCTCCCAAGTTTTCGCTAAAGATCTGTCTGTTGGGCAAAGTCAACTAACGAAGCTGAACTGACACCATTATTGCTACGAAGACTGAGATTCTGAGCGCGATAGAAAAGTTCTATGGAAATCTGTACACATCGTCGCTACAGCCGAACAACAGTGCTAGTAACGACCCTAGAACTAAACTGACTTGACACTATACCGAAGATATCCCGGACATCCGTCTGTACGAGATTCTTATGGCTCTCAAACAGCTTAAAAAGTACCAATTGAGGACGGAATTACGGCGGAGCTTTCTGAAAGCCAGCGGAAAGCTGATACTTGTAGTTCTTCAGAAGCTATTCAATTCCGTCATACACTCCGGTAAAACACCTTAAGCGTGGAGCAGAAGCCTGGTGACGTTATTCTTCAATAAAGGTGATAAGACCTTTTTGAAGAACTATGGGCCGATATCGCTCCTGAGCCGCGTTTATGTACTGTTTTCGGGAGTCATCACAAACCGTCTCGCACGCAGACTTGACGAATTTCAGCTTCCCTGAGCAAGCCGGATTCCGTAAAGGTGTTAGCACCGTAGACGTAGCTATACATACCCTCTGCCAGTTTATACAGAAGACTAAGAAGTATAATCTGCCCTTATGTCTGGCCTATGTGGATAGTTATATTCTAGTCAATATTCTTAAGTATATGTTTTTATAGAAACACATATTTGAGAATAAAACATAACGTCATTGAACTATATATCTACTTATCACAGTAAAATATAAATTCAGTAGCTAGTATCAAAACACTTAATGATGTATGTTAAAAATAACTATATATATCGCGTTGGTACGGAAACCAAGTTAATAATATACGATAGGAAAATTGTCACGGCGGAAGGGTTGGAATTGTAGCCAGTAGCTTAACACAATGAGTGACGGTTCTTGTCATGAGTCTTCCTGCGACCACAGACACTGCAAGGCATTCGAAACGTCAGTTTCAACAAAATAAATAAAACGCGATATGTACTTCCGTTAAAAATTGTTTAATTAAATGACGTGACGGTTATTCAATTAATACACATTATCCGACGAGCTCAGTTGCGCCGCGGTTTATAACGCTCGTGAGTTCAATTCCCACACAGGATTAACATTTATTTATGTAATACTTTATTGACCACTATACAATTGGTTCAAAAGGCGGACTTAATGCTAATTGCATTCTCTACCAGTTGGTTGACTGGTAGAGAATGCTTGAATGCCAACGGGAATGGAGGAAAAACGCGTTTTTATTAAAATTAAAATAAAATTTTAATCAACCCTATAAAGAATTTGTTCGTTATGACCCTATAACATTAACTTATACATATATAAACTACTACGATAATATATACACATCCATAATAATACATACAAACCCCTAGTAATACACACATATTTTCTTTATAAATAATATAATATATACTAATTATACAACACACGTTGGATGACTCTGCTTGGACAGGCTCTCTGAAAGATAGGCACGTAACTTCTTTTTAAAAGTAAATTTGTTTGGGGAGTCCCTAATGGGTTCAGGCTACGCATTCCAGACTCGTGAAGCTTGTAGAGTAAAGGAACATTTGTGTGCATGAACTGTTTGTCTTGTACTGGGTGTTTTTAAGAGAGGTAGGGCGCATTAAAGTAGCCCATTTGGGGAAGTACCTCCCCTCACAGAAAACCGCAGCCAAAAACGACTGCCTTGGGGGGTTGTTGTGTTCCAGCGTGTGAGTGAGGTCATCAGTATGCTCCTAAGGAGTTGCTGTATTGGGGCGAGTTATACTTAACGTATTACCAGCGTTCATAGGCTACTGTAACCACTTTATATCAGGTGGATTGTATACTTGATTGCCTCCTGGCGTTATATAAAAAATAATATTATAAATATTGGTACTTTGGATCGGTGCACCTGGCATTTCATAGTCTCTACATACCCCAATGGGAGACAGGCGTGATGATATGTGTGTACGTAAAAATATCTGTATGGAAAAATCTCCTCGATTTTCCATACAGATATTTTTAGGTAGTTGAAAAAAATCAGAAGCAATTCATCTCGGCACAGTGACACGGTTTCATAAAATATTTATAGGAACGGAACCCGTTGCGCCGCATGTCACATCTCTTCAGCGGGGTTTTTTTTTTATTTTGTTCGTTTAATATTTATGAGATGTAAGAGATTGCGGGATAAAGTAAGAGTGCACTCGGAAATATCAAGATTGTCTATCATACCTGGGTTAATCTAAAAGTTTTTAGTCGAAAAGTTTGTGCAAGGGATTTGGCGTGAAGATAAAAATGAAAGATAGTTTTTTTTTATATACCACTAAGGTGGCATTCAAGCATACGGCCTGCCTAATGTTAAACAGTCACCGTAGCCTATGGACGCAACACCAGGGGCGTCACTCATGCGTTGCCGACCCTCTAAAAACCTCTTCACGCATTTCTTGAAGAACTCCATGCTGTAAGTCCCGTGGAAAAACCTCGGCTGGGAGCTCATTCCACAGCTTGAGTGTTCTCGGAAGAAAAGTTCTCTGGAACCGCACAGTACGCGACCATTGCGGTTCAAACGTGTGAGGGTGAACTCCCCACCGTCGGCGAGCGGTGCGGCTATAAAAAGTAGCTGTCGGCATCATTTCGAACAACTCTTCAGAATACAACCCGTTGTACAATCGGTAGAACACACAAAGGAAGGCAAAGTCTCTCCTTAAACTTAAGGGCTCAATACCGTGTGTAAGCTTAGGATTGTCGACAATTCTCACAGTGTGTTGTATAATTGAATAACCAATGTAAGACAAATATCACTTTAGTCTTCCTGCGACCACGGACGCTGCAAAGCATTCGAAACGTCAGGTTCAACAAAATAAATAAAACACGCGATACTTCCGTTAAAAATTGTTTAATTCAATGTATAACAATCGCGAAAAACGAAGACAATACTAACAGGATACGCGTTGCGGGTTGGTTCCAGGTTGTGACTTCGCTCTGTAAGGCTATAAGGCATATCTCGGAAATGACTCTACTATTAAAACATTGTCAGGAAACACGCATGTCCAAGAAATTATATTTCATCCAAGAAATACATCTGACCTAACCTGAGAAAAGTCTGGTTTTCCCTCTGGATGGTGGATGTCTGACCGCAGTCACTGCATGTCAAAATCAGTATCATCGACAAATTATTAGGCCTAGACTGCCAACGCCAAACCAAAGGATTAGTAAATGAAATAACGTTAGAAAGAAGCAGACTTACAGCGCTTCATTCCAGCCATTGGATGAGTACGAGTTGATATAATCTTTATTCGAACTGCTTCGAGATAACTAATACATTACCGGGAATATATTTTACCAGTTTAAGACTCATAAATTTATATAAAACTCCCCTATCTCAGGTGTATTTAGGTGACCCCATAAGATTCAGTTTACGATAGCTAACCCCATTGAAACACCTTTACAGACCTCACTCACCATACATTCACATAAATGTCCCCCGTACATAAACTTTTCGCTCTAACTCATAGTAATTAGGCCTCCCTAACACTGAGAAGCGGAAGCGGGAGCGGAAAACTATATTTATATATACTTATATAGCTATATATGTAGTGTTTATATTACTGAAATACTACGCTTGATAGGCCAATTCTAGAGGAAGATTATAGGCTATTTATAAAGAAAGAAAGGTATAAAAGCGGTTACCACGGGATAACAGGATACGCGTTGCGGGTTGGCTGCTGGCTGTGACTTCGCTCTGCCTGTATACTGTTGTTAGCACACAATAAAATTTTAGGAGCTCCTTGGTAACTTCACACATTCGCAGCAAAAAATTCACAACATGTAGCTTTAAATATCCTACCAATGGCGGCATGCAAATAAGTGGATTTGCATGCGACTATTGGTTGCCCCATGCACATATGTATTATGAATAAATTGTCTGCTCGATCTATACATCGCATGGCGACCCTGTACTACTCTGAAGCTCATGATGGTGTAACTCGGTGGCTCAGTCGTGAATGACGCGACTTTGACACCAACGCTCGTGGGTTCGATCCCCACACAAAGCAAACTTTTGTGTGCATGAATGAAAACATTGTCTTGATCTGGATGTTTTAAGAGAGGTAGGGTGCATCACAGCAGCCCGTCAGGGGAAGTATGTCCACCTCATAGAAAACCTCAGCCAAATAACTACTCCCTAGAGGGTTGTTGTGTTCCTGCGTGGGAGTGAGGTCACCAGTAAGCTGCCAAGGAGTTGCTGTGTAAGCAGCAGAGGAGGCATCGCGCGAGTGATACTTAATATATCTCAAGCACTAATAGGCTACGGTACCCGCTTTACATCAGGTGGGCCGTATGCTTGTATGCCTCCCGACGTTGCATAAAAAAAACTCAACGCTAGGTACGGGTCGGGTGTAAAGTAGAATGCGCACATCTAATTGTCTAGTTTACGGATTAATATCGCTTATCTATTATTTAAAATATCCTCCGATTGGTCAATAGCCTCGAATCGTGGAGATATTTAGGCGTTAAAACACTGTGTTTTGGGGAGTGAGGGCCGTCACGCGATGTCGAGTGGTTTATTGGTAATACTAAAATAGCACCCATTAAAATCTTCTCGTCGTGATTATCTGAAATAAATGCGGCTTTTTTTGGAATACAATTATGTATCTATAATATGGAACCATGAAGAAGACTATACACCTACGCTCATTGCACAAAAGGAAAAGTTTTAGAAGCGAAAGCCCCAATCTGACGAAGCAAAAGAAGAAACGGCAAAGACATCCCTTGGTGTGAATCAGCATCAGCCAACTGCCCGCCAAACAATATACCGATATTTCACCTTACCATGCATATTACTTGGTTATTCTTTATAATTATAAATTACACATGAGTTACAGCATCAACGCGTGCTCGTCGCCTGCCAATACATGCCCTGCCAATACACAGCGTAAAACTGCAGAACAGTGCGGATAAGGGCAACTTCCAGAAACGACCCCGTCGGTGCGAAATATAGTGTATGCTACTGACTGATAGAGGACGGCTGTGTAATAGGTGTCAAAAATGTAATGAACATTGAATTAAAAGTTAAGATAAATGTGTGTGTGCTTAGAGTCTTTGGTGTGTGACAGAGATCAAACGGAGTCTTTATGCGATTATGCCAATGAGGATGTAGGTGTCGAACTCTCCTCTTGTTTAGACTTTGGTGTGAGAAATAAAACACTTGGTTTATCTAAGATTTAAGTTTTTATTAAGCTTATTAAAATGTGTATTTTTCGTTAAAACCCATGTACCTATAGTATGTTGCATGGCAGCGATGGCTTAATGTGTGATACTGTTATTCCCTAGTTTTCCTAGAATTATCTTTTTTTATATATAGTAGATAAAAAATCGGATAAAAGTAAAAAGAGAATTAAATAAGATACAATACGATTATATTTCAAAAAATTTAAGACATGTCTAAGTGCCCGCGAGGGCCCAATGGCAAATAAAGAATTTTTATCTTTTATTATCACCTTAGTACCACATTTACGTCAACAAACATTCGTGCAATTTGATTTAACCTGCTTTGTGTGCTACCGCCAACAATTAGTTCATGCGAACTTGCGACGTCCGGCACCCACATACGTTGGTAGATGCAACGTGCCGTCGCTGTCATGGCTGCTCCGATCATTTCCGCCTCGGCTGCAGCGATCGTCCTCGCTATTCTCCGCCATCAGGAACAGAAACAGCTTGCACTCTCCGCCGCCGCGACACGTGTCACTTGACTTTCGCAAAATAACGCCTGAATCTGCTAACTAACAAACATTCATTCATTCCTATGAAGTTTTGAGAGTAGTTGAGAGTCCTTCTGGATTTTATTCAATGGAATGAAATCTGAGTTTGTTCTAAACGAGACAGGTACGAGGCTGTGTTTGGTCCGCATGGAGTTAAGAGAGTGAATAAAACAGTAAAGCTAATTCTAGGTGTATGTTGAATCCGTAACAAGGAATCAGGAAAGATTTCTTAGCAGCGGCATCTTCTCGCCCTGGTTTGCATGCGTGATTGTTAGAAGTCAATTTGGGAATTGGACTTTGAAAAAATGTTTAAAGGAAAAAAAGTTAATAAGGCGTTAAGATAACATGAACCGAAGGGTTACTTCGTCTTCATTTTTATCGCTATTTTATTTAAAGCTTTGAAAGCTCGCTACATCTCACCACTGTGTACATACACAAGAATCTTAGGGTACAAGAAAATACTTTTAACAACATCAGTATCTTTAAATCTAAAGGAATAAAGGCCAAATTTGGATGTCTTAAGAAAACCCTGACCGCAAAGTGACAAGATTAATCCGAGGTTCCGTAGTGGGTTTTATAAATAACGGAGATACTGTTATCTTATCTCGAACAGTATTTCTGAATTACCCAGAGTTATTCTCTGACTGCGAAAATGTCTAAGTTGACTTTTTCTTTTATTTAGCTGACAATGGGATGTAATTCTTTTTATAGTGCGTCGGGTGGCAAAGAAGTATAGGGCCTGCCTGCTGTGAAGAGGTTTTGTAAGGCCGTAGATCTTTAGATAGTTCACACTTTCAATTCTTGATTTGGTATTCGTATAGGTACGTTTTAAATTATACAACAAAAATACAATAAATGAATAGGCTTCTTCTTCCTTTGGTTATGCTTTTTCCTAATTCATTAGGACCTAAACGTCGCAACATGTCATTTTTGACATGGTGCGACTCCCGTCAGGCTTCCGCGACTCAAAGGGACAAGCAAGACCTTCCTAAGGTTAAACATACGTGTGTTGAAATATATTTTTTTAAATTTGTTAGTACTTTAAATTTAAGAGAGAAGAGTGCACCAAAGAAATCTGGAGAAGCACCTCCACCTCACAAAAAACCGCTGCCAAATAACAACTCTCTGGAGGGTCGTTGTATTCCTGCGTGTGAACGCGGTCACCAGTAAGCTTAGAATGAGCTTTGTTAGCAGCAGAGCTTGCCTCGCGCGAGCGATACATGTATTAAAGATCATAGACTAGGTAACCACTTTACCCTCCCGACATTGTATAAAAAAAACAACGTGCTCACACCAGGATTTGGACTGGGGACCGTCGGATAGAAGGTCGGAATCAGATAGCTCAGTGGATAAAGAATCGTATCCACTGATTCTGATCTTTTTACCATAAAAATAATAGTAATCAACCCCGCAGGGCAGCTTGTGGCGAGCTGTTGGTGCGTAACGACACCACGGGTACCCGAGTGCTTCAGAGAGTCGATCAGGGCCTTCATCGCCGGCGTGTCTTCGTCGGTCGGAGTGGAATTCCAAGAAGGCCCGCAGGACTCTCAGCTCTGGCTTGCCTTCATTGGCCGTCCGGAGAGGAGTCGATAGAGTATATTGCTCTAGCAGGTGATATGCTCTAGAGGTGGAAGTATTAAAGGGCAGCACACCTCTCGACACTCCTGAGTCACTCACATGTGCCCACGATGTTGCCCACGGCCAACTTTCTCTGGCATTTCGGGGGTCCGTCAGGTCAGGTATGATAGTTATGGCCATGTGGGAAGTACCACCACCTCACAGAAAACCACAGCCAAATAGCAACTACCTAGCTAGAGAGTTGTAGTGTTCCTGCGTGTGTGTGAGGTCACCAGTAAGCTCCTAAGGAGTAGTTGTGTTAGCAACAGAGGTGGCATCGCGCGAGTGATACGTAAACCTTAATATATTGCTAGTGTTCATAGACTACGGTAACCGCTTACATCAGGTGCGCCGTATGCTTGTATGCCTCCTGACGCTGTATATAAAAAAAGCGCAGCCATAACGGCCTCTGCTGTGAGTGAGCAATGTTTACCAGAGTTCCTTGAGCATTCGTTATAGTGGCA
Organism: Pyralis farinalis; assembly: GCA_947507595.1. Lineage (NCBI taxonomy): Eukaryota > Metazoa > Arthropoda > Insecta > Lepidoptera > Pyralidae > Pyralis > Pyralis farinalis. Next base: position 5,520,847 of record OX382260.1, read on the forward strand.
GAGAGACCGAGCCCCTCTATCATCTCATGTCCTTTAAATGATATGTTAAGAGAAAAAGTTAACGGCCCCGGTGGTCTAGTGGTTAGCAATGGCTGCTTTAATACCAAGGGTTTTCGTTTGATTTCCACACAAAACAAACATTTGTGTATTCGAACATGCCTTTTTTTTTTTGATCTGGTTGTTGGCTGTGTACCATATTATGTATGTTATAGCAAAAAAAAATATTTAGGTTTGTTTCTAAAATTATATCTAGACATTATATGTTGTACAGTTTAAATGTGGATATCTTCTCTTAACTTTGATTTATGGATATTCCTATAAGCCACATCACTTCCTAACTAATTTTTAAATTACCTACACAAAAAAGTTGTTTTGTTTACTCAACATAGACAATGTCCGATACGAACCTAGACACTGACATGACAAGGGCGGAAATCCTTTTGTTTATCTGCCGAATTGCGTGCATTGGTTCTGTGACCATACAGCATAGTGTAGTGTAATTGTAGTTTGTGTTAGTACCTACCTTAACTATTTTGGTGTTTTTTTTTATTAGTATGTATTGTAATAGTTGTATATTTTCTGTAATAGTTGTATATCATTGTATATTTTCGGTCCATGTCGTCACTCTTGACTTTCACTAAAAACCAGGGCTGGAAATTCTTTGTGAGTTCCTAGCATAGAACCCAGAGTGAGAGTTAGTTCTGACTTCACTTGTGTGTGTGTGTGTACAGACTTTACTGTAAAATTACTATGTGAAGTTGGAATAAATATATTTCTATTTCTCAGTTGTCTAGTAACCGTAGTGCAAGCTTTGCCTAATTTGGAATTAGAAGGCGCTGTGTTAATTACGTATTGGCTTTGATACATTAATTTTTGATGTTTATTTAAAATCGGGGTAAAGTTCTAACTTAATTTATCGTTTATATCCAAAATTTTATTACACATAGAATTTGTTTCAGTGGATTTCGGGCTGTGGCGCATCGCGACCGGTGGAGAGGAAAGCGCCGCCATTTTGAAATCATTTCCCATCATATAACTTCCTTCTAGTATAACTTATTTCCATATATCCATTATTGAAACGATACATTCACAACTTATTTTTTATATTTTATATCGATATATTATATGAGTGTAAATTAAAGAAAAATTTTGCGCTGGGATAACCATATAGTTAAGGATAAGGGGTAAGTAGCCAGTCTCGTTATCTATGGTTGCTAAGCTTGTTTGCAAGATTAAGTCATAAACAAGGACGGTCAAGGAGATGTGCTACTTTACCTGCACAGCATAACTAAGTTAATTAACGAAACTGCAGTAGTTAGAAACATGTCTTCATCTTTACTCAAACATAATCATAATCTTACTGCGACACTAAATGTACCTATTACAAGTGTACATAAGCTACGGTAACCGATTTAAGTCAAGTGGGCTGTCTACTTGTATGCCTCCCAACGTTGTATAAAAAACCAAATCAAATGTAACCTAAACGTGTAGTGTGAGAAAAATTCACCCCGTACCTTTCATCAATATAATAACACAGTTAACTATTCCTACGTTTATTTGTACAGGAAAATGTTTGGCAAAGAAACTTAATTATGCGGTTGGGGTTTTTAAAGATTTCTATGAAACTGTGCTCCTTAGTTACTTCTATATTTTTCTTTTTACCACTTCATAGACTTCGGATATAAATTATAGGAGAGAATTTCATAGACAGACGGACGGACAGAAGCCGGGACGGGTTGCTACTCGTAGTTACATATAGGTATTTATTATTATACCTAGTCCCGCCATAAGTTCTGTTACAAATGAATTTGCATTTATTTTTTATGTAGTAATGTACTCTTAATAAAACTTATATGTACATACTTACGGAAGTCTCAGCAAAAAAAAAAAAAAAAAAATGGTTCAATTCGAAATGGCCGGGTTTGGCTTTGATACAGGCCTTTAATCTGTCTGGCCACGAATCCATGGATTTACACACTGTTTCCATGGGAAATTAGCTACCGCTTGCTCCAGAGATTTCTTAGGAAACACAATGTCTACGTGTCGTTTCGAGCAGGCCATGTTCTCTAAAACTTAGCATAAATTGGTTTCGAGCTAAGCTCGGGTAGTTCGTGCCTTGTGACCAGGTGCAGAGTCCTACTAGAAAGTCCACGGTATATTTTTAAAAAGTGTATTTCAAAAAGGTTTCACAACACGTTACAACACAGTCTCTTGATACACTTTGGCTGAAGTCTTCACTCTTTTTCACAAAAATGAAGCTTTGTGACTCCTTGATAAGACACCCCCCTACAAACCGAGGATGACCACGTTGTACCTTTCCGACAACTTGGGCATCTTTTTTAGAACTGTATACGTACTGCGTGCGTGCACTTTGTCATTTTGATTGTTGTAGTGCTCGTCAATCCTGAAAAATGATTTCAACAGTAAAGAGGATATTTCTGTGCCTTTCACCGGCGTATCGCGAAAGAAGGCGTTTTGACTGATCCACTGTCTCTTCAACTGTAATGATTGATTTAGGGCATGTGTTGTATATCTACAATAAGCGCCGTGCTTCGGCTCTTGTTTTATTATACACGACAGAGTCCTAGCGAGAATCTTTAATACTCGCAATAAGATTTTTGTCTCCTGGTGGGGTTTCGACGAATTCTGGCTTTAACAGCATTAATCGTATTTATTTATTTTATTACATTACATGCAAGTTTACAGAGTATACTAACTTCAACGCACCAACAAGTCATACTAGTGCAATAGTTGCAGATTAAATTAAGTTAATTACAAACGACCACCAATCAGAACATTACTCGAAATAATTATGATAGATTATTATGTTAAATTACGATAGTGTCACAGATTACAATAGAATAAGAATATTGGGTCGCCAATTCAATTATCAACATCCTAAGTCAGCATCATATCAGTAATGCCATTAAATAAAATAAACAAAGAAAATTAAAATACAAATTATAATGTCACAAACAATTACTGTTAAGGAACCCAGCAGCTCCGTTGAGCAGTCTCTCAATACTGTCGGCAAACACATCCAAGTCCTCACAATGGGTGAGCATGTCGTCGATAAGTCGTATGGCGCATACCGTTGGCGCTTGGTCTGCGTACACTGTGCACGTGAGTGGTTTGGGAAGCCAACGCAGTCGGCGGCGTGGTGCAACTGCCCCAGAGGCCTATCGCGGGATGTGCGAAAGTACTAATAGACCAACTTTTTCAATGATCTGTGGTATGTCAATTTTGTGATGGAATACAGAAAGGAAACGCTTTATAAGAGTTCGTTTCCTCCTAAGTGAAACGTTTCGAGGTCCACCATACCGGAGACGAATAATGAGGGGACAAGAACTGGTAGTAACCATAGGTTCTCTTATAAAGCCAACGAGCAAACTTTCGCTGTATCTTCTCCACTAGCAGGCAATAAGTATTTGTCTTCACAAGGATCCCAATTTATCGGTCCGTACTCCAATTTGCTACGGACGTAGGCGTTATATAACACTTTAGCCACTGTCATGTTGTCAAACGCGGAAGCAGTTCTCATTATAAATCCTAATGTTTTATTAGCTGCTTTGCAGATTTCTGTATTAGTAGTTCTCAACGCGCAGTCGCCCAGATTTTTTTGTGGTCTTCAACAGAGGAAGTTTTGGTATATCTGTCGACGATATACGAACATACGGCTGATAGCTTTTGAAGTGTCTTGAATATGCCCGACGGCTCCATACCCACTTTGTGCAAGGCAATCACTGCAATCCTATTTTCTTTAACACCCCCATACCACATTGTAATTTGTTAATAAACACAAAAAAAATATGTTAAACGGCGGGTTTTTTTTTATTTATATATATGGCAATAGTGTTGCTACTTTATGCCAGTGTCAAAGTCTTCAGTATATGGTAATGATGATGAAAAAGTAATGGTCCCATTTGAAAATCTTAATTCTATGTTCCAGCGTCAGGAACTGTGCTGAAAAAATATTTGGGAAGGGTACCTAGATCCAATCAACACAGTTTAAATACCACCCGTAAAACGATAGTGATTTTTACAAGGTGTTCTTAATGAACTTATTCACGTCTTCCAAAAAGTACATAAACGTGTTATATTTGAGTTTTTTCATTACTGTATAATTTTACTAGCACTTATGTTACAAAATACTATAAAAATTGTCACACATAACTAATTTTATACTAAATTGTAAAAAATTAAAGTAAGTTAGGCGGGTTTGGCGGGCGTTCCAAATTCAAAATAATTAAACAGTTGAAAAAAGAAAATTTTCTATGTGACAGTATTTATGGCCAGTTATATAAATAATGTTGTGTAAGTACGAATGAATGCATGACGGAATACACTTTTATTCCCCACGAACTATAGACGTGCAATTCTCAAAGGCGCTGTAGGTACGTACTTCCGAAGTAACTTCAGGAATTATTCCTCTGAAGAAACAGGCTACTTTTAACTTCCGATGGACACGTCATCCCGTGGGACGAAACTTCGCAGATCGTGGGTTGAAAGAATATTTGTTTGTTCTTGTATCTACAAGTAACTTGAAATTATACATCTTTGTTTTCTTTCTAAATAAATAAGGTCACATCACAATTCAACTCTTTCTTTCCTATTTGTTGTTCTGCACCAGGAAACGGGATAGCTTGAGGAAGAAGGCTACCTCACGGTATCCCGTTTTCCGATGCATTAGGATTGGCGGGGTCCGCTATTTAAGCCTAAGGATTTGGCGAAAATACGTGTATTATTATACAACGTCGGGAGGAATACAAGCATACGGCCCACCCGATGTGAAGCAGTTACCGTAGCCTATTAAAGCTTGCAATACATTAGGTATCGCTCGGGCGATGTCGTCTCTGCTGCAAAAGCAGCAACTCCCTAGGAGCGTACTGGTGACCTCACTCACACGCAGGAGCACAACAACAATCTAGGGAGTTGTTATTTGGCTCTGGTTTTCTGTGAGGTGGTAGGTGTGAGACGGCCTGCTTTGATGTGCCCTACCTTTCTTAAAACATCCATACCATGACAAACAGACATGTTCATACACACAAATGTTTGTCTTGTGTGGTAATCGAACCCACTAGCGTTGGTGTCAAAGTCGCGTCATTCACGACTGCGCCACCGAGCTCGTCAAGATACGTATTTTGACATGGGTTACCGTCATCAGAACTCCGCAGCCTAGAGGGAAAACCATGCCTCTATCAGGTACACGTTACTAAGAGAGTTCTTTTGAAATATGATTTCTTGGACGTGCGGGGTTCGTCACGATGTCGTCCTTCATCGTCGAGCAAGTTATTATAATCAATGAACATAAGTCCGAAAACATGAATTTGCAGGTCCACTGACCAAATCTGATTTGAACCCGAGACCAGTCGGCCAAATAGGATGATTCCATATCCACTAGGCTATAACTGCTCTTTCTTTCCTAATTGTTCTTTTTATTAAACAATTACATACAATGCGAAAGTTGAAGGGTGCAAGAACCGTATCTTATGGCGCTCGGTTCTCTCTGTCTAACACGTAAGGGACCTGGCGTGAAGATGTACATACATACAAATCATTACCACTTTGATTGGTTTGAGAAATTGGGACAGAGCTTCTTGTCCAAAATATCTCAAGACGAGAGTCTTCGACGAATGTGTGTTGCCAGAGTTGACTCTCGAGAATTTGAACTTGCTATACTTATGAGATTAACCAGCAGCAACTCTATTTTTTGATTCCTGAATCGTGAAGATCTCTTCTGCATGTAGTCATTGTGGGTGCCTCAGGCTATTACCGATACAGGATTGCTTTATTATTTGCGGTTTTTGAAGTTATTTTGCAGCTTTCGGGAAAAATGATAAAAGTGTTTTTTTACGAGGCGCGCACACCGTTATCTAAAATCCACACCACGAAGTTGGAATGTACATGTCTCTTAAGTTTTCGTGACTGAGTTCAAGGTACCTAGTTATTCAAATACTTATTTATGGAAAAATATATATAATAAAATATATATGTCGCAGGATAATCGGAAAAAAGGATCTTTGCGATAATCCTAGGACAATTGCAAATGAGCGGATAATAGGAAAACATAACCTAATCTAATCTAAAACAGGTCGGATTTTGCAATTATCCTGAAAATATCTGGAAACCTGTAAATGAGTACATACATTAATTTAAAAAAGAACAAAATCTGATCTGATAGTGAGGTGGGTAAGAGCCGAGTCATGTGACAGTCGGTTCTCTCTGCCTAACCCCCAAAGGACTTGGCGTGAAGTATGTACATACATACTAAGAACTTCTGGGTTTCAGAGTCCTATCAGGGTTTATCTCCTTTAATCTTAAAAAGCACAGTTCCTGAAATTTTTCGATGCGAACTATAATATTATTAACACAATACGATTATATAATTTTTTATTTCAATCCCGATAACACGATATCCACTGTTCTTGAAAACGAGCTTTCTTGCTTCTAGTCCAAATGGTATTTTATTCGTAAACGCCATTGTAGGTGCTCGCTTCTGCAAAATTTGGCATGTCTAGAACTAAAAACAGTGGTCGATCGAAACATTAGGTATTAATGTAAGTATGTATGTACAACTTTAACCAGGTCCATTGCGGGATAAGCAGTAAGAACTGGGCGCCGTAACGGTTTATCGTTACCACCTAACATAAATGAATATTAACTCATCTAAAAATGCCTCAACAAACCAATCTAGTGGGTGTAAAGCACACCACACAGTATTGCACTATTGACTACTTTACCACTACATACCGCTAGATGTCGCTCCGGCGAAAATAACCAGTTAATATCGGAATTCTAAATTTATCAAATTACCTAAAAGAATATACAATTCTAACATTCACGCACAACTGTCACGTTGGAACTGCGTCTCCGCCACGCCGTTAAGAAGAACGAGTGAAGTGTCTCGAGAACAAAGGTAGCGGAAACCACAGCCTCACACACGACCCCTTGTAATTTTATTCTTCCTTTAATAAATCGTCGTCGGTGTTTACATTGTGTATTTTCTACTTCTCCACCTCTTGTAAATACCGGCCTATCTTGCTTCAAGGGCACCTATTGCTAAATCACGAACAATTTGGCCGTGATAGGAAGTACGAGTATTTTGTCTTGGAAGACGCTTCTCTTTGTGTACTGTACAACTTGTATCATAGGGAGTGTTCGGAGGAGCTGTTCAACTTAATATCAGCCGCTGAGTTCCAATATCGGACCACTCGCCACAAACTAAAATTTCACTCCACCACCATTTTGATGAGAGGCAATCCACTACAGTACACTTTTTGAGGCATTTTCTACCGCGTACGGTGAAATTGTGGAATAAAATACCCTCAGCGGTATTCCCAAGCAAATACGACATGGGTGCCTTCAAGAAAAGTGCCTATGTATGTATATATTTTCACGCCAGGTCCCATGCGGGGTAGGCAGAGAGAACCCCACGTGAGCAGCCAGGGCAGCGTCGGCATGTTGCATCTACTAACGGTAGTGGGTGGGTGCCGGCCGGCGCTAGGCCACATGAACTAATTGGTGGTGGAAGCACACAAAACAGGTTAGATCACATTGCATGTAGATTTGATTTTCGCAAAATAATGCCTGAATCTATTAACGTATTTATTCTATTTTCATGCTCTCTCAGCAATACTCAGCTTGCACTTTTATAAGTCGGAGTTGGGATTAGCATGGCGTTGCGTACAACAAGCTTCTGGTTGAGGTTTCGGCTGATTAGAAGTTTGCTAAACGCTCCATTCACGCTATTCCCTGCACTCACTCAAATCTCTGAGGCTATCGTCAGATTTTAAATTTATTTGCATTTAATGGTCTAATTCTTGAGGACACTATTCAGCATCACGATATGGCCCTTAAAGGTTAAGGTATAAGCCGAGTAAAAAGAAAGAAAGCAGAAGGACCTGTTCTCATGGGATACCGGGATACACACAGCCGAAGTTGCGTATTACAGACAGTTGGATGTAAACTTGCTTATCAAGAACAGGCTATTTTTATTGTCATTGAATTTTTTCATAAGGACTTCACCGCTGAACCGCAAGCTCCTATCTATCAGGCTTTTGCGGTTTCATAGCTGGTTGATTCAGCCCAAACCCTGTTTCAGTCTTATATTAAAAGAAATGTTCCATAACATTTTGACGAGCTTGGTGGCGCAGTCGTGAATGACGCGTCTTTGACACCAACGCTCGTGGGTTCGTTTCCCATATAAGACAAACATTTGGGTGCATGAACATGTCTGTTTGTCTTGGTGTGGGTGTTTTAAGAGAGGTAAGGCACATCAAAGCAGGCCGTTTAAGGAAGTACCTCCACCTCACAGAAAACCGCACGCAAATAACAACTACCTAGAGAGTTGTTGTGTTCCTGCGTGTGAGTGAGGTCACCGGTAAACTCCTAAGGGGGTGCTGTGTTAGCAGCAGAGAAGGCGTCGCGCGAATGATACTTAATGTATTACAAGCGTTCATAAGCTACGGTAGCCGGGCCTTATGCCTTTACCTTTGTTTCTCCTTCCGACGATGCACAAAAAAAAACATTCTTTGATATTTCGGTAAACTACTTCATTAATCGTTCAACGACTCTCCGAACAGCCAATTCACTTTAATCTTCACACTGCAAGCTAAATTGAGCGCGCGATTAACATAAATCATATGGTAATATCGTAAATCGATTTATAAATCGATTCTGTTGAATGTTGATATTTTTCGATCGATATAGTAATTCATTTTTACGAGCTTGGATTGCCATAATTTTGTATCAAAATGAGTCTTATCTGTATAAAATGGCAATACTGTGGTGTACATTTACTTTAGTGTTGCAAAACTATCGATAGTTGATAGGCTTGTCTTACGTTAACATGCGACATGCGAGGTTTTCTCACTATGTTTTTCTACACACCAAGCAAGGGATAATTTTCCAAATATGCACGTAAATCCGAAACCTCGAATTTAGTGGTACATTATTGCACAAGGATTCGAGCTACAGCTCAGTCGGTAAATAAGCTGGTTCTTTATCTATTATACTATAAATAGGCAATACTGTCAATACTATTGAACGCAAAACTAGCGATAATATCGAGAATGCCGATATTATGTAGCGATATTATCGACGGATTGTAATCACTATTAGGTTCGATAGTGGACTAACGATATCAACACTAATCCACTTAAACTTTTTGCCTCTTTTTGCCGGAAATTTGACAGTGAAGTAGCGAATCTTATAATTTTTTTTTTAATAAACTGTTCGTTTCATTATTCGGGATAAGGTGTTGCGGGTTGCTATAACTTAATGATATTAATGATCTCTAAAAATTTGCCATAAGAAATAATAATGTATTTTGGTTTTTGAAGTATATTCATTTCGACGTGGAGTTATGTGACCTAGATATAATATAATAGGAAATGTAATAATCGCATTCCTTTGATGACGCGCCAATCTGTTTATATAATATTACTGAATTTCTCTATAAAAGGTAAATATTGAAATATTTTACTTTTTTAAATTGTAAATGATACGTACTATTTATAAAGATCTACAAATGACATTATAGTGCTTATAGACAATTTGATCTAAACTACTTTGTGTGCTACCGCTACCGATTAGTAAATGTGTACTTGTGCCGGCCGGCACACACACACACACACACTACCGTTAGTAGATGTAGGCCGCCGCTGCCATGGCTGCCCCGGTCGTCTCTGCCCTGGCTGCTGCGGTCGTCTCTGCGAGTGTCCGCTATCTGAAATATGGACCGCATGCACCTGCCACCATTGCTGCCCTGGCTGCTGTGGTCGTTTTTGCGATACGTATTTCGCCTCTTCAGGAGGCATTCTCAAGCGCTGTAGATGTTAGTTGTTAGAATAACATGCTACGAATGATGGTGCTTGTGGCCATTATACATAATATCACAAATTATTGCGATTATACTGCGTCCATTCTGTTAAGCTACTTTTGACAGATCATTCTATCTCTTTCGGTTTGAGAGATACGCAACACTTGATAGTTACCTGTCTCTTTCTGACTGGTTAAGATAAAAGATAAAAATAAAAATCATTTATTTGCCATCAGCCCTTCACGGGCACTTAGACACGTCTTACATTCTTTACATCAAATCATATATGTTATTAATTTTTCATATCTTTAATCCCTCTTTTTTAATTTACCAGCATTTCGAAAATGGTCATTGGCGAAGAAATGCCAAAGAAACTTGCCAATATACATAGGTCTTTTTTTTTCAAATTCTCAATTTATATTACAATAAATGTATGTGAGTGTACATATAGTGATATCAAGTGGTAAAATTAAAGATATATTAATACACGTGCTGAATCATTTCCAAACATCTGTGTCAGTCAGATATTCATCGATTATGTAATAACCCTTCTTACATAGAGTATTTTTGATGTGCCTTTTGAACATATTGTCAGGCAAGGACAGAATTGTTTCAGGTAATTTATTATAGAATCGAATACAATTTGTAACAAAATATCTATTAGTCTTAGCAAGCCAATGTACGCTATGCAATCTATTCCTGCTTCTAAGATTGTAACAAAATTTTGAAAACGATTCAATATTTTATTTGTAATTTTACGAGCATACATTATGTTTTCATAAATATACTGAGAGGTAATAGTGAGGATATTTATTTGTTTAAATTAGTAAATCCCTGGAGCCAGTGTTATAAATAGAGCGGATGGCTCTCTTTTGAAAAAAAGAAAATATGTTTATTGGGCACTTTTACAATTATTTGGAGTTTTCCAATACAATATATTAAAAAAATAATAAAAATTACTTAAAGACTATAAAAATTGCGCGCCCAAACAGGCCTCCAGTCAGCATAAGTCGCGGCACAAGCACCGCGACGCTGGTATTCTGTGGATACCTTTACAAAGTGGACAGAGGCGTCTGACGCCGTGCAAACTAAATTATTCAAACATTACATTGCTTTTAATTAAATAATAAAATACCGTAAATTTAAAAATTAAAATATAATAAATGTAATAAAATAATCATGAGAATAAATAAATATATAAATACATAAAAAATAATTGGATAAATAAAAATAATTGGATAAATATAGTAATTATTATTTCTATTCGGATTTTTGCAATTTCATTAAATATTTTTTATACTTATTTTTAAAAGAAAAACAGAAAAATAGTGTCAATATCAGTCGCCTTTCCCCACAGCAGTATGTAATACGTCTCGTGAACTCTACGGTCCTTCCATCTCGTGTTTTGGTTTAAACCCCCGAGAGCTATTAGCTCGAACCTCATAATCGATTTCAGTGCCTAGATGATTGTTCTACACCGGATGATACCAACCGCAAGTTCGTGCAAACTGTCCATGCAATGGCAGATTAATAAAAAAAACCCCTATCAGCTTTCAAGTCATACGCAGAATCTCATGCAGGTCAGACACGAATTATGGTGAGAGAGAGAGAGAGTATGGCTTCAACTCACACGCACATATGACAGGCGGCTTGATAGGCAGATCTCATATATATATATATATATATATATATATATATATATATATATATAAATACGAGTATAATGCATACTTTATGGCGAAACATACGCCAATAAAATTCGTATTAAAGAGGCGACGGAGCAAAATCATGGCCCCAAAGTGGCCATGGGGCCCATGGCCACTTCGCATGACAGACATGTCTGTTGGTTTTAGGGAGGTGGAAAAGTTCTATGGACAGTTATCTATACGCATCATCTTTACAGCTAGTCAACAGTGCCTTTAACGATCCGAAAGCTAAATTAACCCGACAATTTACCGAAAATGTCCCGGACATCGGTTTGTACTGTAAATACATCAACGCCTGAAGACTAAAGTCTTCGAACAGTGTGTATAGCCAATGACAACATACGGAACTGAGAAGTGTACTGGGAAGGCAGGGTCAATCAGCGTGCAATGAAAAGGACTATGCTCGGGTTTTCTCTGCTTATCTTCTGCTTAAGCCAAGGAGTTAGCAAGCTGAATGAACGACTAAAGCGACAACCACTGGGGAAAAAAAGTAATAAGTACACGCCATGAGATGCCATGCTCCCTAGATGGAACAAAGACCTCAAAAATCGAATCGATGGATATAGGTGGCTCGGGATCGAGGCGAGTGATTCTCTAAAGGGAAAGAATATGTACAACAATGGGTTAATACGGGCTGAAATCTATTATTACGGGTTACAAACCCAAAGCAATAGAGTAACACCCTTTTAACGTCTACGTATAAGAAATAATAAATACTGCCACCTTTGTAAATTCACTCGGAGAACTCGTTAATATGTCAATTTTCTCTGCTATTTTATTGAGGGTGATCAGAGCGCGTGTCAGCGGGGCTTTATTTTGTAGGTTGGTCCGCCCGCGAGCCACTGCCAGTACGTGCGGCCGGCGACGATGCCACACGTACCTGTCAGAGACACTCAAATTCGCCAAACTGAGTAATTCTGAGTTACAGATTTTACCTCTGAGCAGTTTGTACAAATGATGATTTGAATGATCATGTAGGTTTCCATTTTCCCCTTTTGAGTCGGAATCCTTAACACGGTCTTAATTCAAAATTCTATTCACAGAATTTCCCAAGTAATTCTTCGCCACAAACTCGCCGCCGTCAACTTTAACTTCTGTGGAAGTTGTGGTTCTATTTGTTGAAAGTTATTTATAGGTCCCGTGTGGGCGATAACATACGTATCATGTGAATGTTTGTTTCTCGCGGTTTATACCTGCCTATGTACATACATACGAAGTTAGTTTGTTAGATTGTTTGTACGTAACAGGTTATCTTTGGATCTGACGCCGGCAATATTCAGTATACTACTTTGTCCTGGTTTCCTATATATTTTTATTTCTGATTTATCTCGAGTTTCTTCATGCTCGGAGGGCACGTTAAACCGTCGGTCCCGATTGTTGTCGATAGATGACAGTCGTTGAGCTAAGTCAGTGGCCCTCGGGCGGCTTGAAAACCCTGGCCTCCGCCAATTCGCATTTAAGCAGCGTGACGGAGTATGCTCTAAACCCCTTCGGTTGAAGGGAGACCCGTATCCCTGCAGTGGGCAGAGTAAGGGTTGATGTGATGTGATAAAAATACAAATTGGAAAACGAAAAAGAAGAATGACAATGATTACAAATTATCTCTGTACGCACGTACGTAAACTAATCCGTTAACCAAATTATGTTTCACAATTTTTCTTCATCAGTAGTCTGAATATGAGTAAGCGGTTAAGAATTAAATCAGTAGTCGTTTGGGTTAAACATTTCAATATTCGTCTCGGAATCGACAAGTTATCCGTCAAAATTTAAGAAATCTGTGTTAATACTTTTCGTAACCGTCTATGTAGCAAATATGGGTTTCCGAAGCATTCATATAGAATGTGAATACGGTCACATTGCTTCGAACTTTAAAATTTGGTCGGTACCTACGTTTCGAAACCACTAACTTTTTCAAGGCATCGCAATTAAAGCAAGGGGTGTATACCCATACAGCATAGTTTTACGCTAAAATAAATTTAGAAGATTTATGTACTTAAAGCAGTAATAGCTTAGTGGATAAATAACCATCTATCATCTAATCAATTTGTCCGGGTTCGGATTCCGGTGTGTGCATTTATCACTAAATCCTTATTGATGTGCATATATGTGTTTATCATTTGCTCGGCGGTGGCAACAACGTAAGGATACGCGCACCTCCAAGAAATTTAATTTTGTGTCGTGTGACCTAATCGAAGAAAGGTGTGGTTTTCCCTATGGGTTGTCAGTTATTTATTGATTTCATTCTCGGGTTATTGTATTATTGTCCGTATTTGTATTATTATAATAAATAAATATAAATAAATATTGCCGGACAAATTACACAGCGCCACCTAGCCCCAAAGCAAGCGAAGCTTGTGTTATGGGTACTAGACAACTGATAAACATACGTAAATACATTTTTTTTGTAAATACATACTTATTATACATAGAAAATTCCCAGACCAATACAAACAGACATGTTCATGCACACAAATGTTTGTACTGTGTGGGAATCGAACCCACGAGCGTTGGTGTCAAAGTAGCGTAACAGCGCGTTTCACCACTGCGCCACCGAGCTTGTCATTATTATTTTACGAGTTTAGAGGGTCTGTATTCATCGTTTATTTTATTTGTTACTGGAAAACTAATTTAAGGCAATTTTCGAATTTCCATTGATTTTTCTTTTCATAATTTTTTATTTCAAAATGAATTTCCTTGGGTATGAACGTAAATATAGATCAGATAAAAGGAAATTTTATTTTGATAAGGTACAACTTGTTACGGAGATATACATTTTAATGGCCACTTTCGTTTAAATATTAATCTTTGAATATCATTTTAAATATCCAATTACGTAATGGATATACAACGCGGAGGTAGAAGGATAACGTATCACGAACCCTAGAAACCGGCGAGCGTGCATGAGAAGCTAATGTTAAAGAAGAGAGTGAGGTGAGTGTGGACCTTGTCATGTGGCCCTGGGTTCTTTCTGACTACGCCGCAAGGAATTTGACGTGAGGTTATATATTGATACTAGCTGCTGCCCGCGGCTCCGCCCGCGTGGAGTGAAATAACGTAGTCTATGTGTTAATCCAGATCATAATCTATCTACGTGCCAAATTTCATTCAAATCCGTTCAGCCGTTTAAGCGTGAAAGAGCAACAAACATTAGTAGGATTAATAGTCATGGCTCATAATCACGAGGTTTATTCCAAGGTGAATAAGATCACCAAAATACTTCTCAAAAGTCCGATACTCCTCGTCTAACAAACGTGCATAGGCTACTCTGTAGTTACTTCCTTACATATGGCGTGCTGTATAGTTCTTTTCCACTTAACGTACTCGTAGAATTAAAAATATTGTGGGATTTTATTAACGTTAAAAGTAACATAAAGTATTAAAACAATTTCGAGTTAAGAAGTCACATTTATTATCTCCAAAAGAATTTTACATCACAAGAAACAAAATACTCCCTTAAATTATTACACTCGCGTTGTTATTAAAAAGTGAAAAATTAAAGCGTTTAGGGGAAAATAT
Source organism: Pyralis farinalis (assembly GCA_947507595.1). Lineage (NCBI taxonomy): Eukaryota > Metazoa > Arthropoda > Insecta > Lepidoptera > Pyralidae > Pyralis > Pyralis farinalis. The sequence goes on from OX382260.1 coordinate 5,535,889, forward strand.
GTACTCCTTACAGTCACCAACAAAAGTCTCTGAATAACATTTTGATTTATGAATAAGCTCCTATTTATGTATTTTGATTTATGTTCATTTAGGGTTAGTGAATAAGAATAAATTATAACAGCATGTCCCTGAAATCCATTTTTCCACAAGCGCCCATAATCAATCCATTGCTGAGATACTGATCTAACATTTAGCGAATGGATTTAGAGCATACTGTGCCACAGACTCCGCTTGCTTTCCGGAGGTCAGTTTTTAAACCGTTCTAAAAACTACTGACTTAGCAAATGTCATATATCGACAGCCGGAGCCAAGACTTAGTAGTACTTTCCGCAGTACAAATGAGTTTCAAATAAACTAAACCATTCATTTATATCGAGTCGATAAACGATGCACTTTTTTTTGGATATTTTTTTTTGTTCTAAACAAATAATGTATTAAAAAGTGATACCTACTGAGGTTTACATTTTTAAATAGTGATGCAGTGCCATTCTACTCGATACAAAAGTTAAAAGATTTTCATAAATTTCTTTGTACCTCTGCTATACGCACGCAAAAGTTACATAAAGGAAATCTATTCAATTTTGATGTAATTTTACCACTTTTGATATTCAGAGGGCAAAATGTCAGTAGTAATAAACGATAAACCAAATACAGAAATCTTGAAGAGCAGGTAACGAGCGTGTTGGTGACTTGGGTTTAGCCGTTCGCATTATTTAATACTTTGATGATTCAATTTATTGCGCAATCGGGAGAGAATCGTAATGAGATTTAAGTCTATATACGTCATTCCGAGAATAGATATTGTGTAAGCAACACCAAGTACTAATAATTTTTGTGTTTCCGCTAAAGTGTGTAGGCAGCAACAAGATTACTGCCACCGTGAACTTGTGTTGATCATTTGTTGATCATTTGTTAACACCTACGTACTGTGATAAAATAGGTGGCGGTGTTAGTCGCTATATAACGGAAACAATTTTCTATACGACAATTTCGCAATGAATTTGATGTTAGGTAAGTATGTTGGTGACTGTACTAAAAATATTGTACCATTCCTGGCATTTATATTGGCACATCAAGGTAACGGTGTTAGTTACTGCTACAGAATTACTTTCTTATAATTCGATGCCCCTATTTAAATGCTAAGTATAGTACTTACAAAAAAGTACTAATATTCATTATATTATTAAAAAAAAAAAAAATTATTCATTGTTTTGACATATTTTCATGATTTTAATTTAAAAAAGAAAATAATACTTTTTATTATTATTTCTTATTCTTTATTGATATTGGATTGAGATTTGAGTTTTTATAAATATATGATATTTATTAATTCGTTGTAATTTTATCATATAAATACAATGCAGTTACAATACAAATTATCTCAATTATATTATGTTGTCTCTTATTAAATAATAAAAAAAAATAAAGGCTTCTAAACAATATTTAAGTGACATATTCTTTATTTAAGAATGAAAAGTAATTATAACAAAAAATGAAAAAAAAAACGATTTTAATGTTTTATTCAAAAATATCTCACTCCAATGTCAAATGTTGTTTTAAAATCAACTGTCAGCGGGGTTATAATTATTTATCACATTAATATATTTTACATTTTATTATTTACATTCATATAATTTTAACTCTCAGCAATTTTTTTGCATTAACAATCGAAGTAATGTATAAAAATTTTAAATGTGCCCGGTTGTATTTTTTGTATATATACCAATTATTTTGGAACATTTTTTTTTAATACAAATTATCTAAATATATAATGCAACTGGTACCAGGGAAGTCAACGATAGTAATAATTAAAATAATGTTGTAAATAGGCCGTCTTGATTAATTTTTATTTAAAAAAAAAGCATAGGAAATTGATATTGACAAAAAATAGATTGCAATTTTTATATTTATTTCGCATATTTCAGTGTACGATAAAACATGTATTATTTATTAATTTATCTCTAAAAACATAGATCCCTGGATTGACCTCTGCGGGGTATAGATCAATATGTTAAGGCTCATTCCAAAAAACTTACATAAAGTCGTACGCGCTCTGTGACCCGCTCCAGAGCCCGATTCTGTCGCAGCAATTGAATACTATGGCTCGGCGGGTATTGGGTATACTATTATTTAATTTATTGTTGACTATCAAAGAAGAAAATTAGGATAAAAATATTACAGCGAATCATACACTGAGAGTGCTGTGTATTACTTAGATAACGCCTTTATATTATCATTTAGCAATTGGCAATATTTCTATTATGGAAAATAGCCTTCGCTAAATAATATGCGAGATATTTCAATATATTTTTATTGTTAAGTCAAAACAACGCGTTATTTTTTCTACAATAGAAAAAAAAACTGTCGGGCACTCAACTTGCAAACAATTTTATAAATATTTTGAGATGTATTATTTACACATTTCTTATAGATTTATAATTTAGTAGAATATTTATCGTCCACACAGTTTCAGCAATTCAAGATTTTTTTAATTTTAAATTAAATTTTACCCCATTTTTAATAACGTAAAAGCTCGACTTTTCATAACATCATAGGTTAAATATATTTAATTATATTTTACGTATACCTTAAGCTACATTTGTAACTAGTATGGCAACTCTTTGTATAACATACTTAAATTTTATTTATGTACAATATCTACATTACAAATGTATGTCAATTTACATATAAACTACGTAATAGTCTGTGTGTACCATTTATTTTCACATTAAAATAAATACACATAATTTGATTTATTAAATCTCTAAATTAAGAACGTCGTAGTAGTGTTTATTCATAATGACAACGGATAAAGATAAAAAATATACACAGGTAATAAGAAACAAATTATCAGCACTTTCTTATTATTCGACATATTTAAAAAATATAAAAAGAGCATGGATTTGTTTACGACATATAAAATTTAGTAATCATATTTTATTTCGAGATATTCAAAATAAATTTTCGAGAACTAAGATTCTAAACGTACAGTCCCCATCAAAAATTATATGAATTTATTTATCTACGAACATCTCATATTTTACATTACAAATTCAGTCTTATACATCTTACAGAAGATGTAGTGTCGGAACTAACCATTGTCTAATCAAAAATTGACATTCACGCACTTATTGTAAAACACTAACACAATTGTCAAATTGATACAATTTACTGGCAAATCAATTTATTGTAGTGGCAGTGACTCTTAAATTCACATTATTTTAAAATATCTAATTTATATTGATATCGTGGCTACTGAATGTTAAACTTGTACATAATTATTAACATAGTTCTGTGACCAAATTATACACAGCAGAGCACGAAATGTTAAATTCAGATATCTGTGTTATACACATATATAAGCATATCTAACAGATAAGTTAGTACCTATTATTTTTATAACCATTATTTTAGGCATGTATGGTGTTATAGCATGTATAGTACTATAGTATAGTACACTGAACTCCTTTTTTCTGGCCAGACCTTATTTTTTATCTCGTTAGTTATTTTATCTATAGATGAAATGTCTACGTAGATACTGGCACTACGTCTGTACCCACTAACATTTAGGATTTATTAAGATAACATTTTATCTATCGATAAAATTTAATTGTCACAATACAAAACTAGCTCTACTCAGACAAAGGTGAATTCAACTGTAAACTTGACTTTATTACTTGGCTGCCCAGACTGAGTATCCCACATGAAAACGTAGATAATATACAAATAGAATAACATATCGCCTATGATTATAGTTAGACTATCCTCGGTATTTTTTTTTGTCACACATATATGGCCATTCTGTGTATATGCTATCTGTATCCATTTTTTTTGTCAAATTTAAATGCTCTATTTAGATAGCCTCTTCACAATATCAAAATTGATGACATGAATCCTTTGAAGATTGAATAAATTTTAACGGTGACCATTTCTAAGTAAATAATTAACCTGTCTTTGAAGAAACAATAACATGGTTTCTTATTCCTTATTTACTTTTGGATTCTTCGGTCTGGAACACTTTGAACGTTAATTAATTCTCTTATATTTATCAGTTTTTCTAATTACTAATTAAGAACATAATCTTGTTAAAGTTTATTTTTTTTTATGCTATGTTCAGTAGTGCTCAATGAACTCTATTGACTTTATTGACTATTGACTTTTTGGCGACTTTTAAATCACCTAATAGTAGTATGCTAGTATTTATGTGTATAACACGTCTGATAAAATCGATATAAGCACCGTACCAAGTAAAATTAATACTAACACGAATTAAATAGAAAATAAAATTACAATTACATTTTAAAATACTACAAATTAATTGTCATTCCTTAATCAACCCTGTTGATTTAAAAAAAAACTAATGCACATTTAGAAAACTAAAATCTCGTCATTAAAATAAAAATTAATATTGATAATAATTTAGAATTATATGATAAACAATATGATAAGAAAATTTCACAATCGACACAAGACGGACGGGTCCAAAAATAACTTGCATTTTCTCACACTTAACATAGTTTACACTGTCATGTCAACGTCAAATGTCAAAATGACATTTAGACGTGTTTATTTACACTTCATCCGCATTCTTGATTAGCAATTTTGACATGTTCTAAATTGGTTTCCGTTGATTTGGTTGCACTATTTTTCAATTCGCAGTGAGTTTGTGTCGCGGAATTTCCTGAAATAAAATTAACAATTAGCAAACACGTTTCGTTCCATTTTACTAAAAGCATATATTATCGTGAAACTGTAAAGCTGCATCCCGCGCATATTCCGTTGCAACCATCTTTTTTATATTCTTTCTTTTTTCTCGTCTTGTAAGGATCGTACCGTGATGTTGAATAGCCTAATAACCTTCCTCAAGAATTGGGCTCTCAAATGCAAACAGATCGTTTTGTAATCCGACTGCTAGTTCCAGAGGTTTACGAGCAAACAAACTCGTCCACTTTATATATTGGTATAGATAATCTACTCCTACTCTAAGTAGTATAGGTATGCCTAATCTAGCGATACCTAAAATCATCATGTTAATAAAATCATAAATTTTATTAACATGTTATGAAAAAGTGTACAAAAATTTCAGAAGTGTACAAACAATGATACAAAATATTACAATTAATAATATAAAAATTACCAGGCTAAAAAATTAAAATGCTACTATGACTAACATTTAGCTAAAATATTGATATAATTGATAAATTATATAAAATTAAATATTAAAATAGAACGCAAAATGTCTGATCATTAAATTAAATTCTCAAAGATTGAGAGGACACTTTAATTAGCTCATTTCCCACGGCCTATGTACTTAACATATGATAAATAGACTCAAAATGGTGCCTTTTTAGAACGAGATCAGCATTGCCCGCAAGATAAATTATCTTCACATTTATCGTGATACGTAGGGCGCTCTGAAATATTTGTTACGCAAAATGAAACAATTCTAAGGCTCCCTAGGGACCTAAAACGCTAGGAAAGAGAATTCATCTAAAAGAGAATATGAGAAGACATGTAAAAAAGAATACAAGAGGAAGAATAACGAAACAGATTTATACAATACCAAAGTAGAAGAATGTAAGTGCTCACCTACCGCAACCAAATAAGTTACGGGTTATCAGAAGGTTGTTTCAGGAGCCCTAGAAACAGGCGAATGTGCATGAAAAGAGGTGTGAATGTTAAAGCGAGCGAGGTGTGTAAGGATCGTGTCACAGTGTCTCTCTGCCTACCCCGCAAGTGACCTGGCGCAAAGATGCAGATATGTAGAATAAAACAAGTCAAGAGATAAAAATTGTGAATGGGCATTGGAAAACGAGAACAGAACTACAAAATTGCGGCAGGTAAGAAGTAAGGGTAAAATTAATTATTACATCTTTCCCCCTCGTGGTTCCGTTTGTATAATCCTATTTGAAGATCAAAGAGTATTATATATTAGTGCTCCTTATGTTCAAAGATATAATATCGTCAAAAAATATAATAAATTATTCTAAGTTACGCAAAATTTTCAGGGCACACTATATATTAACGCGAAATATAACATTTTTTTACAAGACGTCGTGAGGCCTACAAGCATACGGCCCACCTGAGGTAAAGCTGTTACCGTAGCCTATTAGCTACCTCTGCTGCTATCACAGCAACTCCTTAGGAGCTTACTGGTGGCCTCATTCACACGCAGGAACACAACACCCCTCTCGGGAGTTGTTATTTGCCTGCGGTTTTCTGTGAGGTGGAGGTACTTTCCCAGATGTGCTGCTTTGATGCGCCCTACCTCTCTTAAAACATCCAAGCCATCACAAACAGATATATTCATGCACACAAATGTTCGTCTTGTGTGGAAATCAAACCCATGAGCGTTGGTGTCAAAGTGGCCTCATTCACGACTGAGCCACCGAGCTCGTCAAACTATATATAACAAATAACTATCTATAACTTCACGCCAAATCCCTTGCGGGGTAGGCAGAGAGAACCGAGCGCCACATGACTCGATCCTTACAAACCTCACTCGCCTATTCATTCATTTCACATTCAACATTAATTGCTCTTCTTACACACGCTTGCTGGTTTCTATGGCTCGATCGTGTCTTATCAGAAGGGGATTTCAGGCATCACCTTCTGATAAAACACGATCAATTCGGTCACGGTAGGTAATTCTTGGCCTTCCTCGGCTACGACATCCTTCTACTTGCGCATTGTATATCTGTTTCGTAATTCTTTCTTCCTGCATTCTTTCTACATGTCCAAACCAACGGAGCATACCTCTTCTTACACCGATACTCTCATTCAGACCAACTCTGTTTCATCATCATTGCGAATACGGTCTCCAAGCGTCGCCACAAATTTTGCTCAACGCAAATAACAATAGGCTAAATAATATATATAATATAGGTATAGTTATAATTTTATATCTTTATATATATTCTACTGTATGTGTATATGTTATGCTAACTGTTAACTAAACTCTTCCTAAGACGAATGGACGATTTAGATGATTTTTTATGATGTATACCATATGTGGGCAACACCCGGCCCGCTGTAAGGTGTGATCCGGCCCGCGAGACTTTTTGAAAAAACCCAATTAAAAAAAAATTAAGTATACTACTATATATACTCACGGAATTTACTTATATATATGCAGTACTTTTAAACGCGGCCCGCGAACGTATTTGAACGTAAAGTTTGGCCCACAACATGTCAAAGGTTGCCCATACATATGTATATGAATGGGTCGCTAAATTGTATAGATTCAAAAATGGTGGTCGCAAAAGGTGGCGCTGCAATTGCGTTCTAGGATTTATTTTTATTTTTGGGCAAGATAATGTCTGTTCTTTCTGCCTTGTTATTATTATATTTTTAAGCCAAATCCCTTGCCGGGTAGGCAGAGGGGACCGAGCGCCACGTGACTCGATCCTTACATATCTCACTCGCTTTCTTTAACGTTAATTGCTCTTATCATTCACGCTCGCCGGTTTTTAGGGCTCCTGACATCACCTTCTGATACAACACGACCAATTTGGTCAAGGTAGGTAAATAATAACGAGATATCCGGCTTTTCGGGTTCGCTCTACGTTACACTCAATACTTGAGAACAAAAATGTTAAAGATAAAGCCCTAAATTCTAGCTCATATTGGATTCTTAATATCAAGCAGAACCCTGCGTAAGTATAGAAAATGCATGACCTACCACACTTTGATGCCAGAAAAAAAAGAGTATCGTCAGGGCACTCCTGAGGAATGCAGTAGAACACACATGAAAGATAAGTAAGAAATTACAGTAATATAACAACGCATAATGAGAGCTCGATGACGTCGTCGTCGCAGGCTAAGCAATGTCGACCGTAGCCTGTCCCTGGATGGGTTTACCTATCTCCGTGCTTCGGAGGGTACGTAAAGCCGTCGGTCCCGGTTGTTGTCGATAGATGATAGTCGTTAAGCTAAGTCAGTGATTGTCGGGCGGTTTGAAACATTTGGTTTGGCCTCCGCCAATTCGCATTTGAGCAGCATGGTGGAGTATGGTCTAAACACCATCGGTTGAAGGGAGACCTGTATCCTTGCAGTGGGATGAGTTAGAGTTAGTATAGAAATGTAGCGCAAATACGAGATAATGCTTAATGTGACGGTAATCTTACATAGTCGACTTTCTTTTGTAGAGCTACGTTTTAATAAATTGTCCTATAGAACCAAAACTACGCATCTTTCTTCATTGTTAAATTACTAACGAAGAGATTGTCAAATTAATATTGAACGTAGTAACTTATGAAGAGAAGCTCACGCAAGCATGTAGTGTGTGATTGGTCGTTCCATACGTTAGTTGAATAGAGAATGCTATCATTAGTGACGTTTTTTGATGTGTAACATGTTTCCTCTCGCTTTCCTCCAATCTGTGGGAGAGATTTCGTGAATAGGTGTGTAAAATGAAGCCAGGGAACCGCGCGCTATTTGATTAGACCAAAGAGCGCACGGTTGTAGGGATGGCCGTCAGATGATACTCAGTATGAGCGTGTGTGTGACGAGAAAGAGACAGGATAATAGTTGACTAAAAGAATACAAATTTAATTCAAAATAATTATTCTTCATTACGAGTAATAATTTCAAATAATACCTGAACAGTTAATAGATTTAGGTGTTATTTTGCGAGAGTCAAAACATGCAATTTGATCTGCCCTACTTTCTGTGATTCCACCACAAATTAGTTCATGCAAACTAGCGCTGGCCGGCACCCACCCACTACCGTACATCCCGCCGCTGTCACGGCTGCTCCGGTAGTCTCTGCCTCGGCTGCTGCGGCCGTCCTCGCGATTACCTCATGTTTAGATGTTTGATGTTGACTTGTAGCATGTTATTCTAACGACTAACATCTACAGCACCTGAGGATGCCTCGTGGAGAAGCAAAGCAATTGTCGCAGCAATGACCAGGGCCGTCATGGCAGCAACGGTAGCGGGTGCATGCGGTTTCTATTCCAGATGGCGGGCAATCGCGAGGAGGACCGCTGCAGCCGAGGCAGAGACTACAGGAGCAGCCGCGACAGCGACGGCATGTTGAATCTACTGATGATAGGAAGTGGGTGCCGGCCGGTACTAGTTCTCATGAACTATTTGGCGGCGGAAGCACACAAAACGGGTTAGATCAAATTGCATGTAAATTCCTGAATCATTTCATATGACTACTGTAAGGCTCGCTCGTTTTTTTTCTTCCCCGGCAGGCCGAGGGAATTACGCTTCGCTTCGCTTCGCAAACCATCCAATTTAAAAATATTTACTTACCACTTAGCCTCGTAGGTTTTAAGTGCGGCAATGTATTTGTAGGGCGGTCTAGCATGCTCTTACTAAAATATACGCTGTTATTTTCCGTGTTGAATCTCACTGGCGGGGAATTGGAACAACTCCTGGAGTCTTGCATCATTAGGGGCCTAGGTTCCATGTGGTACCTAGGCTCTAAGTCTGGCATCTGAGCTAGGTTTAGTGGGTTTCGGTTCGGATTGCTGTAGAGTGATGGCGGTGGAGGGGTAGAGTAAAGTTCCGGGGGCATTAGCTGTTCTGCTGGCAGCTGAAAAAGAATAAATAAAATTAACTTTGACAAACGCACATATTTTGATGTACACTGCTGATGTGGAAAGACGAGCGAGTGCCGGGAACAATGTCAAAGGAGCGTTGGGAAAACTTCTTGGCAGTGTTTCAAGCCCGAAGGCCACTGACTGACTGACTGTTATCTATCGACAACAACCGGGACCGACGACTTAACGTACCCTCCGAAGCACGGAGATAGGTAAACCCATCGAGAACAGGCTACGGTCGACATTGCTTAGCCTGCGACGACGGCGTCATCGAGCTCCCATTATGTGTTGTTTTATTACTGTAATTTCTTAGTTATCTTTCATGTGTGTTCTTCACGTTGCCTTACGGTATAAACAATGAACTACATCTGACAAGCTACTATTGAAGAGTTCGGTAGTGCCGCAGTTAAAAACGCGACTTTGACACTAACGCTCGTGGGTTCGATTCCCACACAAGACAAACAGTTGTGTGCATGAATATGTATGTCTGTCTTAGTCTGGGTGTTTTTAAGAGAGGTAGGGTGCATCAAAGCAGCTCTAATAGGGAAGTACCTCCACCTCACAGAAAACTGCAGCCAAATAACGACTCACTGGAGGCTTATTGTGTTCCTGCGTATGAGTAAGGTCACCAGTAAGCTCCCACGGAGTTACTGTGTTAGCATCAGAGGTGGCATCACGAGAGTGACACATAATATATTACTTACAAAAAAGGTCGTCAAGTGCGAGCCCGACTCGCGCAGCGAGGGTTCCGTAAAATTATATTTTCGCAAATTATTTTCGTAAAAAAATATTTTCTTTTATGTTATGTAACTTCAAATTTACGATTTTCTGATTTTTCCTTTACTTGTGCTATATGACATTGCTTTTTACCAAATTTCATGATTCTAGGTCTGCGGGAAGTACCCTATACGTTTTGATTCCCGTGCGATTGTCAAAATATGCGCATAAACAATGGGATAAACAGCCGTATCTTTTGATTGCGTTGACTTAAAAGTTTGATTTTTTCACTGCTCGAGTATTTGATATTAATTTCAGCTTGATAGCTCAACTTGTTCCTGAGAAAAAGGGTCTTGACAGACGGACAAGAAAGTGATCCTATAAGGGTTCCGTTTTCCTTTTTGAGGTACGGAACCCTTAAAAAAATACAGTGCGCGACATTTTAGTAACGATTAGCTACTACTAGAGCACATAGAATTCTTTGACATGTCTTTTTACGTAATGATAGCTTTATAGTAGGTGTAAGGTTCTTCAAAATAAAGAAAGTATTTTTTTTTTCCACTAAGGTGGCAATCAAGCATACGGCTTGCATGATGTTAAACAGTCACCGTAGCCTGTGGACATTTGCAACACCATGAGTGTTGCCGACCCTCTAAAAACCTCTTCACGCATTTCTTGAAGAACTCCGTGCTGTAGTCCCTTGGAAAAACCTCGGCTGGGAGTTCATTCCACAGCTTGAGAGTTCTCGGAAGAAAACCTCTCTGGAACAGCACAGTACGCGACCATTGCGGTTCAAGCGTGTAAGGGTGAACTCCCCGCCGTCGGCGAGCGGTGCGGTTATAAAAAGTAGCTGTCGGCATCATTTCGAGCAACTCTTCAGAACACAACCCGTTGTACAATCGGTAGAACACACAAAGGGAGGCAAAGTCTCTCCTTAAACTTAAGGGTTCAATACCGTGTGTAAGCTTCATCAAAAATTCAAGTACATCAGTTTAGACCCTCAGGCGTACTCTTTTTTGAGCGGTCGTGTAATAAAGTAAATTTCAACAGACTGCTTGACGTGCCTTTGAATATTAATTATACCAAACTGACAACTGGCTACGCTTTTATTCATAAATTATGCTGTAACCATGGATAAGCACAGATAACAAAGAAATGACTAGGTTGCTTCCAACGCAGAGCCCAGACGGATTTATATTTTAAAAAGAAAACATTTAATCCCAGGGCAATGTCCTTTCCGTGAAAATTTCTATTTTTATGCGACGCAGAGAATTTTCCTTTTTTTCCACAACATTTGCAAGTTAACAGTCATTTTTTTGTAACAATAAAGTAAGAGAAGCTTGTATTGTGGTACTAGACAACTTATAAACATACGAAAAAACATTAATTTTGTGTAAATACATACTTACGATACATAGAAAACACTCAGGCCAAGACACAAAGACATGTTCATGTACACAAATGTTTTCCCTGTGTGGGATGCATATAAGAATTTAATTAAATTTGACATACTTGTGTCATAGACAAAATATGCTGTTAATACTCTACAATTGAAAAAAATATATATGAGATGAATAATTTAAATTAATTATAAATTGATCTGACTTTAATTACACTTTTATAAACTAGACCAAAAGTATGTCCTCCTCTGTAAGATTGCAGCGCCCGACAGGGTCTATAATGCTTCTGTAGTTAACCCCTGTGTATTTGTCTGTGGCATCGTAGCTTCGAAATGGATGAACCGATTTTGATTTTGTTTTTTTTGGTTAAAAGGGGACTTAATCGAAAGTGTTTTTGTGTATATCATTATTAATAATTAATGCTAATAATTGAATAATAATTAAACACATTAATTGCAAAAATGGACAATCCCATGCTCAGGCACTGGGTATCTGTACATCTGCGTAGAAATTGATAAATAAGTATTAAGTACTTTATCTATTCCTGCAAGAATTCATTTTAATTTATATAATTAGTTAATATTAAGTCAAATAACATTTATATCCGAAATAAAATTCTATTATTCTTATAATTAATGATAATAAATTTTGTTAATTTTATATCTTATTTTTGCGTCGGGGGTTCTTTAAGTTTTTAATTTAATCTTTACTTGTTATATTTAAATTGTATCCGTAAGATCATGTACACATTATAGTTGCAATAAATGAAATGAATCGGCCCATGAGCGTTGGTGTCAAAGTAGCGTAGTTAACCACTGCGCCACAGAGCTCGTCAAGTCTATTTGTAATCTAAAGTTGTTACAAGTTGTGAAGTAATAAGAAGTCGCCGATATAAATGAAGTCATTTTTACTTCTAATCTAACCAACTTCAAAAGAAGGAGGAGGTACGTACGAAGCGTATGCTTTCTGTCTATGTATGCACATATGCTTTCTATATGGTTATGCAAGACACGGTATTTGCATCACCTCACTCGCTACTTTAATATTCATAGCTCGTTTCATGCATGCTCACCAATTTTTAACACACTTCAAAAAAAGGAGAAGATTCTCAATTCGACTGTATTTTTTTAAATGTTTGTTACGCGATCATTCCGCCAATTATGAATTGATTTTGATGATTATTTTTTTTGTTTGGTAAGTCATCTTCAGTGGTGGTCCTATATAAATTTTATCGAAATTAATTGAGCGCTTTTTGAGAAAATCAACAAAAACAAAAATATACACAGATATTGTTTAGGTATGTGCTCCCTTCAGCTTTCAAGTTTTTAGTGAGGACTTTCATTCTCTATTTTTTTTATTTACGCCACTAAAAAGCAATGAATAAATTGTGACCAATTATTTTCGCTTTTTAGTTTCTGGGTGTTTTATGAAGGCGTTCTTTTTTTATTCATAAATATTTTTTAACGCTCTGGATAGATATCACCTTCTCATAAAACCCGACAAATATGGTCGTAATGGATGAAACTTGATCTTCCCCGATCTTATATACTTCCATTTTCGCGTTGCCAACTACCGGAGTATTCCCTTTCTTATCTTAATCCTCTCTTCTACCTTATCTTTTATTTAAGGTATCTTATACCATGTTAATAGTAAGAAATCACACGCTTTCTTTTACCTAAGAAACGGGGTTTCTTAACGTCGGTGGACATACCTACAAGCATACAACCCAATTTATGTAACATAGTTCCCGTGGCCTATTAACGCTTGAAATACAGAAAGTATCGCTCCGGTAGGCAGCTTACTTTTAACCTTACTCACTTCTCAAGTTTGGTGGTGAATTTCAGTGGAGGTATACCCCTCAGTCGGGCAGTATTGATGTGCCCACACCCAGGCCAAGACAAACAGACTTATTTGTGTACATAAACGTTTATCCTGTGTGGGAATCGAATCCAGGAACCTGGATGTTAAAGTAGTCATTGCTAACCTCTCGACCACCTCAACATTAATTCATTAATTACTCATCGGAAACTAACTAACTATGACTTCACGCCAAATCCCTTGCGGGGTAGGCAGAGAGAACTGAGCGCCACGTGGCTCGATCCTTACATATCTCACTCGCTTCTTTAACATTCATTGCTCTTCTCATGCGCGCTCGCCGGTTTCTAGGGCTCCTGACATCGCCTTCTGATAGAACACGACCAATTTGGTCGTGGTAGGTAAGTCTTGGCCTTCCCCGGCTCCTACATCCTTCCACTTTTGCATTGTATATCTGCTTCGTCGTTCTTTCATCTTGCATTCTTTCTACATGTCCGAACCAACGGAGCATGCCTCTTTTTATTTTAACACCGACGCTCTCTTTCAGACCAACTCTGTTTCTAACATCATCATTGCGAATACAGTCTACAAGCCTTATGCCACAAATTTTGCACAGCGCTCGCATTTCGACCACGTTTATTTATCGTCCGAAACTAGTAGATAATAAAATAATATTTACGTATAATACTTACCAACCCTGTAGTATTCAACGGTAAAGCGTTCTTATACTTCAACCAATCTTCATAAACCTTGTCGTACGGCCTATGACAATCATTTGCACCAACATTTGGCATATGCAGACTACTCATTGGTCCAAGACTTTGTATGCTAGGTCCAAGGTTTGGCATTGGCGCCAAGTTCCCTTGATATGTTGGTCTAACTCTATAGTCCATCGGCCTGACTTGAACATATTGGCTACATGGGTCTATGTTGTGATCGTAGAACCTGTCGCAGTTTGGTGGTATGTCGTATTTCTCCGATGGTGTCTTCGATATTAAAGGTCTGATCGAACTGTAGTCTGTTGTTGATGATTTATTCGAGCAGCTGTCACTTATTTTTCCGTCTAATGGTATAATGTCTGGGTTTTTATCTGTAACAATATTATTCAAATATTATACATATTACGGTATAACAAAATGTTACGTTTAATACTGGGTGTCAGGCAATGATATTGTATTAAAAAGAGGTAGATGTCGCACTAGCGCGCAAAAACTGAGGCAATGAAATTAACCCAATTGGTCTTCATTGTTGTAATTTATATACGCCTTAGTAAGTAAGTACTATAATGTCGTAGTGGAACAATAACAAAACGACGCGTAGTATGAATATACGTCCTCTTTAAATACAATATCATTGGTGTCAGGCTAAACTTGAATTTACACGGTTGTCGGATTCCGGCTAAGGATTGATGTTTGGGTTAGTTAGGTTAGGGATGTTTGTTATATACAACGAGGAATAAGAAGACCTAAGTCAAATGTAGCCTCGCTTCGGGGACACTTATTTCTTTGTGCGAATCACATGCGGACAAAATTCCCTTACAGCGCTCTCTGTCTAAATAATATGTAACTTATTAACCAAATAAAATGTTAGTTTCTGCCTACTTTGCACATTGACATGCTATTAAATGTCTTACGGAATTGGCGGTAGATGGCGCTATATTTAAAAATGTATAATAATTGTACTTGACATTGGACTTGTTTGTAATACATTCCATAAACATGGCTGCTACTGTTTGAACGACGTTTTTAAGTTTACTCCAAAATCCTTCATATTCATCATCCGCCGAGCAATACATTGTCCCACAACATGGCATAACGATTAGCCAGCTAAAGTTAAGTTTAGTCGAAACCGAATATTCAATATATATTTGGTAGATATGAGAATAGGCCGTAAAGTATATTTCATATAAATAAAAAATAATTTATACGGCAGGACAATGTTTGCCGGGTCAGCCAGTATGTACGTAACGAAATAAATATATTTTTAGTTGACATTGAAGTACGGGCCACCTGATGTAAAGTGGTCTACGCTACCTTAGAAAACTTGCAATGCGGGAAGTATCGCTAGCGTGTTGCCACCCTTGTTGCTGATATAGCGACTCTTCGGGATCTTACTGGTAACCTCACCCCCTCCCAGAAATATAACAAACATTCAAGGGGGTGTTGTTTGACTGCAAAATCGGATTCGAGCCGCTTTTGGTTTAATCTTTATTTTCATTAAGATACTTTGGTATCACTTACATGAAAATTTAAAATCAAAATCAAGTTATCAATACGATGTCCGATACCATTTTAGAAACATGCATTTTTAATACCGCCATTACCGATTTAGGATGAAAATTGAAGTTACCAATGAGCTCTCAAAAATGACTGCGTTAGCAGCGCGTGTAACACCGCGTGTGATACTTTTCATTGCAAGCGTACATCGGCTACAGTAACCTTTAAATGTTGCACGTTACACTGCTACGGTAAACAGATAAGACGGACTGAACCCTTGCGTTCAACCCCTTGTAATGAAAAAATAATCTTATTACTGTTATTGGTGACAGCCTACAACCGCCAAGATTGCGTTTCTGACAGCTGTAATTGTTCATATATTATTATTGGTCACTCCTTTCTATATCTCATGTTCCGAATCATAACTATAACTGTCAGACACGCATACTCCCGGCGGCTGCAGTCCAGCTATCGACTTGTCCCGTGGGTATATTCATAAAGTAGTGTTAACCTAAACTGTCGACGCTCTCGGATTCCTTGTTACCGGTCAACGGCATATTTGAAGATTCGTCTTGTTGCCTTTTGTTTTTCTCATTTTTATCTGAAAAAAAAATATTACTTTGTATTCATACATTATTATGTAATGTAAACATTTATCAAATCAAATACAAGTTGTTTATCTCTCGCTATTTACACATATTCCGTTTTTCATTGGATATTGGAGAAAAATAGAAAGATAGGTATAATAATAAAATCAGAACAATATCGAATTTGTTTATAAAGTTAGCAGGACAAAAAGCTAGAAAATTTGTAAACAACCCGACTTGGACTAAGGTATATGAAGAACAAATAATGCAACTAATTTAAATAACACGACGTCAAAGATTGTGTTCTGACGCTAGCGAACACTTTAAATTGGGTGGGGATCATAATGGTGTCATATAGACACCATTACGAACCGCTGTCATTAAGTATTGTGGTACCAGAAACGCGCTCTGCGGCTGTCAACATTTGGTCCACCCGGCCATCATGAATGTCATTCCTATCTAGACTCTTTATAAATATGTTTTTATTAGATAATATTTATTCAGAAATAATTAAGTTGATGAATAATGATAATAGACCATATAATTATTAATGTGACAAAAGATTCCTATGGGACTTCTTCCCGCGCTTTTGACGAGTGACATTGTTGTTTTACTTGAAATTTTTACAATTCAGTATAAAATTAGTTTTGTGTGACAATTTCGATATTGTATTTTGTAACATAAGTGCTAGTGAAATTATACAGTAATGAAAAAACTCAAATATAACACGTTTATGCACTTTTTGGAAGACGTGAATAAGTTCTTCAAGAAAACCTTGTAAAAATCACTATCGTTTTACGGGTGGTATTTAAATTGGTAATTAATTCCCAAGTATTTTTTCAGCACAGTTCCTGAAGCTGGAACATAGAATTAAGATTTTCAAATGGTTCTAAAACTCAAGACTTTGACACTGGCATAAAGTAGCAACACTATTGCCATATATATTTAAAAAAAAAAAAAAGATTCCTATGAATATTCTGAGCACAGCAGTAGTCTAGTGAATGACAGTGACAAATGTTTTGGTATTATTTTATTTAATAATAAACTAAAGATAGGTAATCCAGTGTTTTTTATTTTCAGCTTCGGGAAAAATGTTCAGGACTCATATTTTGTTTATAAAATTTCCATTTTCTCGCGGTGCGGACTTTAGCATGGAACGGGAACATATTTATCGAACTTAGATCCCAACTGATCTACATTCCTGGTACCGTACCTATGTCATAATAACATAACATAGGAAACAACGACAACTGATAAATATACGTAGGCAGGCTTTTTTCCCGTAAACTAGTGTTAATCCTCATATATTACTCGTACAATATTTTTTCCTAGCATTATATCGTTTCCTGGCGGGGTCCGCTACCTAAGCCTACGAATTTGGCGAATGCACTTTTGACATGTACTTACTGTCTCGTCTATTGCAGTATTTACAACAAAACACCACCGCTGACACGGCGGTCATGGCGGCTATTATCCCAACTGCAGCAAGCACGATGATGAGAACTGTGGTGAGCTCCACTTTAACTGGAACTTGAGCTACAAAAAAAACAAAATGTATTAAAAATTGTTCTTGTAATCTCTTTATTATACATATATACATAACAGATGCAGTAACAAACTTTTAGTATGCACAAAGGCGGACTTATCTCTGTAAGAGATCTCTTCCAGACAATTTCTATAGGCTTGGTAGGAACGTGTAATATATATATGGGCAGAGAAACTATTTGTACATTGTTTAACTAAATTATTATAAACTAATACAATGTTTAATAAATTTGCAATGAGTCATTGCAACAGTAAAAAGGGAAACATAAATATTATAAACTCCACAAGCAACTAACATAAAGAAAATAAAAATCATACATACATAAGTATGTAAGCAAAAACACATTCAAGCTGGGGGAGAACGTAGTGGAAATGAGAACAATATTCAAGATCAACATTATTCTTTGGCTTCCGTGTACATACTGAAAAATCCAAGGCAACGAGATTTGAATAACTCAAAAGAGGGCGCCTTTCTTACATTCAACCAGAGTAAATTTCACAGCTTTGCCGATTTGACAGTGAAGGAGTTTGAGTAGATTTTCGAAATATGAGCTTACATGTTTACGATTGCATTCGTTCGCAAAGGTAATTTGCAGCACATTTACTGTAGTATTAATAGCAGTGAGAGTAAGTGAACATTCCTGCGAACTCTAATCCATGGCCACTCAAGACGCTGGGCGATACTCTGAAATGTGGTCAAACTTACGAAGCTCGTAGATAAATCTGACACATTGGTTCTGCAGACGTTCCACCTTATCGAGTAACAAATACTACTTATTCAAGTAAAATACTATAAATACTAGAATAAGTTTTAATAAATGGTGAAGCGGAACAGAGGAAAGAATGAGGAAACAGTTATACAACGCGAAAGTAGCCGATGAAGGTCAAGACTCATCTATCGCAACCAAGTTGGTCGTGTGACACGAGTATAAGACGGTGGTGTCAGGAGCCTTAGGAATCGGCGAACGTGCATGAAAATAGCTATGAATAACGAGTAAGGTGTGTGCGAGTCATGTAGCGTTTGTTCTCTCTGCCTACCCCGAAAGGGACATGGTTTGAGAAGGCAAGAATTTAAAACCTCTTTTCGGGAAATATATTCCTTTAAAAAATATTGTTATTGTGCCAACGCTAATAAGATTAACTTTTTTCCTTTTAACGCCACTGGCAAGTATTCTTTTTTTTATTACAAAAGTGTGTAGCAATTTATTAGATTCTTGTCGGGTCGATTTACTCATCTTCCTTTTCTACCTTTGCTTTCCTCCCTCGAGAACAAGTAGGACTGGTTTTGGCTATACAGATAATGTCGAGTTATAATTATCAAATTATACATACGTCAGAGTATAATAATTTAGAGCGTTGGAGGAATCTCGTGGGGAGTCTTCTATTTTAAGATCGTTTGAAAGATTCTTTTCAGATTTTGCAATAAGTTCTTTATTATCTATTTGAAAGTTTAAAAAGTATTTCAATTTTCGAGATGGCGAGTATAAATCATATTTCCCAAAAAATAAAGTTGTAACCCAATTGTTTAGGAGCGACGACAAAGTATTCTTTGGGCTGCTTTTAAGAAGAAAGTATTATAACTGAGTAACTTTGAAAGAGTGATAAGTTAACTCTTTGCATGTTTCATAAATTTAAGTTATTTATGAATAGGCAAGTAACAACTGAGTTCAACAATAAAAATATTTGCTGTTGTTTCTTCTTATATATTCACGCCAAGTCCAGCGCTGGGTAGGCGGAGAGAACCGAGTGCCGTAAGACGCGGCCCTTGAACATCTCGCTCGCTTCTATAACATTTATTTGCCTTTAAAGCACGCTTGCCGGTTCCTTTGTCTCCTGACACCACCTTCTGATAAAACATAACCAATTTGGTCGTGATAGGCCTAGGCCTTGGGCGGTTGGTTCGGGAAACATCGACATATCTTCTCGTCCAAAATACCTCAGCGCCTAAAGAACAAAGTCTTCGAACTGTGTGTGTTGCCAGTTGATGATATATGGACGTGGTTCGCCGTATGGAGAAGCTTAAGCTCGCTCAGCGAATTATGGAAAGGGCTATTATGCTCGAGGTTTCGTTGCGTGATATAATCAGTGATATAAATTAGGATATCCGCAATAGAACTAAAGTAACCGCATAACCCAAAGGATAACCAAGCTGAAGCCGGCCACATTGCTCGTAGAACTGATAACCCTGGAACCGAAAAATGGTTCTCGAATGGCGTCCCAGTACTGATGTAGGACGTTCCCCTACTAGGTCAAGCGACCAGCTGAAGAAATTTATAGGAAGTCGATGGATGCAGGAAGCTCCGTGGCTCTCTAGAGGAGATAACGATGATGCTGATGAAATGATGAGGTCCTGGCTTTCTGCCGCTCTTACATCCTTTCACTTTCGCATTGTATATCTGTTTCGTCAATTATTCATCCGCATTCTTTCTACAAGTCCGAATCAACGAATTAAGGAGTACGGCTTATCTTATCTTGACACCGGCACTTTGTTCAGACTAGCTCTTTCTTACATCATGATCTGAACGCGGTCAGCAGACATTGGTGGTATACTAGTTACTATACAACAAATCCTGATGGATTGCGCCGATGTCTTTTTTGTTTCTTTTATATACTACGTCGAAAGGCATATACAGCCCACCTGATGTAAATCAGTTACAGTGGCCTATGAACGCTTGTTTACGCATTATGTATCACTCTCGCGATGCCTTCTCTGCTGCTAACACAGCAACTCCTTAGGAGCTTACTGGTGACCTCACTCACACGCAGGAACACAATAACCCTCTATGGAGTTGTTATTTGGCTGCGGTTTTCTGTTAGATGTACTGGGTACTTCCCCAGTCTGCTTTGATGCGCTCAAAAATCTCTCTAAAACATCCAGACCAAGGCAAACAGGCATGTTCATGACAAATATTTGTCTACTGTGGGAATCGAACCCACGAGCGTAAGCGTCAAAGTCGCGTATACACGACTGCGCCACCGAGCTCATCAAATGTTAAGATAAGAAGAGGCTTGCTTCGTTAGTTTGGACATTGAGAAAGAATACAAGAGGGAAGAATGAATAAAACAGATAGCTGTAGGAACCATACACAGACAGGCTGGGGTTGACGTTGCCTGACCTGCGGTAACCTGCTAGGCTGATGTCATCGAACTTCCTCCGTATACATATTTACATGTTTTATAACATCAAGATAGTAAACTACCATAGACTGTTTACCGTAGCTTACGAACGCTTGCAACATCAAGGGCATCACTTGCACGACGTTACCGATCATGTGATCATGACCATCTGAGAGAATCAGCGGAAGCAAGGTGCATGTCTACTAAGATGTAAAGTGACAGATTTGTTTTATACTAGGTCGGGAGGCATACAATTATACCACCCACTAGATGTAAAGCGGTTACCGTAGCATAGCAAATAGAACGCTTGAAATAGCTTGAAATACATTAAGTATCACTACGGCGATGCCACCTCTGCTGCTAACACAGCAAATCCTAAGGAGCTTACTGGTGACCACACTCACATGCAGGAACACAACAACCGTCAAGGTAATTGTTGTTTGCCTGCGATTATCTGTGAGGTGGAGGTACTTCCCCAGACGGGCTACTTTGATGCGCCCTACCTATCTTAAAAATACACAGACCACGACAAACAGACAATGTTTGTCCTGTGTGGGAATTGCACCCATAAGCGTCGGTGCCAAAGTAGCGTTACTAAACATTGCGCCGCCGAGCTCGTTAAAATAAATAAATAAGGCAATGACATACCTGTATGTCTTTCGGGATATTTCAGTAGACTAGAAGTGAGTGTGAGGGGTTCACTCGAGCCCTTCTTGTTATAGGCTCTCACCGACACCGCTAAGGAATTGCTGGCAGAGAGACCCGACACCTCGAACTCTGGTTCGTCGTTGCTAATGTTGCGGAGAAGTAGACCAGTAGCCATGTCAAATACCTGATGGAAATATGGTACAAGTTTAATTAGAAAAAAGCAATTTTCGACCATATTACAATGAGTTAAATTTGAAAGTGCAAAACCATTTCCAAAAACTGAGGGTAATTATTAATATAAGTGGGAATGCGCTAGCAGATGCATTCAAAAGCGACCGACTCGTATAAAATGGGTGCTTTGTAGCGAAGACACTGGTTAAATTACCTCCATTTACGTTCGACCATCTCGACTTAACCAAACCGCTAAAAGCTAGCACTGGTTAAGTTGAACAAACGTTAATAATTACAATATACTATAATTACAAACTTCTTTAGTAACATTATAATAACTATACATATATTATATTATATTCATATCAATGTCAAATCGCTGTGCAATTATTTGACTACGACTTCAAACGGCACATCAGTAACACATGCAACCTTTTCTTAACATTTTTTTTATACAACGTCGGAAGGCATACAAACATACGGCCCACCTAAAGTGAAGCGGTATCGTAGCTTATTAACGCTTGTAGTATCACTCACGCGATGCCTCCTCTGCTGCTAACATAGCAGCTTAGGAGCTTACTAATGACCTCATTCACACGCAGGAACACAACAACCCTCTAGAGAGTTGGTATTTGGCTACGGTTTTCTGTGAGCCGGAGGTACTTCCCCAGACGGGCTGCTTTGATGCACCCTACCGCTCTTAAAACACCCAGATGAAGACAAGACAAGATGTTCATGCACACAAATGTTTGTCTTGTGTAAGAATCGAACCCACGAGCGTTGGTGACAAAGTTGCGTCATTCACGACTGAGCCACCGAGCTCATCAAATTCTACCAATTCTACCATTGACATCATTATTATTGTACCAATATACTGATATAAGTATACTGCAAATATATAATTGACGATTTAAAAAGAGACTAATATTGGCAAGGTTCTTTCGGCATTTCTTCTTCGCCAATGGTTATTTCCGAAATGCTTGTAGAAAAAAGGAAGAAAAATAATAACTGAGAGAATATAATATGATGCAATAGGATTGTATTTAAAATGTAAGACATCTCTAGGTGCCCGTGAGGGTCCAATGGCAGTAAAGAATTTTTATCTTTGTCTTTATTTATATTGTCATGATATATTTGGTACTAAATAGTTTAAAATAGTAGTTGCGAAGAGTACTACTGAATATACGTAACTTACTTGCAGTAGAAACGACTGTCGGATGCCCCCGTCGTGTCCCGGAGTGCAGTTGAGCGTCAGGGAATCGTAGGTCACATTGGTTATTTCACAAGCCTTCAGAGCTGATGGTTTATCTACAAGAAAATTTGTCATAAATTTTCCTTCGTATATCAGGAGCCCTAGGAACCGGCGAGCGTGAATGAAAAGAGCTTTGAATGTTAAAGAAGTGAGTGAGGTTTGTAAGCACCGCGTCTTATGGCGCTTGGTTCTCTCTGCCTACCTTGCAAGGGACCTGGCGTGAAGGTATGCATACATACAAAATTTGTCATCATCTACTTTGTATAACTATAACTTGTATCCACAATAGGAATATCGAGTTATTCAATGAATTGGCTTTCTTCCGATTGGGAAGTGAATCCCGATGGAAAGTCATACTGTAGCCTTGATTGCAATCGCTTTGCTACACTTAAGATCAATAAGGCGTTGCCACTTCTAAAATAGCAAATCACAAGGAGCTTGCTAATGACTTCATTCACCAGCTGGAACACAATAACTCTAGTAAGTTGTTAGTTGGCTGCTATTTTCTATGAGGTGAAACTATTTAGCCGGTATTTTTCAGGTTGCTTCGCTACACAATTCAGCTAAAGATTTGCAAATTAGCAAGGTGCACCACATGGAGTTGAGACTGACCTTGACTCTTACGATAATAGTGAGCTACTTACTCCGCAAAAATTTCAGTTCTATGACTGCTTTTTTATACTCACCAGCTGGCAAGATGTGATACAGGCAAGGCTTGGTTTGCCTGCCCACTGCGTTTGTTCCCGAACATTGAACCCAACCGTAGTCCGCTGAATTGTTCACCATGTACAGGAATGTGCCTAAAACAACAATATGTCCTATGAAAATATCTTTATTACTACCATAGACGTAATAAAAAAGCAGACACCGCCTCCCGAACTAAACACTGAAGCACCTCCATAGTAAGTCAGTCGCTATACGTACGAGCCGACACGCACACATTCACCCCATAGTAAGTCTACCGCCCGCCATTACGCACCGACACCTCGCCGCGTGATAACCTTATCGAAAAATAATAATAATGACGTCGTGCGTAGTGAAGATCAGTCGGAACCATAGTGGTACAATTAAAAAAGGCAAGGGATTACTTTTCATAGGGAAGCAAGTAATTTTTCTGATTAACTAATCGTTTTCACTTAAATAAATTTTTGAAAACAATAAATCGACCGGTGTTGCCATAACTCACATTTCCAAATTAGCGTAAATGTGTGGGAGATCATTTTTCTTTTGTTCTCTTGTAATTCTTACTTAATTCAGATACCTAATTTTGTTTAAACTGACATATAACCTTACATCCGATGATACTTTTACTGAACAACTATTATTCATACCTTTAATATTTTTTAGATTTCCATCGTCAAACGATGCATGGAAGAATGATTGGGTATAAACCATAAGAGAGTCCAGAAAAGCAAGCGAAATTCCATCTAGATCCAGAGTAATATGTAGTATACATTTTGAGGAGTGTGAGGAGCGGCTGCCGTCTTCTGTGAGGTGGAGGTACTTCCCCAGTCAGGCTAACGTGCCCTACCTCTTTCGCCAGAGCCTCGTCTGGTCATTAAAGTTGGTGTATTTGTTTGGGCATTTTTTATTTCAAACAAGTATGCATCTGTATGTCCTACATAATAAAATAAATATGTAATGTTATATTTCATGTGTTTAATTTATTTTCTACAATACTTATTTTAAACAACACAAGTTACAAATCAACGGTCCATAAAATTCGTGTTTCAAAGACAGTAACGAATCATATAATTTTTTATTTCTTTTTAGTTAATGAAATGGGAAAATTTTCTTCCATTTAGAAACCCACTTGACACTCACACATAGTTACATGCAGCCATTGTGGTGCTTCAGTTGTTTCTCAGCGAGATTCCGTCTGTATTTTTTATTACGTCTATGATTACTACAACACATGGAACAATTCGAGATATCCAAGATCTGTTTGTAAAAAGATACCCACACATCTTCCCTTTACATGACACAGTATTAAAAAAAAGCTACAATAGAAATCCAACTAAATTATATATACCTTAAACTGATAACTTTATAGTGATAACGTATTTTGTGTGGGAATAAAATTGTACAATGTATTACGAGAAATTAGAGATACGTCTTATTTTTAATAAATTTAGATTTACATTGTTTAATTGGCTCTTATATAAATGTTATTACGACATCAGCGAAATATAGTGTGGTGGTTGAATACTATATATTAGTAAATTTCAATTGTATAAATTCAATAATGGTTAACTAATCTGATCCATAAATTTAAAAATTCTTACGCCAATTATGGCAGAATATGTTTGCTCTATGGGAATAAATGACTATTCTATTCTATTCTAGAACTATACAAAACACCCGTTATAAAAATATATCAGAGGTTGTAGGCTACTATTTTAAGTACACGTGATATCCTCAGGTTGCCTCACTAGGCGAGCCTGTATCGAGGCAACCTTTAAGCCAGATAACATAATAACACGATTTGCCTCAAACAAATGACAAACTTATAAATTTATTTTAATTAAATTAAGTAATTTATTTTAATTTAATGAATTAATTAAATTTAAATGTATGACAGCGTACACAAACGAATTTACGTAATGTAAAAAGTGTTGAAACAAGTCTGCATCCTATTAATTACAACATAAAAATATCTGTAATTTATTATGTTTATCACTAAGGCCAGACGTTTCTCACCCGCTCAAGGTCGCGCGTTATAAAGTCAAAGTCAAAATCTTTTTATTCCGTAAAAATGGCTACAATTGTTTGGAATCGTCACAATTTTTTTCCCTACCGTGCAGTTCATGACTAGGTGAGCACTGATAAAAATACTGCCAAAAAACTCAGGCATCCCTCTTTTGGTATCCAAACAATATATGCGGCTGTTGCATCCCCGGGGATACAAGTTTCAATGGCTGCCGAACACTCCGGTTGCAGTGGCAAGCATGTCACGTATTCTACGCAAATTTAAATTAAAAACCGAAACCGCGACATTATTTTGGTATAACCTTCTTTGTGTGCTACCACCACCAATTAGTTCACGCGAACTAGTGCCAGGCGGCACCCGTTACTAGATGCATAAGGTTGTCTCTAGCTCGGCTGTTGCGGTCATCGTTTGGATTGCCATTGTCCGATCGCATGCACCCGTACCGTTACTGCCATAGCTATCTTGGTCGTCGCTGGCACACGTGTACCGCCTCTCCATGAGGCATCCTAAGCCTCTGCAGATGTTAGTCGTTAGAATGACATGCTACAAGTTGTAGCGCGTTATTTAGCTGTAGCAGGCAGCTATGGCAGCAACGGTGACGGGTGACTAACGGCAGTGGGTGGGTGCCGGCCGGCGCTAGTTCGCATGAACTAATTGCGGAAGCACACAAAGCTGGTAAGATCAAATTGGTTGTATATTTGACTTTCGCAAAATAACGCTAATACATACTATAAACCATGACCTTATTGTAAATTGGACTAGTGTAAAAGACTATGCTGATAATAAAAAAACATTTATCTACCTGGTAGACGCAGTGGGCTCACTCTGTTTTATTAAATATTTCGACAACCCTAGCGCGATTGCTCGATGACTCAGCCCTACAATGGTTGATGTGGCCAAAGCGTCCTCAACTCTCGGTATTCGTACAGAAGGTATATTTAAGCTTGCAAAAGTACAATTCTGCAAGCTTCAATGATGGCAACGGATGAGAAATATTCTTAGTTCAAGCTAGTGGCCCCTTCACATCAGACAGGTCGCATGCTCGTGTGGTACTCGAAACACTTACCGGGCATATTCTGTGCAACGGTGACGGGCGAGGTGTTCAGCTCGTGTTTGGTGTGAGCTGAGGTATTGAACCACCAGTGGTATGACATCGTCTCCTGCAAAAGAACAAGCCATTAGATCTGTGGGTATTGTGGAATACCTCCAGGTGGGAGGTACAGTGGACTAACACAGATTAATTTACCATGTAGTCAATGAGCTCAATACTCCATTTTCAGGATATTTTGATTCGGTACAAAGACGTGCTGTGAGTATTGTCGATTATCCTAAGCTGATTATTGAGTTAATGGACAGATGTTGCCAGATTTTGAATTGCTATTTAGCTTCGGTAATATTTGTGTTCTACCAATTGTACAATGGATTGTACTCCAAGGACCCTGTTCATCATCATTATCATCTTAGCCCGTATTCCACTCCCTCCCCTCACCCCTCTAGAGTGTCATTCGTCTCGATCCTGTGCCACCTGCATCCATGGACTTCCTATAAACCTCTTGAGGTCGTAACTCCATCTAGTGGGAACTCGTCCCACACTGCGTTCGTGTGATCTCGGCATAAGAATAGGCTACCCCAGTTCAATACGTGGGTGTCGTAAAAGACGACTAAGGGCATCCAAGAGACGGGCAGCAGCGGCCCCCGTGTACTTCAATGACATACTGCGGTTGCCAACCTGTCTGCCAAGCGTGGCAACTATGGCAAAAGCCCCCTTTATGAGGAACTGTTCGATATGATGTAATAGCACCGCTCACCCACGACCGAGAATTCATCTTCCAGCGAAGTATGCTACCGAGAACTCTCAAATTCGGTAACGACCTCACAGCCGAAGTATTATCTACCCACTACAGCATGAGATGCTTAAAAAGAGGGGCGAAGAGATTTTTGCAGGGTCGGCAACGCACGAGAGACTTACTAGTGTCAGTGTCCATAAGTTACGGTATTTGCTTCGGATCGGACTGGTACTATGCCACCTTAGAGTTTAAAAAAAAAACAATTTTGATTATAACTCGTAATGATGAGCTCGGTGGCACAGCGGTTAGTGACGCTACTTTGATTAACGCTCGTGCTTGTATTTTATACAACGTCGGAAGCAAACCAGCATACGGCCCACCTCATATTAAGTATCGCTCGATGACACCTCTGCTGCCAACACAGCTACGAACACAACAACCCTACGGGGAGTTTTTTTTATATAAGTTCAGCATAGTGTTTCTCTTTGCCTGATGGTAAGCGAAAGAGGAGCCCAAATCGCAACTGCAACTGACAAAAGACTGTACACAGTGCCCTGTCAGTTGACGCTGCCATGCTGACCCGCAAGATGCTTCTTCACGCTTCGTTTGAAGGATCCCATATTGTAAGAAGGAGAGAACACATGTGCAGGCAAGGCGTTCCACTTTTTAATGGTACGACAAAGATAGGTTGCCGAACTTTTTGGTACGCAAAGAAATGTTCTCAGGTAGTAGTTATTTGGCTGCCGTTTTCTGTAAGGTGTTAGTATTTTCCCAGATGACCAGCTTTGATGCGTCCTTACCTCTTTTAAAATCTCCCAGACCAAGACAAACAGACATGTCATGCACACACATGTTTGTCCTGTTTGGGAATCGAACCCGCGAGCGTTGGTGTAAAAGTAGCGTCACTGGTCACTGCACCACCTCGTTAGATTTACATCATAAAATGGCCGTATTGTTCTATGCCTCCTGACGTAGTAGGTACATAAAAAAATTAAATCGTTTATATTAGGCCGTTGTTACTTCACTTTCTATCCATATGTTCACGCCAGTTCCCTTGCGGGGTAGCCAGAGAGTACCGAGCACTGACCGGTCCTTACGCAATTATTTAACAGGGAACCGGCAACTATATATGAAAAGAGCCATGAAGGCTCTTTTCATATATAGTTGCCGGTTCCTGACATTATGTTCTGATATGTGTGTCTTCGGCTTTCACGGCACGAACCTTTTTTTTATACAACGTCGGGAGGCATACAAACATATGGCCCATCTGATGTAAAGTGGTTAACGTAGCCTAAAAACGCTTGCAATACATTAAGGCGACACATCGAAAAATTAGACCAACTTTCATCGAATAGTATAGGCTAATGACTAAACTGACGGATCTAAGATTTTAATATAAATAACTTCATTTCTTTATCTTGAATTTGCTTGCTCAAATACGCGATTGTGTAAAATTGATTCGATAATAATTACTTTCGAAAACACCTCCTGAAATTCATTATTTTTGAAATTACAACGAAGTTGTTCTGTTTATACGCTTCAAAATTACTTAAATCTATTAGTAATATCTATGTTTATAATATGGTTGCTGCATATTTTGATAAGTGAAACATGAAATTTTTTTTAAATATTTTAAGTTTCTGACAATTTCTAAGCGATCACATTCGTCTTGGGTGCTACGTGTTTTCGACCTTATTGTGCGGTAATGAGGATTATAAACGCGTTGACTAACTACATCCAGCCAGTCCGGCTGCAGCCCGCTTCGAGGTGAGGCCTATGTC
The DNA here is from genome assembly GCA_947507595.1 of Pyralis farinalis. Taxonomy (NCBI): domain Eukaryota; kingdom Metazoa; phylum Arthropoda; class Insecta; order Lepidoptera; family Pyralidae; genus Pyralis; species Pyralis farinalis. The sequence goes on from OX382260.1 coordinate 5,565,186, forward strand.
GACTGTCTGCTCGAGCTAGCTCCATTTACATCGCGACACCGAAGTTTTTATAATTAATAGTTGTAAATATTCAATATTATAGTATTTAGCGTAAGTGTATTATTATTAGATATAAGTAGTAAATAATATTATAGGTTTATATATATTTATTATACTGTTGTAATAATGGGGAACACTAAAATGAAAATATATAGAATAAAAATACAAAGAAAATGTTCGTAGAATGGCGGAGGCGAACAAGACAAGGTATTTATTTTTTTTAATTATTATATTCATTAAACATATTATAATAACATTGTGTAGACATATTTCTAGTTTTTAGAACAGTTCCTAGGTATGGTTGGCCTAAGCTATTTAATTCCTCTTCAAACTTTTTTTTAATTTTGCTTACTTAATAACTCTGTATAAAACTGCATTAATTAAATAAGAGTTATTTTTTGCAGGAATAAACAGTAACATTTGATAATTGGTATACATTATCCACAGGCTGACCGTGTACCTATATAGGACGTCAAACTCCTATTATATCCATTATAATCTGACCGAACTCCGACTTAGAAGTTGTACGTCGGTGGAGGTCAGGTTACGTTGGAAATTTATACCAATAAGGTTCGCGCTCTCAGCACATAGCAACCAGTGGAGACTCTTTATTTCTTTGTATTAAAATAAAAACTTATAAAATAGAATATTTTTGCTGTTTTGTTTTTTAGGAGAAACTTACTAAATAAACATATTCCACTAGAAGAATCACTACTCGATTTATATGCTACTTTAACGTAAGTGTCATACGGGACGACAAACTCATAGTAACCATTATAAGCTCACCGAACTCCGACTTAGACATTGTACGTAGGTGAAGGTTAGTTTACGTTGGAAATTTATCCAATCAGAAGATAGAAAACCAGTGGAGGTTTTTTTTTTTTTTGTATTAAAATAATTACTAGTAAAATAGTATATTTTGATAGTTTTTAAAAAAACTCGGTATGTTTCATGTTAAAGAAGCGAGCGAGGTGTGTAAGTACCGAGTCATGTGGCGCTCACGAGGGATTTAGCGTGAAGATATAGATAGATAGTATACTTATACCCATGGTACTCGTGAAAACAAATAATATTTACTATGAACCAACACTGAAAACACAAAAAAATCATCTATTCTATACATTGTGGTTAGTATTGAACTATTGTACGGATTAGATTTATTTTGCAACATCAGAGATGGTCCTGGTTCTTTCTTCTTGAGAGTTTAATAAATAACAAGGAAACGTACAACAATACAAAACACAGAGTATACATAAGTAAAATACAATAAATGTCATTATACTGAAGTTAAAGTTATGAAACAGCAAGAAAATCATTTGTCACATGTTTTTTTTAAATATGAATAGATTATAAAATCTATTTGTATATATGTATATTAGGGTGTCCCTTATTTTTCAAAGTTTTTATTTTCTAACGCATATGTCTTAGTTTTGTTCATTTGCTTTTAAAACACTCGGAAATTAATTTTTAACTTATTTGGATTACGATAATCCGTGCCGAATTACATCGAAACATGTTCATACAAGTTGCGCGGCAGTGCCGCACGTACTCGCGGTATTCATTTGTTCAAATTCAAAGTCAAAATCTTTTTATTCCGTAAAAATGGCTACATTTGTTTGGAATCGTCACATTTTTTTTCCCTACCGTGCAGTTTATGACTAGGTGAGCACTGATAAAAATACTGCCAAAAAACTCAGGCATCCCTCTTTTGGTATCCAAACAAATTTACATATTTTGTTAATTACATTATAATTGGATCGACTCACTCCCAAGCATTTTTATCATTAATATAGTCAGATACTATATAATATGCCCTGCTACACAATTTGGCTTTAATAGTAGTTTTAAATTTGTTTATTGACAAATCTCTTATATTGCTGGGAAGTTTGTTATAGAACCGTATACATTGCCCCATAAAATAATTACTTGTTTTGTGGAGACGGCTTGCATATAACACAAGATTATGCTTATATCTAGTATTTATGCTATGAGTATCACTCTTTTTACAAAATGAGTCTATGTTTTTATGGACATACAAAAGATTTTCATAGATATATTGCGATGCGACTGTTAAAATATTTATTTCTTTGAATTTTTCTCTAAGGCTCTCCCGGGGACCAAGTTTGTAGATAGCTCTTATGGCTCTCTTTTGCAATAAAAAGATGGTGTTAATATCCGCGGAGTTACCCCAAAGAAGAATTCCATATGACATAATACTATGAAAGTAGCTGAAATAAACTATTCTAGCCGTATCAATATCAGTGAGCCGTCTAATAGTTTTCACTGCATAGGCTGCAGAACTTAGTTTTCCTGATAATTTTTCAATTTGTGGGCCCCTTTGTAGTCTGGAGTCAACTGTTATACCCAAGAACACAGTTGTCTCCACAGAGGCTAAATTAGTTCCATTAACATGTACATTGGTAGCCACCTGCCTTACATTAGGTGTTGAGAACTTAATTACTTTAGTCTTTTTATCATTTAAAAGCAGATTATTAACACTAAACCAATGAATAACTTTAGAGAGAGCATCGTTAACTTCGTCATAATTACCTAACCGTCTATTAATTTTGAATGTCAGTTATTCTCGTGATTAATACGTAATGTTTTAACTTTTATAAGATGGCAGTGGAATTGAGAAGCAATAAATCAAGTATTTTCTTAGTTGGAGACGTAAATTATCAAATAATAGGCGCAAAATTACCGTCTAACCGTCAAGTTCTTCCTGTACTTTTTTATAAAATTCGCGAAGTTAAATTGACTGTTAGTGAAAGCGCATACCTAGTCATTCGAGAGTGTATTATATTTAGGGAAAAAGCTAGGATCCCTACCAGAGCTATACCTAACTGTGTAAAATAACTTGTGAATCTTCACCAGGAGGGAGTTGCAAAAAAATTCCAATTTTCTATTTCAATTTCAATCTGATAATTTTATTTCTCTTATTTATTCGAAATAAAAAAAACCTGTGTTTACTCGGCGCTATCAGCCATTATGACACTCGAACATCTATAACTTCAAGCCAAATCCCTTGCGGGGTAGGCAGAGAGAGCCGTGCGCCACGTGACTCGATCCTTACATATCTCACTCGCTTCTTTAACATTCATTGCTCTTCTCATGCACGCACGCCAGTTTCTAGGGCTCCTGACATCACCTTCTGATAGAACATGACCAATTTGGTCATGGTAGGTAAGTCTTGGCCTTCCCCGGCTCCTACATCCTTCCACTTTTGCATTGTATATCTGCTTCGTCATTCTTTCATCTTGCATTCTTTCTACATGCCCGAACCATCGGAGCATGCCTCTTCTTATTTTAACACCGACGCTCTCTTTCAGACCAACTCTATTTCTAACATCATCATTACGAATACGGTCTACAAGCCTTACGCCACAAATTTTGCGCAGCGCTCGCACTTCAACCGCGTTTATTCTACTTTCATGCTCTTTCTGCCATACCCAACTCTCGCTTCCATAAGTTAGCGTTGGGACCAACACTGCATTGTGTATAGCGAGTTGTGCCTTCTGGCTCAGGATTTTACTGCCAAGAAGTTTTCCCAACGCTCCATTCACACTATTCCCAGCACTCACTCGTCTTTCCACATCTGCGGTGTACCTTCCATCCCTGCTGAAAGCGCATCCAAGATATACAAACTCATCCACTTGTTCCAACACTTCATCATCAATCGTAATCCTTACATTAGTTCTGGATTCTTCTCTTTCAAATACCATTATCTTTGTTTTCTTCGCATTCAGTAGTAAGCCTTTCTCCATACAGTCGTCTTCATCGCTGTGACCAGTGTTTGCAGTTTAGATGGTGTATCTGCTAACTAAACATATGTGTCCGAATCAACAAATGGCCCGCTTTAGCCTCTCGATAAACAATGTTGTATTATGTAGCTGGTGTTTCATTCTTCTTAAGGGGGATACATGCCGTCCAGTGGCGCCTCAAGGAATAAAATATCGTATCTTAGCGTGGAAGATAAACATTATAAAGTCATGTGTTGCGTGTGTTACAAATACAATAACGTACTTTTACATCATTAAACCAACAATTGAAATGTTTTGCTTTCGTTGTTATAGGCATAATTGCCAAAAAACGGCCTCTTTTAGCACTTTTGCTTATAAAAACGATAGTGGAATATTTTGAGTATTGGTTTAATGACGTAAAAATACTTTACTATCTTCGTAATAAATGCAACATAAGATTTCATAATGTTTATCTTCTATGCTATAATATGTTTTTTTATTCAATGAGGGCGCCACTGGACGAGACCTAAGTAAGAACAACATAGATACCAAGACATGTTAACTTGTAGAGATATAAACATAAAACGATGTCATTGATTTCTCTTTCAATAAACTTTTAAAAGTGAATACGTTTCTGTAGTTTTTTATTACTATTATTACTATTGTTTTCCGTCTAGCTTAAATAAATATGTTTGGTTCAGTATGTATAAAGCTAAATAATAATTAAATCAATATTTTTTATTAAATATTGATATTATAAATTTTATTTAAGTGTGACGCGACTCTGTAGCTTTTCTGTTCGTTTGCATTGACTATACGTTGACCCCAGGTTACCTATTAGGCGCTAATTTCAAATTTTACAAATCGAGCGTCGAGTGTCAATTGAGGGGCGCGGGGTGATTGGGCGGAGCCATTTTAAAGCTTCACGATCGAGGTGTCGCCTTAAGTATCCTTCGCGCGATGCCACCTCTGCTGCTAACACAACAACTCAATAGGAGCTTACTGGTGACCTCACTCACACGCAGGAACACAACAACCGTCTAGGGAGTTGTTATTTGGTAGCGGTTTTCTGTGAGGTGGAGGTACTTCCCCAGATGGGCTGGCCCTTACCTCTGTTACGACCTTTCACTTTTGCACTGTTGCGATATTCTTTCATCCAGCATTCTTTCTATCCGAATCAACGGAGCATGTCCCTTCTTACCATCGACACTCTCGTCTCTTAAATCAGACCAACTCTCTTTCATACAAAATCGTTGCGAATGCGGTATTAATTTCACTCCAAATTCTAATATCCAACTTGCATAAACAACGGCGCCTTATCTCTTAACTTGGAGACACATTGCACATGACAGCTTGGACAACAGCCAAGTTCCTAAGTTAGAAGTTTGGACCCCCATACATATTTACGTGGAAATTTTGCAGAGAAAAATCGTTGTAGCAGAATCAGTCTTTTATTTATTTATTAAAATATATTCTTCTTCCTAGGATTATGCCGTTTCCTAATTCATTAGGATTGGCGGGCTCCGCAATCGTAAGAATTTGGAGAAGATACTGATTTTGACAGAGAGCGACTGCCTCCAGATCTCTACAACCCAGAGGGAAATCAGATCTTTCTTAGGTTAGGTTCATTCGAAATATAATTTCTGGGACGTGCGGGTTTGATCACCATATTTTTCTTCGCCGTTGAGCAAGTGATAAAGATACTGATTTTCACATGGAGCGGCTGCCTTCAGACCTCCACAACCTAGAGGGGAAACCAGACCTTTCTTAGGTAAGGTCACACGTTTTTGGAAATTAATTTTATAATTGCTTGCGCGTGCGGCTAACTTCACGATGTCTTGACCGTCAAGTAAGTGATAATTACAAATATGTACATAAATCCGAAAACACGTTTAGTGGTACTATAGGTAGGTATATACATTTAATAAAACCTACCGTGATGATAGCACCACTCCGGGTCAATATATGACACCCATTAATCCGGGAAATGAATGGCTCCCAAAGGGATAACCCGTGAGCTGTATGCACCTCCCTAACACGCCAACGCGGCGGATTAGCGAACTCTATACATTTCTTTCATCCCTTAACGCCACAAGATATTTTTCAGGAACACGCTGCATTACTTTACTGCATTAAAAAACCGGTCAAGCACGAATCGAATGTGAGGGAATGGGGAATCGAGCGCACGAGCGTTGGTGTCAAAGTAGCGTTACTAACCGCTGCGCCACAAAGCTCGTCAAAATGATGACTATCTACAAAAAATCTGCAATTTCATAAATAAAGTTGTAATACAAGGTACTAACAGTCATATCTATGGGAAGGTATTATTCGAGAATCACGCAATAATCGAAAGCCGGATGTTTCGGCGTAATTAAATAAATTACGCCGAAATAGACGAACGGATGCGTTCGATTGTGTTTCCGGTGTAAACACAGAGTTGATTGTTCCGTATCGGTGAACCCTTGTGGATATACTATAATTATACGACGAAAGGTTGGGTTACATTTGGATGTTCTCCGATTTTGTAATACTAAATTTGCTATGGAATTCCGAGGGGCTACGTAATGAAATTAATTTTGGTGGTGGATTTTTATTTATATACAACGTCGGTAGGCATACAACGGGCATACGGCCCACCTGGTATAAAGCGATTACAGTCGCCTATGAACGCTTGTAATCCATTAATCTCTCATTACCCGCGGGCCGCTTTTCCGCCAAGAAATGTATGGGAAAACGTATATAACGGGGTCTCACAGGTTAAGCATCAGTCACGCGATGCCTCCTCTGTTGCTAACACAGTAAATCTTAAGCAAAGGTTAAAGAAGTTAGCAGGTCACTTGGCCAGGTATAACAACGACCGATGGACCATCAGGTTAGTAAAATAGACTGGTCCGCGAGGTACCAAAGCGAGAGGTCGACCATGTGTTAGATGGATCTGAAATGGCTAACCACAGCTACTAATAAAGAAAAGGGGCATTCTTTGGAGGAGGCTTTTACCCGAAAGGGGTCCATACCAGTGGCGTGCGCAGAGATTTTTGACAGGGTAGGCAGAATTTTTTTAAAGCTATTAACTTACCAAAAAATACAGCATGTGGATTTTGGTTATCCAGTCTTGTGGAAATAATGATGTATGTGATTGGTTAGCCACCTCAAATATCTATAGATTGATTGATTTTATATACATATCAATTTGCAGATATTCGAAGCGGCCTTTAGGCGCGTTTGTTTGATGTTCTGTATTTACAAATAATAGCAGCAACGCATGCACGCCGTGAGCTAATAATGTGAATCATATTGTTTTGCATTAAACTTACGATTAACTTTGCCTTTAGTTTGTATTAATTTCAAATCCGGTGTACAGCGGCATTTTTCAATCACTTGTTTTTTTCACCGAAAGATAGTTTTGAAAACGCATCATTTTTTATTTTCCCTACACACACACACACACCACGTGAACAACTTTCGCAGTGAATATTATCCATTTTTATCAACTTTAAAATCGTATTTTGTCTGCTACCACTATCACAGTCAATTCAAAACAAACAATGGTGGCATTGGCGGCCCAGTTTAAAAACAAAATAAAATTTAACATCAATTTTATACGAAAAAAAGAAATGGCAATTTCTTTCACAATTATATAAATGGAGCAAATTACTCTTTAAAATTATTACGTAGCAATGTTCGCGACACTTCGGTAATTTACGTCATGGTTCGGCTAAAAAGACATTGTCTATTCTATGCGATTGTGTGCGTTATTTGTGTTATTGTGGGCAATGTATTTACAGGAATGCACACTACACTATCCGTATTACCAATGCGGCACACATATGTAAATTTAGACAGAAATAGTTTGTGTCTCTGCCGTTAAGCTCCCATTGCGGCGCTACACTAGCACATCGATGTAGCGGTTACTAATGAATCTACTTTAATAACTTGCATCGATACCGATAGATGGAGATGTTTTTAATATTTTGTTTTTTATACGAAATAAAAGTTAAAAACTATGTTTAAGAATTAAGAAACATCGGATGGTATTTATCAAATTGATAGGGTAGACAATGTATTTTTGCCTATATGGAGTGCACGCCACTGGTCCATACAATCAATTGGAAAGTCATGATACGAACAATTTGTATTTTTTTAGGTAATTCTAATCATTTGTATATTATTAATTTTTAGATTAATGTTTGTAATTATATTGTTTGGAATCTAAATGAAGCTTTATTATTATGCAATACACGTTTTAGCCCGCGCTTTTTCGGACCCCTTTTCCTTACTTTCTTTCTTTTTGGTCGGCTTCCAATCAATCAATCAAAATATCTTTATTTGTGAAAACAGGTTATAAGTTGATGTTACAATTAATTATATCGCACTCTGTATTCTGCCGACTGGCGTACAAATAATATGTCAAGTTGATTATAATATATATATAAAGTTATAAGTGATATGCAAGCTGTGTCATGGCTACTAAAGATAAAAGCACGTGTCAGCAAATCATGACTTAAAATTTGTCACTCAAAAAGTCATCCAGTTTGTAGTAGCACTTCTGAGCCAGTAGAGCATGCAGGCTCTTTTTGAAAATAGTTATATCGGATATTAATAGCAGCAATTTAGGCAATTTATTATAAATGACCGGTGCTCTTCCAAATACACTGTTATGCATTAATGCAGTTTTACAAGGCAATGTCGACAGTTTCATGTGATTTCGAGCCAATGCACGGTGTGTAAACATATTTTTGTTAGAATGAGCAAAAACAGCACACTCGTAAATATAGATGCAGGGTAAAGTAAGCAAATCAAACTTTTTAAAGTATTGCACACAGGAATCAGTCTGTTTTAGTTGAAACATCGATCTGATACAGCGTTTTTGTGCTTTCAAAATTCGTTCTTTATCTGTGGCATTTCCCCAGAACATCACTCCATATCTTAATGTTGAATCAACATACGCATGATATGCCGTAAGAACTGCATCTAGGTTGACAATTTTTTGGAGCCTAGACAAAGCATATGAAAACTGACTCAATCTTTTACATAAATAGTCAATGTGCACCTTCCAGCTAATTTTGTTATCAATATGCAATCCCAAAAATTTCATTTCTTCTGTTTCAGTAATATTTTGATTTAGAAATTTAATGTCAATTTTAGTATTGTAAGGGGCGTGGGGTGTTGGTCGGAAACTAATTAAGACCACTTTACAACTTTACGTATAACGGAAATTTATTTTGTGCTAATTTCTAACAGTACATATAATGAAAACTATGCGATATCGCCTCGTCCCCGTATCCCACAGAATAGTGGAAGTACGGCAAGCGTGACGGTAATTCTCCGCCAGAAGTTAGGAGAAGCAGTCTAGAACTAGTCCCAATAGTTGGAAGCTAGCTCCAAAGCAGTTCTAGTAAGTCTGGGGTTCCTAAGAAGGAAAGGAATCGAATACAAAATCAACACTATTGCAACAAGGTCATTATTTGCTAGAAAAACTTAACAGCGCGATTTAACTTAGCCTGTGGCGCCATCTGTTGACAACAAGTGAAACTTATTTATTATTATGATGTGTTACAAGTTCTCCCCCTCAGGTTCTGAAGGCGTCCCGACGAAGAAACTGAATCGCGTAAGTAAATTTTAGGGTCGATTCTTCCTTGGCCGGCCGCGGCCACGACGATTAGTTATTGATTCAGTTGCTACTTCGGTATGAATCTTGGGCCGCCCTCTACGGCGTAAAGGCTGTATTGGAAATGGAGTGGAGTCGCTGTCACTGCGAAAAGGTCTCAAAGCGGAAGTGTGATACGTGCCCATCACTATTTCGGGCGTCTCTAGATTTGCCAACTTGTAGGAGGTGGGACCATGTCTATCTACAACAACATATGGGCCATCTCTTCGAGGTGTTAGCTTGGCGCTGTGACCTTTTACTGCTTTACTTACAGGATGTATATCGGCTAAGACAAGATCACCTGGCTCATAAATGGGGCTCTCTCTTCGTTGCTTATCCACGATTTCTTTGCGTCTCTCTTCTCTCATTTCTTGTACTTCTCTAGCCTTTGTGAGAGTTTCTGCCATTTGAAGAAGCTTGGGTGTGATCTCCGGTATAAAATTTTCGCTGATGATAACACTTCGAAGATCGTTTTGATTATCATCAGGAGTTCTTAGCTCTCTCCCAAAGGTTAGATAAGCAGGAGTAAAACTAGTCGACGAATTCACTGCAGTATTTAACGCGAAGCGAATCGACGGTAGTTTGTCTGGCCACGTATTATGCTCCTCTCCCACTATGATTGCGAGCTGGGTCTTCAGATCCCTATTACGTCGCTCCACAGGGTTAGCCTCTGGGTGGTAGACAGGAGTAAAAGAGTGCTTAATTTTGAAACAAAAACAAATTACTTGCATTACGGCGCTTACGAATTGTGGTCCATTGTCACTTGTCATGCGTCTAGGCACACCATAACGTAGAAATAATTCGTTGATGAGAACTTCAGCACATGTCTCCGCAGTTGCATGTGCCAAAGGAAACAATTCGACCCATCGACTGGCGCAATCCTCAACGATAAGAATCCATGTTTTACCATTCGACGAAATTGGCAATGGCCCGAAAAGGTCAAAAGAGATGGATTCAAATCTTTTATTCATCGCCGTGGTTTGTAAAAGACCTGCTGGCTTCAGATTCGAAGGCTTATAACGTTGGCATGCTACGCAATTCCTTACGTAGGCTTCAATATACTTCCTCATGCCTTTCCAGAAATATCTTTTTGAGATACGGGCGAACGTCTTCTCGACACCAAAGTGTCCCGCCAAAGGATCATCATGGTAGGCAAACATTACATTTGCCCATTCGTGCTCGGGTACAACCAACTGAGCGTCTTCCGAATCTGAATCTGGAGCTAGACGATACAGTAATCCATTATTGGTGTAATAACCTTTATTGCTCCAATAAACGGCCTTCTCAATACTCTCTGGTTGCTCCAAAGCACTTATAATGCTTGCTATCGTCCTGTCCTTGAGTTGCTCTTCCCGAACTTCTTTCGGCTTCGGATCGGCATGTCCACCGTCACAGTACAGACAGCACAATCAGCACGGGTATCTTCTGTACAGGGAGGTCTGGAAAGCATATCAGCGACCACGTTTGTCCTTCCTGGTATATATTTGATGGTAAGGTCATAGGCTTGCAATTGCAATGCCCATCTTGCTAGTTTGCCTGTCGGTGATTTTAACGACATGAGCCATCGTAGTGCTTGGTGATCCGTTGCAACCACAGTTGGCAATCCCTCAATATAACCTCGAAATTTTGTGACTGCCCAAACAACCGCCAAGGCCTCTCGTTCGGTCGTCGAATAATTTCTTTCGGCGGAGGTTAATAAGCGACTTGCGTACTCCACGGGGTGTTCATCTTCGCCCTCCCCCTGGATTAAAACTGCCCCCAAAGAATACGCGCTGGCATCCGTTTTAATTAGATATGGCTTAGATTCATCAGCTTGTCGTAGAATAGGAGCCGACGATAGGCGACGCTTCAAGTCGTTGTACGCGTCCTCTTGTTCGGCATTCCAAGCCCATTGTACGCCTTTCTTTGTCAGTTTTGTGAGTGGTTGAGAAATTGACGAGAAGTCTTTTATAAATCGCCGATACCATGAGCACGTCTGCAGGAACGAGACTAAGTGGCGGTGATTGGTAGGTCGTGGCAAATTCAGAATCGCTGTCGTTTTGTCTGGATCAACTTTAAGCCTTTGAGGAGTAATGTAATGTCCGAGATATTTAATAGTCGAACAGCAAAATCTACATTTCTGGAGATTCACTATGAGATTGAAATCTTGAAGTTTTTGAAATACTAAAGAAAGATCGGCGATATGAGATTTGAATGAGGTAGAAAGCACAATTAGATCATCCAGATATGCTAGAAGTTTTACATTTAGGTTAACTTTTAACCTATCGATTAAGCGCTGGAATGTTGCTGGAGCGTTGCGGAGTCCAAAAGGCATGCGATTAAAGATGTAAATCCCAAAAGGTGTGATGAATCCAGTCTTCTCTTTATCTTCGGGGCGAACTTCAATTTGCCAATAGCCAGATTTTAGGTCCAACGTAGTCATGAAAGGCGTCGGTTTCGCATCATGTAGTAAGTCGTCAATTCTTGGGATTGGATAGTTGTCTGGAACAGTGATTTCGTTTAACCGTCGGTAGTCAACGCAGACTCGTATTTCACCATTTGGTTTAGGGACTAGAACTGCTGGGGCCGCCCATGGTGTACTGCGAGGTTCTATCACTCCTTCTTGTAACATTCTATCTATTTCCTTTTTCAGCATTTCTTTACGAGGCGGAGATAGGCGATAGGGTGGCACTGATATGGGGCCTTTACCAGCTGTGTCAATTGTATGTGTAACATATTTTGCTGGGCTCTTATTTTGTATGAAGACTTGTTCGTGCTGTTTGATCATATCCTGCAATTGATACTGTTGTTCCTCATCAAGTTCTTGACTAGTAAGTAATCTGATGTCAATCGAGTTTAAACCAATATCATTGCTATCTGGGAAGAGAGACATAGAGTGCGGCGAGAGATTGATTTCTAGGTTGTGGACATTTCTTTGAGCATCTCGGAACATATAGTCCATTTGTGGAGAATACCCATCAAATAAAACTCTGGTTCGCTTTGGAGTGCTGGGTAGTATACGATGCAACCGATACTCCACGCTAGTGCTGGCCTCTGCATCAAACGCTGTGTCTGGTTCGGGTTTGTTACTTTCGGGAACGCATGCTTCTTCTGAGTTTACTGACTTGGTGACGCCAACTGATACGAGGGCCACTGCACTTTTCCCAACTGTATCAGCTACTTTTAGTGGTCTTTTAGAAGTGGTCGTATCAAATTTAATGAAATCTTCCGTATACAATTCATAAATTTCGTTCTCTGCGTCCAAAAAGTGCCAAGTATACTGTGGAAGGTTGAGGATCATACGCGCTTCCTGTATAAACCCTACTCCCAAGAGTGTTTTGTTGTCCCTGGCTTCTGGCAAGACAATAAATGTCGTTGGGATAATTCGACCGTTCAATGTAACATCGACGATGACAGTAAGCACGGTTTGGCGTTTGGGTATTCCATCAGCCATTGTCAAATGTACGGATTGCTTTTTGAATGTGCATCCCTGTTCAACGAGTCGTTGATACAGCTGATATGACGCGACACTTGTTTTCGCACACGTGTCCACGTATGCGTAGCCATTGATGCCAAGTATAGAAAGCGAAATGACGGGGCGTGGTTTTGCAGCAGTCTCTATGTTTAATGTACAAAATCCAAGTTCTTCCTTCTTTATATTAATCTTGCTAGCACATTGAGGACAATTGGAACGTACCACACCCGGAGTGCCACAGCCGTAGCATGAGAATCTTGGCTGTGACGGCGATGGTGCTTGTGTCTGTGCTGGCTTTGCTGGTGTAGGATCCGAATTTTTCTCAGCTTTAGCCTTTTTCCTGCATACATCGGCGGTATGGCCAGGGTTTCTACAAAAGCTACACTTGACTCTTCCCATACGAGGGGCAGTATTATAAGAGTTAGCACTGTTAGCAGTGTGAAAGACCTTACTCTTTTCCTTGAGAACCCCTTCTGCTCCGCGTGCCAAGTCAAGTAATTCTTCAAAAGAGTCAACAGAGTTCCGAGGAATTTTGTCTCTAATATCCAGTCTTAGTAGTCCGAAAATCATGTCCATTTGCTGAATCTCAGAATGCTTTGGCCCTGGAAGAAGAGAGAAGAGCATTCTCTTCTTTGAAAGAAAGGCTTCGGTGGTCTCTGTGGGTCCTTGTTCGATTGTGTTTATTTCGTTGTATAGCATGTAGGCCGGCTTTTGTGGCGCAAAATTCTTCCTTAACAATGCTTCAAAGTCATTCAATGTTGTAATGTTAGTGTGCGCGCCCTGCCACCACTCAGCAGCATCACCAGAAAGCAGCATTGGGATCCCCTTCAGTGCCTCGTTTTCGGGTATCTCCTCCGAATCGATATAAATTTTCAGCGCTGACAGGAACGCATTGACGGCTTTTGCGTCTTTCTTACCGTCGTAAGAGGCGGTGCACGAAGAAATACTTTTACGCTTACTTGCACAAAGCGTTGCTATAAGTTGTTGTTGTTGTTGGTGTTGATGGTCAAGTAGTTTCTGGAATTGTTCTGGAGATAAAGCCATTTTTGGTTGTAGTCGCCGACTTCGCTGAGTTTTCACTGGTGTAGTGGTTATTCTGCCTGATCCGGTTACTTTGAACCTGGGTTGGTTCGGCGGTGTTGTATTGCCCGAGTTGGTCGCCAGATTGTAAGGGGCGTGGGGTGTTGGTCGGAAACTAATTAAGACCACTTTACAACTTTACGTATAACGGAAATTTATTTTGTGCTAATTTCTAACAGTACATATAATGAAAACTATGCGATATCGCCTCGTCCCCGTATCCCACAGAATAGTGGAAGTACGGCAAGCGTGACGGTAATTCTCCGCCAGAAGTTAGGAGAAGCAGTCTAGAACTAGTCCCAATAGTTGGAAGCTAGCTCCAAAGCAGTTCTAGTAAGTCTGGGGTTCCTAAGAAGGAAAGGAATCGAATACAAAATCAACACTATTGCAACAAGGTCATTATTTGCTAGAAAAACTTAACAGCGCGATTTAACTTAGCCTGTGGCGCCATCTGTTGACAACAAGTGAAACTTATTTATTATTATGATGTGTTACAGTATTATTATTATGCCTTTGTTTAAAATTAATTAATCTTGTTTTGTCAATATTTATTTTTAACTTATTATTGTCGAGCCATTCCATTATTAATGTCAATGTGTGTATAATGTCAGTTTTAATATTTGTCAAGTTATTACCGCTAAATAATATTGTGCTATCATCTGCAAATAGTGTAACGTGGTGTTTTGTTACCAAGGGCAGATCGTTTATATAGATCACAAATAATAATGGACCTAACACACTTCCCTGTGGCACACCATGAAGAACTTTTTTATATTTTGAGTAATATTTTATTTCTGTTTTAGTTTTAGTACAGATTCGGTCAATTTGAGTCACTTGTTGTCTATCAGATAGATATGATTCTATAAGTTTATAAGCGTTTCCTCTAATTCCATATTTATCCAGTTTACCTAATAAAATCTTGTGATCCACACGGTCGAATGCCTTCGACATGTCCATAAACAAAGCAATACTAGGCTGTCTTTTATCTACTTGAATCATAGCCTTGTAGAGAAAATCGTAAATGGCTAAGTTTATTGACTTATTCCAAGTATCATGATTTTGAATAACCTATAGCCTCCCTCAAGAATTGGGCTATCAAATACAAAAACACTTTTCAAATTCAACATCAAACCTCCACGTCACAGAAAATCGCAGCCAAATAACAACTCCCTGGAGGGTCGTTGTGTTCCTGCGTATATGTCAGGCCACCAGTAAGCTCCTAAGAGTTGCTGTGCTAACAGCAGAGGTGGCATGAAATTACGGTGCCGTAATGTACTGTGAGCGTTCATAGGCTACGGTAACTGTTTTCCATCAGGTAGGCCGTAAGCTTGTATGTCTCTCGACGTTACATAAAAAAAAGAGGTGTACGTTCATGATGAGCAAGGTGCAGGTAAGCTACAAAGCTGACCTGGGCACGATAGTTACTAGGTGGGACTGCCCATATGTCCGGCATTGCTGTGACAGACACATCAGTTGCAGTGCCGGATATAATGCCAAGACAAGACCAAGACAAACAGACTTGTGCACGTACATAAATGTTTGTCCAACGCATCCAACTCCTACAAATTTCTTCTGATTAAATTCTTTGTGAGTTCCAAGGCAGCTGTAGTTCAATCCCCGGGAGAGCAATGGACTTCACTGTTCATTGCCTTTTTGGTGGTCGCCGCTGTTAACTCAGGCTACACAGGAGACACAGTGGTGGGTATGAGTGTTGGGCCTTTTAAAAAAAAACCCTTCAGAGCATCGCGTAAATCAGCGGGCCAACATGTTCACCCTTCGCGAGAGCGCCCCGGCTCTCGATCGTTGTCGGCTTGATCGTGGTTCTCGTGTCCTTGCATGTCATCGGCCATAGCATCAAGTTATCAACGCAGATCGCATCCACGTGATATCTTACGTGCTGAGCATAACGGCAATTTGATCTAAACTACTTCTTGCTTGCTTGCTTCACGAGGCATCCTCAGGTCGTAGTCGTTAGAATAATATGCTACGAATCGAAGCATGTTATTCTAATGACTAACATCTACAGCGCCTGAGGATGCCTTGTGAAGAGGCGAAACACGTGTCGCGGAGACGACCGGAGCAGCCAGGGCAGCAACGGTGGCGGGCGCATGCGGTTCACATTTCAGATGGCGAACACTCGCAGAGACGACCGCAGCAGCCGAGACAGAGACGACCGGAGCAGCCAGGGCAACAACGGTGGCGGGTGCATGCGGTTCACATTTCAGATGGCGAACACTCGCAGAGACAACCGGAGCAGCCATGGCAGCGGCGGCATGCATCTACTAACGGTAGTGGGCGGGTGCCGGCCGGCAGTAGTTCGCACGAACTAATCGGGAGCGGAAGCACACAAAGTAGTTTAGATCAAATTGCCTGTAAATTTGACTTTCGCAAAGTAATGAATCTATTAACTGAGCATAACGATCAGGGCATCCATATAAGATTAAACAAGCAGCAAGTTAGCACTTTCAAGTTTATTCCAATAAAATGTCATACGCTACCAGGTCAAATACTCTGGACAGGCCAAGGAAACACGCATACGCAGGGGTTTTCCGTGTCAAGTAGTATCTGATAGTATGCCTAAGATACAGTTTTACACTATCAATACATAATTGAGATCTGAATCTGTACTGGTTGTCATGACGAGCTCGGTGGCTCAGTCGTGAATGGCGCGACTTTGACACCAACGGTCGTGGGTTCGATTTCAGTCCCACACAAGGCAAACATTTGTGTGCATGAACATGTCTGTTTGACTTGGTTTGGATGATGTAAGAGAGGTAGGGCGCATCAAAGCAGCCGTCTGGGGAAGTACATCCACCTCACAGAAAACCGCAGCTAAATAACAACTCCCTAGAGGGTTGTTGTGTTCCTGCGTATGAGTGAGGTCACCAGTTAGCTCCAAAGGAGGTACTGTGTAAGCAGCAGAGGAGACATCGCGCGAGTGACACTTAATATATTACAAGCGTTAATAGGCTACGGTACCCGCTTTACATCAGGTGGGCCGTATGCTTGTATGCCTCCCGACGTAGTATATATAAATAAAAGTGACTATGTATTTATTTAACTGTGTATTAAGTAAATCGTCAAGCACCTTTGCTATAACTATGGCTAGAGAGATAGGCCTATAGTTCGTTTTATCAGAAAGATGCACATAGATGGTTTAAAGTTTCAAAAACCTTGGGAGTTAATTTTGTTATTAAAAGCGCCACTTGTTTGGTTTCTGGCACATCATTTAATGTAATTAAACATTGTAATTGAGTTTCAAAAGTGTCGAAATCTTTTCCATCGAATGCGTCAATATTAAAAGTATTTGTAAACATTTTTAAAGGGCTTGATACACTATTATTCTTGATTGTTTTTGTTGCTACTACCCACTTATGTTCTCCCACAATTCCCGGAAGAACAATAATTTCACTTTTGATGGTTTCGCGTAATAATTTTCTCAAATCATCGACTATGTCTTCACTAGTTACCGGTAATTTCAATTCTATGCTTAATGAAATTAGCTCGTCCTTTGACAAAGTTTGAATAAACGATGTCTTCTTTTCTAAAATGTCTTTATAATATTTTTCAATTAAAGACATCGAACGATGACGACGCTTTGACGTTTCGTTTAGTAAACAAAGGTGAAGTAGGCAGTTAGTCAAAGTTGCTGTGATGTTGGCAGAACTGCGTTCCGCAAGATGGACGCGACTATGGAATGCGTCAGTAAATGTAGCTAACTTCACACTGAAGCGGGTTTTGAGATTCAATTTTTATCACTTTTCTTCTAGAAATAATACTTTTATTGTTGCACTTTTTAGTTCCACGCGTAGTATCGATGATCCTCGTCGCCAATTTGCTGTACTTTGAATAATCAAACTAGTTAATAAATTATGATTTATTTAAGTATATACGAAACAATACGTTGACAACTCAAGACAGGTACAGAGAGAGAGTTTTTTATGTCTTGCCACCCTCGAGATTTCAAATTACCAACTTGTGATCTAGAACTATAATGTTGCAAGGTATAACAATCTGTTTTATTATTACCTAGGTAGATATGTACTAAGTGTGAGAGCGATGTCGTCGTTGCGCGTGTCATTCTAACCAAACACGCAAGTTAAGCAAGGTCGACCGCAGCCTGCCTATGGATGGGTTTATCTATCTCGAGTTTCCCCGTTGAGGGCACGTTAACCCGTCGGTCTCGGCTGTTGTCGATAGATGCCAGTCGTTAAGCTAAGTCAGTGGCCTTCGGGCGGCTTGAAAAAATTGGCCTCCGCCAATCCGCATTTGAGCAGCGTGGTGGAGTATGCTCTAAACCCCTTCAGTTCGCGGTGGCTAGGTGGAGCTGTGAAGCTCGCTGTCGCCCGTGGCTGGACTGACGCAGTATAGGGAGGGAAAATTGGAATAGCTATAATGGCTTCACCGGCGTTCTAAAATGGGCCAAATAAAAATGTTTAGAAAATATAACTGAAAGATGATTAATAGAAGAATGAATTGCGGAAGGGAAGAGTGTGATGTATGAATGTGTTTATTTATAATGTAATTTAGAAAATTGAATACATAATTAATACATAACAACAAGAGCCTTGCCCATGACAGGGGTGCATGAATTCATATACAAAAAAAAAACCCCCTTCAGTTGAAGGGAGACTCGTATCCCTGCACTGGGATGAGTAAGGGTTGATGTGTGGAATGTACTAGGTATAGGTGTACGATCACCATTCTCAAAAGATCCGGGGCCAAGGAACAATATATAAATATACATCTATACATTATTTCTGCAAATTTTGTCGAGTTAATATCGCTACATCACGTATATTGTGACGCTTACATTAGAATGAATAGAACACGGCTTCAATTCAATTTTCCAGTTCCAAATTCTCGTTAGGCGTCAAATCCTTATTCTCGTCTCAATTTATTCTCGGAAATAGGTCGACATCCGGGTTCAAAGTTCAAGTATTGTATGAACTTTGAGTAATTGAATATACGTGTATAAATTTTAAATTGTATTATATTTTACATCAATCGACCAAGCAAGTTGTGTGCTGTCGGCTCGGCTGTTTGTTCTGTACCTCGATAATTGTCTAGAGAGAAGATCTACGAAATGTAGGACTGCCCATGGGTGACCTAATGCTTCATTGTTTGCTTGCAGACGAGGTTTTGCTAATAGCCGACACACCATCTGGACTGCAAATACTAATCACAATGATGAAAGAAGCCTGTATAGAAAAGGGGTTACAATTTACAGCGAAGAAAACAAAGATAATGGTATTTGAAAGAGATGAAACAAAAACAAATATAAGAATTAGGGTTGATGATGTACTATTGTAAGAAGTGAATGAGGTTGTATATATCGGATGAACTTTTAGCAGGGGTGCAAGATATACCACTGATGTAGAGAGGCGAGTGAGTGTAAGAAACAGTGTCAATAGAGCGTTAGGAAAACTTCTTGGCAGCAAAAACTTGAGTAAAAAGGCGTAGCTTGCTTTTTTTTTAAACACCGTCGGGAGCCATACAAGTATACGGCCCACCTATGTGAAGCAGTTACCGTAGCCTATTAACGCTTGCAATGACTTGCGCAATGCCTCCTCCGCTGTTTACACAGCAACTCCTTAGAAGCTTACTGGTGACCTCGCTCACACGCCAGAATCAACAACCTTCTAGGGAGTTGTTATTTGGCTGCGGTTTTCTGTGAGGTGGAGGTACTTTCCCAGACGGGTTGCTTTGATGCGCCCTACCTATCTTAAAACATCCAGACCAAGACAAACAGACAAGTTCACGCACACAAATATTTGTATTGTGTGGGAATCGAACCCACAAGCGTTGGTGTCCAAGTCGCGTCATTCACGACTGAGCCACAGAGCTCGTCTTTCCTACTTGCACAACGCAGTGCTTATAGCAACGCTAATGTATGGAAGCTAGAGCTAGGTTTCGCAAAGAGATCATAAAAGTAGATCCAGTTCGCATGAAGATGTAAGAAAGAGAGTTGGTCTGAGAGAGAGAATCGGGGTTAAGATAAGAAAAGGCATGCACCAATGGTTCGGACAATCGGACATGTAGAAAGAATGCAAGAGGAAATAATGACAAAACATATCTACAAGGCGAAAGTAGAAGGATGTAGGAGGAAGGCCAAGGCTTACATACCATGACCAAATTGTTCGTAGCGGTTCGTTTATCAGAAGGTGATGGTTGTCAGGATCCCCAGGAGCAGGCGAGCGTGCATGAAAAGAACTATGAATGCTAAAGAAGCGAGCGAGGTGTGTAAACACCGGATCATGTGGCGATTGGTTCTCTCTGCCTACGCCGCAAGGTACTTGGCCTGAAGACAGCAGAAGTATTTTAAAAGAAATAGTTCCTGGTGTGAAATAAAAGCGCAAGAATTCGTTCGCCTCTGTACCATGACATTGCAACAGTTAAAACGAAATCAGGCATTATCAAAGCCACTAACTGCCGCAAAGGATGAACTGACACGAACTATTAAAGGCCTTTTAAAAGTTCTTCCAGAGAATTTTCACTTCAGCACCAAGAGTTAAACCTTAAACAGTAGCCGTTAAGTTCATTATCAAATGGCAAGATTCGCAACTTTCGAACATAATTTATCAACTATCAAAGCATCGCTTTCTTTTACGGGACAAGTTTCTCGGAAATTTCAAGGTTCAATGAAAATGGCGTGAATCGTTCGAGAGGTATTGGTTCCGCTACATCAGATAGCAAAGCTTGTATCTCACCCTGTTCAATAATATCCTCGTCGATGGAGTTACTTTTTATTCAACCCTCCAACGTATAAATCCATTCGAGGACGTCGAGACTTGAAATAGTATGATGACATCGGGAAGTTAGGGATTTAGGAAAGATAGGTTATAATATATGTTAGGATATTCGAGTTGTGAACCCAGCGATTTTAGAGGCATTTTAAGAGAGGTAGGACGCATCAAAACGCCTGTCAGGGGAAGTACCTCACAGAAAACCGCAGCAAAATAACAACTTCCTGGAGTCGACCAGGCCAGTCGTGGCAGCGACGGTGGTGGTGGGGGCATGCGGATTCTGTTCCAGATGGCGGACGACCGCAGTAGCCGAGGCAGAGACTACCGGAGCAGCCATGGCAGCGTCGGCATGTACCATGTACTAACAGTAGTGGGTGGGTGCCGGCCGGCGCTAGGCCGCATGAACTAATTGGTGGCGGAAGCACACAAAGCAGGTTAGATCAAATTGCAAGCTGTTAAGGAGTTGCTGTGTTAGAAGCAGATTCTGATGTGACATCGCTCGAGTGATACTTAATGTATTACAAGCGGTCATAGGCTACGTTAACCGATTTACATCCGGTGGGTCGTAAGCTTGTATACTTCCCGACGTTGTATACCAAAGGCACGTATAGAGCTTTTCTTAAACAGTGTAAAATACTAGAAATTAAAACTCATATTTACAACAAGATGTACAAAACAAGACAGACCAGCAACAACGCGATCTTTGGACCTTCTCATTATTGGATCTCTTTATCCTAAACGAGGGTCATGTTTTACGGACAAGCTGATCTAATTAGGATAATCTTTATAGAAATCTATTTACTCTTGGCGCAGCCCGAGTACCCAATTTTAACCCGTAATGTTTCTGCTCTTATGATATTATCTGCCTTTTGAATGCTATAGGTTTGCAATTGGATTTAATTATAGGTTTTATCTATAATGACGTGCTCGATGGCGCAGCGGTTAATAACGCGACTTCACCGATGCTAGTGGTTTCGATAATAAATATTTTATTTTAACACAACGTCGGGAGGCCTACAAGCCAACGACTCATCTAATTGAAAGCTATGAACGTTTGGCATGCATTAAGTATCACTCACACTACAACCCTCTAGGGAGTTATTTGGTTGCAGTTATCTGTGAGGTGGAGGTACTCACCTCCCCAGACGGGCTGCTTTGATGCACCCTACCTCTCTGAAAAATACCTAGACCAAGACAAACAGACATTCCAACGCAGGGCAAATATTTGTGTACATGAACATGTCTGTTTGTATTGGTCTGGGTGTTTTAAGAGACCTAGGGCACATCAAAGCAGCCCGTCTAGGGAGGTACCTCCGCCTCACAGAAAACCGCAGCCAAATAACAACTCTCTGGAGGGTTGTTATGTTTCAGGGTGGGAGTGAGGTCACCAGTAAGCTCCTAAGGAGTTGCTATGTTAGCAGCAGAGTGCGGTAACCTCATGTTAAATCACATGAGTAGCAAGCTTGTATGTGCTCGATGTTGTATATAAAAAAATCGGCAAGTGCGAATCAGACTTGCGCTCTAAAGGTTCCGTAAAAAAATGTATGTATGTATGTATATCTTCACGTCAAGTCCCTTGCGGGGTAGGCAGAGAGAACCGAGCGCCATAAGACGCGGTCCTTGCATACTTCACTCGCTTCTGTGACATTCATAGCTCTTTTCATGCACGCTCGCCGGTTCCTGGGGCTTCTGACATCACCTTCTGATAAAACACGACCAATTTGGTGATGGTAGGTTAGTCTCGGCCTTCCTCAGCTCCTACATCCTTCCAGTTTTGCATTGTATATCTGTTTCGTCATTCTTTCTACATGTCCGAACGAACGGAGCATACCCTTTCTTATCTTAACACCGACACTCTCTTTTAGACCAACTCTTTCTCTCACGTCTTCATTACGAACGCGGTCAGCAAGCGTTATGCCACAAATTTTGCGCAATGCTCGCATCTCGACCGCATTTATTCTACTTTCATGCTCTCTCTGCCATACCCAGCTCTCACTTCCATAAGTTAGCGTTGGAATTAGCACCGCGTTGTGTGCAGCGAGCTGTGCCTTTTGGCTTAGATTTCGGCTGCCTAGAAGTTTACCCAACGCTCCATTCACCCTATTCCCGGCACTCACTCGTCTCTCCACATCAGCGGTGTACCTTCCATTGCTGCTAAAAGCACTTCCCGGGTCCCGTAAAAAAATATTTTCGCAAATTATTGTTGCAAAAAGATACATAAGGCTGTTTATGTCTCGTTTATGCCGCATATTTTAACACACGCAAGGGAATCAAAACCTATAGGGTATACAACTCGTTGACCCATAATCATGAAATTTGGTAAGAAGCAATGTCATGTAGCACAAGTAAAGGAAAAATCCGAAAACCTTAAATTTATAGTTTCATCAAAAAAAAAAAACTTTTGTCAACAACAATTTTTTATAGAACCCTCGGAGCGCGAGTCGGACTCACACTTGACGGTTTTCTTTATATACAACATCGGGCACATGTAAGCTTACAGATCATGTGATTTAACATTAGGTTACCGTACTCTGCTGCTAACACAGCAATTTCTTTAGAGTTTACAATTAACTTCACTCACAGAACGCTTCGGGCAGTTGTCATTTGGCTGCGGTTTTGTGTTAGCTGTATGTACTTCCCCAGTAAGGATGCTTTGATGCGTCCAACTCTTACAACACTCAAACCAAGGGAAACATACATGTTCATGAACATAAAATGTTTGCCCTGTGTGAAAATCGAACCCATGAGCCTTGGTTAGTATTGCTAATCACGCCGTCACTCGGCTCGTCAGTTGCTGTCAGTCTCAACTACGATATCTTATTTTCTATATCATCAGTTAGGCCTAATGGTATATAAAAAAAGTAAACGCACGAGTGACACCCCTGGTGTTGTAACTATCCATAAGCTATTATTGCTCACCATCAGGCAGGCCGTATGCTTATCATTATTTTTATATACAACGTCGGGAGGCATATAAGCATACGGCCCACCTGATGTAAAGCGGTTACCGTAGCTCATTAACGCTTGTAATACATTGAGTAATATCCGCGCGATGCCACCTCTGCTGCAAAGACAGCAACTCCTTAGGAGATTACCGGTGACCTCACTCACACGCAGGAACACAACAACCCACCAGTGAGTTGTTATTTGGCCTGGGAGACGGGCTGCTTTGATGCTTCCCACCTCTCTTAAATTTCCATTCTCTTTATTTTCCATCCCGGTGGTATAAAAAAATTGCGTTGTCTGTACATTTCATTATTCACCATAGGTTTTCCGCCATATTTCCCTGTTTGTAAAGATGAATCGTACGTGAATTTGGCTCGGGGCCAAAGTGCTGGACTTGACAGATCAGCGTTAGTTTAGCTTTGTTGTGTAGCCGGAGCATTCATACGAATGGCATCGACTTTGTTTACGTACGTGGTTCGTTCAAATGACCACATAACGATGACCCCGGCTTTTAAAAAAAATCCAAAACTACCGAGAGACCATATCTTTTCCGTTGAAATGCATAATACATCGAAACTGACAAATTATAGCTCAAATTTGAGTTAGATATGTATACAGATAATCCACTGACAGATAAACGGACAGTCATAGAACAGTGCTAGCTCAGTGTATTAATCAACAGTCTCTGGTTATTTTGAATTACGATGTGTACCATTAAATCCGTATTTTCAGATCTACATATATATTAGTAGTTATAGTATGACGAGCTCGGTGGCGCAGTGGTGAAACTCGCTGTTACGCTACTTTGACACCAACGCTCGTGGGTTCGATTCCCACACAGTACAAACATTTGTGTGCATGAAAATCGCTGTTTGTCTTGGTATTTTCTATGTATAATAAGTATGTATTTACAAAAAAAAAATGTATTTACGTATGCTTATCAGTTGTCTAGTACCCATAACACGAGCTTCGCTTACTTTGGGGCTAGATAGCGCTGTGTAATTTGTCCGACAATATTTATTTTTATTATTATTATATCTCGGCGGTGAAGGCAAACAAGGTGAGGAAACCCGCGCGTCCAAGAAATTGTATTTCAAAAAGTAGTGTGACCTGACCTACGAAAGTTCTGATTCTCCCTCTGAGTTGTGGAATTCTGACGGCGGTGACTCCATGTGAAAATCAGTACCTTCATCAAATTCTTAAGCTTAGTAGCGGACTCCGATGATCCTAACGGATCATGGAAAGGAATGGCACTAAGATGAAGGAATGTTACCATAACCATATTGGTTTTGTTTTGTCTGAAAGTGATGTCAGGAACAATATGGACCGACCGACTCTGCTAATCGTAAGGAATAATCATATGTCACTCGGTACTCCATGTTCTGCTAGGGATCTGACGTGAAGATATAAATAAATAGATGATTGTCAGATAACCTAACCTCAATATTACAATCACCACAGCGGGAATATCGCCAACATTGCCGTGACGGCCATGGAAAATTCTCCTGTTTTTCGGTTTGACCGATTGTCTGAAAGCGCTAGTTAAAAAAAATGACTTTGCATTTGATAGCCCAATTATTAAAGAAGGTTATAGGCAACATCATGGTATAACCTTTAGATGCTAAAGAAAAGAAAGAAGTTGCGGAAACGCATTTCCACGGGATGAAGTCTGTGTTTTTACGTCTGGTACCGCATTTGTATTTAATTTTATAATACATTTCTTCAATACAAAAGTAAGTCGCCTTTCAGTGTCAGACATTCGTCTTAATCACAACTCAGTTATTTGTCTGTTTTATTGTTTATGCTACGTAACTGTTCCTATTGACTACGTTTGCATAACAAGTATTTGACCTTGCACTATTATGTGCCTTCTTTCGTAGCGAAAGAATACACACGCTTCCACCTGTAATACTGAATCACATCAACGTTGTTAGTACGCTGCTGAAGGACATCAGAAGCCTGAAAGCCACGCTGATATTCACTTAAGATTCAGACCTCGGAAGCTACGAGTATAAGTGATTAAAATATACTTGCCTTAGGGTTAGCATCTAATTCGCACTCAATTTCGACCACCTCTCCTCTTGCAGCTCGCATTGCTATTGGCTGTAGGGACTTGCAGGTTGGAGCATCTGAAAGGGAAATATATATTTAGAAACAGTATTCTATCGTATAGCAAACATGACTTCTTCCTATCGTTATCCCGTTTCCTAATCAATTAGGACAGGCGGGGTCCGCCACTTAAGCCTAAACATTTGGCGAAGATACTGATTTTGACGTAGAGCGACTGCCGTCTGACCTCCACAGCCTGGAAGCAAAACCATACCTTTTTTAGGTTACACATCAATCGAAACATAATTTCTTGGACGTGCTGGTTTCCTCACCATGTTTTCTGGGTTCTGGGTTCTGGGAGGCGAGAGGAAACCTTGCAGAGACGACGAATCTCGTATCATAGCTGACAGGAATTAGGAAGCCAATTCGCTCTGAAACGGGTCGGCATCTAATTTTGCCCTTTGGAATCAGATACGTCTTCCCGTGTTGATTGGTGAGATTTCAAAGTGGTAGATCCCGTCACGGAGAATGATCGCAACCCTGTCATACTCATTTATATATGTATATGTACACACACACTTATTTCCTCTGTTAGAAGTCTGGATTTTGCCTCCCTTTGCGTGTTCTACCGATTGTATAATGGGTTGTGTTCTGAGGAGTTGTTCGACATTATGCCAACAGCCTCATTTTAGAATCGCACAGCTCGCCGACGGCTGGGAGTTCATCCTCATACACTGGAACCGCAATGGTCGCGTACTGTGCGGTCCCAGAGAAGTTTTCTACCGGTAACTATTAAGTTGTGGAATGAAATCCCTGTCGAAGTTTTCCCAAGGTACTACAGCATGTGGTGACACCCTTGGTGTTACAAATGTCCATAAGCTAATCGGGCAGGCCGTACGCTTGTTTGCCACCTTAGTGGTATAAAAGAGTCTTGGTTCGGTTTGCCGATTAGGTTTGAACCAAGGCGCATACACAGTTATAGCAATAAACAAAGTCCAACAAACTCGCAAAACCAAGCTACAGTCAGCAAATCAACATTGCACTTCGTTGATTTGGGTTTAGCCCACATTACACGTTAAACTTAATACTAAAGTTTATTTTGAAATTCAACTACACAAGCATCAGAGATTTAGGATAGGGTTCAGATTTATAAGAGGATCTAGTTAGGAGTTAGTAAGTTACGATGAATATGCGGGTCGAATTAAACTACAGCATTGTAGGTACGGGAAGACGGGCTTTAGTGGGTTGATTATTATTACTATTACTATTTATGATTTAGGAATTTAAGCGCGACATGATAGGTAAGTTGACGGTTGAGATATGTTGTAGGGTTGAGAATAATATTAGACATACGTTCATAGATTTTATTACCTTGCGGCGGGCATACAGCGGATCAACAGTGGGCGTGGTGAATAGGTTAGGTTAGAATTTGAGTAGCATAAAAGAATCTGGTGCTTAGCGTGAGTTAGTTTCTTGCATGTGTAAAGGTAGAGTAATAATTGGCTATGTACTAAAAACAGCTTGAGACGTACGATAAAAGAATAAAGTAATTTATAGAATTAGATTAATTCCATACCTCGCTAAGCCCCAACCTAGTGTATTGTATATTGTAGATTTATGTATGTATGCGTAACTTCACGCCAAAGACCTTGCGGGGTAGGTAGAGAGTACCGAGCGCCACGTGACTCGATCCTTACATATCACACTCGCTTCTTTAACATTCATTACTCTTCTCATACACGCTCGCCGGTTTCTAGGGTTTCTGACATCTCCCTCTGATAGAACACGACCAATTTGGTCATGGTAGGTAATTCTTGGCCTTCCTCGGCTCAAGTGGAAGGATGAGCCTTCCACTTTTGCACTGTATATATCTGCTTCGTCATTCTTTCATTCTGCATTCGTTCTACGGAGCATGCCTCTTCTTATTTTAACACCGACGCTCTCTTTCATACCAACTCTGTTTCTAACATCATCATTGGGAATACGGTCTACAAGCGTTAAGTGTCATTGTAGATTTATATATATTAAATTGCTTCTTGGCATCGTTTTGAGCGTTACATGTTCAGAGCTCAAAGGGTGTTATATGTTCAGAGCTCAAAGGGTGTTACATGTTCAGAGCTCAAAGGGTGTTACATGTTCAGAGCTCAAAGGGTGTTACATGTTCAGAGCTCAAAGGGTGTTACATGTTCAGAGCTCAAAGGGTGTTACATGTTCAGAGCTCAAAGGATGTTACATGTTCAGAGCTCAAAGGGCGTTTTATTCTGGTAAGCCGAGTTTTATTCGCATTTTGTAAATTTGATGTAACTATTTGATATTCGGCAGTTTTTTTTTACAACGTCGGGCGGCATACAGCCTTTGGCCCACCTGATGTAAAGCGGTTACCGTAGCCTATGAACGCTTGTAATTCATTAAGTATCACTTACGCGGTGCCACCTCGGCAGTTAACACAGCAACTCCATAGGAGCTTACCGGTGACTTCGCTCCCACGCAGGAACACAACAACCCTCTAGTTAGATGTTATCTGGCTGCGGTTTTCTGTGAGGTATAGGTACTTCCCCAGACGGACTACTTCGATGAGATGAATCTTTATATGTATATCCAGACAGACGCCATAAATGAAACACCATTATCGACAAACCAAAATAAATGACCTCCATCCTATTGAAATTACATAAATGACTCACGCACAAAAGTTATTCGGTGCATGTTGTGTTTGTTACAAATTAATGTTACAAAACATATTTTAAAACAGTATCTGTAATATTTTAAGATATATCACGTGCAACGTCATCCTAAAAAAATTAAATATATATATATATAAAAGGTTGCAGCTTATCAGTTATCGGTGTGAATGATGCCTACAGGCATATATTATGACGAGCTCGGTGGCTCAGTCGTGTATGACGCGACTTTGACACCAACTCTCGTGGGTTCGATTCCCACACAAGGCAAACATTTGTGTGCATGAACATGTCTGTTTGTCTTGGTCTGGATGTTTCAAGAGAGGTAGGGCACATCAAAGCAGCACGTCTGGAGAAGTACCTCTACCTCACAGAAAACCGCAGCAGAATAACAACTCGCTAGAGGGTTGTTGTGTTCCTGCGTGTGAGTGAGATCACCAGTAAGCTCCCAAGGAGTTGCTGTGTAAGCAGCAGAGGAGGCATCGCGCTAGTGATACTTAATATATCGCAAGCGTTAATAGGCTACGGTACATCAGGTGGGTCGTATGCTTGTATAACTCCCGACGTAGTAAAAAAAAACGGGTTGTACTCCGGGAGTGCCGGCAGAAGTGAAAACTTGAACATTAACATTGTGCATTTTTGAATATTTTGGAATGGTTAGGGAATAATTTCGTACGAATTGCTTTATTTATCAGCATAAAGTACTATCATGTATGTGGTAAAATACAATATTCATTTATTGCACAAACATGACAACTCAAACACACCGCGCCGCTTAAACCAAACAGCGATGTTGATAAACTACGTTGAACGAAACGCGTAAACGCCAACAATTTCATGGCGCTTACAACGTTTTGGTCGCGAGAAAATAATGCCCTATAAACGATCTAGCGCTTCATGTTTTAATTGTTTAATTAGAGGTAACTAATGTTTTAGCAATCTGCAGCGAACTTAAGTTCTAATTCTCACCAAAATCTTACGGTCAGGGTCACGTGTCCTGACGCGAGTTTAGCATTTTTTACTCATCCCAAAAAGTCGCTAAAGAAGTTTTCACTTCAAAAAAATAGGCGCTGATCGGTTACCATCAGGTTAACCGCATGCTCGTGTGACCCCCTTATATTCTCCAAACGTCTAAAATTTCCTCGCCACGAATCTAGAGCGGCTCCAGAATCGATCTATCACACTTCGCCGAAACGTTAAGAACAATTTGTATTCCTTAGTCGTCAACACGTTTTTGAATTACCATTCGTCAGGTCAGCTCAGACGTTGGAGAACTTGGCCTTTGATCATCGCATTAACTTGAGTGTTACTCCAAATGATGGATTTGTTTAGACACTTGCAAGTTATTCAGGGCAAGTCGATTTACGCGAAATTGAAGTCTCCGTTTCCTGGCTGGCGAGATAATTTCATGTCTTTCTTATTAGACTTGTAAGCTAAACATTGATAGATTTTTGAATTCCGAATAATTAGATAGCTTAGGTCAGGGCTATCTAGACCAGATGCGATCGCGGGCTAATACAAATCACTGTATATATTGGAGGGCCGCAAAAACAAATACCTAGCCTTAATTTATTTATTTGGAAAAAAATTAAAAACGGCGATAATGTTAATTTTAGTTAATTCTTCATTAATTTATCTTTTACAAATTATATCACTATTTTCCATTAATATTTGTAATTGCCAAGCGCAGTGCGTGTGTAAGTGAATTATCAGTCAGAAGACGTATATTAAAATGTTATAAAATTGTCGCGGGCCGCATCAATATTAGGCGCGGGCCACATGCGGCCCGCGGTCTGGGTTTTGGACTGTCCTGGCTTAGATGCATAAAGTCCCTTTCTCAGAATGTCCCTATATACCTTTCATGGTCTTGGAGGGGTGTTTTTGTCCGTAGTTTTTCTACATAAATTTTAAACATTCCCGACTTTGTCTCTTTGTATTCTGTTGATAAATGCATGTATCTATATCTTCACACCAGCTCCCTTGCGGGGTAGGCAGTGAGGTACGAGTGTCATAAGACGCGCACTTCACTTGCTTCTTAAACATTCATAACTCTTATTATGCACGCTCGCCTGTTCTTAGAGCTGAGGTCACCTTCTAATGAACTCATAATAAAGGTGTGTAAGGTTTGGTGGCGCTCGGTTCCCTCTGCATAAACCGTACGGGACCTGGGGTGAAGGCATAGATAAAACTCTTTCGAGTTCCGCAAGGCACATTAAGCAATTGGTTTAGCTGTTGTCGATATGTCACTGTAATTAGTTAACAAAGTCTGTGGTCTTCTGCCAACTTGAAACCCTGGGCTCCACGAAACTGCAACAGTTGTATTTTGCGATTGGCGTTGTATAATAAATAACAAATAATCATTGGTCATCGCTGTCCTGTCGTCGAGGTTCTTCCGACTTCTTCTTCTTATTCACAGCACATAAATTTTCCTGATTTTTTTGATACAACTAGATTGGCAAACAAACATGGCCCGCATTAGATGGTAAGCGGTCACCGCAGCCTATTGACCCCCGCAACACCACGGGGACGTTACTCGCGTGCTGCCAATCTTGTGACGTAAAGCTGTGTCGTTACAGTACCCAGTAATTTCTCTGCCATATCTCACCCTTCAAACCGGAACACAGCTATATAAATATAGCTGCTTGGCGGTAGAAATAGGTGAGACAGAGGTACCCACGCAGACGCATATGTCACTCGCCAGAACATACGAGTATATCTCGTTTTGACATACTGCTGTGGCAAATTACTTACATTTAACATCCAACACGAGCCTCTCGCTGGATCCTTCACCTAGGCTGTTCCTAGCGGAGCACACGTATGCGCCGGCTGCTCTCCTGGACACGTGCTGCAGGACCAAGCTCTGGTTGGCGAGGAGAACACCTGGTCCAGGTTTTACCACCGCGCCCTGGCACGAGAAAAATTAATGAGGCAATGAACGCTACATAAAATGATGGTTCCGTAATCTAGTGAGAAAATCGATAGTTTTGAAATCCTTAACACAAAATCTTGTACATATTCTATATGTCCTTTCATTTTTTTTTATTCAACGTCATAGGAGGAATACAAGCATTTGGCCCACCTGATTATCTGATTATATTAGCGGTAACCATAGCAGTGATACCTACGAGCAGTGATAGAGTGGATACAAAACCGGCCTATTGTTCAACTGGTCCAAGGTTCGAATCCTGGCATGTACCACTAAATTCGTGTTTTCGGACTTATGTACACATTATTAATTATAACTTCCTCAGCAGTGAAGGAAAACATCGTGTGGAAACACGCATGTTCAAGAAATTATATTTCAAAAAGAGGTGTGACCTAACCTTAGAAAAGGTCTGGTTCTTAATCTAAGGTTGTGAGGGTCCGTCAGTTGCTCCATGTAAAATTCAGTATTTTCGCCATATCCTTGGGCTTAGGTAGCGGACCCCGCCAATCCTAATGGATTAGGAAACGAAATAACGCTAAAAAGAAAAAGAAGATTGTAGTTGATGTGCCTATGAACGCTTGCATTAAGTATCACATGCACGATGCCACCTCTGCTGCTAATACAGGAGCAGAACTTGGTGTAGAAAAATTTTAAGAGAGGTAGGGCGCATCTGGTACCTCCACGTCACTGAAAACCGCAGTCAAACAACTCCCTGAAGGAGTATCGTGCTCCTGCGTGTGAGTGAGGTCAACAGCAAGCTCCCAGAGAGTTTCGAAACATTGTACCTTCTTGTAATGAGGCCGGGTTTTACTATACGAGTGAAACTTAGTACAAGTTCTCGAAAACTTTGTAACACAACTATTTGTTTCGACGGGCTCGGTAGCGCAGTGGTGAAACGCGCTGTTACGCTTATACGCTACTTTGACATCAACGCTCGTGGGTTCGATTCCTACACAGGGCAAACATTTGTGTGTATGAGTATGTCTGTTTGTATTGGGCTGGGTATTTTCTATGTATAATAAACATGTATTTAAAAAAAATGAATTTGTGTTTATCAGTTGTATCAGTTATAAGATTTTATATTTTCGCGTTGTATAATTACGTTAATTTATATAATGCGGGAAATACACAGGAAATAACGAGCTCGGTGGCTCAGTCGTAAATGACGCGACTTTGACACCAACGCACGTGGGTTCGATTCGCACACAAGGCAAACATTTGTGTGCATGAACATGTCTGTTTGTGTTGGTCTGGATGTTTTAAGAGAGGTAGGGCGCATCAAAGCAGCCCGTCTGGGGAAAACCGCACAGAAAACCGCAGCCAAATAACAACTCTGTAGAAGGTTGTTGCGTTACTGCGTGTGAGTGAGGTCACCAGTATGCTCCCAAGGAGTTGCTGTATAAGCAGCAGAGGAGGCATCCTCGCGAGTGATATTTAATATATTACAAGCGTTAATAGGCTACGGTACCCGCTTTACATCAGGTGGGCCGTATGCTTGAATGCCTCCCGACATAGTATAGAAAAATAAAAATTTACCTAATTTACGCGTTAAGTCCCGCATTATATAAATGTATGTTCGTCAGTTGTCTAGTACCCATAACACTGTGCAATTTATCCGACAATATTTGTTTTTACATATATATATATATATTTGTAAACCTGTAGAGTATTATTTTATTTGTAGAAATTATAATATTATGACGAGCTTGGTTGGACGCGGTGTGGTTAGTAAACACTACTTTGACACCAACGCTCATAGGTTCGATTCCCACACAGAATGAACATTTATGTGCATTGTGCATTAAACATGTCTGTTTGTCTTGGTCTGGATGTCTTTAAGGGAGGTAGGTCGCATCAAAGCATCCTGTTTGGAAATGTACCTTCATCTCACAAAAAAACCGCAGCCAAATAACAACTCCCTGGAGGGTTTTTGTGTTCCCGGGAGCTAGAGACGACTCACACCAGTGAGTTCCTAACGAGTAGATGTATTAACAACAGTGGTGGCATTGCGCGAGAGATGTGTTGCAAGCCGTTCATAGGCTACGGTAACCGCTTTACATCAGATGGGCCGTGCGCTTGTATGCCTCCTGACGTAGTATAATAAAAGGTGACATTTCTTACGTTGTGAGTGAAGTAAACGTGGGTATGCCATGGGTTTGCCTTCACTCTGCAGTCCAGGTAGACGTCGGAGCCTTCCACCACCTTCCCCGCGTCGAGGTTCGCACCAAGCTCCAACTTCACCACTGGGAGATCTGCAGAAAATAATAAACATTAACAAAAGTGGGTACAGAAGTATTGTAACCATTTTGGAACTGATTACCGTTATGTGAAGGTTTGTTTTATATAACGTTGGAAGGCATACAAGCATACACCCCACCTGACCTTAGGAGTTTACTGGTGACCACACTCACACGCAGGAACACAACAATCCTCTAGGGAGCTGTTATAAACAGCCTAAGTATTTTGCGAAGATACTGATTTTTACATAGAGTGAGCTCGAGCACGAGCTCGGTGGCGCAGTGGCGAAACGCCCTTTTACGCTACTTTGACACCAACGCTCGT
This sequence comes from Pyralis farinalis, assembly GCA_947507595.1. Classification (NCBI taxonomy): domain Eukaryota; kingdom Metazoa; phylum Arthropoda; class Insecta; order Lepidoptera; family Pyralidae; genus Pyralis; species Pyralis farinalis. The sequence continues at coordinate 5,599,056 of OX382260.1, forward strand.
GGGTTCGATACCCACACAAACAGTTCTATGCTTGAACATATCTATTTCTCTTGGTCTGAGTATATTTAAGAGAGGTAGGGCGCATCAAAGCAGCCCGTCTAGGGAAGTACCGCCATCTCACAGAAAACCGCAGCCAAATAACAACTCCCTAGAGGGTTGTTGTGTTCCTGCGTGTGAGTGAGGTCACCAGTAAGCTGCCAAGGAGTTGCTGTGTAAGCAGCAGAGGAGGCATCGCGCGTGCGATACTTAATATATCGCAAGCGTTAATAGGCTACGGTACACGCTTTACATCGGGTGGGCCGTATGCTTGTATGCCTCCCGACGTAGTATAAAAAAATGAATGTTAAAAAAGCGAGTGAGGTGCGTAAGGATGGCGTGTGGCGCTCGGCTTCCTCTGCCTGCCCCGCAAAGGATTTGGCGTGCAGTTATAGATAGATAGATAGAACAAACATCAATCCGAATACATCTCGAACTGAGTCGATAACAAGTCTTGATTTTAATCTAGGACAAGGAACAATCCCTATTAGAGAGTGCCTTATGTGGTCTGCAGCCGGTAGTTAAACAGATTTATATCTTGGACTTTACGGTCAAGGGAGTAATGTGAGAACAGGACAATCAGGAACTGTAAGAAAATTATATTTGACTGACTTCTTAAACAGAATTACGATCAAACAGAGGAAATCATGACATTGTAATCGATGCTGTGTTCTTTACTGACTAACGTATGTTTTACAGGAGAAACATGCAAACAAATAACTCATCCACTCACTCGCACACAATCATAGGTACATTTTCACACACCGAGAGGTACACCTACCGTATTGTTGACTTTCCTATTAGGTTATTAAAGGATCCTTAGTCACATAAATCCTACTAATATTATAAATACGAAAGTTTGTATGTATGGATGGATGTTTGTTGCTCTTTCACGCTTAAACGGCTGAACAGATTTGAATGAATTTTGGCACGTAGATAGATTATGATCTGGATTAAGTACTTTATTTGCCGCGGGCAGCAGCTAGTGTAAAATAATACTTTATGAGTATTATGTATTCAAAACACTTTGGACGAGGGGCACTGTTGCCCGAGCTACAGGTATCTTACCTAGTTCAGGCACAGATGCAATACATTATAAGATTGTATCAGTTTTTTTTGCTCAATAATGTTACTTTTGACGAGCTCGGTGGCTCTGTGGTGATTGACGCGACATAGACACCACCGCTCGTGGGCTCGCATGAACAGACTCGCAGACAGTCTTCCTGCGACCACGGACGCTGCAAAGCGTTAGAAACGTCAGGTTCAACAAAATAAATAAAACACGCGATACTTCCGTTAAAAATTGTTCCTAGAGGGTTGTTGTGTTCCTGTGTGTGAGTGAGGTCACCAGTAAGCTCCCAAGGAGTTGCTGTGTAAGCAGCAGAGGCGGCATCGCGCGAGTGAAATATATCGCAAGCATTCATAGGCCACGGTAACCGTTTTACACCAGGTGTGCTCTGGCTTGTATGACTATTAACGTTGTTTAGAAGAAACAAAAACTTCTTGCTAGCATTATCCTGTTTCCTAATCTATTAGGATTCACGGCATCCGCTTTCTAAACCTAAGGATTTGGCGAAGATACTGATTTTGACATGGAGCGACTGCCGTCAGACCTCCGCCACCCAGGGAGAACCAGATCTTTCTTAGGTTACACATCTTACGACAATCTTGGACGTGTGGACATCCTCACGATGTTTTCCTTCACCGCCGAGCAAGTCACAAATATGTACATAAATCCGAAAACATGAATTTAGTGGTGCATACACCCGATAGGATTGGAAGCGGGGACAGTTGTTCAATAGGCTGGTTCCTAATCCACTGGGCTATCAATGCTCAAAAACAAAAAGGCGTCAAGTGCGAGTCCGACTCGCGCACCGAGGGAACCCTCGGTAAAAAATATTTTCTCAAATTATTATTGCGAAAAAATATATTTTTTTTGTGGTGTAACTAACAATTATCAGATTTATTCCTATACTTGTGCTACATGACATTGCTTCTTACCAAATTTTGTGATTCTAGGTGAACGGGAAGTACTCTATAGGTTTTGATTCCCTTGCGAGTGTCAAAATATGCGCATAAACGAGGCACGAACAGCCGTACCATTTGATTTCGTTGACTTAGAAGGGTGATTCCATCACTGTTCGAAGGGATTGCTGACCTAAGTATTTGATATTAATTTCAGCTCGATAACTCCACCCGTCCCTGAGAAAAAGGGTCTTGACAGACGGACAGACAACAAAGTCACCCTGTAAGGGTTCCGTGTTTCCTTTTGAGGTACGGAACCCTAAAAATGACCGTCTCATGTGGCGATCGGTTACCTCTGCCTACCCAGGCGTGGCGTGAAGATATACAGACAGAGTAATACATTGCCAAACATGTAGGTTTATTGGCTTTCATCTGCATATATTTACATAGCTGAGAAGATGCAAACAGATACCATTGTTCCACTTCCGTCTGAAACTTGGCCCGCCATGTACTCATATACCTACCAGGGCTCCAGAAAGGTTACGGTATAAGATAGATAGATGATATACAACATAATAAATTAGTACTATGTATATCTTCACGCCAGGTCCCTTGCGGGGTAGGCAGAGGGAACCGAGCGCCATAAGACGCGTACCTTACACACTTCTTTCACATTCATAGCTCTTTTCATGTATGCTCGCCGGTTCCAATGGCTCCTGACATCACTTTCAGATAAAACACGACCAATTTGGTCATGGTAGGTTAGTCTTGGTCTTCCTTGGCTACTACATCCTTCCACTTTCGCATTGTATATCTGTTTCGTCATACTTTCATCTTGCATTCTTTCTACATGTCCGAACCAACGGAGCATGCTCTTTCTTATCTTAACACCGACACTCGCTTTCAGACCAACTCTATTTCGTACGTCATCATTTCGAACTCGGTCAGCAAGCGATATACCACATTTTTTTTTAATTAGTACTGCTAAGGATTATTCCAACAAACTCTTTGCAAAACTAATCAATTACACCGAATACTTTTGGCGTGAATACATCTTTAAATATGCTTCCAGTGCAGTGATAAGGAGCCGGCTTATTGAACAACGGGTCCCTGGTTCGAATCCTGGCGGCGGCATGTACCACTAAATTCGTGTTTTCGGATTTATGTACATATTTATCACTTACTCGACGGTGAAGGAAACCATCGCGAGGAATCTCACACGTCCAAGAAATTATATTTCGAACTAGCTGTGCCCGCGACTTCGTCCGCGCGTAGTTATTTTTTTATTATTTATTTATATTAATAAAAATAAATAAACTTTCTAAAATAAAAGTAGCCTAAGTTACTCCTTATTACATCAGCTATCTGCCAGTCAAAGTCCCGGAAAAAATCGGTCCAGCCGTTTCAGAGATTAGTCGCAACAAACAGACAGACAGACAGACAAAAAATGTAAAAAAAAAATATTTTGGTATACGTATCGTGTATACATCCATATGCATTTAATAAAAACCGGTTATTTTAGTATTACAAACAGACACACCAATTTTATTTATCTGTATATATGACGTGTGAACAAACCTAAGGTCTGGTTTTCCCTCTGGGTTGAGGAGGTCTGATGGCAGTCATTCCATTTCAAAATCAGTATTTTCGCCAAACCTTTAGCTTAGGTAGCGGACCCCGCCAATCCTAATGAATTAGGAAAGGGGTAACGCTAGGAAGAAGAAGACGTCTTCCGTAGTGGATGGCAATTTAAAATACTGATGAGAGCAGAATCGGGGGATAGAGTTTCAGATCTAAGAGAGGTAGGGCGCATCAAGCTCGTCTGGAGAAGTAACTGTATCCCACAGAAAACCGCAGCCAAATAACAACTCCGTAGAGGGTTGGTGTGTTCCTGTGAGTGAGTAGGGTTACCAGTAAGCTCCTGGAGTTGCTGTGCGGCGGAGGTGGTATCGCGCAAGTGATAATGTATTGCAAGCGTTTATAGGCAACTTCCGACATTGTATAAAAATAAGTTTGGTGCTGTAACTTGTATAGTTTACGTCCAAAATTGAAATAGGTACCACTTGATAGTTGAAGAATCAAAGAATTCGTTACGTTGAGTGAGGACTGTGACGCGTAACTCGCGGCGTTCGTGAGCGCCGCCATTTTGCAATCATTTCCTGCGTCATATTTAGTATACTTCCTTCCGTTTATCCGTTACGAAGACGTATTCACGTATAACTCACGGCCGAGTTCACGACAGAGCCACATCGCGTTTTGTTTAGCAAAGAGAAGTAGGGCACACCTCAAATGGATTATTTCTTAAACGTCGGGAGGCACACAGCCATACGGCCTGCCTGATGTAAAGCGGTCACCGAAGCATATGAACCATTAGGTATTAATCGCGCGATGTCACTTCTGCTGCTACTACAGTTATTTCTTAGGAGCATACTGGTGAACTCACTCACTCTGGAAACGCAACAACCCTCCAAGGAGTTGTTATTTGGCTGCAGTTTTTGGTGAGGGTGTGCAAACCGGAGTGCAAAGGCTTTTTTGCTTTGCGTATGCTTATTGGCGTCCCGAGGTTGTATGAAAAAACATGTGGCTTACGCTGTATCTCCATTCTCCATCCATCTTCCTGTGGTGTACTGCCCAGGCTTGGTTGACCGGCTCGACAAGACAGCACTCTGCCTCCATCATCGATAGCTGGCACGAAGGTCAGGATACTGTTGGTGACATTGCCATCCATCGAACTCTATAGGACAAAAAGAGGAAGAAATTCGTAAGGAGTAAAAAGATAAAAGATATATGTATGTATGTATATCTTCACGCCAGCTCCCTTGCGGGGTAGGTAGAGAGAACCGAGCGCAATAAGATGCGGTCCTTACATTTATAATATTCTGTTGGTGTGTAATATGTTCAAAACTTAAACTAGACGACACTAAAGAATTCCGATAATATGTTGTTGATGCATAATGTACTTGAAATTTAAAATTTTAATAGTACATAGCTATGTATAGTAGCCAGAGCTTTCCTTTTATGTTAATCAAATTTAATTGCCTTTTTATTCGAATCACACAACATGTGCTTGGCACCAAGGCACCGATCCATCATCGTCATTGGTTTCTTTATTTTTTTTTTCTTCACACGAATTACAAATTATTTTACATGCATTTTCTATAACTACGTATTCTAAGTGTGAAGACTGGCGCTTGAAATACACACATCAAAAGTGTCTAGGGATCAACATATATTTTTGCAATAACTTTTCTCCTGATTGATATTAATTAAAATTTTCTTTAAGGATTCATCAAATAAAGTGTTTTCGTTTGTCTACAGTAACGATAAACCAAGTCACCTTTGCATTAATAAAGAAATTTGCCATTTTCATAATAAAGGGATTTTTGACATTTGAACCACTAACATTAAAGTTCGAAAAAAAGACTGAAATAACAGTTTTCTTTAAAATTTTATTGGGTAACTTAAACAATTAATAATCCGTGTTTCTACCGGGAACACTAACGATGATAGAAGCTGGTTCCCGGCAACGTACTGTGGCTTTAGCTCTGAATACAAGTCAGAGTGTTATCAGTCGACTTTGGACACGTTACCGAAGCACTGGTACCGTGGCTGAGCGCCATGGAGGACGGTATCGCTGCACCACACGGAGACAAGACCGATACATTCAAATCACAACTCGAAGAGCTCCAACAATAACCGCCATGATGTTAGCCGTGACGCTTCATCACTCTTCAGGGAACTTAATTAGCGACCAAACAGTCAGAAACCGCTTGCATGAAGTGAACCTTCATTCCCGAAGACCGCTAAGGGTACCACCTATAGCAATGCACAATCGTAGGATTCGATATCAATGGGCTCTTGAACACAGAAATTGGGCAGAAGAACAATAGCGTTTCGTGTGCTTTTCTGATGAGTCTCGTTTTGGTATGAGACCGGATACAAGACGTATACGACACTGGAGAACCCCTGGTCGCCAACAGCGATTAAAATCCTGCCAGGAAATCCATCCTTATAGTGGTGGAACCATCATGGTATGGGCGGGTATTTGGATCGGCGGAAGAACTGAGTTGATTTGGATCAGAGGCAACCTCAACGCTCAAATTTATGCTGAGACGATTGTATCAGACGTCATCGTTCCTCTACAAGTGCAAATTGGTCCCTTATTTCAGTTAATGCATGATAATGCACGACCGCACACCGCAAGAGTTGTAAGACAGACTCTCGCCGCAGCTAACATCAATGTCATGCCCTGGCCTGCTCAGTCGCCAGACTTGAACGCGATTGAGCATGCATGGGATATGCTACAGAGAAGAGCTCTGCCGAATATGGAGGGTATCCAGTCGCAAGAAGACCTTTTTTTGTTGTTGCAACGAACATGGGCGACCATTCCACAGCGTGATTTGGATGAACTCATTTTGAGTATGCCAAACCGATGTTCTTGTGTTGTTAGTGTTCGCGGTAGAAACACGGTGTATTAATTGTTTAAGTTACCCAATAAAATTTTAAAGAAAACTGTTATTTCAGTCTTTTTTTCGAACTTTAATGTTAGTGGTTCAAATGTCAAAAATCCCTTTATTATGAAAATGGCAAATTTCTTTATTAATGCAAAGGTGACTTGGTTTATCGTTACTGTAGACAAACGAAAACACTTTATTTGATGAATCCTTAAAGAAAATTTTAATTAATATCAATCAGGAGAAAAGTTATTGCAAAAATATATGTTGATCCCTAGACACTTTTGATGTGTGTAGGTTGCAACCTGTGCTACAAGACACCAGCTCCTCACCCCCTGACTATGACGTTAATATCTGTAATGCATACTAATTATCAAGCAATATCTAGTGTACGGTGAATAAGTCATCAATTATATTTAAATATATGAGTATGTATGAATGTGTGGAAGTAGTGTGAGGTTGGATGTGTATGTGAATAAATATGATGTGTGAGAGAAGGAGAGTGGGTTATGGGTGGGTATGTTTGTATGCATGTGAATGTTATATAAAATGGGTCAAGAAAGTACTATGAATGTATGTACGTAGGGCGTGTGTATCTGAGTCTGTCCACTTTGCATTCTATTCACCTACAATTTATAATTAGTAACACCCCCATTGGTTTAAACACTGAGTGTGCCACTTGCCCCCCAAAATGTAAACAAAGTTAACTACCCACAAACGAATAAAGAGAATGGTACTCGAGTAGATCAGCCATTGGGATCAGACAGCACAATGGACAACCGCAATTACATTGCATAAGCTTTGTTTGGGCGGTCGTTCGTTACACATTGATTGCTGATTGAACAATAGAGTGGCTTGGTACCGGAAAATAAGTTTCTATACTATAATTGGCAACCGACTCAAAAAAGGAGGCTCTATGCATATGTTTTATTTTTATACAATGTATGCAAGCATACGGCCCACAAATGTAAAGCGGTTATTATTATATATTTCTTGAATCCCGGGCGATAACCTCGGTCATTTCATAGACGAGCGTGGGGATATGGATCCAGCACGTAGAGGCCCCCGTAGAGAAAAAGACTGATGTAATGTAATATACTTGCTATGACCCGCTCCAGAGCATATCAACGGGACAATATACCCATGAACAGATAACGCCAGGTTATGGTGAATGTGTCGGAAATTATTGGGCTATTGAAATGAATATGAGAACGAAAAAAATCTACGGAGAACTAAAGTTGTCGATATAGCTCTCAGAATCGGCAAACTGAAGTGGCAGTGGTCCGGCCACATGTGCCGAGTCAGCGATGGCAGATGGGGTAGGAAAGTCCTGAAGTGGAGGCCGCGCATAGCACGACGAGGCGTTGGATCTCCCCCCCCCCCCCCCCCCGCCGCCCTCTAGATGGCCCGATGATATAAAAAAAGCGGCCGGAAGCGACTGGATGCGGAAAGCGGAGGATCGCATATGGTGGAAGGCATTGGGGAAGGCTTATATCTAGCGGTGAGTAGACACAAGCTGATGATGATGACTGAAATGAGATCAGGAGGAATGAATACTGGGCTTTACAGAAGAGGGACGGACGCCTGCCACAACTATCGTATCCGATGTTATTATATTATTATTATATGACATTACATTTAAAATTTAAGACAATTAGATAGCCGGGGAGGACCCAAAGGCAAATAAAAGTATTTTTAAGAATGTTCGTGACTCGTAAAGCAAATATGCATGGTCTGAAATGAGCGGACGTAACCAGAAAATGGGGTTACGTCTGCTTGTGGGATATGAAAGGCATTCATATTAATTATGACACGTGATAAACAATTTTTTATCACACTTGGCTACAAACAATTTTCATGAAATCTATGTTTGTCTGTGTGTCTGTCGCTTTTTTTCGTATAATGAATTTTGAATTCAGAGTCAAATTCAGCATAAAAAAGTAGAATAGGAATGTTCAGGAACACCGCTCCTACCTCTTAAGGAACATGGCCAAAACGGCCGACAAATTAAAAAAAAAATTGAACTGTTATATAATTGACGAGCCAGGTGTTTGTTCCTCTGGCAATGCAAGCTTGTGCATTCTCAACTGGTTTTTAATACAACTAGATTAGCAAACAAGCAAGCGGCCCGCATTAGACGGTAAGCGGTCACCGCAGCCTATTGACACAGTACCCAGTAATTTTGTCTGTCATATGTCACCCTTCAAACTGGTGTTTCAGTTTGAAGCGTGACATATGGCAGGTACATATGACAGCTATATAAATATAGCCGCTTTGCGGTAGAAATAGGTAAGACAGAGATACCCACGCAGACGACTTTTGTACAGTCTCCCTCTGGTAAAACAATCTCATTACGCATACGCACTCTTAGCGAGTTGTTTGGTCTTATTCTAACGTTATCTCTTTTCCATTAGTACTGGCGGGGGTCCGTTACCTAAGCCTAAGGATTTGGCGAGAAACTGTCAAAGCCTAGCAAGTTCCACTATCATAAGTTTTATAAATATACCTTTAGACAAGGTCTTACGGATACATAAAATTCTAGGTAAAGATATTAAAAAAATGTATTTTTGCTTTAAAACTATGCTTTTTGAGAAATCGAAACCATAAACTTGATCTCACTGATATGTACTTAAAGTTCTTTTCATAATATTTCACATTGAAATGAATATTTGTTATAAAAATAGATGCATCATAGATATAGCTGTGTATCAATTGATTGTTTTAACAATTTCGCCAATAAACTGTTATTATAATTTTATGAACATAATATTTGTGTACATTCGCACCGACGGGGGCGGATCGGTGCTCGTCGCTTCCGCGGATGTCCTGAATCGCGCTTTTGTGCACTTTTAATGAATAATGGGTCACTCATTCGTTATGATTACATTCAGTGCAAGATTGACATACCTACATGAAATAAAGTAAGTAACAAGAAGCTATTTCTTTTAGTATTCGTCTTCTTCTTCATTGCGTTATCCCGTTTCCTTCACCGTTAGGATACACGGGGTCCGCTACTAAAACCTAAGGATTTAGCTAAGATACCGATTTCTATATGAAACGACTACTGTCAGACCTCCACGACCAAGAAGGAAAGCCAGACCTAATGTTAGGTCACACTTCTTTCGAAATAATTTCCGAAAACCCGAATTTAGTAGTACCTACCTACATCTCAGGATTCAAACCGGGGATAAGTCGGCGAACAGGTTCTTTCTTTATACACTGCATTTATCCGGAATTAGTTATTATTGTTATTCAATAGTTAATTCTGATAGTTAATAGTTACGCCTAATTATATACATAATATGACTAACTAGCTGTGACCGCGACTTCGTCCGCGCGGAATTTAACAAAAAAGTTATTGTTCAGTTATAATTTTATTTATTTGATTTGATTATAAGTACCTAAATAAGCTAAATAGCGAACAGCAAAATAATAATAGTTATGTATTATGTACTTCGTCAGCGCGGAATAGTTTTTTTTTTATTATTTATTTTTATTCATAAAAATTAATAAAATTTCTAACATAAAAGCCTAAGTTACTCCTTATTACATTAGCTATCTGCCAGTGAAAGTCCCGTCAAAATCGGTCCAGCCGTTTCAGAGATTAGCCGGAACAAACAGACAGACAGACTGACAAAAAATGTAAAAATATTCATTGTGGTATATGTACCGTGTATACATCCATATGCATTTAGTAAAAAGCGGTTATTTTAATATTACAAACAGACACTCCAATTTTATTTATCTGTATGTATGTATGTATGTATGTATAGAGTATAGATATATAGATTTCTTGTTACTTTATTACATAGTAAACCTAATAAAAGCGTACTAAAATAACACATTGTAAAAAATCCTATTTTATCAGAAGCCTATAAAAGCTCGGTTTGTACAACCGATGTCACAGCGATCCCGTGATGTATTACCCCCCTTTGCCTGCTTCTACGCGTTAATTTCACTCGGTAACGATAAAACGCATCCGCGCCACCTTCCCCGAACGTGACAAAATATAAAACCAACGCTTTACATATAGAGATAAGCGATTTACTCAAATACTGTTTCCGTTCTTATATACCAGCATTAGAAAAATTGCTATGTTGCGATAGAAACCATTACATACAGCAAAACAGCTTCGCTGTTCCGCTTCCGAAACTTCGACGGGCTCGGTGGCGCAGTTAGTAAGATTACTTTGAAACCAATGCTCGTGGGTTCGATTCCCACACAGCACATTTTTTTTGTGTATGAATATATCTGTTTGTCTTTGATTGAGTGTTTTCTATTTATCACGTATGAATGAAAAAAAAATGTATTTACGTATGTTTATCAGTTGTCTAGTTTCCATAACATAAGCTTTGCTTACTTTTAGACTAGAAGGCTCTATGTAATTTGTTCGACAATATTTATTTATTATTTATATTAATGTACTATCGATAATATATTAACCATACTGAAGTACTCAATTGTAACCTCTTTTTTCTATCTAGTTGGCGCCTGTGGGCCAAACTAGATAAAAAAAAACAAATAAAAACAAAACCTACTTCGTTACCGGAAGAGTGAGGCGGGCGTGAGGCGTCACAGCCTGAAAAAGCAAAAACTGACAAAAGACTGCCTAAGGGCCCGAGAGGGGTCGAACCTCGGCTTAGGGCGTCGCAGAGCTAAACAATCGAATACGCGTCTTCATGCCTGAAAGGTATAGAGAGAGGCGCCCAGGTACCTTGGGTTACTTGGTACCTGGTGTATCGCGCAGAAGTCAATTGTAACCTAATTGTAATCTATATTACAATTAGGTTACAATTGAGTGCTAGTGCCATGATGCGTCAAAAAAGAAAGTTCTAAGGTTTGAATACTACAGATTTTAGGGGTATTGACGTTTTGTTGTTTATTCGTTTTATTGTATGTATCGTAATAAATATCGTCGTACATTTTGATCCGTGTCATCACTCTTGCCCCTGATTGAAAACCAGAACTGGGAACTTTTTTGGAAGTTCCCAGCATACAACCCTGAGTTTGAATCAATTCTGACTTCACTTGTATGTGTAAAACCTTGTACTTAATTTGAAACAGAAATATATTTAATATTTCTATTTCAAATTAAGTACAAGGTTTTATTCCGAGCGTTTGCAGAACAGAGGTTCGTAGTAGAAAGGGTTTTCGCGACAATATCAGGTATTGCAATCATCCAGGAAACCGTATGTTTGCTCACTATCATAGATTTAAACAAGCGAATAAGCTTATCATAAAAAGCTTAAAAATTATGATATCTTTTACACTTCAAAACAGATTTTCCTTAGGCGTGTCTACTAATCGATTGGTTAAAATGCGAGCGTTGCGCGAAATTTGTCGCGTAATGTTTGTAGACCGTATTCGCAATGATGAGGTTAGAAGCAGAGTTGGTATGAAAGAGAGCGTCGGTGTTAAAAGAAGAAGAGGCATGCTCCGTTGGTTCGGACATGTAGAAAGAATGCAGGATGAAAGAATGACGAAGCAGATATACAATGCAAAAGTGGAAGGATGTAGGAGCCGAGGAAGGCCAAGACTTACCTACCATGATCAAATTGGTCGTGTTCTATTAGAAGGTGATGGCAGGAGCCCTAGAAATCGGCGAGAGTGCATGAAAAGAGCAATGAATGGTAAGCCTTCAGAACCCGTTATATACCTTTTCCCATACATTTCGCGGTCATATATGACCACACGGGTTTCGAAGGAAGAAGCGAGTGAGTAAGGATCGAGTCACGTAGCGCTCGGTTCCCTCTGCCTACCCCGCAAGGGATTTGGCGTGAAGTTATAGATAAATAGATAGATAGTATCTACTAATTATTCGAAACAATAGTAATCTGCCCAGTGGATAAAGAACTGACTTATTGGCCTCCGGTTCTAAGTTCTAAACTCGGGCTTTCAGATTTAAGTACATATTTGTGATTATCACTAGCTCGGTGGTGAAGGAAATCATCGTGAGGAAGCCCACAAGTGTAAGAAATAAGTTCGAATGAAGTGTAGCCTAACATAATGTCTGGTTTTCCGTCTATGAAGGTCTGACGGCAGTCGTTCCAAGTATAAATCGGTATCTTCGCTAAATCCTTAGGCTTAGATACCTGACCCAGCCAATCCTAACGGTTAAATGAAGCGGGACAATACTATAAAAAGAAGAAGATAAATAGAAAATAGAGTTGCAAACGAACACTTGGACTCATATTCTAAAGGTATCGGCACACGTGACGGGTTAATTCATCGGACGAGATGGGAATGTGCATCGTTGATAATGTGACCGTGGTTTTCGTCAAAATCAAAATCGTACCCTTGCGTTATAAATTTAAAGGTGAACAGGTATACTTACATTATGTATACATCCCGTTCATAATTCATAATTAAAAATGAGGATTTAAGGTGCGTAACGTGTTTATTCTCGTCCGTATATTTTGTTGCTATATTTTTATATGTAACGATGTCAAGAAATCATCCTGTTCCTTCTGGCACGAGAAAAAACACGTCACGTATGCTGATACCTTTAGATATTTTATCAAATGGATGGCCCAAAAACTTAGTACCGAAAATAAAAATAGCGCCTCTGACAACATAATAAGAATTTCTCTAGATAAATACATCTTTTTTATCAAAAAACATATCGAATAGAAGGTTGGTAAATGCGTGGATGCAAAACTCCAAATGATTTAATAAACAAAAGAAATCTGGCGCTCATCGCTATCAAGAAAACCACAGCCTTACCGATTGGATCTATGAACATAACTCAAGCCCACGACGCATTATTGGAAACAGATGCCTAAAATGATTCATAGGCGTTTCTAAGCGAGCTTATGTATTCGAAAATCTCGTCCAAAAACCATCTAGACAAGTTTCGCATTGTACCATATTCTGGTCTTTATTTTACCTTATTTCATTCACAGAAATACAATAAACCTCCAGAAAACCGCTTTTTGCAGGGATCCTTTGCTAAGCGGAGGTAAGTAACTGAAGTAAGCTTGCAGTATGAAACCTAACTGAGAAATCTCCAGGTTTCACACTGCAAGCTTCGCATTGTGGCAAATCAAAGCTTTGCCAGGAGCAAATGCCAGAATTCAAACCGAGGCCCAGTTAGTCAATAGGTCGGTTCTTTATCCACTGGGCTATCACTGCTTTATTTTATCTTCATCTTATTAAAATAAGATTAGATTTAGAGCCTTAAATGAGCTGAATCTAGCGAGCAGCAGACTGCAATGGAAGGCTGAAGGTTTGCATATGCGGTGGACACACTTCACTTTTTTCACTCGCTTCTTTAACAACATTCATAGCTCTTTTTATGCACGCCCGGTTCCTATGGCTCCGGACATCACCTTCTGACAAAACACGACCAATTTAGTCATGATAAGTTAGTGTTGTTCTACCTCGGCTCGTACATTCTACCACTTTCGCATTGTATATCTGTTTCTCATTCTTTATCGGAGCATGCCTTATTTGATCATAATAGCGACACTCTCTTTAAGACCACCACTCTTTTTTACGTCACCATTACGGACACGGTCACACCAAAACTTACTAGCCCCAAAATATCCCAAACAATACCGAAATAGCTCTACCAACAATAGCAAACTGAGGCGGCAAACAAAAGGGCCACCGCATACCAATAAAGTCGGAAGCAATACAGTAATTGCGTAGGAAATTATTGTGGAAGTTATTTGCGGCCTATTTATTAACAATAAGGATAATGAGATTTATTGACGTCGCGACGTGACAATTTGTTATGGTTAAGGATAAAAGGGATGTTGACATTTTACCCAAATTATCCTTTTGTTAGACGTGGTCGGGTAGTAAATATATATAAATAACACTTCCGGGTGAATCTCATAGCGCTAGGTCATAGACCTTGGTCACCGTAGCTTACGAATGCTTGTAATACATTAAATATTATTCGCGCGATGCCACCTCTGCTGCTAACACAACAACTCCTTAGAGGCTTAATCATGTCCTCACTCACACGCAGGGACACAAAAACTTCTAGGGAGATACTATTTGGCTGCGATTTTCTGGGAGGTGGATGTACTTTCCCAGACGGGTTGCTTTGATGCACCTTATCACCCTTAAAAATTGAATGTTAAATTATTTCGAGACGAGCATAATTCTGGCGTATAACCCTCAAATTATTTAGGAACATTTGCTCTAGAATTGCAAGTTATTAAGAGCGAAAAGGCATCCGCCATAGGCGGCAATTACTGATCCGCCCAAGTTACAAATTATAGCCCATGCGAAAGGGGGCACCCGTCACGCAACGCCAAGTCTGTCAGGTTGAGGAATAGGTAGCGAATATCGTATAGACACACACACATGCATAGAGTATAGATGTGTATAGAAAGATAAGATGGAGCTGGTACATATAATTAACGAGATAAATAGATTCTTCTGATGATAATCAAGTTCCACCGATTGTATAATGGGTTGTGTTCTTAAGAGTTGTTCGACATTATGCCAACAGCCTCGTTTTACAATCGCACAGCTCGCCGACGGCTGGGAGTTCATCCTCATACACTGGAACCGCAATGGCCGCGTACTGTACGGTGGACTACAACATGGGGCTCTTCAAGAACGACGTGAAGAGGTTTTGATGAGCTCGGTGGCTCAGTGGCGAAACGCGCTGTAACGTTACTTTGTAACCAACGCTATTGGATTCGATTTCCACACAGCGCAAGCATTTGTATTATTATGCATGAACATATCTGTTTGTCTTGATCTGGATGTTTTTGAGAGAGGTGGGGCACATCAAAGCAGCCCGTCTGGGGAAGTACCTCCACCTCACAGAAAACCGCAGCCAAATAACAACCCCCTGGAGGGTTGTTGTGTTCCTGCGTGTGATTGAGGTCACCAGTAAACTTCCAAAAAGTGTGTATAATGTATTGCGAGCGTTCATAGGCGTAGTATAAAAGAAAGGTTCTTACAGGGTCGGTAACGCAAGAGTGATGCCCCTGGTGTTGCAAATGTCCACAGGCTGTGGTAACTACTTACCATCAGGCAGGCTGTACGCTTCCTTGCCATCTTAGTGGTATAAAAAATCTTTCCTGTAGGTAAGATAGAAGCGGAAGAGAAGCGACATCGACGATATTCCGGTGGCATGATGGCCCAGTAGGCAGAGAGAACCTAGCGCCACATGACTCGCTCCTTATACACCTCACTCGCTTCATTCATTGCTCTTCTCATGCACGTCCGCCAGTTTTTAAGACCCTGTCATCACCTTCTGACAAAACAAGATCAATTTGGTTATGGTAGGTAAGTCTTGGCCGTTCTCGACTCCTACGTCCTTCTACTTTCGCGTTGTATATCTGTTTCGTAATTCTTTCCTCCTGCATTCGTTCTACATGTCCGAACCAATGGAGCATGCCTCTTCTTATTTTAACACCGGCACTCTCTTTCAGATCAACTCTGAAATGATAGACGTTAATCATACTATCTACAACGCCTGATGGTGCCTCGTGGAGAGGTGAAACACGTGTCGCAGCGACGACCAGGCCAGTCGTGGCAGCGACGGTGGCGGTGGGGGTATGCGGATTCTGTTCCAGATGGCGGACAACCGCAGTAGCCGAGGCAGAGACTACCAGAGCAGCCATGGCAGCGTCGGCATGTTGCATCAACTAACAGTAGTGGGTGGGTGCCGGCCGGCGCTAGGCCGCATGAAATAATTGGTGGTGGAAGCACACAAAGCAGGTTAGATCAAATTGCATGTAAATTTGACTTTCGCAAAATAACGCCTGAATCTATTAACGACCAAGTTGGTCATGGTAGGTAATTATTGATCTTTCTCGGCTCCTACATCATATCTCTTTCGAATTTTATATATAAATATTAGGTAAAGATATTATTGTAATGTACTAAAATTGTCTACTAACCGTTTCTCTAACAGTCTTCAGTTTGGTTCCTCCCTTCCACCAGGTGATGATCGGCTTTGGTCTGCCGCCGACGGCTTGGCAGACCAGCTCCGTGCTCTGCCCTGCGACGAGAGGCCGTTTTCCTCCTTGAAGTTTCACCCACAGAGGATGCACTGAAACAAAAGCCAAAATAACTAAAATTAACTTCTTCATTCTTCATACGTCAGAGACGAGGTTCGATTCCCGCACAAGACAAACATTTGTGTGTATGAACATGTCTGTTTGCCTTGCTATGGATGTGTTAAGTGAGGTAGGGCGAATCAAAGCAGCCCGTCTGGGGAACTACCTCCACCTCACAGAAAACCGCAGACAAATAACAGCTATCTAGAGGGTTGTTGTGTTCCTGCGAGTGAGTGAAGTCACCAGTAAGCTCCTAAGGAGTTGCTGTGTAAGCAGCAGAGGAGGCATCGCGCGAGTGATGACACAGATATTCTTCGCGTGTACTTGATTAAAATTTTTTACAAAGGTTTTCGTGGAAGGCTCTAAATAGATTATAAGAGGTAGAGCGCATCAACTGCTCGTCTGGGGAAGTACCTCCACTTCACAGAAATCCGTAGGCAAATAACAACTCGCAGTTGTGTTGCTGCGTGTGAGTGAGGTCACCAGCTATCTACTTTTCATGAGTACACTCGCCGGTTCCTAGGGCTTCTGACATCACCTGATAAAACACGACCAATTTAGTCATGGTAGGTTAGTCTTAAAAAATACTGAAAAACAATACTGGCTTAATTCTCTGTCCATTGGAAAATCCCTGGAAAATGAACCTAATGGAATTAGAGCAGTTACAATAAAAGGTGAAATGGAAACTGGTATAACGGAAAGAAATAAATACAAACCAACTCGAATACAAGGTGAAGGTTGGTCGTTTTAATTCCACTCGAATCTATTTCGAGAGATACGAGAATAGGTACCTTTTCCGTAAAGGACCTTTACTGTTAAACAATGTTTTTATATCATCTTCTTCATCTTAGCGTTATCCCGTTTCCTAATGCATTAGGATTGACGGGATCCGCTACCTAAGCCTAAGGATTTGTCGAATACATTCATTTTTACATGGAGCGACTGCCATCAGACCTCCAAAACCCAGAGGCAAAACCAGACCTATCCTAGGTAAGGGTATTTATAAAAATATAATATAGAAATAAAATTTCCCGGAAAAGCGGGTATCCTCACGATGTTTTCCTACACCGCCGAGCAAATGACAATCACAAATATGTAAAAAAAAATCTGCCGTGTATATATCTATACAGATAAATAAAATTGGAGTGTCTGTTTGTAATATTAAAATAACCGCTTTTTACTAAATGCATATGGATATATACACAGTACATATACCAAAATGAATATTTTTACAATTTTTGTCTGTCTGTCTGTTTGTTCCGGCTAATCTCTGAAACGGCTGGACCGATTTTGACGGGACTTTCACTGGTAGGTAGACGACTGTTCAGAGCACAATATCTTTATATAATACAATACTTTAATTAATTAATAATTTAATTTAAGCGTCTTTAATTATATAATACAATACTTTTTATCCCGTAAATATTTAGGGTTCCTGCGTAAAATATGAAAAACTGTTAAAATTAGGGGGAAATATCTTCCCCTTCGGGGGTGCGATTCACAAAATAGAAGAATTTCATTAAAATTAATTCATTAAAACTCTGCGAACTGAACAATAACTTTTTTGTTAAATTCCACGCGGACGAAGTCGCGGGCACAGTTAGTATAATATAAAAATATTGCTTAACAGTAATCCTTTTCAAAGTATCGTCGGGAGGCATACAATCTTGCAGTCCACCTGATATAAAACGGTTACTGCCACAAGCGTGCATATGCTATGCAACCCCCAGCATCGGATTTGTTACATTACCTAACTTCCATGCACTTACTTCACCAATAAGTAAATAATAGAAATACAGTTTAGTATATAGTTGTATGAAACTGTTATAGATACGAAGGAGCGACTACTACCGACACAGATGTACAAACACTAAATGAAGGAATCAAGCTCGAACTGTATTATGTTATTTGTTACGGAAATATATTTTCTTTTTAGGGTTCCGTACCCAAAGGGTAAAACGGAACCCTATTACTGAGACTTCGCTGTCCGTCCGCCTGTCACCAGGCTGTATCTCATGAACAGCGATAGTTAGACAGTTGAAATTTTCATAGATGATGTATTTCTGTTGTCGCTGTTACAACAAATACTAAAAAATAGAATAAAATAAATATTTAAGGGGGCTCCCATACAACAAACGTGATTTTTTGCTCATTTTTGCTCGATATTGATAACGGTAACAGGTAGACGCTTGAAATATTGACAGAGTATTTAGTTATGTATTCACTTTAAAAATAAATAATGAAATTAAAATAAAACCAAACATTTAAGGGGGGCTCCCATACAACAAACGTGTTTTTTTTTGCCGTTTTTATAGATAATGGTATGGAACCCTTCGTGCGCGAGTCCGACTCGCACTTGGCCGATTTTTTTCATTTTAATTCAAACACTAATATAACACAGCTCTATAATCTTGTACATTCATACAACCTTACACTATCTAGGATGTTTTATAGTTATAGATTCGTCGTACACGCTCTAGAATAGCAATACGAAAGTAAGGTAATTGCCCAACTCGCATTCAGTTGGCCACGCTCTCGCGTCGCGTCTATACGTACTTCGCCACAAAGTATAAATCTCTTAAGACAATCATCTCTTTCTAACGACAGGTATCCTATCATTTGTCTCTTTGTTAGAGCAAAGTGTCATAATAAATAACTGTACGTAGATATAGTACTACTTGCGCCATTTTAAAATACAATAATGTTAGGGTATAACGTGTCTATCTTTTGATATGTCGCTGTATACGATACTAACTTATATCTCATCTTCAACCGCACTGTCAGTGGGATATTCCTCCTTCCAGACAAGCTGTCATCCGAGACATGTTAAGTTGTGGAGTGAAATCCTTACCGATGTTATCCTAACAGAGTATGACATGAGGTTCTTCAAAAAAGCGGTGAAGAGGATTTTACAGAGCCGGCAAAGGACTGGTGCATCAAAGCAACCCGTCTCGGGACGTACTCTCCACCTCACAGAAGACAGCAGCCAAATAATAACTCCCTAGAGGGTTGTTGTTGTCCTGCGTGTGTGTGAGGTCACTAGTAATCTCCTTTGGAGTTGCTGTGTTAGCTGCAGAGGTGGCATCGCGCGACTGATACTTAATGTATTACAAGCGTTCATAGGCTACGGTAACCGCTTTACATCAGTTGGGCCGTATGCTTGTAGGTATGCCTCCTGACTTTGTATATATAAAAAAAACCAATTCCTTTGATGTTACAAGTGTCCACGGGCTACGATAATTTCTTACCATCAAGCGGGCTGACTGAATCCAAAAGTACTTAAAAAGTCAACCGTATAACTAAGTTTGTTTAAGTAAGGATTATTTATGATTAAAAAAAACTGTTCTAGTTAGAAACATAGTATTTACACAGATTTATTTATTTCAGATTTCTCGTTTTATAAACGTTAGAGATATGGATTTTACACGTAAGTCGAAACAGTACCCTTAGCCTATCAACGCTTGCAAGTATACCTTGCGTGTTCCCAACCCCGGTGCTAACACAGCAACTCCTCAAGAGCCACAGAACCTCACTCTCTCGCAGGAACACAACAACCATCCATTGAGTTGCTATTTGGCTACGGTTTTCTGTGTGGTGAAGGTACTTCCCATTGGGATTGTTTATGCGAGTCTTGTCTCCCTTAGTGTATGGTAACAGTGCTTTACCACTCTTCAATTGGAGCGAGCCTTGTTTGATTACCGGTAGGGTGGTCACGTGCAGGTTACTATAGAAAATGACTTCAAATTTTCTTGTAGGTGAAGTCGACATTCTGTACTAAATGCTAAATACTGGTTGCTCCATTTTTATGAATTAATTATTAACACTGAATTTCCGTGAGAAAAATTAAATATTCCTACAATCTGTCTTTTAAGAAAAAATAAATAATTTATGAAATTGGTTCGTTAAAACCCCAATAAGGTCCGGGAATTAACTCGGGCAGTGTCAGCAACGGATGTTGTGTTAGTGACACACTGCCGAAAAGCACGTCCAACAAAATGTATGTATATCTGTTAAAAATGTGGCAGTATATAGTGGTGGTAATATATCTGTTAAAAAGTCGCAAGTCTAATTTCAATTATACAAATAAGATCTCCGTAAGTATGTGGCAAATCTTAAGTAAGAAATTATACACTATCTCTGTTAATAAGTGGCTTACTGAATCATATAATATATGTATATATATATAATAGACATATATAAATATAAATAGAATAGTATATAAATAGACAAAGACTAAATAGTTCAATGCCTTGGCTTCAAGTTGTCAACAGATTTTCTTAATTGTCTTTTTTGTAGCTACTAAAGTTAGCATTATTAAAAAAAATTGGAAATAGTAGAAAAAAATTGAAACATGCAAATTCGTAAATTTTCAATAATGATTATAGCGAATTTCGACCATTATTGAGACAAACACTATACTATCTCTGGTGATCAGGGTAAATATAACTTAATAACCATAATTATTAACTATATTTTACCGTTGCAGTTACATTTTTCAAGTTTTACGTACTATATACATATACTTCCGAGATAAAAATTAGCTTAAACATTGTTAAGGGATATAAGCCCTGCTCGACCTAAGATGTAAGGCTGATGTTGGTTCATACGTGTAAATAAATTTATAAAATGATTATTTCTTCTTCTTGTTAACGTTACCCCGTTAACTATATTTTGATGAGCTCGGTGGCGCAGTGGTGAAACGCGCTGTTACGCTACTTTGACACCAACGTTCGTGGGTTCGATTCCCACACAGTACAAACATGTGTGTATGAACCTGTCTGTTTGTATTGGTCTGGTTATTTTCTATGTATAATAAGTATGTATTTACAAAAAAAAAATATTTACGTATGTTTATCAGTTGTCTAGTACCCATAACACAAGCTTCGCTTACTTTGGGGCTAGGTGGCGCTGTGTAATTTGTCCGACAATATTTATTTATTTATATCATTAGGATTGGTAAAGTCGGCTACGTAAGCTGAAGGTTTTATACTGATTTTGACATGGAGCGACTGCCATTAGACCTCCACAACCCACAGGGAAAATAAGTAATTTCTTAGGATAAATCACATGCCATTTGTATTTTTATTTTGCGAGTTTCCTCACGATGTTTTCTTTTACGGACGAGCAAGTGATAATTACAAATATGTACATAAATTCGATAGTAATGATTGTTCATGTTTGTGTAGCTTGATTTTACGAAAGAACGTTACTCCGTGTAAGGTCTTAACAAACAATTCTCTTTTATTAGCAGAACAACGTGCTCGTGTGTATTAATATAAATTGAATTTTAATGATTCCGTTAAAAAAAAAGAGGTTTATTCAATTTCCTTGTCGGCAGTAACCCCATTAAGTTAAATTAAAACCAAACGAATTTACATACGCATATCAAAAATCCATCCATCAATGGGCCAGGGTTCGAATTAATACCGTATAGGAAAATAAATAGTCAAGTACCAGCTTAATCCCCATATTTAGGGATCCGTAGCTCGCTAAACTTTTACTTGAAAGCATTTGTAAAAGTTCTCTATACAACACCGCATACTAACATATGACCCACCTGACGTAAAGCGGTTACCGTAGCCTATAAACAACTGCAACACATTAAGTGTTCCTGCGCGATGCCACCTCTGCTGCTAACACAGCTACTCCTTAAGACCTTACTGTTGGCCTCACTCACTCGCAGGAACACAACAGCTCTGCAGGTAGTTGTTATTCGACTTATCTGCCAGGAGGAGGGGAGGAACTTCCCCAGACGGGCTGCTTTGATGAGCCCTACCTTTATTAATAAATATATAAGAGTAGCGATGTATTCGTCGAAATCGCACGACCGAATTTCATCGTATATACTACATTACTCCTTATATATCACTTTTCATTACATCATGATGAGTTTTATAGAGCGGTAACGCAATAAGTACGGATCAAATCTCTACAGCGTGAATTATCTAAATCTTAAGATAAGATAAAGAATGCTGGTAAATAATAATTTGAATATTTGAAATAAAACTATGCCACGATCTCAGAATACAGAATAAACCACGATAAACATATTACATAAACAACCGATCTATCTATCTGTGACAACACACCAAGTTCCTTGCGGTGTAGGCAGAGTGAACCATGCCACATGCCTCGATCCTTTTACACTTCACTCTCTTCTTTAACATTCATAGCTCTTTTCATACACGCTCGCCGGTTCCTAGGGCTCCTGACACATACCTGCACGGGACCTATTTGATCGCGGAAGGTGTTTGTAGGCTTTCATTGGCACTTATATTCTACTTTCGCGTTGTATATCTGTCTCGTAGTTCTTTCCTCTTGCATTCTTTCTATGTCTAACTCCTTTTCTTATTGAATTAAACAATTTTTAACGGAAGTATCGCGTGTTTTATTTATTTTGTTGAACCTGACGGTAGATGTAATAATCGAGTAACCAATGTAAGACAAATGTCACCTTAGTCTGCGTCCACCGACGCTGCAAAGCATTCGAAACGTCAGGTTCAACAAAATAAATAAAACACGCGATACTTCCGTTAAAAATTGTTTAATTCAATGTGTAACAATCGCGAAAACCTAAGACAATCCTTTTCTTATCTAAACACCGATGATACTCTTTTTTTATACCAATTCCCTTTCTCAAAATAACAAAATGAAGGAAAAAAATATTTTACCGGTAGTAATTCGATGAAAAAGCTATTAATTTACGTAAAGAGGTAGTAACGTTACACATTTTATAGATTGGTTATACTACTAAATTGACAAACAAGCGTACGCTACTTACTTGTCACTCTTGGGTTGCCAACCCTATAAAATCTCTTTTGCAACATTTGAGAAGAACCACTGCTGCAGTTCGTTGATATTTAGTTTTTACCTATCAATAACTTCACGCCAAATCCCTTGCGGGGTAGACAGAGGGATCGAGCTCCACATGCCTCAGTCCTTACACACATCACTCGCTTCTTTCACATTCAGTTTCTACTTATCATAATATTTAGGAACTTTTTCATACGGTGCTCGGATCCCTCAGCCTACCCCGGAAAGGGCTTGGTGTGAATATACAGTATGAAAAATGAAAATGTTTTTATTTCGTTAACAAAAAAAAATCGGCCAAGTGCGAGTGGGACTCGCGCACGAAGGGTTCCGTACCATTATCTATAAAAAAGGCAATAAAATCACGTTTGTTGTATGGGAGCCCCCTTAAATATTTATTTTATTCTATTTTTTAGTATTTGTTGTTATAGCGGCAACAGAAATACATCATCTGTGAAAATTTCAACTGTCTAACTATCACGGTTCATGAGATACAGCCTGGTGACAGACGGACGGACGGACGGACGGACGGACAGCGGAGCCTCAGTAATAGGGTTCCGTTTTACCCTTTGGGTACGGAACCCTAAAAACTGTGTTTACAAACATTATTGTGAGGACTGCCTATTAAGCAAATAATGCTTGTGCCAGACAGACCTGCTCTTTATTAACTTACGTTATTACTAAACACACTTCAAAATAGAAGAATATCACAACAACATTTGGGATTTAATATAGGAAAAATATATTGAATTTAAACATTTTACCTTCCTTACAAATGAAGGTAAAATGTTTAAATTCAATATATATTAGAAACTGTACGATTGTGTTATTTAATAAATGAGTACTTCCGCATCACTGTAGTTTAGACCTTTTAACCAGGTGGATACTTTTTCTTTAACTTCTCGTAATCGCAGAGGATAAATGTCAAGATTTTCATTGATTTTGTTATAGAGAGTAGTAGATTGTGCTTCATTTCAGTAATATTAGATATTTATTGAAAATCAAAACATATTTAATTTTTAGCTGTTATAATTACACACAGCTAAGTTAATTTTACTATTCATTTAATGTTAAACCAATTTTTAAAAACAAAAAAGTGTGCACGTTTTAATAACCTATTGTATGTGCCTTTGTCCAGCTCTGGGAGACTAACAAAAGCTTTAGCCGTGTGACTATTCAAAGGGGCTTTTTTCTAACCCTTTTTGATACCACTTAAGACAATTAAGCCTTTTTTGTTAGCCCCCTTTCAAATCTGAATCGTGCTTTCACATTTTTAATTCATTCAAATTCGTGCTTTTATACTTCAATTATAGAGCCGCGATTTCCGTGTTAGATATCGCTCTTTGTTTTGGAGAAGTGTGAGATTTTTTTTTAATAAGTGCGAATTTTCTATTTAATGGTGTAGTGATTTTAATTGGTCGATAAGGCATTTCAAGTGTTGAAACGAATGGTATTCCAGTGTTCGTTTATTTAATGCATTAGGGAAAGCAATTCCAGTTTACGCGGAGTGTTTCCAATTCGCTTCAGATTTATAACATAGATAAGGGCTCCTTCAGTAGAGAGACATACGGAGTAGAATAACTTCATACAAACGTTTGAATCGTTGCGCTTACACTGACATGCGTGCTACTCGATTTAAGGCAAAGTATTAAATAAATAAATAAATATAAATAAATATTGTCGGACAAATTACACAGCGCCATCTAGCCCCAAAGTAAGCAAAGCTTGTATTATGGGTACTAGACAACTGATAAACATACGTAAATACATTTTTTTTTGTAAATACATACTTATTATACATAGAAAATACCCAGACCAAGACAAACAGACATGTTCATGCACACAAATGTTTGTCCTGTGTGGGAATCGAACCCACGAGCGTTGGTGTCAAAGTAGCGTAACAGCGCGTTCCACCACTGCGCCACCGAGCTCGTCATATATTATATCAAAACGAGCGTGTGTTATTAGAACGTGGTGTCAGAAGCCCTAGAAAAAGTTATGAATATGAAAGAAAGGAGTGATGTTAAGTATCGAGTCATGTTTCGCAC
The DNA here is from genome assembly GCA_947507595.1 of Pyralis farinalis. Lineage (NCBI taxonomy): Eukaryota > Metazoa > Arthropoda > Insecta > Lepidoptera > Pyralidae > Pyralis > Pyralis farinalis. The sequence goes on from OX382260.1 coordinate 5,624,397, forward strand.
GATTCTCTCTGCCTACCTCGCAATTTTTTTTTTGACTACGTCGGGAGGCACACAACCATACGGCCCGCCTGATGTAAAGCGGATACCGTAGCCTATGATAAGTATCACTCGCGCGATGCCTCCTCTGCTGCTTACACAGCAACTCCTTGGGGGCTTACTGGTGTGCTCACTCACACGCAGGAACACAGCAACCCTCTAGGGAGTTGAGCTCACGTGAGGATGCAGTAGTAGTACTATGTCAAATCCATGACGGAAATAACATATGGAGAGCCGATGAGAGCGATTTTACGCAGCAACCAAGTTCACCACTACGGGTCGGGGGTTAAAATAGAACGCGCGGCTCTTATTGGCTAGTTCATAAATCAATGTCACGGCACTTCTCAGTTTATTGGTTAAAATATTCTCCAATTGGACATTCCTTCGTGGCCTTCATGGGCAATATAGTGGTCTTTTATTTTTTTTATATGTATACCTACAAGCATACGGCCGATATACTATGAGAGCTCGATGGCGTCGTTGCAGGTTAAGCAATGTCCACCGCAGACTGTCTATGGATGGGTTTGTCTATCTCAAGTTTCTCCGTCCAGGACACGTTAATCCGTCTGTCCCGGCTGTTGTCGATAGATGACAGTCGTTAAGCTAAATCAGTGGCCCTCGGGCGGCTTGAAAACACTGGCCTCCGCTAATCTGCATTTGAACAGCGTGGTGGAGTATGCCCTGCAGTGGGATGAGTAAGGGTTGATGTGGAATACGGCCCACCTGATGTAAAACGGTTACCGTTGCCTATTAACACGTGTAATACCTTGAACATCACCCGAGTGATGCCACCTCTGCTGTTAACACAGTAACTCGTTAGGAGCTTACTGTTGACCTCGCACACACCCAGAAACATAACAACCCTCCAGAGAATTGTTTCTGTGAGGAGATAGGAGATACTTAAATAAAGTTCGGATTCAATTTCCTTCCGGACTGATGAAACCCTTGTACTAATACTTTTAAGGTATTTATCTGGCACGTCAAGATAAACTCGCCGTAACAAGTTCGCCGTAAGTTGTTCATTATCATTTTAGAACCAAACTTAAGGTTACCTCCATGTAGTGTAGTCTGCTAATTAACAATCTGTCGAAAGAGGTCGCTTCAATGCAGCCCAACCGGGGAAGTATCCCTACCTCACAAAACACCACAGCCAAATAACATTTCTCTAAGCTTCTGACGAGTAATTTACTACTTTATATCAGATGGGTCGTATGTTTGTTTGCCAAACAACGTTGAATAATTCTAACGTAACTAATACCTAATTATATTTTCATCTGAATCGGCCTTATTGTACGAGTCAAAAGTTCAACAATTATCTATCTATCTATAACTTCACACCAAATCCCTTGCGGGGTAGGCAGAGAGAACCGAGCGCCATGTGATTCGACCCTTACATACCCCATTCGCGTCTTTAACATTCATTGCTATTTACATGCACGCTCGCCGGTTTCTAGGGCTCCTGACGTCACCATCTGATAGAACACGACCAATTTGATCATGGTAGATAAGTCTTGGCCTTCCTCGGCTTCTACATCCTTCCACTTTTGCATTGTATATCTATCTGCTTATTCATTCTTTCAGCCTGCATTCTTTCTATATGTCCGAACCAACGGAGCATGCCTCTTCTCATTTTAACACCTTTAACACCGACGCTCTCTTTCAGACCAACTCTGCTTCTAACATCATCATTGCAAACACGGTCTACAAGCGTTACGCCACACATTTTGCGCAACGCTCGCATTTCGACGCCGTTTATCCTACTTTCATGCTCTCTCTGCCATACCCAGCTCTCGCTTCCATAAGTAAGCGTTGGGACCAGCACTGAATTGTGAATAGCCAGCTGTGTCTTCTGGCTGAGGTTTTTACTGCTAAGAAGTTTTCCCAACGCTCCATTCACACTATTCGCAGCACTCACTCGCCTTTCCACATCTGCGGTCCAAGATCCAAGCGCATCCAAGATATACAATCTCATCCACTTGTTCCAACACTTTGTAACAGCTGTAACAGTAAGAACTAGCGGGATAGTTGATATGATAGGCAGAGCAAGAAAGCGTGTGGGTTCGGGTTATTTCGCAGGCCAGAACCAGTATGTGAATAATCTAGTCTGTATCAAAAATTAGATATAAGAGAAAGAAATGGCGCCACCTGATAAATCTAAATCCATCAGGAAGGTATAACAGAATAATATACAAACTGATATAAAGAGAACGTTATCATATATTTATTCTTTACAGTTGCTTCTACACACAATTAATAGCAAACTAAGTTAACTTTCAGATGTCCATATTCTGCATGGCACATTCTAATATAATTAAAAGGTAAACAAATTTTCTTTCATATGGACAGCATATTATTATATAAATATAATCTAGTTTAGATTATTATGCCCCGGGCCAGAATACGTGTGCACCCAAATCTACCCACTACGTTAGGCCTATGCATGAAATCACATATTCTATAAAACAGGTGTACATTTGTACAGATCTAGTTACTTTTGAGTGCATCATTGGGACAAAATGTTTATCTTAAAGAAAAAGGAGTCAACACTTTATAGAAAATCCGAAACATTAGAACGGTCACCTGATGGTAAAGGGGGCGTCGGGTGTTATGACAAGAAAAAAACAGCGTTGCACTTCATGTGGACGACCATCAACTGAGGGCTCCGGGATACATTGCATCACGCCGCCATTACTTCAAATTAAGACGGTGCTTGCGACGGAACCTTACAGACCGGTATTGAAAGTTGAAAGGTCAAAGCTAATTTCATCCTTTGCTTCTTCAGAATTAGAATAATGCGTTAACTTATTAATACAAAAGCCATATTGAATGGCCAGGTCCACTACGACCCAAGAAATAGATTTTTTTACATCTTTCACAAAATTAAGAAGCTCCCAAAGAGAAACGTGACCTCTGCCAAGCCGGAACTTCCTGTCCAACCAAATCTACCAATTGACGGCTGAGTGTTGCCATCATGAATTCATCTTCTTCTTAACAGATGACGTTGGCAGTACTGATAATTCGCAAATAACATGAAAATCATGTTTGTACCGTTACAACTTCATCACCTACCGTAATCCTTACATTGGTTCTGGTTTCCATTATTATTGTTTACTTCGCATTCAATAGTAAGCCTTTCTTCATACATTCTTTAAATAAATTTAAATATTGTCGGACAAATTACACAGCGCCACCTAGCCCCAAAGTAAGCGAAGCTTGTGTTATGGGTACTAGACAACTGATAAACATACGTAAATACATTTTTTTTTGTAAATACATAATTATTATACATAGAAAATACCCAGACCAAGACAAACAGACATGTTCATGCACACAAATGTTTGTATTGTGTGGGAATCGAACCCACGAGCGTTGGTGTCAAAGTAGCGTAACAGCGTGTTCCACCACTGCGCCACCGAGCACGTCTTTCATGACTGTGACCAGTGCAGTTCAGATGGTGTTTCTGCTAATAGGACGGCATATTCAGCAGACAGTTCACCACTAGGTCACCTTACAATTATAAAACAGCTTAAATTGATGTCTTTACAACGTGCCAAGTAGTTACCCAGTTAATTTGCGAAATTTTCGGATGTTGATTTAAAAAGACAAACCACTCTCTAATTCGAGTAATGGTAATTGTATCCGAAAAGGCCTAAGTGCAGTAGTCGACATACTGTTCCATGTATTTACTGTGGGGGTGAGAATCCAATGATCGCGATAAAAGTTTAGGCATCAAACAGTAGTTAGATAACATATTTAGATTCGGAAGAGCTTTGAGGAATTGTAATACTTATTTACAAAGATCTAAAAGCTATCAGAGCAAAGCCTACAGGGCTAAACTTCGGGATGTAACTTTTTAACTAACGCCAATTTCCATATGGGGTGAGGCAGAGAGAACTGAGCGCCACATGACTCGATCCTACAAACCTCACTTGCTTCTTGGCTCGTGACATCACTGATAAAGCACGATGAACCATGTTTTTTTCTGTGAGGTGGAGGTACTTATCTCCAGACAGGCTGCTTTGATGCGCCCTACCTCTTTTAAAACACTCAGACTAAGACAAACAGACATATTTATGCACACAAATGTTTGTCCCGTATGGGAATCAAACCCACGAGCATCAGTGTCAAAGTATCGTAACTACATGTTCTACTTGTCCGAACCAACGGAGCATGCCTTTTCTTGTTTTAAAACCGACACTCTCTTTCAAACCAACACTGTTTCATACATGGTCATTGTGAACGCTGTCTACAAGCGTTACGCCACGAATTTTGCGCAACCGGGAAAGATGTAATGGCATCCTCCGAAATACGGAGAAACTTGAGATAAACAGCAACTGCAGGCCGTACCTGCCTGATGGAAAGCAATTGCCATAGTCTATGTACCCATGCAACCAGGAGCGCCACTCTAGCTTTGCCAACCTTATAACAACATCTTCACGCATTGAGATGATCTCGGCAGTTCTTTTTTTTTATTTCAGCTGAGCATAGCTCCGCTTAGCCTGCTGGTAAGCGAAAAAAGGAGCCCAAATCGCAGCGGCAACTGACAAAAGACAGTGTCCTGTCAGTTGACACTGGTAAGGCCACAAGGCACTTCTTCACGTCGCTTGAAGGATCCCATATTGAAGGAAGGAGGAGTGAGTGCCGGCAAGGCGTTCCACTTTTTAATAGTAGGTACGATAGACATGGGAGTTACGGAACTTTTTAGTATGCGCGAAATATTTTCGACAGTGGAATAATGACATCGCAAGCCTGCACGTGTGGTTCTATGACGGAAAGGAGAGGGTGGAATAAGGTAAAAGAGTTCATTTCACAACTTACCTTAGTTTAGTTTACACCAAGACTCGTGGGTTCAATTCTCACACAGGGCAAACATTTGTGTGCACGAACATATCTGATTATCCTGGTTTGTTGTTAATAGCACGGTGGAAAGGAACCATACGGTCTGCCTGATGGTAAGCAGGGACCATAGCCCACGGGCACTGGCAACATCAGGGGCATCGCTAGATCCTGTCGTGGCGCTTTGCCCCACCTCTCTTTGACTTCCAGTGCTCCATACACTTCATCGTCTCATCTAAACGCACTTATCCCGACATATTCATTATTTCAGAATTGAAATTATCCCTCAGGCATACTAAAGTATTTCACAAAACATTCGGGATAAACAAGGGTGCACAAACCAGATGCTACCCAGTGGGGGAAGTAGGAGATCCTCCCCTATACTTTATCCAACTAAAGGAAACGTCTTATTCCATGAAACTATCTAAAACGGGTCCGATGATGGAGTAGCTAACATAGGTTATTTTAACATTAAGGGTCACGGATTAGATTGCCGCACAAGACAAACTATATACATTATTTTTTTTTCTATATACATTATTCGAAATGCCCTCCTCCATTTTGAATACATGCCCATAATCGACGCGGCCAGTTTAACCAGAGAAACTCCAAATTTTGATGAGGTTTAGCGCAGACTTTCTCCTCCAAATGTTACCATATCTTGTAGTCCAGTGGGTTTAAATCTAGACTAGAAGAGGGTCAGTCTTCATGCCCGATGAAGTCAATTCCACGGGCGGTCAACCAGTTTTGAGTGATTCGTGCCTTATGAGGAGGTGCAAAGTCCTGTTGGAATATCCAGTGTCTGTTTTTAATGACTGTTTGAGAAAGAGGTGCTACTATGTTTGTTAGGGCGGTATTTTGCTAAACCACGGCACTGGTTTTCACACCTTTTTGACAGACGCGCGCTGGCTTCTTCACAACTGTGGGCATACACCATATAATTTTGTTTGTTGTAACTTACTTCGATGGTAAAACCTTTTTCATCCGAAAACAAAATTACGCGGTATTACTTTCCCGCGTACCAAATTTAACTTTAATTTAACAAAGCGCGGGATCTTTCGATCCGATTTTTTTTCAAACGCTCGTTCAAAAAATGTCCGGTTGTTTTACCATGAGCTTCTACTTCGACTTTACTCACTCTTTGACAGTGGTTCTGCTTAATCCCATCTGAAGAGCTAAGATTTTTTGTTTACGCACGGGATTTCGTTGGATTCGCGCCTTCACTGCTTTGATGACCGCAGGTGTCCTAACTGTGCGAGGTCCGCCGCTCCTCTTACGATCTTCGAAGCTTCAATCTTTAGTATCTCGTTTGATAGTGCGATAAATAAATCGTAGTGTTATTTTCAATTTTTGTAGAATGTTGATAATCTCTTTTGGCGCGTAGCCACAGCGGTGCAACGCGTTAACCGCGACTCTGTCTTCCTTCTTCGCCCACTCCATATTTGAAAATGAATGAATATTAAAGACTTTTTTATTTTCGGCGAGCGAAAACGTTCTATATTTAAAATTAGTCATAGTATTTCACGCCAGTATTCCAAAATTAAAATAATAAGGTTACTTACTACTAGGTTTAGGAGCTTATGCTTATGATTGACGAGCTCGGTGGCTCAGTGGTGGAACGCGCTGTTACGCTACTTTGACACCAACGCTCGTGGGTTCGATTCCCACACAGAACAAACATTTGTGTGCATGAACATGTCTGTTTGTATTGGTCTGGGTATTTTCTATGTATAATAAGTATGTATTTACAAAAAAAAAATGTATTTACGTATGTTTATCAGTTGTCCCACCCATAACACAAGCTTCGCTTACTTTGGGGCTAGGTGGCGCTGTGTAATATGTCCGACAATATTTATTTATTATTATTATTATGACCCGACTAGGTACTTGTTAATTAGGTACATGCAAATTATGTATTTAGAAAAAATAAAATTACGAAACAAGCGAAAGTAGAAGGATGCCAAAGAAGGCAATTCACCTCCCATCATATAGGTGGTGTTATCAGAAGATAATGGGAGGAGCCCGAGAAACCGATGAGCGTGCACTATTTTTTTTTTTTTAAATTAGTTCAGCATAGTGGCTCCTCTTTGCCTGATGGTAAGCGAAAGAGGATCCCAAATCGCAACTGCAACTGACAACATACTACATACCGTATCCTGTCAGTTGACGCTGCCATGCTGACCCGCAAAATGCTTCTTCACGCTTCGTTTGAAGGATCCCATATTGTAGGAAGGAGGGAACACATGTGCAGGCAAAGCGTTCCACTTTTTGATGGTATGAATTATATGTATGTATACTATGAAGCACTATGAATATTAAAGAAGCATAAGAAGTGTGTAAGCATCGAGTCATATGGCGCTCGGTTTTCTCCGTATTCTATATTCGGACGACTACATTAAATTTCTACACTACATTGGTGGTGCCGGTGCTTGAGCGGCGCAAGCAGGAGCTGCGTGACACGGCAATGAATATGCTCCGGCGGACATGCGGAAGTATTGCGTACTCTCGAATTCGTGGTAGCTTTCATGTTACGACGTTGTATAAAAAAAAAATCGGCCAAGTGCGAGTCCGACTCGCACACGAATGGTTCCGTACCATTATCTATAAAAACGGCAAAAAATATCACGTTTGTTGTATGGGTGCCCCCCTTAAATATTTATTTTATTCTATTTTTTAGTATTTGTTGTCATAGCGGCAAAAGAAATACATCATCTGTGAAAATTTTAACTGTCTAACTATCACGGTTCATGGGATACAGCCTGGTGACAGACGGACGGACGGACAGCGGAGCCTCAGTAATAGGGTTCCGTTTCCGTACACCCATACGTCTTATGTCATAGCAGTAAAGGTGAGATTTGCACGGTTTAGCATAGGTTGAGCTGTCGTACAAGACGTCTCGAAAATTATCTAAATTAAAATGCGTACAATATCCAAGTATAATCACAAACAAATTGCTTTCGATTTTCCCAACAATAACCCTCATATTTAAAATCTTAACCGCGCACCTGTCAGACTTACAAAATAATGTTCCACATATTTCGACATGTACGCACATTTATCTCTCCTCATCTCGTGATTGACGCATCATTACAGGATCTGATCGTGACTGGTCTGATTTTTTATATCTACCCTTCTCGTTCCCTCCCACAGTAATTACCATCTGGCTCTCTGTCACACAATATAGGATTATTACGTCGATATTAGACGAATGTTATGATATTGTATGGATTCGTAGCTATATGTAGAAAAGCGTTTAATACCTTTTTAGGGTTCCGTAATCAAGCTGTCTGCACGCTTTGACCAATGGGACCTTATTACTAAGGCTAGCTTATTACTAATTGATTTTTGGAATTGATTTTTTTATACAACGTCGGCAGGCACGAATGCGGCGCACATGATGTAAAGCGGTTACCGTCGTCTATTAAAGCTTGTTATACATGAAATATGACCGCGCCTTGCCACCCCAGCTGATAACACAGTAACGCCTTAGTAGTTTACTGGCAACCTCACTCGCTCATAGGTACAAAACAACAAACCAGGGAATTGTTTTTTGGCTGCGGTTCTCTGTAGCACTTCTCAAACTTTATTTCGGATCAAACAGGTTATGTAGTGCTATATTGCAGTAGCATTAAATTTATCTATGAATGTTAAAGAAGCGAGTGAGGTGTGTAAGGACCGCGTCTTAAGGCGCTCGGTACTCTCTGCCCACCCCACAAGGGGCATATTAAGTTTATCGCTTTTAGATCAGTAGACGTCACAAATATAAAGTCACCGACATGCCGAGACTAAAGATGACACATCTGACAAAAAAAAAGACATATTTAATAATGCGGAGGGATGTCTATCACCTAAGGAAAACTACATCAAATAGATTATTCTAACAGAAACCAGTCTGGCCCGAGTATGAAAAAGTCAATGAACACATTTTTTAGGTTACATACAGCAGTCGCTTAGACTAGTAGGTACCCTCTTCTTAGGGTACTGGCAGGGCTAGTAACTAATACTAAATTCTTGGTCCCGTATTTATGAACATGTTTGTATTTTTTTTTTTACAACGTCAGAAGGCATACGATCATACGGCCCACCTGATGTAAAGCGGTTACCGCAGCCTATGAACGCATGTAATACATTAAGTATCACACGCGCGATGCCTCCTCTGCTGCTAAAACAGCAACTCGGTAGGAGCTTATTGGTAACCTCGCTCACACGCAGGAACTCAACAACCCTCTAGGGAGTAGTTATTGGCTGCGGTTTTTTGTAAGGTGGAGGTATTTCCCCAGACGGGCTTTGATGCGCCCTACCTCTCTTAGAACATCCAGACAAAGAAAAACAGACATGTTCATGCACATAAATGTTTGTCTTGTGTAGGAATCCAACCCACGAGCGTTGGTGAGCCGCCGAGCTTGTAATTGTCAATCGCTCGGCGGTAAAGGAAAACCATTATGAATAACCCCGTCCCAGAAATTATATTTAGAAAGACGCGAGACCTAACTTAATGTTATAGGTATCAAAAGATTCTCCCTTGTGAAAGAAAATATGCGGCATAAATGGGGAATAAGCGGTCGTATCTTTTGTTTACGTTGAGTTAGAAGTTTATATTTACTTGTCCCTGAGAAAAAAAATCTTATTAGACGGACAATATGATCCTATAAAGAAGTTCGCACATTACATCGACTCAACGCCGACTCCACTCCAACTCAACTCACAGTACAAAATTGATATGTGACCTTTGTATCGTGACACTTAGAGTGGATTTTTCAACGTTAAATTGAAAGAATTGTACGACGCGTTGAAGACGCGTGGTCCGCGCATTGCTCACCTATGGCTGTCAACGACCCGCATACCACTCGTAGTCGATTCGACAACGTGTTTACGATAAGCGAACAACCCATTGCCAGTCCACCCGTCCGCCCCGCCCGCGTACATCATTCATTTCGTGTATAATTCCGTGTACAATTAATCTTATAGGAGTCAACGCGTTTCCCAATCGTTGATGGCACGTTGTGTACTGGTGACTGACAGGTTGATCGCCAGTCGACGTCTCGTTCAAAGTTGGAGTTGAAACGGTGGTAAATTGGTGTCGAGTCGATGTAATGTGCGAACTCCTTAAAGGTTTCAGTTCTCCGGAAACTAAAAGTCCGGCGGCGAAAGTACTGCGCGCCGAGCAGCCGCTAGCTGGTACAAGAAAAAAGTGATAGCTGGCGTATTACTACAGCTATATCAGCACAAAATATACCTACGAATACTTTATAAAATACAGAATTAGACAACACTAACTCCACTTCTATTGAAAACAAGCACCGAGAAACGGCTAGTAAATACGACGAAGTCACAAACTTAATACCAACCTGTCAAAATTATCAGCAACATCTAATGCGTGTACGAAATAAAAACTTGAAAAGGATATAACACGCCGCGCCGTATAATTCCAGTAGCAAAAAAAAACCCAAATTATAACATACAAAATAACACCAACGCTCGCAATCTTAACAAAACAAAGTTGAAAGCCGAAAATCGGAGACATAAATCTGTTTTACCGAGTACAGATTATAATCGAGCCATACGTTATGCAGATGTTAATCTGAGGAGGAACTTTTTAATTGACAGCTTGATATACTTGTGTGCGCGACTGTCCTGGCAGGGACGATGGAAAAATGTGGATGCGGCATTTCTTAAATGAAGACTAACGAACTATTCCTACTGCCCATTATGAACAACAAATAAACAGGTTTTTATTTTTCCCACTAGACGACTGATGGTTTCGCCTGGGCAGATTTAACTTTCGCAAGATTATTTGCAAATCGCTTTGCTTAAGATTTTACAAAAAACTTACATACATGTTTTGACGAGCTCGGTGGCGTGGTGGTTAGGAATGCCACTTTAATGTCAGTACCGGTAAGTTCGATTCCCGTACATGAATTGTGTGCATGAATATGTCCCTTTATCTTGATCTGAGTTTTAAAAGAAGTTGAGCGCATCAAAGTAGATCCTTTGGGGAACTACCTCTACTTCACAAAAAACCCGCAACCAAATAACAACTCTTGTTGTGTTCCTGCGAGTGGGTGAGGTTACTAGCAAGCTCCAGTAAGTTGCTGTTATACGGGTGGGCAACTCGTGAGCGAGATTTCTTGTATTGCAAGCGCTCATAGGCTACGGTAACTACTTTCCATCAGGTGCGCCGTATGCTTCTATGTGTCCACTAACGCGAATCCAGCCAGTAAATACATAATTCAGTAAATTATATTTCATAAAAAAAATTAATTAAACCATTGTTTAAGAAGCCCATTGATTTTTTTACAACTGATATCTATTTATCTATAACTTTAAAGAGAGGTAGGGCGCATCAAAGCAGCCCGTCTGGGGAAGTACCTCCACCTCACAGAAAACCGCAGCCAAATAACAACTCCCTAGAGGGTTGTTGTGTTCCTGCGTGAGAGTGAGGTCACCAGTAAGCTCTCAAGGAGTTGTTGTGTAAGCAGCAGAGGTGGCATCGCGCGAGTGACAATTAATATATCGCAAGCGTTAACAGGCTGCGGTACCCGCTTTACATCAGGTGGGCCGTATGCTTGTATGCCTCCTGACGTAGTATAAAAAAAACTTTACACCAAGTTACATGCGGGGTGGGCAGAGAGAGCTAAGCGCTATATGACTCTTACGAACGAATAAACAATTAAATTTTAACGAATAATCATAGTGAATCATAGTACCCATACTACAGTATTTTGAGGAGCCCAGTGACGCAGTGGTTAAAAAAGCTAGTTTGATGCTCGTGGGTTCGTCTCACACAGGACAAACATTTGTGTGGATAAACAAGTCTGTCTTGGTTTGCGTGTCATTAAGACAGGTTTTTTTTATACTACGTCGGGAGGCATACAAGCATACCGTCCACCTGATGCAAAGCGGGTGCCATAGCCTATCAACGCTTGCGATATATTAATTATCACTCGCGCGATGCCTCCTCTGCTGCTTACACAGCAACTCCTTGGGAGCTTACTGGTGACTTCACTCACACGCAGGAACACAATAACCCTCGAGGGAGTTGTTATTTGGCTGCGGTTTTCTGTGAGGTGGAGGTACTTCCCCAGACGGGCTACTTTGATGCGCCCTACCTCTCTTAAAACATCCATACCAAGACAAACAGACATGTTCATGGACACAAATGTTTGCCTTGAGTGGGAATCGAACCCACGAGCGTTGGTGTCAAAGTCGCATTATTCACGACTGAGCCACCGAGCTCGTCAAGGTAGGGGACATAAAGAAAGTAACTGAGAAAGTAATTTCCACCTCACAAAAAAAAACCGCAGCCAAAATAATACCTCCCTAGAAGATTGACGTGTTTCTGCGTGTCAGTAATGTCACCAGTAAGCTCCTAAGGAGTTGCAATGTTATCAGCAGAGGTGACATCGCGCGAGTGATACTAATGTATTAAGAGCGTTCATAGGATACGATAACCGCTTTAACCGCCATTGGTGACGAGATATTTTATTTTCCGTGGACTAAGTGTGAGCATATGAGTGCCATACTCAATACTACGCAATAGACAAGGCAGTATGAACGGATTGCCTTTGCCGAGAAAATCCAATGAATTGCTAACAACAACAACTTAACTCTAGAAGTAGAAGTTACTGTCGCCATATTGAGTTTCCTCGCTTTGTTAACTTCGAGACGCAGCTCTAGCTTGTTTAGAGTTTAGACTTTAGCCTGTTTGATATTCTTGTTTCAAATTGGAAAGAAAATACTCGCAAACTATTCACCATATCGCGTCCATTTTTTTTTTAATTTGGCTTCAACAATAGTAGGGTTTTAACTGATAAGTACGGTGGTCGGCTGCAATGCTTTGAAGTCGAGACTCGTGGGTTCAATTCACGCATAGGACAAACGTTTGTACGTACAAAATATGTTACTTTTTGTCTTCATATTGATGTTTTAAAGAGAGATAAAACACATCACAGTAGCCCATATGCATGAACATTAACATTAGCCGTGTTGCAATACAAAAATATTTATTTACAACAAATACAGGTTACAATATTGACTAAGTTTGACATACAATATAACTATATTTTATATTATATATAATAAAAAATCCTAATTCTAATAATAATAATATTATAAATGTGAATGTCCGTTTGTTTGTTACGCTTTCACGCGAAAACTACGTAACCGATCATCATGAAACTTTGTATACATATTCTTGGAGGTATCAGAAGTAACATAGGATACTTTTTATTAAAAAAAAAAATGCGCGTGAAGCCGCGGGTAAAAGCTAGTATCTACATAATAAATATATATTATACTATACCTACTTACGTAATAAATGAGACATTCAGTTTCCGCTTGTAGTTTATTTCTAGTAGCAGGTAGGTAGGTAATGTAATTCTGAAGGTAGGAAACAAATAGCTTTTTTTTATTACTTTATACATCGTCGGGAGGCATACAAGCATACAGCTCACCCGATGTAAAGCGGTTACCGTAGTGTATAAACGCGTGTAATAGATTAAGTATTACTAGCGCGATGCCACGTCTGCTGCACAACACAGTAATTCCTTAGGAGCTTGCTGGAGACCTAACTCACATGTAAGAACACAAACCCTCTAGGGAGTTGTTATTTGGATGTGGTTTTCAGTGAGGTGGAGGTACCCCAGACGGGCTGCTAAATGTGCCCTACCTCTCCTAAAAACACCCAAACCAAGACAAACAAGTTCATGCACACAAATGTTTGTCCTCTGTGGGAATCGAACCCACGAGCGTTGCGTCAAAGTAGCGTTTCACCACTGCACCACCGAGCTCGTCAAAACAGTGAGTATTCCCTGTTGTTGTGCTGTGCGAATTATCGGTGTATATACAAATAATCTCAGCTATTTGTAAATTTTCATATACCTACTTACGATAAGTGTGCGTTTCGAAATGCAAATAAAACAAATATCTATCTATTGAACATATTTATTATTCTTGGTCTGCAAAACATATCAACTCGCTGGGGAAGTACCTCATAGGAAACCACAGTCAAATAACAGCTCCCTGATTGTTGTGTTTCTGCGAGCGAGTGAGGTTAATAAATATTTTTTATCTTTATCTCTTAAAACCACTCAGACTAAGACAAACAGACATGTTGGTGCACACAATTGTTTATCTGTCTAAGAATCGAATCCAGGAGCGTTGGTGTCAAAGTCGCGTTAATAACCGCGGCGTCACCAAGCTCGGCAATGTGCTGAAAGGCGTCAAGACGTTGATGAGTATGGAACAGCCGAGAGAGGTATGTTTGGATCGGTGCACCTGGCGTTCCCTGCCTTGCAATTCTGTAAGAGCAAACATCCTTACATCCTCGGAAACATCGGCTGTTATAGCCTTGAACACAAAATTGCAATTCCTTAGCGTCGCTTTTCATGGTTGTGCGATACTAGCGCCGCAAGGCTGCGTTTGGAATTGGAATTCTACAAGGCAAACAGCCTCGCGTACGCTTACAGCCTTATAGAATACCAAATAAAAAACCCGTGATCGCAGTAGACGATGTCAAAGCTGTGACATCTGTGATCACAGCGACGCACACAGCCATTACGAGTCGCTTAGAGAATTGCATGGCTGATCTCTGCCTACGCAATGGAGACAGCCGTGACGACAATGTATATGTATGTACTATATATTAGATATGTTTATGTTAGGTGACCCTATAAAGGACATATTCTTTACTAGCTGTGTCCGTGACTTCGTCCGCGCGGAGTTTAACAAAAAGTTATTGTTCAGTTATAATTTTATTTATTTGAATAAGCAGAGTAAAATAGCGAACAGCAAAATAATAATAGATATGTATTATGTACTTCGTCCGCGCGGAATATTTATTTTTTTATTATTTATTTATATATATTAATATAAATAAATAAATTTTGTAAAATAAAAGTAGCCTAAGTTACTCCTTATTACATCAGCTATCTGCCAGTGAAAGTCCCGTCAAAATCGGTCAGAAAGAACAAACACACAGACAAAAATTGAAAAAATATTCATTTTGGTATATGTACCGTGTATACATCCATATGCATTTAGTAAAAAGCGGTTATTTTAATATTACAAACAGACACTACAATTTTATTTATCTGTACCTATAGATAGATAGGGTTGATTCACATTGTATTTTAATTTTCTAAAATAGTGTTATGAAAAAAAAAACAATACTTACGGTTCAAGTCAATGGAGAGATTTTCTGACATCGGAGTTATCGACGGGTCAGTCACGGCCTGTGGAAGGAAAGGACGTTAGTTCAATATTCGAATTCGGTTTAAAAATTATACAATTTCGGGAGGCATACAAACATACATCGTGAGAGGCGCATCAAAGGAGGCCATCTCCACCTCACAGAAAATCGCAACCAAATAACAAGTCCCTATAGCGTTGTGTTCCTGCGTGCGGTTGAGGTCACCAGCCATGCAATTCTGTAAGAGCAAACGTCCTTACATCCTCGGAAACATCGGCTGTTACAGCCTTGAACACAAAATTGCAATTCTTTGGTGTCGCTTTTCATGGTTGTGCGACACTAGCGCCGCAAGGCTGCGTTTGGAATTGGAATTCTACAAGGCAAACAGCCTCGCGTACGCTTACAGTCTTATAGAATATCAAATAATTTAGCCGTGATCGCAGTAGACAATGTCAAAGCTGTGACATCTGTGATCACAGCGACGCACACAGCTATTACGAGTCGCTTAGAGAATTGCATGGCAGTAAGCTCCTAAGGAATTGTGTTAGCAACAGAGGAGGTATCGCACGAGTGATACTTAATAAACTTTTTAATGTAAAATAATTGTAATAGTTCTGAAGTGTTAAATTTTTAATGGAATATAAATTGTCATGTTTGAGTACGATAGCGCAATAAATGAATATTGTATTTTACCACATACATGATAATACTTTTATACTGATAAATAAAGCAATTCGTGCGAAATTATTCCCTTTCCATTATCCATTCCAAGATATTCAAAAATGCACAACGTTAATGTTCAAGTTTTCATTGCTGCCGGCACTCCCGGACTGCAACCCGTTTTTAGGGTTCCGTACCCAAAGGGTAAAACGGAACCCTATGGCAGTATTTTTTGGCAGTATTTTTATCAGTGCTCACCTAGTCATGAACTGCACGGTAGGGAAAAAAATTGTGACGATTCCAAACAAATGTAGCCATTTTTACGGAATAAAAAGATTTTGACTTTGACCTATTACTGAGACTCCGCTGTCCGTCCGTCCGTCCGTCTGTCACCAGGCTGTATCTCATGAACCGTGATAGTTAGACAGTTGAAATTTTCACAGATTATGTATTGGTTATTATTATGGTCTCGGTTCAAGCGAGGTGAAGAGACAATTTGCTTCGTAGGTCATAGTAAGAGAACTTTCTTCGGAAACACCTGTAGCCAACGGCACACTTATATTTACGCTGTACGGCTTCAAGTTGGTCAGTATTTTAAGAGAGGTAGGGCGCATCAAAACAGCCCGTCTGAGGAAGTACCTCCACCTCACAGAAACAGCAGCCAAATAACAATTCCCTAGAGGGTTGTTGTGTTCCTGCGTGTGAGTGAGGTCACCAGTAAGCTCCCGAGGAGTTGCTGTGTAGCAGCAGAGGAGGCATCGCGCGAGTGATAATTAATATATCGCAAGCGTTAATAGGCTACGGTACCCGCTTTACATCAGGTGGGCCGTATGCTTGTATGCCTCCCGACGTAGTATAAAAAAAAATCACGACTGCGCCACAGAACTCGTCAAAACATATCTCATTGCATATTTAACTAAGTACACTTCATTTCATGTATTTATCACCATATTCAGAGTGGATTCTACTGTACATGTTTACCTTCATACTGCTAGGTTAATGGTCGCCTTTGATATCACTGACCCGCTTAATTAAGTATTTCCCAGTTTATTCATGGCATACACGAGTGCAATGCAAGTACCAGCCTTAACAGCCATAAAATAAAGTTTCAAATGCAGTGGATTTAACAACATCGCGCATTAAAGACGCAGTCTCAAGTATGAAATTAATGTTTCTACCGCACGTACTGTTTTATATTTTATACCACTCGGATGGTAATCGAGTAAACAGCATACGTAAGTGAAAAGTTTTATATCATTAACATCCAAGGATTCACGAAATGTAAGTTAATGGTATTTAATATCTCTGGGTATATTTAAATTCCTTAGACGAGAGGATGACGAAACAGATATACAAAGCGATAGAGGATTATTTTTTTTTTATTTTCGCCCAAGAAAATTGAAGACCCACAAAGGAAGGACCAACCCGGACCAAACTTTAGCCGGGAAGGCTACAAAGGCTTCATCTGAAGCGATCACCCCAGGGGAACGGGGTGACGCAAGACGCGATAGTGGAAGGATGCAGGAGCCGAGGAAGGCCAAGTTACCTACTATGACCAAATTTAATCAGAAAGTGATGCCAAAAGCCCTAAGAATCGGCGAGCGTGCACGCAAACAGCCATGAGTGTTAGAGAAGAGAGGTTCTTTCTGCCTACCACGCAAGGGACCTGGCGTGAAGATATACATACATATATATTTGACTACACATTACTGGAGTTTTGTAATTAGCAATAAGGCTATACTCCCCAATAATAAATAAACAAGTAAAAAAAACCCTAGAAAATGAATAACGTGTGCAAGGACCGAGTCTGAGAGCAAGGGATTTGGCGTGAAGATATGGATAGAAATTGCCTGCCACTTACGTCAATAGGCATGTATATATAACCAAAACATCAAAAACAAATCTATGACGAAAGGGAAGCGATTCTGATGCTGATGATGCTGACATCTGTGTAGTCAAATAGTTATATAAAAAACCGGCCAAGTGCGAGTCGGACTCGCGCACGAAGGGTTCCCTACCTATATCTATAAAACCCGTATCTATAAAAATCGGTCAAGTGCGAGTCGGACTCGCGCACGAAGGATTCCGTACCACTATCTATAAAAACGGCAAAAAAATCACGTTTGTTGTATGGGAGCCCCCCTTAAATATTTGTTTTATTTTAATTTAATTATTTATTCTTAAAGTAAATATATAACTAAATATTCTGTGAATATTTCAAGCGTCTACCTGTTGCCGTTATCAATATCGAGCAAAAACGAGCAAAAAAATCACGTTTGTTGTATGGGAGCCCCCTTAAATATTTATGTTATTCTATTTTTTAGTGTTTGTTGTTATAGCGGCAATAGAAATACATCATCTGTGAAAATTTCAACTGTCTAACTATCACGGTTCGTGAGATACAGCCTGGTGACAGACAGACGGACGGACGGACAGCGAAGTCTCAGTAATAGGGTTCCGTTTTACCCTTTGGGTACGGAACCCTAAAAACGACAAAAAAATCTGTTGAATGGGAACCCCCCTTAAATAATTGTTTTATTTTAATTTAATTATTTTTAAAGTGAATATATAACTAAATATTCTGTGAATATTTCAAGCATCTTCCTGTTGCCGTTATCAATATCGAGCAAAACGAGCAAAAAAATAGGCCAAGTGCGAGTGGGACTCGCGCACGAAGGGTTCCGTACCATTATCTATAAAAAAGGCAAAAAAAATCACGTTTGTTGTATGGGAGCCCCCTTAAATATTTATTTTGTTCCATTTTTTAGTATTTGTTGTTATAGCGGCAACAGAAATACATCATCTGTGAAAATTTCAACTGTCTAACTATCACGGTTCATGAGATACAGCCTGGTGACAGACGGAGACGGACGGACGGACGGACAGCGGAGCCTCAGTAATAGGGTTCCGTTTTACCCTTTGGGTACGGAACCCTAAAAATCACGTTTGTTGTATGGGAGCCCCCGTAAATATTTATTTATTCAATTTTTTTTCGTATTTGTTGTTATAGCGGCAACAGAAATACATAATCTGTGAAAATTTCAACTGTCTAACTATCACGGTTCATGAGATACAGCCTGGTGACAGACGGACGGACGGACGGACAGCGGAGTCTCAGTAATAGTGTCCGTTTTTCCCTTTGGGTACGGAACCCTTTAAGAGGAGAAGAAGTTCTCCGCCGTGTAAGTTTTAACTGAAGCAGAGCTGGTGTGGAAGAGATCGATACCAAATCTTGCTTATTAAACGCAGAGGATGAACAGTGCAGAAATGCGTTACGTCTGTAATTGCTTAATGCAGGTACATCCACTCGGGCGCGGTGTCGCAGTAGTGGTGGTTGCAGCGTATACCAATCATCGACGAGCTCGGTGGCTCAGTCGTGAATGACGCGACTTTGACACCAACGCTCGTGGGTTCGATTCCCACACATGGCACACATTTGTGTGCATGAACATGTCTGTTTGTCTTGGTCTGGGTATTTTCTATGTATAATAAGTATGTATTTAAAAAAAATGTATTTACGTACGTATGTTTATCAGTTGTCTAGTACTCATAACACAAGCTTCGCTTACTTTGGGGCTAGATGGCGCTGTGTATTTTGTCCGACAATATTTATTATTATTATTATCGACAGCAGCTCCGCCCAGTCCACTGAGCCGTTGGCAATTATTTATAGGTAGCGTATGTCGTTAACCTGGCATCGCGCACTAAGAAGTGATACCGTTTGGATTTATATTCATAATTATCAGATAATTGGCGAATTTTAAAATCGAGATACCTATTGCCAATTTGTTATAATTTTATTATTTTGTATTATATAGATATTTTTGAAATTATTTTCTAAATAATTTACTGGTACCCGCGGAAGACCAGCGTTGTGGTCCACACCACAGGCCACGACACATGCAGAGCGGAGGCCGTTTTGGGGGATTTATGTAAAATAAAGTTGTAATTTAGCAAGCGTGTGAAATGTAACCAAATAGATAAATTTATCTTTTTTTCAATTTGGTGGAGATAGGCGAGTCTTGGCATTAAGAGCAAGATCAATGATAGACCAGTGGATAAAGCACCGGCCTAGTGACCAACTGCTCCCGGATTAGAATCCTGGTACGTACGTGTACGTGGTAAAATTGAGAGCTCGATGGCGTCGTTGCGCGCGTAATTCTAACCGAACACGCAGGTTAAGCAACGTCGACAATGCAACATGTCTGTGGATGGGTTTATCTATCTCGGGTTTCTTCGTGCTTCGGAGGGCACGTTAAGGCGACACCTCGATCGTGAAGCTTTAAAATGGCTCCGCCCAATCACCCCGCGCCCCTCAAGTGACACTCTACGCTCGATTTGTAAAATTTGAAATTAGCGCCTAATAGGTAACCTGGGGTCAACGTATAGTCAATGCAAACGAACAGAAAAGCTACGGAGTCGCGTCACACCTAAAAAAAATTATAATATCAATATTTAATAAAAAATATTGATTTAATTATTATTTAGCTTTATACATACTGAACCAAACATATTTATTTAAGCTAGACGGAAAACAATAGTAATAATAGTAATAAAAAACTACAGAAACGTATTCACTTTTAAAAGTTTATTGAAAGAGAAATCAATGACATCGTTTTATGTTTATATCTCTACAAGTTAACATGTCTCGGTATCTATGTTGTACTTACTTAGGTCTCGTTCAGTGGCGCCCTCATTGTCATACCTAACATCGACGAATATATCATTCAGGTATCTACTGAAAGATTGCGTTACTAAATGATAAAAAAATTGTATATTTTGATCATTAAATGTAAATTTGACCTTTACCAAAAATTTATCAAGCACTTGGAATCCAATCAGCGAAATGTGAAAAAAACACAACCAATATTTTAGGGTATCCTTCGAAAGAATAAATTATAATGATTAATTTCATCTAATGATATAGATTTATAAATTTATGGAAAATATTTAGATTTAATATTCAATTATCACTAAGATTTTAAAAATTGCTGTTTTTGACCCTAACCGTTATGTAGCTAAATAAATTGATAAAATTATAATTTATAAAATTAATTTTTATTCCTTGAGCCTCTTTAATAAGCACAAATCTTGATTTGGTGCCTTCACCACCAGACTACATTCAAGCTATTTCACGTAATATATATAACCGCTATGAATAAACAAACGTCTTGAAGTACTCGTTTATCCTTGGCGCTAATTTTGGATTGGGATTGCAACAAACATATTTTTAAAGAGTAAATAGCTCTAACCATCCACCTTGCTTGATGCATCGCCAGGATCCAGGAGGTCTGATTTTAATTTTTTTCTCATTATCTCCTCCTAGGAATATAATGGATAGTTCAATTACTTCCCGATAATCGTCACGTACAATGTTTTTTTGTAATTCTTGAATATAAAATATCAACAATTCTTTTATTATTGTATTACCAAAATATTGTGTGACAATATCGGTGTACGATTGAATAGCAGCAGGATTAATAGTTTTCCAGTCGACTCTAAATTTTTTGAACATTGGGATATCAGGGCTGCTTGTGACTTGGTGGATTTTTGATTCGATTTGACACAGCTTTACCTTGATCCTGGCCGGAAGAGCTCTCTAGTTTGGGTACAGCCAGAAGTTGTTCATTTTCTCTAAATGAAATTAAAATTGGCAGGCGTTCTTCTTTAGGGCTTCTCACGTCCAGACCAGGTAACAATTTCCCATTCCAGTAAACGGTCACCATTTTAGACATATTATTTTGAAAATCTGATTTTATAGATTCCGCTCTATCTTTTCTACTCTGAGTGCTAATGCGTTGATAGACGATTTGTTTATCGGTAAATCATCACAGCTAAAATCTAGTGCTTCTACTACAGCCCGATGTATATAGACAGAATCCCTTATGCTTAATTGAGATCTATCTAAATCTGCAACTAACATAGGCGTGATAAAGTCTTCCTTCCTCGTAACACATTTGGTCATGTCCTTTTTTCTCTTCTTTTAATTTTCTCTGGTTGGTCCTTTCTTCTTTTTCGGCTAACTTTTTTTTGTGCGCCTGCTAAACATCCTGAATTATTTATATAAATATTTTGTCTTCTTCTATTGTAATCCGTTCTAAAGCATCAGCGTGTGCTATATCGAATAAACTATCTAAATTATTTTGAAAGTCCTCACGGCGCTTGTAAACATCTTGTATTTTATTGGAAATTTTTTGCAACTCCCTCCTGGTGAAGATTCACAAGTTATTTTACACAGTTAGGTATATCTCTGGTAGGGATCCTAGCTTTTTCCCTAAATATAATACACTCTCGAATGACTAGGTATGCGCTTTCACTAACAGTCAATTTAACTTCGCGAATTTTATAAAAAAGTACAGGAAGAACATGACGGTTAGACTGTAATTTTGCGCCTATTATTTGATAATTTACGTCTCCAACTAAGAAAATACTTGATTTATTGCTTCTCAATTCCAGTGCCATCTTATAAAAGTTAAAACATTACGTATTAATCACGAGAATAACTGACATTCAAAATTAATAGACGGTTAGGTAATTATGACGAAGTTAACGATGCTCTCACTAAAGTTATTCTTTGGTTTAGTGTTAATAATCTGCTTTTAAATGATAAAAAGACTAATGTAATTAAGTTCTCAACACCTAATGTAAGACAGGTGGCTACCAATGTACATGTTAATGGAACTAATTTAGCCTCTGTGGAGACAACTGTGTTCTTGGGTATAACAATTGACTCCAGACTACAAAGGGGCCCACAAATTGAAAAATTATCAGGAAAACTAAGTTCTGCAGCTTATGCAGTGAAAACTATTAGACGGCTCACTGATATTGATACGGCTAGAATAGTTTATTTCAGCTATTTTCATAGTATTATGTCATATGGAATTCTTCTTTGGAGTAACTCCGCGGATTTTAACACCATCTTTTTATTGCAAAAGAAAGCCATAAGAGCTATCTACAAACTTGGTCCCCGGGAGAGCCTTAGAGAAAAATTCAAAGAAATAAATATTTTAACAGTCGCATCGCAATATATCTATGAAAATCTTTTGTATGTCCATAAAAACATAGACTCATTTTGTAAAAAGAGTGATACTCATAGCATAAATACTAGATATAAGCATAATCTTGTGTTATATGCAAGCCGTCTCCACAAAACAAGTAATTATTTTATGGGGCAATGTATACGGTTCTATAACATACTTCCCAGCAATATAAGAGATTTGTCAATAAACAAATTTAAAACTACTATTAAAGCCAAATTGTGTAGCAGGGCATATTGTAAAGTATCTGACTATATTAATGATAAAAATGCCTGGGAGTGAGTCGATCCAATTATAACGTAATTAACAAAATATGTAAATTTGTTTGGATACCAAAAGAGGGATGCCTGAGTTTTTTGGCAGTATTTTTATCAGTGCTCACCTAGTCATGAACTGCAAGGTAGGGGAAAAAAATGTGACGATTCCAAACAAATGTAGCCATTTTTACGGAATAAAAAGATTTTGACTTTGAATTTGAACAAATGAATACCGCGAGTACGTGCGTCACTGCCGCGCAACTTGTATGAACATGTTTCGATGTAATTCGGCACGGATTATCGTAATCCAAATAAGTTAAAAATTAATTTCCGAGTGTTTTAAAAGCAAATGAACAAAACTAAGACATATGCGTTAGAAAATAAAAACTTTGAAAAATAAGGGACACCCTAATATACATATATACAAATAGATTTTATAATCTATTCATATTTAAAAAAAACATGTGACAAATGATTTTCTTGCTGTTTCATAACTTTAACTTCAGTATAATGACATTTATTGTATTTTACTTATGTATACTCTGTGTTTTGTATTGTTGTACGTTTCCTTGTTATTTATTAAACTCTCAAGAAGAAAGAACCAGGACCATCTCTGATGTTGCAAAATAAATCTAATCCGTACAATAGTTCAATACTAACCACAATGTATAGAATAGATGATTTTTTTGTGTTTTCAGTGTTGGTTCATAGTAAATATTATTTGTTTTCACGAGTACCATGGGTATAAGTATACTATCTATCTATATCTTCACGCTAAATCCCTCGTGAGCGCCACATGACTCGGTACTTACACATCTCGCTCGCTTCTTTAACATGAAACATACCGAGTTTTTTTAAAAACTATCAAAATATACTATTTTACTAGTAATTATTTTAATACAAAAAAAAAAAAAAAACCAGTGGAGGGTTTTCTATCTTCTGATTGGATAAATTTCCAACGTAAACTAACCTTCACCTACGTACAATGTCTAAGTCGGAGTTCGGTGAGCTTATAATGGTTACTATGAGTTTGTCGTCCCGTATGACACTTACGTTAAAGTAGCATATAAATCGAGTAGTGATTCTTCTAGTGGAATATGTTTATTTAGTAAGTTTCTCCTAAAAAACAAAACAGCAAAAATATTCTATTTTATAAGTTTTTATTTTAATACAAAGAAATAAAGAGTCTCCACTGGTTGCTATGTGCTGAGAGCGCGAACCTTATTGGTATAAATTTCCAACGTAACCTGACCTCCACCGACGTACAACTTCTAAGTCGGAGTTCGGTCAGATTATAATGGACATAATAGGAGTTTGACGTCCTATATAGGTACGCGGTCAGCCTGTGGATAATGTATACCAATTATCAAATGTTACTGTTTATTCCTGCAAAAAATAACTCTTATTTAATTAATGCAGTTTTATATAGAGTTATTAAGTAAGCAAAATTAAAAAAAAGTTTGAAGAGGAATTAAATAGCTTGGGCCAACCATACCTAGGAACTGTTCTAAAAACTAGAAATATGTCTACACAATGTTATTATAATATGTTTAATGAATATAATAATTAAAAAAAATAAATACCTTGTCTTGTTCGCCTCCGCCATTCTACGAACATTTTCTTTGTATTTTTATTCTATATATTTTCTTTTTAGTGTTCCCCATTATTACAACAGTATAATAAATATATATAAACCTATAATATTATTTACTACTTATATCTAATAATAATACACTTACGCTAAATACTATAATATTGAATATTTACAACTATTAATTATAAAAACTTCGGTGTCGCGATGTAAATGGAGCGAGCTCGAGCAGACAGTCGACATAGGTCTCACCTCGAAGCGGGCTGCAGCCGGACTGGCTGGATGTAGTTAGTCAACGCGTTTATAATCCTCATTACCGCACAATAAGGTCGAAAACACGTAGCACCCAAGACGAATGTGATCGCTTAGAAATTGTCAGAACATTAAAATATTTTTAAAAAATTTCATGTTTCACTTATCAAAATATGCAGCAACCATATTATAAACATAGATATTACTAATAGATTTAAGTAATTTTGAAGCGTATAAACAGAACAACTTCGTTGTAATTTCAAAAATAATGAATTTCAGGAGGTGTTTTCGAAAGTAATTATTATCGAATCAATTTTACACAATCGCGTATTTGAGCAAGCAAATTCAAGATAAAGAAATGAAGTTATTTATATTAAAATCTTAGATCCGTCAGTTTAGTCATTAGCCTATACTATTCGATGAAAGTTGGTCTAATTTTTCGATGTGTCGCCTTAAGCCGTCGGTCCCGGCTGTTGTCGATAGATGACAGTCGTTAAACTAAGTCAGTGGATGTTGTGAACTCCTTAGATTACAAGCTTTTTTATATAAAAGAATTTATTGTTTTGTTCTTTTCAGCTGTCAAGTTGACTTATTGTTGTATTTTTGTGTTATTGTGTTTTTGCCTGTAAATTTACTTTGATTTTATTATATTTATTCTACCAATTCTCATTTAGTTCTCATTTCTCCGTTACATTGTTTACCGTGGTGTGATGACCACAAAATTGTTTTCGGATTTACATATTTGTAATTATCACTTGGTGAAGGAAAACATCGTAAGAAATTATATTGCAAAGTGACCTAAGAAATACTGGTTTTCCCCCTGGGTTGTGAAGGTCTGAGGCTGTCGCTCCACGTGACAATCAGTATCTTTGTCAAATCCTTAGCCTTAGGTACAGGATTCCATCGATCTTGACGATTCTTGGCCTTCCTCTGCTGCTACATCGATTCTTGCCAGCATTATATATCTATAGTTAGTATATAGTTAATAGATTCAGGCGTTATTTTACGATAGTCAAATTTACATGCAATTTGATCTAACATGCTTTGTGCTGCCATGCACGACGCTGCCATGGCTGCTTCGGTAGTCCGACCGCAGCAGCCGAGGCTGCCATGGCTGCTCCGGTAGTCTTACCGGAGCAGCCATGGCAGCCTCGGCATGTTGCATCTACTAACGGTAGTGGGTGGGTGCCGGCCGGCGCTAGGCCGCATGAACTAATTGGTGGCAGAAGCACACAAAGCAGCTTAGATCAAATTACATTGTATATCTGTTTTTCTCCTATTTTTAAACCTGATTAGACAATGTCTCAATATGGTCTTCAGATTAAATCACTTACTTGGCAAGTGATCTCTGTGCCATAGTCAGACCTGTGCAGTCTGAACGACACTACAGCTCTCGCTTCGGAGTTGGCGAGGAGGGCGTGTGACTTCCACCACGATACCCTGGCTGTTGGACGACCTGGAAACAGAAAGATCTTTACAATTTCGAAGAACTTCGAAGCATAATATAGCAACGTTCAGACTTTTTGAAGTGATAACTTCTCATGGGAGGGTAAACCGCTTCGTTACGTAACGCGTTACGGCGCCAGGCTGTCTGGCTTCCCTTTCTCTCACGCATACGGCAGCTTTAATTATATGTAGATTAGTTTAAGTTATCACATCTGTCGGGAGTCCCGAGAGGCACACGTTTTTTTTTCAAGATTGCGTCGGGAGACAATCACACGGCCCTCCTGAAGGTAAGTTCAACACCCCCTGCTGCTAACATGCTGTGTTAGTATCCTTAGAAGTTTACCGGTAACCCTACTCACTCGCAGAACACAATAAGGCTCCAGGGAGTTGTTATTCGGATGCAGTTTCTGTGAGGTGGAGTCAATTCCCCAGTCAGGCTGATTTGATGCCTATCTCTTTTAATGACACCCAGACCAAAAGAAACAAACATGTTCGTACACACAAATGTTTGTCCTGTGTGGGTATCGAACCCACGAGCTTGGTGTTACCGTAATGTTAGTAAATACTCCGCAACCAGGCTCGTGAGAAATATCTAGTTCTGGATAATCACAGTTTGAAACTAAATAATCTGTTGATTTATTCATTAATAACGAAACAGGTCTCTTTTCACACATGAGACTCTTCTTAAAAAACAACATCAACGTGCACGTGGTGTAATCCGCTTGTTAACAAACTCGACTGTCGCGAAGGGCGACAGACCTCGGGCATGATCGCAGTCACATGAGAAATCGTACTATACAATTACCTACGAAGTTTCCCGAACATTCGGGAAACTTCGTGTATCGAATTTTTTACATTCGCTTGCAAAAATACACACATTAATGATTTCTTTCATACATTTTCATACTAATTATGTATCACATATGTTTATTTTTTTACAAACTATTTATAAGTTAGATCATTTTCATGTTTTAAGAGTTTTAGATACTATCTTCATAAAATTTGATTACTTATCCTATTACACAGGCAGTAGCAGAAAATGTCAGCGTTTTATATTATAAAAAGTGAATTTTGATTACGATTGATTCAATCATTTGAAAATGTTACAAAGATAAATAAAATGCAGTGATATTATGCGAATAAATGAAGCTAAGAAGCTAGGAAGAAGTGGAGTAGTAGTCTTTAATTGACATATGCAAGGTATTGTGCAGGTTGCAATAGATATTTCATTAAATCAGTGGTTCGGAGTGGGAATCCCGTTAACCCCTATCAAACGTCATCAAGTTGGTGGCACGGCTCTCGTGGGGTGTTTAGACGAAAAATGTCCAATTCACGCATACTGGTGAGATTTGACGTAAAGTAGAGGAGACAGCGGAGGCGGTAGCGATTTCATAATATAGAGTACATTTAGGATCGGACTTTATAGTATAAATGAAATTAGTTATATTAACGAGCTCAGTGGTACGGTGAGTAACGCTACTTTGACACCAACGGTCGAGGGTTCGATTCTCACACAGGACAAAGATTTGTGTGCATGAACGTGTCAGTTTGTCTTGGACTGAGGTAGAGAGGTAGAGTGCATCAAAGGAGATCGTTCGAGAGTACCTTCAACTCACAGAAAATCGCAGCCAAATAACAACTACCTGAAGAGTTGTTGTATTACCGCGGGTGAGTGAGGTCATCAGAAAGCTCCTAAGGAGTAGCAGCAGAGGTGGCATCGCGCGAGTGATACTTGAATGTGTTGCAAGCATTTATAGGCTACGGTAACCGCCTTACATCAGGTGGGCCACATTATATACCTCCCGACGTTGTATAAAAAAATTGTATGCATCTTTTTTATACCAATAATGGGAAATGCGTATGACCTGCCCGATAACAAGCCGCTGTCGTAACTCATAGACACTTTCTTCTAACAATCTAACGCTTCTTTTACTTATTTTTTTTATATTAGAGGAAGGCAACGAGCATGTGGGTCATGTGCATGATAGTAAGTGGTCACTACCGCCAATGGACATTACCAACACCAAAGGGTCACTGATCCATTGCCAGCCTTTTTACGGAAACATAGGCTCTTTCTTGAAGGCTGCAAGGATTTGTTATTTGGCTGCCGTTTTCTGTGAGGTAGAGGTACTTCCCCAGACACGCTGCTTTAATACGCTCTCCTCTTTTAAAAACACGCAGACCAAGACAAACAGATATGTTCATGCACACAAATGTTTGTCCTGCGTGGGAATCGATCTTAGGAGCGTTGCTGTCAAAGTCGCGTTATTAACCGCGGCACCACCGAGCTCATCAACAATTATCAAAGTACATCGAATAACATAAAAACAAGTTTTACTAACAATAAACTTAGAAGTGTGAATGGGGTGGATATACGTTTAGGGAATAACAAGTTGTTATTTGACTGCGGATTTCTGTGAGATACTTCTTCAGACGGGTTTGATGCGCCCTACCTCTCTTAAAAGATTTTAAATGAAAAACGCTACCACAATTTACGCTACCTCCTATGCCTTACCCCATCCCACGAAGCTCTGCTTGACAAGGGTCGTCCCGCCGAGACCCTTTTGTTTTACACATTTTTTTATACGCCGCTGTTACCCGGCATCCTCCGTTGTTTTAGTATTTCGGAGGTTTTTTGAACAATTTTGGCGCTTTGTTACACCGCGATGTACATGTAACAGCTAAGGTCTCACTTTATCAGTGTTTTCTCGCTACTTTGAAGAATATATAATAATATCCAGAGAAGATTTTAACTGAGAACTATTAAGTTGTGGAATGAGCTCCCTTCCGAGGTTTTCCCAAGGGACTACAGCATGGGGTTCTTCGAGAAAGGCGTGAAGACAGCTTACAGTGTCGGCAAGGCAACAGTGACACAGGCAGGCCATACGCTTGTTTGTTAGTACCTAGTATAAAAAAATACATCTGGATTGTTTCACTGTCAACACTCACGGAGATGAAAGTATCCAAGGATATGGATCTTGACTGTGGATCCTAGTGGAGGGATTTGCTAATGCTTTTCTTATTAACACTTGCTGATCTCGTTCGCAATGACGATGTTAGAAAGAATGTTGGTCTGAAAGAGAGTGTCGGGGTTCGGACTCCATTATTGTACATGTAGGAAGAATGCAGAGACGAAAGAAAACCTTCTGATCTATGCCAGGTGCTCCCCCACGATATTGCGGAGTGAGAAAACTTGATCCGTACACCCCCTTCCATTACGGAATCCTGCCTGTGCCTCCCTCAGCATTCCACCGAATTTCACCCTTATTTCATTTTTTTCTGCCTACTTATTTAAAGGTTTGGGTTTCCAAACGTGGCACATTTATCTTAACCTAATCTAAATTACTTATATTTGGCCTTGGCGATCCGCGGAAATATGTTAATCTGAAGATTCGCTCGGTGTTCGGATCCTGTAAAAATTACATTACTTAAGTCTCTGTGGACCAATTATGCCATGAAGTCTCTAAACACTCTGCGTGTTCAACACAATAACATTTTCAGGATGAACTCCCCCGCTTCTGTAGTGCCTCAGGAATGTTCGCTCAAGCTCAGATTAGCGGTTATCAGGCAGTCATTCGAAAAAGAGTGGTTTCACTGATGTAGGGGGATGAGAACGAGTGACAACATCATTCTGAGAATTGTAGCTGATGATCCGCATGCACCTATTTTAAAGCACTTCATGCGGACGATGACTATAGTATTAGATAATGTTTCCTCAAAATGTCACCCTCAAGGTGTTGTTCTGAGGTCCATGACTAACTACATAAATAAATAAAAATATGTATCTACTTTCGTTTCGTGAACGGGGCGTTGGGTAAACTTCTAAGCGGCCGGAATCTAAGCCAGAAGGCGCAACTCGCTGTACAAAAGGCGGTGCAAATCTCAGCGCTAACTTATGAAAGCAAAAACTGGGTAAGGCAGAGAGAGCATGAAAGTAGAATAAATGCGGTCGAGATGCGAACATTGCGCATAATTTGTGGCATAACGCTTGCGGACCGCGTTCGTAATGATGGCGTATGGAAGAGAATTGGTCTGAAAGGAAGTGTCGGTGTAAGATAAGAAAAGGCATGCTCCGTTGGTTCAGAGATGTAGAAAGAGTGCAGGATGAAAGAATGACGAAACGAACGAAGATGAGACGCAGATATACAATGTGAAGTTAAAAAAAGTAGGAGCCGAGGACGACTTAGATAAATAAATACTACCATGACTAAATTGGTGGTATTTTATCAGAAAGTGATATCATTCCTATGAACCAGCGAGCGTGCTAGAAAAGAGCTATGAATGCTAAAGAAGGGAGTGAGGTGTGCAAGAACCGTATCTTATGGCGCTCGGTTCTCTCTGCCTATCCCGCAAGGGACCTGGCGTGAAGATAATATATATATAATTATATATATTGCATCCATACATACATATAGTTTCTAAGGTTACTAACTTTTAAGCTACCGCATAATAACCCATGGATCTGAGTTATCCGAAATGAAGTTCATTATTACATATCCGAAACAAAGTTGCTATAGTAGCTAAATTTTTATTTTTTTATACTACGTCTTGAGGCATACAAGCATACGGCCCACCTGATGTAAAGCAGGTACCGTAGCCTATTAGCGTTTGCGATATATATCAGCAACTTCTTGGGAGCTTACTGGTGACCTCACTCACACGCAGGAACACAACAACCCTCTAGGGAGTTGTTATTTGTCTGCGGTTTTCTGTGAGGTGCAGGTACTTCCCCATACGGGCTGCTTTGATGCGCCCTACCTCTCTTAAATCGTGCTATTTTTATTGTTCCATTCAGATATGCCTGTCCCTTGAAATATACCTATTGCCTTATTGCCACAACATATAGCCAATATCGCACATGTGAGTACGACGATTTCGTTCGAACGATTTATTTGAAGTTCTCCTACTGCTTATATTTTATACTGTGACCAAAGCCAATATAGCCGTAGATCAAAGGGCCAAAACCATTATGACGTGACGTGACGTGACACGATGGGGAATAGAGGACGTGGGAATGTCACGCAGAAGACACTGACATGAAAATTTTTGGAGCACAGTTATTTAATATTTTTTTCTTTCTTAACAGGACAGCGCCTCCGTATTAGGCGTCTTATGAATTTTTTAAATCGTGTTTTTAGCAATGATATCTTTATAAACCAGAACCATTGTAAGGATTACGGTTGACGATGTAGTGTTAGAATACGTGGATGAGATTGTATATCAGGGATGGGCTTTCAGCACGGACGGAAGGTAAACCATTGATGTGGAAAGACGAGTAAATAGGCAGTAAACGTTTGAGCCAGAATGCAAAGCTTTCTATATACAACGTAGCGCTGGTCCAAACGCAAACATATGGAAGAAAGAACTAAGTATGACACAGAGAGAGAATGAAAATGGGATAAACGAAGTCGAAATGCGAGCGTTGCGCAAAATTTGTGACGTAACGCTCGTAGAACGCTTTCGCAATGACGATGTAAGAAACATAGTTGGTCTGAAAGAGGGTGTCGTTTTAAAATAAGAAGAGGCATGGTAATGAGAAAAGAATGCAGGAAGAAAAAAATCTAGACAACACGAACATAGAAGGACGAGAGAGCCGAGGAAGGCCAAGACTTATCTACCACCAATCGTGGAAGGTGATATCATGAGCCCTAGAAACGATAAAGAAGCAAGTAAGACCGAGTGTGGAAAGACCGAGTCATGTGGCGCTTCGACCCTCTGTCCACCCCGCAAGGAATGTATCGTAAAGTTATAGATAGATAGACACACATATATGGATAAACTTAAAAAATAAAACCTTATCTAAATACAAAATTTGATCCAAACGGTTACAGCCCGTTTCGGTGATATACGAAATACATTTAAGAGTTGAGGAAGTAGTGGTTACGTGGAAGAGGAAGGGAATGAGTGAATTTCAAGCACTAAGGTGGAGGATACAGAGGAGGATGAGTATATATTTGTGAGGAAGAGGGTGCGGATGACGATGGGAAGCCAATGAGAACGGAAGAGGATGCGGATGACGATGGGAAGCCAATGAGAACGGGAGAGTGAGATTGATATAAATTGGGATTACTTTTAAACGTGATATATAAATTATACCAATGTTATTTAAAATACCAATCGACCTAGAGAAGATGTCAGTATCGTATGATAACTTTAAATTAGAATAAAGTAAAATGGCTTGACTTCAGTGATTGATTATTTGACACGCGTAAGATAGTTCCTCTATTTAAAAATGACAGCACAGCCACATCCCAAATTACTTAACCACTTCCTCTGTTTTCTGCTCTTTTTTTTTTCTCATTTATAAATTCATCTCTCATTAGATAAATTCTTCGTCTCGGCAAATTTTAACATCTACAGTTGCATAAAAACATGAATGTAAAAGAAGTAGGGCGCATAGCAGCCCGTCCGAGGAAGTACCTCAACCTCACAGAAAACCGTAACCAAATAACAACAAACTGTGTGCGAGTGAGGTCACCGCTAAGCTCTTAAAGCGTTATGCTGTGTTAGCAGCAGTGGTGGCATCGTGCGAGTGATACTTAATGTATTACAACTCCTTAGAGAGTTGTTGTGTTCCTGCGTGTGAGTGAGGTCACCAGTAAGCTCCTAAGGAGTTGCTGTGTAAACAGCAGAGGAGGCGATAACCAATTTACGTTTTCGTAGACTATGAATTTGGAATTGAGGAAGTAACGCAAGCCCAATGCCGTACCTACTGCTAATACAGCAACTCCAACACAACAACAAATTGCATAATATAATAAATATAATTGCAGGCTGATCCGAGTTTTTTCTAATTTAATGTATACTAATATATATAAGCGGTAGAGTCAGTTTGTTTGTTTTGATGTGTTACCAGTCGGATTTGAATAATTATTTTTACATTCCATATCCCAATTCTTAAGAAGGCTATAGACTATTGAACATCACGATACGGCTCAATCTTAGAAACCGAGGAAAAATAACAACGGTTCCTACTATATAACTATCAGTCGGATTTGAAAAAATAACAACGGTTCCTACTATATAACTATCAGTCGGATTTGAAAAAATAACAACGGTTCCTACTATATAACTAGCAGTCGGATTTGAATAAATAACAACGGTTCCTACTATTTAACTATCAGTCGGATTTGAAAAAATAACAACGGTTCCTACTATATAACTATAAGTCGGATTTGAAAAAATAACAACGGTTCCTACTATATAACTATCAGTCGGATTTGAAAAAATAACAACGGTTCCTACTATTTAACTATCAGTCGGATTTGAAAAAATATCAACGATTCCTACTATATAACTATCAGTCGGATTTGAGAAAATAACAACGGTTCCTACTATATAACTAGCAGTCGGATTTGAAAAAATAACAACGGTTCCTACTACGAGTATATAACTATCAGTCGGATTTGAAAAAATAACAACGGTTCCTACTATATAACTATCAGTCGGATTTGAAAAAATAACAACGGTTCCTACTATATAACTATAAGTCGGATTTGAAAAAATAACAACGGTTCCTACTATTTAACTATCAGTTGGATTTGAAAAAATATCAACGATTCCTACTATATAACTATCAGTCGGATTTGAAAAAATAACAACGGCTCCTACTATATAACTATCAGTCGGATTTGAAAAAATAACAACGGTTCCTACTATATAACTATCAGTCGGATTTGAAAAAATAACAACGGTTCCCACTATATAACTATAAGTCGGATTTGAAAAAATAACAACGGTTCCTACTATATAACTATCAGTCGGATTTGAAAAAATAACAACGGTTCCTACTATTTAACTATCAGTCGGATTTGAAAAAATATCAACGATTCCTACTATATAACTATCAGTCGGATTTGAGAAAATAACAACGGTTCCTACTATATAACTAGCAGTCGGATTTGAAAAAATAACAACGGTTTCTACTACGAGTATATAACTATCAGTCGGATTTGAAAAAATAACAACGGTTCCTACTATATAACTATCAGTCGGATTTGAAAAAATAACAACGGTTCCTACTATATAACTATAAGTCGGATTTGAAAAAATAACAACGGTTCCTACTATTTAACTATCAGTTGGATTTGAAAAAATATCAACGATTCCTACTATATAACTATCAGTCGGATTTGAAAAAATAACAACGGTTCCTACTATATAACTAGCAGTCGGATTTGAAAAAATAACAACGGCTCCTACTATATAACTATCAGTCGGATTTGAAAAAATAACAACGGTTCCTACTATATAACTATCAGTCGGATTTGAAAAAATAACAACGGTTCCCACTATATAACTATAAGTCGGATTTGAAAAAATAACAACGGTTCCTACTATATAACTATCAGTCGGATTTGAAAAAATAACAACGGTTCCTACTATTTAACTATCAGTCGGATTTGAAAAAATATCAACGATTCCTACTATATAACTATCAGTCGGATTTGAGAAAATAACAACGGTTCCTACTATATAACTAGCAGTCGGATTTGAAAAAATAACAACGGTTCCTACTACGAGTATATAACTATCAGTCGGATTTGAAAAAATAACAACGGTTCCTACTATATAACTATCAGTCGGATTTGAAAAAATAACAACGGTTCCTACTATATAACTATAAGTCGGATTTGAAAAAATAACAACGGTTCCTACTATTTAACTATCAGTCGGATTTGAAAAAATATCAACGATTCCTACTATATAACTATCAGTCGGATTTGAAAAAATAACAACGGTTCCTACTATATAACTAGCAGTCGGATTTGAAAAAATAACAACGGCTCCTACTATATAACTATCAGTCGGATTTGAAAAAATAACAACGGTTCCTACTATATAACTATCAGTCGGATTTGAAAAAATAACAACGGTTCCTACTATATAACTATCAGTCGGATTTGAAAAAATAACAACGGTTCCTACTATATAACTATCAGTAGGATTTGAAAAAAAATAACAACGGTACCTACTATATAACTAGCAGTCGGATTTGAAAAAATAACAACGGTTCCTACTATATAACTATCAGTCGGATTTGAAAAAATAACAACGGTTTCTACTACGAGTATATAACTATCAGTCGGATTTGAAAAATTAACAACGATTCCTACTATATAACTATGTCGGATTTGAAAAATTAACAACGATTCCTACTATATAACTATCAGTCGGATTTGAAAAAATAACAACGGTTCCTGCTATATAACTATCAGTCGGATTTGAAAAAATAACAACGGTTCCTACTATATAACTAGCAGTCGGATTTGAAAAAATAACAACGGTTCCTACTATATAACTATCAGTCGAATTTGAAAAAATAACAACGGTTCGTACTATATAACTATTAGTCGGATTTGAAAAAAAA
This sequence comes from Pyralis farinalis, assembly GCA_947507595.1. NCBI lineage: Eukaryota > Metazoa > Arthropoda > Insecta > Lepidoptera > Pyralidae > Pyralis > Pyralis farinalis. The sequence continues at coordinate 5,660,071 of OX382260.1, forward strand.
TAACAACGGTACCTACTATATAACTAGCAGTCGGATTTGAAAAAATAACAACGGTTCCTACTATATAACTATCAGTCGGATTTGAAAAAAAATAACAACGGTTCCTACTATAACTATCAGTCGGATTTGAAAAAAATTAACAACGATTCCTACTATATAACTATCAGTCGGATTTGAAAAAAAATAACAACGGTACCTACTATATAACTAGTAGTCGGATTTGAAAAAATAACAACGGTTCCTACTATAACTATCAGTCGGATTTGAAAAAAAATAACAACGGTACCTACTATATAACTAGTAGTCGGATTTGAAAAAAAAAATAACAACGGTACCTACTATATAACTAGTAGTCGGATTTGAAAAAATAACAACGGTTCCTACTATATAACTATCAGTCGGATTTGAAAAAATAACAACGGTTTCTACTACGAGTATATAACTATCAGTCGGATTTGAAAAATTAACAACGATTCCTACTATATAACTATCAGTCGGATTTGAAAAATTAACAACGATTCCTACTATATAACTATCATTCGGATTTGAAAAAATAACAACGGTTCCTGCTATATAACTATCAGTCGGATTTGAAAAAATAACAACGGTTCCTACTATATAACTATCAGTCGGATTTGAAAAAATAACAACGGTTCCTACTATATAACTAGCAGTCGGATTTGAAAAAATAACAACGGTTCCTACTATATAACTATCAGTCGGATTTGAAAAAATAACAACGGTTCGTACTATATAACTATTAGTCGGATTTGAAAAAAAATAACAACGGTACCTACTATATAACTAGCAGTCGGATTTGAAAAAATAACAACGGTTCCTACTATATAACTATCAGTCGGATTTGAAAAAATAACAACGGTTCCTACTATAACTATCAGTCGGATTTGAAAAAAATTAACAACGATTCCTACTATATAACTATTAGTCGGATTTGAAAAAAAATAACAACGGTACCTACTATATAACTAGTAGTCGGATTTGAAAAAATAACAACGGTTCCTACTATAACTATCAGTCGGATTTGAAAAAAAATAACAACCGTACCTACTATATAACTAGTAGTCGGATTTGAAAAAAAAATAACAACGGTACCTACTATATAACTAGTAGTCGGATTTGAAAAAATAACAACGGTTCCTACTATAACTATCAGTCGGATTTAAAAAAAAATAACAACGGTACCTACTATATAACTAGTAGTCGGATTTGAAAAAATAACAACGGTACCTACTATATAACTAGTAGTCGGATTTGAAAAAATAACAACGGTTGCTACTATATAACTATCAGTCGGATTTGAAAAATTAACAACGATTTCTACTATATAACTATCAGTCGGATTTGAAAAAATATTTTTGCATTTGATAGCCCAATTTTTGAGTCACGATATAGCATATCCAACATCAGTATACGACACTTAGAAGCCGGAGAAAAAGAAAGCAAGAGAAAATAGGATACCGGAACATGCACGCACGAAGTCATGGGTTGTACATTCACATCAACCCTTACTCATCCCACTGCAGGGATACGGGTCTCCCTTCAACCGAAGCGATTTAGCATACCCCACCACGCTGCTCAAATGCGGATTGGCGGAGGCCAGAGTTTTCAAAATGCCAGAGGGCCATTGACTTAGCTTAACGACTGTCATTTATCGACAACAGCCGGGACCAACGGTTTTAACGTGCCCTCCGTGCACGGAGAAACTCGAGATAGATCCTCTCATCCATAGGCAGGCTGCGGTCGTTGCTTAACCTGCGTATTTGATTAGAATAACACGCGCAACGACGCCATCGAGCTCTCCTCTCCATGGGCTGTAACTAGTATTTTAATTATTATACTACGAGTATATTATAGATTCCGAGATAGCTAATCAAGAGATATGACTGTACGCAGGTTTAAAAAGTTGTTTATACGAACCTCCAACAGCAACGCATGTGAGGTTGACTTCAGTGCCTTCATCGTACGGGCCGAGAACTCCATTCGTAATTTCGCTACCTTCATGGTTGAGGATTATCAGTCTCTCAGGTGGTACTGAAAAGAAAGAACATCATAAGTCTGCCTCTACGTTTTGAGGTGTAAATTTACAGGCTGATTGAGAAGCGATCGTCGAAAAGGGTAAGGCTGCTTATCCACTGGAGGGTTGAAGAGAGGAGTGGAGTTGTGCCAGTATTAACCAATAAAGTCAAAACTCCTCTCCGCTGTTTTTTCTGTAACTTTTTTTGCGAACAAGTTACAGAAAATGATGATAACAAAATCGGGTGATACAGTTTGGTGTTGTGGTTCGTTTACATCCAAAATTTAATAACACCACTTGACAGCTGAAGAATCAAATAATTCGTTACGTTGAGTGAGGACTGTGACGCATTGCGTGCGGCGGGAGAGAAAACGCCGCCATTTTGACATAATTTCCCTGCATCATCGAAGACGTATTCAAATCCCTTGCGGGGTAGGCAGAGTGAACCGAGCGTCACGTGACTCGATCCTTACGTATCTCACTTGCTTCTTTAACATTCACTACTCTTCTCATGCACGCTCGCCGGTTTCAAGGGCTCCTGACATCACCTTCCGATGGAGCACGACCAATTTGATCATGGTACGAGTAGGTAAGTCTTGGAGTTCCTCCAATGGCTCCCGCATCCTTTCACTTTTACATTCTATATCTGCTTCGTCATTCTCTCATCCTGCATTCGTTCTACATGTCCGAACGAACGGAGCATGCCTCTTTAAACCAAAGACGCACGATGCGTTCATTAGCAGTCTCCTCTCTAAACGCAGCATTGATATTGCGAGCCGTTTCTGCCGCGTTAGTTCCGCGTCGGAACTCGTATTCAAAAATTACTCGGATTTTTGAAGTATACATCTTTCCCGTGTAAGCTGAATAAAAAAAAATCGGCCAAGTGCGAGTCGGACTCGCACTCAAAGGGTTCCGTACCATTATCTATAAAAACGGCAAAAAGAATCACGTTTGTTGTATGGGAGCCCCCTTAAATATTTGTTTTATTTAAATTTAATTATTTGTTCTTAAAGTGAATATATAACTAATTATTCTGTGTATATTTCAAGCGTCTACCTGTTGCCGTTATTAATATCGAGCAAAAATGAGCAAAAATCACGTTTGGTGTATGGGAGCCCCCTTAAATATTTATTTAATTCTATTTTTTATTATATTTTTATTATATTTTATTATATTTGTTGTTATAGCGGCAACAGAAATACATCATCTGTGAAAATTTCAACTGTCTAACTATCACGGTTCATGAGATACAGCCTGGTGACAGACGGACGGACGGACAGCGGAGCCTAAGTAATAGGGTTCCGTTTTACCCTTTAGGTACGGAACCCTAAAAAACATGTTGCACATTTATTAAAAGATAAACCTCATAAGTATTACGTGAAAAACGTTTCACTCGAAAATCTCACACCATGAAGGTTTAATGTCAATTCTAAGTATCTGTTACTATAAAACGGCAATTTCATACATTAACCCCTATTACCTACCATATACCTTGTGGATGATCCAAAGCCGATTTTAATTGCTAAATATCAAACAGATCTAATCGTGCGATATTCAATATTAATGTTTATTCATTTGCTAATATTTGGATTTAATTATTTCTCCTTTTGATTTACAGTGGCATAATCGTAAGAGCTAATGTCTAATTCACATGCACGTGATGTATCTAGTCGATGACTAAATGAGGTCCTGGCCAAAAGAGGTACGGCGATTTTATCCGACTACAGCGAAGGCAAGGCGTACAGTTATGATTTTAGCAGGCCATGTGCGTATACACATTTATGTATGTTCCTCTGCCACGACCGTCTAAACTAATTGTCGTAGGTATACTAACACATAAGGTATTATTAGAAACGTCATGCTATTCTTTTTCTTTTATACAAGCATACGGCCCAGCTGATGTAAAGCGGTTAAATTAGCCTATCAACGCTTGTAATACATTAAGTATCACTAGCGCGATGTTACCTCTGCTGCTAACACAGCAACTCTTAGAAGCTTTCTGGTGACTTCACTCACACGCAGGAACACAACAACCCTCCAGAAAGTTGTTATTTGGCTGCGGTTTTCTGTGAGTTGCAGGTACTTCCTCAGACGGGCTGCTTTGATGCCTCTTTTAAAACATTCAGACCAAGACAAACAGACATTCATGCACAGAAATATTTGTCCTGTGTGGGGATCGAACCCACGAGCGTTGGTGTCAAAGTCGCGTTATGAACTGCTGCGCCACTGAGCTCGTCAGTTTATATATACGGGTCATGGTATTCCAACGGATAACATCTACAGTGCAGAAGATGTCTCGTGAGAGGCTAAACACGTGCCGCAGAGACGACCGGAGCAGCCACGTCCGTAACACAGGGGGGTGCATGCGGTTCCTACACCAGATCGCAGAGACGACCGGAGCAGCCACGTCCGTAACACAGGGGGGTGCATGCGGTTCCTACACCAGATCGCAGAGACGACCGGAGTAGCCACGTCCGTAACACAGGGGGGTGCATGCGGCTCCTACACCAGATCGCAGAGACGACCGGAGCAGCCACGTCCGTAACACAGGGGGGTGCATGCGGCTCCTACACCAGATCGCAGAGACGACCGGAGCAGCCACGTCCGTAACACAGGGGGGTGCATGCGGTTCCTACACCAGATCGCAGAGACGACCGGAGCAGCCACGTCCGTAACACAGGGGGGTGCATGCGGCTCCTACACCAGATCGCAGAGACGACCGGAGCAGCCACGTCCGTAACACAGGGGGGTGCATGCGGCTCCTACACCAGATCGCAGAGACGACCGGAGCAGCCACGTCCGTAACACAGGGGGGTGCATGCGGTTCCTACACCAGATCGCAGAGACGAACGCACTTGACGGCATTTTTTTATATTTATAAAAAGTGTACTTACTAAGCACGGTAAGATTAAGCCTGGTGTTTTTTGTGGGTGATTTTTCGAAGTCAACTCTGCATCTGTATTGACCGCTGTCTTCAGGCCTGCAAATAAATACGATATTAATAAACTAATTCAAATATGCTGTAGATCTGTCTATCTGAAACTTCACGAGAAATCCCTTTCGGGGCAGGCAGAGAGAACCGAGCGCCACATGACTCGATCCTTACACACCTCAATCGCTTCTTTTACGTTCGTTACTCTTCTCATGCACACTCACCGGCATCTAATGTACAGTAGATAATTTGTAATGTTCACTTGCACGGTGATGAAGGAAAGCATCACGAGGAAACACGCATTAAATAATATTTTGAAATACATGTGCCCTATTCTAAGAAGAGTTTGGTTTTCTCCCCGGGTTGCAGAGGATGTACGGATCAAGTTGTCTCACTCCGCAACATCGTAGAGAAGCATCTGGCTTTGGACCAGAAGGTTTTCTGCGGTTTTGTGGACTTTGAGAAAGCATTTGATAGGGTCGTGCGAAAGAATCTCTGGAATATTTTGCCCAGATATGGGGTTGACGGTGACCTACTCCGTGCTGTGCAATCCACTTATGAGGACTGTACAGCATGTGTGCGGATGGACGGCAGATTCTCGCCCTGGTTTGATATCAACATTAGTATCAGACAGGGATGCGTGCTGTCGGCTCGGCTTTTCATCCTGTATCTGGACAGTTGTCTTCAGAGAATAAGAAATATGAATGTGGGAATACGAATGGGTGACTCAGTGGTCAACTGCCTACTTTATGCAAATGACGCGTTATTAATAGCAGAATCACCATCCGAACTGCAAACACTAGTCACAACAATGAAAGACGATTGTATGAAGAAAGGCTTACAATTGAATGCGAAGCAGACCAAGATAATGGTATTTGAAAGAGAGATAACCATAACGAATACTAGGATTACAGTTGATAATGTAGTGTTGGAGCAAGTGAATGAGATTGTATATCTTGGAAGTGCTTTTAGCAGCAATGGAAGGTACACCGCTGATGTGGAGAGACGAGTGAGTGCAGGGAATAAGGTGAATGGAGCGTTGGGTAAACTTCTAGGCAGCCAAAATCTAAGCCAGAAAGCACAGCTCGCTGTACACAACACGGTGCTAATCCCAACGCTAACTTATGGAAGTGAGAGCTGGGTATGACAGAGAGAGCATGAAAGTAGAATAAATGTGGTCTAGATGAGAGCATTGCGCAAAATTTGTGGCATAACGCTGATGATGCTGACCGTGTTTGTAATGAAGACGTGAGAGAAAGAATTGGTCTGAAAGAGAGTGTCGGTGTTAAGATAAGAAAAGGCATGCTCCGTTGGTTCGGACATGTAGAAAGAACGGGACGAAAGAATGACGAAACAGATATACAATGCAAAACTGGAAGGATGTAGGAGCCGAGGAAGGCCGAGACTAACCTACCATGACCAAATTGGTCGTGTTTTATCAGAAGGTGATGTCAGAAGCCCCAGGAACCGGCGAGCGTGCATAAAAAGAGCTATGAATGTCACAGAAGCGAGTGAAGTATGCAAGGACCGCGTCTTATGGCGCTCGGTTCTCTCTGCCTACCCCGCAAAGGACCTGGCGTGAAGATATATAGGACCGCGTCTTATGGCGTTCGGTTCTCTCTGCCTACCCCGCAAGGGACCTGGCGTGAAGATATATATATACATGACTTCATGATTCCTTAGTAGGCCTCAAGAATGCGCCAGACTCTCAGCTTTCAGAATCATTAAAAAAGTAGTACTTAATACTTTGGCAAAGACAGCGAGGTGGAAATTCTTAAAATTATCCATCAGGTTAAAAAAAAACTTTGGCCATTTTATCATTCCTATAGTTAAGTAATGATAGAGAATGCTGAAAACTAACCAAAAAATAGCTTCAGAGGTTGGGTAAGAAAAGTTATAAGTAAAAAGTGGTTTTGTTAATAAAACACAGACGATAGGGTTGGCAACGCATGAGTGACACATGTCGTTGCAAATGTCCATAGGCAACGGAGACTGTTTATCATCGGGCAGGCCGTATACTTGTTTGTCACCTTAGTGGCATAAAAAAGATAATGCGAAAAAAATATTTATTTTTAAAATTTACAATATATAAAGGTTTTCAAAGTGGCCACCTCCAGCAGCAATACACACGTCTCTCCACCAACGTAAGAAATTATCTTCCAATCAAAAAGCTTCTCTGTTCTCTCTCACAACATGTTCGGCTTCTGCAATCTTCTGCTTCAGCTCTTGTTCACTCGAACATTCTCGGGCGTATGCTATTTCCGTGTAATAGCCCTAAATGAAGAAATCGACGGGGTTGAGGCCAGATGAGCGTGGAGCCGTCTAATTGGTCCGCCGCGTCCGATCCGTATTATACTAATGTACTCTGTGGTCCGATCCATCTGTTGGGGTATGTTTCATTGAAGTAATTTCGGACTTGCGTTACATAGTGACACGGGGCGCCGTCATTTTCAAACATCATGATTCGTCTCAGTTTGAGATTCACATCTCCCACCAAAAATGGAAGTTCATTGACCAAGAAGTTTGAAGCAATTGGTGTTCATAGGTAGTAAAGCTTGGACTCGTCGGATGTGGAACGCGTGGTATCCTTCATCCTTAAGTATGGCTTGGAGAGAAGTCATTGGGAAACGTGTAACTCATCTCTTACACTTCCAAGTAAACAAAGTCCAAATGAGAATGCAACGAGCAAAGCAGTCAAACAAGTAGGCAGCGGGGTCCGTGGGTAAAGTGAGCGTGGTAAAGACAAACGACAAACACGTAGCAGTAAACACAAAGTGAGCACGATTGAGGTGACTAGGTTTGCGTCGGCTTCGGTTGCGCGCTGCCCCTCTCGCCACTGAGAGTGAAAGACAGCAAAAATTCGTCTCTTATCTTCTCGGCCTATTGTTATTGCAGGTAAATGAGTTGCACCCATGATCCTCAAGAACGGTTCGTGCAAAATTAATTAAACTGAAATTAAACTAAAAAAATAACAAATGTTTCAATTTCCTTCAGTCATTTCTCCTTATATAGCAAACTAATTAACTTTAGGATGACTAAAGATTTTGTTTAAATTTTAGGAATTTTCCACTTCGCTATCTTTGAAGGCCGATTTTAGCCAAAGTAGCCTTATTAAGTATTACTTTTTTTAAATGATTATGTAAGCTGAGAGTCTGATGCATTCTTGAGGCCTACTTAGGAACCTTCATAGTTAAGGATGTCATAATTCACCGAACGTAATTTTTTCACTTTAGACTAACATTTTGATAACTTTCATCAAATGTACAAAGCTGATTATTTTATGCAAGAAAGTCATGAAGATTCGGTTGTGAAAAAACCTTCTTTTTTTAGAATTTTTTAAGTTGCTCAGGTCGAAAATTCTCAAAAATTTGAAAAAAGATCATAACTAGAAAACTATGAAAAGTCGCGGAACATACATGAGGTGATTCGGATACCCCACTATAAAAGGGACCTTTTTTTGGGACATCGATGTTCCAGCCACCCTGTATGTGTCCGAATTCCTCTCGGGTAGGTTTACATTTTGGTCAGTAGAGCCAGGAAAATATGGAAACGTGGTAATGAGAGAGGAATGATTAAGGAAATTTAGAACCTTGAATTTGTTGATGTACATTGCGCTGTAAAGGCTAGGGATATGGAAAATATAACGTAATATAAGACTCAATAATATGGTGATCATTTTGCTGCGGATTTTCCAGCTTATTTTAGGCATTCGTAGTAATAAATCTTAATTAAAACTGCGCGTATATTCTCATACGAAAGCATAAAGTCGGGGTGCTATATGGTGGCGCAATTTTATCCTTGACTTATTACGGAGATCAATAGTTCTACGGCAATTTTCCTTTTTAAATTGCCTTGAGGACGACTTAGATTTACACAAAGCTATCAATTCACTCAATCACTCCCGTCTCTAAGCAGAAACTCGAGATTGTACTTAAAAATCTTTTATCACAATAAAGCCAAATCTATTTTCGATACCTTGGCTTGGGCTTGTTCACAGAGTTGAAAAACGATTGCTTTTCAAAATTGTTTACGGAGTATTCGTATGGTATAAGTAACAAGCGAAATTAAAATAGCACCAAAACATATTAAATGTGTGTAGTCTATGCACGCACGTAAGAACTTATACTTCTTTGCGAAACATAACAAAAATTTGTTCAATAATTTCATTTCGCCAGTCTTGTACGTTTGTAGAACAAAACGATAACCAACTTCGTCGTTCGATATTTCCAATGTAGGTATGTGACCAACTTAGTGATGTCTATTTTAAATGTAAAAAATTTCACTCTCATCATTTTCCCTAACGCGCCAAAAGAAGAATAGCTTCAAAATTTGCACTGTAAGGTTATTAAAAAGTTATTGTTAGCTATGAACAATTCCCATAATTTTTTATCCTACGACATCATGATACCAGCGCGATGGTACCATATTTACTGTATTGTCATCGGAGCTACGCAAAATGGCCAAGGTTCATAATAATCATTGTGATTACGATAAGAATAAATAGCAATGACAGCTTAGTGGATAAACAATCAGTCTATTAAGCGATCGTCCCCTGGATCATATCCTGGCGTAAGAATGTAACACTAAATTCATCTTTGGGATTTATGTGCATAATTATAAATATCTTTTGCTGCGATGAAGAAAACGTTAGCAAATCCGCACATCCAAGAAATTATATTTCGAAAGACGTGCTAGTTAGCTAAAGAAGCGCTGGTTTTCTCCCCGAGTCGTGGAGATACGGCAGTCGCTCCATGTTAATTTACCTTCGCCAAATCCTTGAGCATAGATAGCTGATGCCGCCAATCCCAATGGATTTTGAAAACGGGATGACACTAGGAATAAGAATCAGGAGAAAAATAAAATTCACTTCCGATTTTTAGATGGTTACGATGATACTGTCACGTATGGGGCTCAAGGAAGGTACTCAACATTCGATGTCGTATACGAAAAAATACGCTTTCTAAATATTAATTTCATATCGCTTCTTCTCAAAAATTGTACCAAACACCAAATCGTAACGCCATTTGATTTAATGGCTTCCAAAGACAAAACAATTTGTAATAAAATCACATTATGTGTGTGAAAGCCTATCGCCTTATAAGTACATATTTTAATGATCAAATGATATTACAAAAGATAAAGGGTTCAGAATCTACAATATGCGATGAATCAAGTTTTTTTAACTTCAATTTCAGCATTTGGATGAGATCATTATTGCAGCCGTATTCAATTGTATGAGATTTTATTATATAAACAACTCAAGAAGCACCTCGTACTTTTTACATGCCCAGTTCCTTCCGTTCGGGGAAGGCACAAATATCAATGACACATGCTCGGTTGTTACACACCTCCCTTTCTTCTTTTAACCCGTCGAATCCCGGGTGTACCGTACCATATATATGTCGTAAGCGAGTGTCTTAATTATGACAGTCGGATTTCGCCGGGTTAATATTCATGGCTCTTTTCATGCACTGTCTTGATTCCCTAAGATTCCACCTTCCGATAAAACACGACCAAATTGGTTTTATCAGAAGGTGAATGCTTTGCATTCCTTAGCCCTCGGCCATCGCGGTATACCTGTATACACCTGGTTCGTCATTCTTTCCTCATGAACTGATCCAACTGGATCCAACCATGACGGAAATAACCAAATGGACAGCCGAAAAATTTCGAGGGGTGAAGCAGAACGCGCCGCTCTAATTGGCTAGTTTACAGATCAACTTCGTGCCACTTCAGCTTATTGGTCAAAATAACCACGCAATGCAACATAATCTCGAACGGCGAATAGGCGGCGAGATTATTTAGACGCTAAACCACTAAATTTTGGTGCGTAAATTATGCCTCTATGCGAGCTTTTTTGTGGCTGCAAATTAATTATCATTCTTTTTTTTATACAACGTCGGGAGGTATACAAGTATACGATCCACCTGATGCAAAGCAGTTACCGTAGCCTATTAATGCTTGTAACATATTAAATAACACTCGTACGATATGCCTCCTCTGTTCCTGCTCCTCCTCTGCTGCTTACACCGCAACTCCTTAGGAGTTTACTGGTGACCTCACTCACACACAGGAACACAACAACCCTCTAGGGAGTTGTTATTTGGCTGCGGTTTTCTATGTGGTGGAGGTATTTCCCCAGACGGACTGCATTGATGCGCCCTACCTCACTTAAAAATATACAGACCAAAACAAACAGACATGTTCATGCACATAAATGTTTGTCTTGTGTGGGAATCGAATCCACGAGCATTGGTGTCAAAGTCGCGTCATTCACCACTGAGCCACCGAGCTCGTCGTAGCGTCAGCTTTGGCAAAAAAAAAGCTCTAGTTTTTCATCATATGATTTTGCTTGGATACTAGGACTATTTATATATTTTTGAATTTCAGATTTATAACAAAAAGATTTTGCTAAGTTAACACCAGTTTGGTTTCTGCAGATGAAGGGTTTATTGCCAGCATTGGATAACGAGAGGCGCTGAGTCATGTCCATAATCCAGATTTATTATGGACGTTAATGCGCAAGGACTGTTTGTTAAATGTGCCATTAATTTTAGATAGACCGTTTTGTTTTCGGATTTATATACATATATATATAATTATCGCTTGTTAGGCGGTGAAGTGAAGAAAATACCATGAGGAAACCAGCACGTCCAAGAAATTATATTTCGAAAGACATGTGATCTAACCTAAGAAAGATCTGGTTTTACTTCTAGGTTGTGTAAGTTTGGCGGCAGTCGCTCTATGTAAAAACCAGGATCTACCCCAAATCCTTAGACGTAGGTAGTGAGCCACGCTAATATTAATGGAAACGGGATGACGCTAAGGACATAATAAGTATCCGAGATCAGCTTGGTGAGATGTCGTGTTTCGCGATAGATGATTGTAGCAACGTTACATCTGGTAGGGCGTACGCTTGCATTCTTCTCGCCTCGACATTATATTAAAAAAACCTAACCTAAAAACCTAAAGTCGGACTCGCGCACGACAAAAAAATCACGTTAGTTGTATGGGAGCCCCTCTTAAATGTATATTTATTCTGTTTTTTAGTATTTGTTGTACATCATCTGTGAAAATTTCAACTGTCTAACTATCACGGTTCATGAGATACAGCCTGGTGACAGACGGACGGACGGACAGCGGAGTCTCAGTAATAGGTTTTACACTTTGGGTACGGAACCCTAAAAACCAGCACGGAACATAGTCTTTCTTATCTTAACGTCGACACTCTCTTTCAGACCAACTAACTCCCTTTGAGATCAACTAATTCTATTTCTTACACCATCGTTTGTTCACACCATCATTTGCGTAACTCATGAAACAAGTGCAAGGAGCCCTAGGATCCGGCGAGCGTAGATTAAAAGAGCTATCAATGTTAAAGAAGCGAGCGAGGTGTGTAAGGACAGCGTCTTATGACGCTCGGTTCTCTCTGCCTACCCCGCAAGCATGAAAGACGTATGGAGAACCAATGTTACGTAGTAACTCAATTCGAGGCCACGGATCGGGGGGTAAAGTAGACCGAGCAGCTATTATTGGCTAGGTCACATATCAACATCGTGGCACTTATCAGCTTACTGGTTAAAATATTCTCTCATTGGTCCCCCGATACAACGATGCTTGGATTAAAATATTACTTCTTTTATTAAACTTAAAGGGTCAATACATATTATTTTGTTACTTTTTATAGGTTATTTTTTCGTCGGGGGGTTTTAAAATTTTTAATTTTTTTTTTAATTATTGATCAATGTTATCCAAAATAAATTAATTTTAATCTAATTTAACTAGGCTCGAACGGCTGAGATACTTAGGCGCTACAAAACAAAGACTGGTAGGGCGCATTAAAGCAGCCCGTCTGGATAAGAACCTCTACCTCACAGAAAACTGCAGCCAAATAACAACTCTCTGGAGGGTTGTTGTGTTACTGCGTGTGTGTGAGATCACCAGTAAGCTCCTAAGGAGTTGCTATGCTTATTATGTTATGAGCGTTCATAGGCTTCAGTAACCGCTTTACATCAGGCGGGCCGCATGCTTGTATGCCTCCCGACGTTGTATAAAAAAAAAAACATTTTGATTAGTGCGCGGCGCCTTCATGCGCAGTCAAATGGTTTCTTGGTTAGTGTTCACAAGGGACTGGTGTTAAGATATACATAGATAGTTTACATGGTTTTACCCACGGAACAGGCCTCTTTTACCTATTCCGTGGCTTTACCTTTGCCTTTTCCAATGCATGGGAAGAACTTAAAAGGAAAATCAAAGATGACATTTTACTTTTGACGCTTGACTGGTTCAGGTTCAGACATGATATGTGGTATACATTATCCTAATGATATTTACGCATAAAAGCTTACGCATAATTTTTCTAAGCATAATAATGTTTAAGTTTGTTATATGCATGTAAAAGATATTGGCGGCTTAGGGGTGGCCCAGAGGTCACCCCCGCCGGACCTTAACCTGTTCCTTATTTTTATTTATCAGAATTTAAATTTGTTACCGTTATTCTTATTGATTTTTATGTCTAAATACTATTAGGCTAACAGTCATTATGACTATGACAGGATAACATTAGGTATCCGAAATAAAATTATATGCCCAAACAAATTAGCCTAAAAGATTATGTCAACATAAAATGTATACCCAAAAACAATTAGGTATGCCAAAATATTATTATACGAAAAAAAATTATGTGTAAATATTTATGCCAAAATATATTAGGAAAAAACATTATGCTAAAAGCAGGGATTCCTGAGAATACTACCCAGTAAACTACAGTCACTTTATATGTATAAACAAGTCAAGTGACGTACAAACAAACAATTGTTCGGCGTTTGATAGAGGCGGCGACGCGACGGTACACAATTCATTGTAAACAGCACTCAGAAAAATATCAAATCACGAGTAAATACTAGATTTTGCTAAACACACAGGCTTTGCCCTTGTGTGTTGTACCGAATACAACCCTTACAATTTCATAAGGTTGTTTCGCGAAGAGTTGTAATTGCCCCTTGTTTGGGTGCGAAGGAAAGCATAACGAAACTCGCACGTCGAAGAAACTATTTTCGAAACTTGACCTAAGAAAGGTCTTTTCGGTCTGGGTTGTGGAGGATTTTTTTTATACTACATAGGGAGCCCTCCAGTTGTTATTTGGCAGGGGTTTTCTGTGAGGTATAGGTACTTTCTCTACACGCGCTGCTTTCATGCGCCCTACTTCATTTAAAAACACCCACACCAAGACAAACAGACATGTTCATTCACACAGGCGTCGCGAGCAATACTTAATGTATTGCAAGTACATAGGCTACAGTAACCACTGTACGTCAGTGCCGTAGGCATCCGACGTTTTATGAAAAATAAAATTCATAGGCTACAGTAACCACTTTACGTCAGTGCCGTAGGCATCCGACGTTTTATGAAAAATAAAATTAATGGAACATTTTAATTTGGATGGAAAGTATTCACTCAACCACCGAACATAAAAGCTAACTTAACTTATAAATATTTTAATGTCACCTTAATTTAGTGAGAATAAGCACTGCTGGTCTGGTCTCGCTGCGGAAGGTGGCTCTTGCTCCGAGGATGGAGGTGTCAGTCCAGTGCGACGTCACGCCTTCTCTGGCATCGAACCTGTGGGCAAAATGGCATACGAGTTAGTATATACCAGAGCAAGAACATTTACAAGTATATGTAAAGGACATGACCACTGGCCTATTGACCAACTGGTCATCGGTTCGAATCCTGGCGGGGGCATGAACGACTAAATTCGTGCTTTCGGATTTATGCACATATGCTCCGCGAAGAAGGAAAACATAGTCAGGAAACCTATACGTCCAAGAAATTATATTTCGAAAGACCTAACCAAAGAAAATCTGGTTTTCCCCCAGGGTTGTGAAGGTCTGACGCAGTGACTTGACGTAAAAATCAGTGTCTTCGCTAAATCCTGAGGCTTAGGTAACTCATCCCACTGCACGGATAACTCCCTTCAACCGAAGGGGTTAAGAGCATACTTCACCACGTTACTCAACTGAGCCAGCATAGGCCAGTGTTTTCAAGCCGCCTGATGGCCACTGTCTTAGTTTAACGACTGTGATCTATCGACAACAGCCGAGACCGACGGTTTTTTTTTATTTATTTATTTATGACATACCAACAGCATACACATCACAATTACATATAAAAATGGATATACAGCTGCATTCTCATGTGTACACCAATTATAGGTACGTATAATTTACACCAAAGCACAATAGTTTATTGCTTAATATGAGTATTTAAATATCAAATTGAATATAATATTAAAATCACTACAATATAATATCAATTAACATAATGACATAATTATCAATGTCAACCAACCGTAATGAGCGACAATTTACAAAGCAATAAATCTGCATAGAATTACAAAAAACAATAACAATTACAAATAACTTAAGAATTCGGATGGAACGTTTTATCATGGAACGAAATTTGAGAATGGAATCAACATGAATATCATTATCGGTTTAACGTGCTCTTCGACAGAGAAGCTCAAGATAGATAAACCCATCGAAAAACAGGCTGCGTTGCTCGACCTACATGTTCGCACACAACGATACCATCGGGCTCTCATACTCACATCTACGTAATGGAAGTAGCAGACGAAACTCTGGCAAAAGAAAAGCGGAACACAGCAATAATTCCTCTAACAAGATGTTTTGCAAGGTCTGTAAAGACCGCGTCTAAGGGCACGTCGGTCCCGGGTGTGAAGATTATACATACATACAATTTATTATTTATTGGTCGTGTTTTATCAGAAGGTGGATGTCAGGATGAGATAAGATAAAAATTCTTTATTTGCCATTGGGCCCTCGCGGGCACTTAGACACGTCTTACGTTTTTTTTGAAATGTAATCTTATTTAATTCTCTTATTTTACTTTTTCCGTTTTTTTTTTAATCTACCTACTAGCATTTCGGAAATGACCATTGGCGAAGAAGAAACTTGCCAATATAGGTCTCTTTTAAAATTGTCAATTAGATATTACAAAAAATAAAAATTATATAAGCATATTGATACAATAATGATATAAATGGTAAAATTAAAGAAATTAAAGATAGTCTGTGCTGAATTATTTCCAGACATCTTTGTCAGTTAAATATTCATCAATTCTAGAACAAGCCCTTTTACAGAGAGTATTTTTAATGTGCTTTTTGAATACATTGTCAGGAAAGGACAGGAGCCTTAGGAACTGGCGAGTGTGCATTAATAGACATGTAAATGTTAAAGAAGCGAGCGAGATACGTAATGACTGCTTCTTATGGCACTCGGTTCTCTCTACCTACCCAGCAATGCACCTGGCGTGATGATATGCATACACATATTTACATACATAAATACGAGTACAATGTATTAGTCTACGCTGTTTTCTATGTATGTTCTTCTTATTACGTTATTACGTTTCCAAAACCAGTAGGATTGCGTAACTAACTATGACGAGCTCGGTGGCTCAGTCGTGAAAGACGCGACTTTGACATCAACGCTCGTGGGTTCGATTTCCACACGAGACAAACATTTGTGTACATGAACATGTCTGTTTGTCTTGGTCTGGATGTTTTAAGAGAGGTAGGGCGCATCAAAGCAGGCCCGCCTGAGGAAGTAGCTCCACCTCACAGAAAACCGCAGCCAAATAACAACTCCCTAAAGAGTTGTTGTGTTTCTGCGTGTGAGTGAGGTCACCAGTAAGCTTAAGGAGTTGCTGTGTAAGCAGCAGAGGAGGCATCGCGCGAGTGATGTATGTTACAAGCGTTAATAGGCTACGGTAACACTTTAGATCAGGCGGGCCGTATGCTTGTATGCCTCCTGACGTTGTATAAAAAAAAACTAGCCTAAACCTATGGCCAAAATGCTTCTTTATTTTTTTTCACATGAAGTGACGTGAGGGTTTCCTCAACATATTTTCTTTCATCGCCAATAATCTATACAGATAAATAAAATTGGAGTGTCTGTTTGTAATATTAAAATAACCGCTTTTTACTAAATGCATATGGAACATATACACGATACATAGGTATACCAAAATGAATATTATTACAATTTTTGTCTGTTTGTTCCGGCTAATCTCCGAAACGGCTGGACCGATTTTGACAGGACTTTCACTGGCAGATAGCTGATGTAATAAGGAGTAACTTAGGCTAGCGTTTTATTTTAGAATTTATTAATAATTTATATAAATAATATTCCACGCGGACGAAGTCGCGGGCACAGCTAGTTACAAATACGTATACAAATCCGAAAACACGAATTTAGTACAAGCCAGAATTCCAACCGGGGACCAATTGGTTAATGGGCCGGTTCTTTATCCACTCTATATATCTATATATAGACGTCAAAATGTTGTACATAAAATATATTAGCGCTTGGCTTCGATTCTGCTTCAGTGGGAGTTAAGCCTTAATGCTGTTACGCCATGTAGGTATATAACACGCCAAATACTACATGATCAATAAGTTTGTTCAGAAATTCTCGCCACATTTTTCCAAATACCCACGCCAGTTGCTTTTAACGTGTTCTTCATACTGCGAGGAATTTCATTAGCTCACTTTGTAAGTCTTCTAATGGGTTGTAACAAACGCCATTTCACACGAATATGCAAATATCAAGGCATTACGGCATACTAACTTTTGTTCCGGGCTTCCTTCACGAAAAATTCGTGGGAGCGTTGTTTTGGGATACAATTTATTTTAAAGTTTAAAAATATACATTTTTAATTTAAGAAATGTCAATTTTTTTTTTTACCGAATACTTAATTGTTTTTTAATTCAAGAAAAAACCAGTTGAGAATGCGCAAGCTTGCATTGCCAGAAGAACACCTGGCTCGTCAATTATTATAATAATTGTTATAATTCAATTTTTTATTTGTCGGCCATTTGACCATTTGGCCATTAACCATGTTCCTTAAGAGATAGGAACGGTGTTCCTGAATATTCATATTCTACTTTTTTATGCTGAATCCGAATCTGAAGTTAAAATTCGAATATTCGAAAAAAAAGCGACAGACAAACGCACGGACAAACGCACAGACAAACATATAGAATTCATATAGGATCGGTGTACCTGAAAATATTTGTTGTCGACTTTAGAGAAAAAACAATCTTATTTGCCCGTAGTGCTAATTAATAAACGACGCCCTGACGAAAGAGAGGTAGGGTGCATTAAAGCAGCCCGACTGGGGAAGTGCCTCCATCTCACAAAAAATCGGAGTCAAATCTCTGTAGGGTTGTTGTATTCCTGCGAGTGTGTGAGGTTACCAGTAAGCGTCTGAGAAGTTGCTGTATTAGCAGCGGGGGTGGTAATGCGCGACGATACTCTGTATTTCAAGCGTGCATAGGCTACGATAACCGCTTTACATCAGTTACGTTTGTATGCCTTTTTTTCAAGTATTCGGCCCACCCGATGTAAAGTGGTTACCGCAGCCTATGAACGCTTATAACACATTAAGTATCACTCGCAACCTCTGCTGGTAACACACCTTACACGCTTCTTCGGAGCTTACTAGCAACCTTACTCACTCGCTGAAACACAACAATCCAAGGAGTTGTTATTTAACTGCGGTTTTAATGTTACCCTATGTTGTAAAAAAACATTCTAACTGAGCTCTAGAAACTAATCACCAGTTCTGTACTTAGTAGATTTATAGCTATGTATAATATATATACAAAATTATATATACCAAATGACATATTAAAACCCCTTGACAATACATTAATTATACATAAAATCTATAACCATTTACGTACAGACATCGGCCGTTAATATAAAGTTAACTAGCTGTTCGCGTATAACGTTACAAACAAACCGACACGCATGTTATTAGAAGTTAGGCACGACGCACACTGCGTCAGATTCGATTCCTGTGAATTTTTATTTTATTTTATACAACGTCGGGAAGCATACGGTAAAATCATTTCTGCAGCACTGCAGTCGAGTGGCACTCGCGTGTTGCCACCCGTGCTGATAACCACTCTTTAGGAGCTGAACAAAATCCGCACTTCGGCGCTCCCTGTCTTAATAATTTGTAACGTTTGAACCAACTGCCTGCTTTACACTTTGTCATGACATTAAATGTCTCATGGTATTTCCAAATAAAAATGTGTTTTTTTTTTTTTTTTTTTTTTTTTTTTTTTAACTTCACGCCAAATCCCTTACGGGGTAGGCAGAGAGAACCGAGCGCCACGCGACTCGATCCTTACATACCTCACTCGCTTCTTTCACATTCATTGCTCTTTTCATGCACGCTCGCCGGTTTCTAGGGCTCCTGACATCACCTTCTGATAGAACACGACCAATCTGATCATGATAGGTAAGTCTTGGCCTTCCTCGGCTCCTACATCCTTCCACTTTTGCATTGTATATCTGCTTCGTCATTCTTTCATCCTGCATTCTTTCTACATGTCCGAACCAACGGAGCATGCCTCTTCTTATTTTAACACCGACGCTCTCTTTCAGACCAACTCTGCTTCGAACCTCATCATTGCGGATACGGTCTGCAAGCGTTACACCACAGATTTTGCGCAACGCTCGCATTTCAACCGCGTTTATCCTACTTTCATGCTCTCTCTGCCATACCCAGCTCTCGCTTCCATAAGTAAGCGTTGGGACCAGCACTGCATTGTGTATAGCCAGCTGCGCCTTCTGGCTCAGGTTTTTACTGCCAAGAAGTTTTCCCAACGCTCCATTCACACTATTCCCAGCACTCACTCGCCTTTCCACATCTGCGGTGTACCTTCCATCCCTGCTGAAAGCGCATCCAAGATATACAAACTCATTCACTTGTTCCAACACTTCATCATCTACCGTAATTCTTACATTGGTTCTGGTTTCTTCTCTTTCAAATACCATAATCTTTGTTTTCTTCGCATTCAATAGTAAGCCTTCCTTCATACATTCGTCTTTCATCATTGTGACTAGTGTTTGCAGCTCAGATGGTGTTTCTGCTAACAGGACAGCATCATCTGCATACAGCAGACAGTTCACCACTAGGTCACCCATGCGTAATCCTACATTCGTCGATCTTATTCTCTGTAGACAACTATCGAGATACAGAATAAACAGCCTAGCAGACAACATGCAACCCTGTTTGACACCAATTTTGACATCAAACAAGGGTGACATGTTGCCATCTATTCGCACACATGCTGAGCAATCCTTGTAGGTGAACTGCACAGCACGCAGCAGTGAGCCGTCAATCCCATATCTCGGCAATATGCACCACAGTTCCTTTCGCACAACCCTATCAAATGCCTTCTCAAGATCCACAAAACCGCAGAAAACCTTCTGGTCTGTGGCCAGATGCTTCTCTACGATATTGCGGAGCGAGAAAACTTGATCCGTACATCCCCTTCCATTTCGGAATCCTCCTTGTGCCTCCCACAGCATTTCGTCAGATTTCACCCTCATTCTCCTTTCAATTATCTTTCCATATACTTTTGCTGCTAAGCTGATCAAACTGATGGCCCTATAGTTGGCGCAGTCCATGCGTGATCCCTTGCCTTTATACAAGGGTACGATGACTGCGCGTCCCCAGTCCATTGGGACCCTTCCAGTTCTCCAGCAAAGGTTGCATAAGTACCAGAAGGCGTCCCGGACGTAAGTGCCACCTAGTTTGATCATCTCAGCTGCAATCATATCAATTCCCGCAGACTTTCCATTTTTCAAACTTCGTATCGACCATTCTATCTCATCCATAGTTATACCTTCATCGGACGCCGTCAACGCGGAGTGAGCATCAGACTCACTCTCATTGTCAGCGTCCGAGGCATATTCGTACATTTCTTCAAAATATTCACTCCACCGTTCTAACACTTCCTGAGTGTTTGCAAGAATGATACCAGCTTTAGACTTAATCTTGTTCATACTGGATGCCGACGAACCACCCCGAGACTTCTTTACCTCTCTCCAAAAGAGTTTGGTATTTGCCTCGAAGTTTCTCGTCAGCCTCTCTTCCTCATTCATAATTTGTCTTTCACGCTTCTCTTTCACTAAAGCCTTGGTTTCATTCTTGCATTGACGGTACATTTCTTTCTTCTTCTCTCTCATACTTTCATTTAAGGGCAAAGATGATACATAATCCAGCCACGCTTTCCTCTTTCTTGCTACGGAGGATTCAACCTCCGCATCCCACCAGGCATCCCCTTTCAATGTTTTATGCCTCTTTGCGCATCCACATGCTTCTTTTGCACTATCCACCATACTTTCTTTCAGAACTTTCCAGCAAACATCCACATCTGTGCCGGAAAGACTTGCATTTGCAAGTCTTTCGCTTACCAGATGTACATACATTCTCCTTACACTTTCATCTTGCAATTTTTCACTCCTTATCCTTTCATGATCTCCGAAAGGGATACGCACTCGCCAATGCCTCCACTTCTTGAAAAGTCCCACAAACCGGCTTACCACCAGGTAGTGGTCCGTTTCAAGAGTGGGACCTCTAAAGGCTCTTGTATCCATTATAGTATTTCGGAGACGTCTATCAATTATAATCAAATCAATCACACTTTTTTGGTCATTCCGTCTCCATGTATACGTGTGAATATCCTTGTGACGAAATAAAGTATTCGACACGAGGAGGTTTCGTTCCATACATAAATCTAGAATCGACTTACCTGCTTCGTTCACTCTCTTATCTCCATAGGGACCAAGAACAGCTTCATAGCCGTCTCGTTTGGTCCCAACCCATCCATTCAAATCTCCACACATAATCACTCTTTCATTCCCTTCAGCTAAATCCAGAACATCCCTCACAGACTCCCAAAACTTCTCTAGTTCTTGGGCACACGCTGAGCTTACGGGAGCGTATGCTGCAACCAGAAATACTCGCGTGATGCCCAGTTTTATACGAACCCAGAGAAGTCTAGGCCCTACCAAACAATAATCTTTCACACCAGGGGCTAAGCGAGAGGAGAGTATGACACCTACACCAGCACTGGCATGATCGTCCCGGTCTACACCAGACCATAGGGCCATCATCCCATCGGGCAGATCATCGGTGTCGCTCCCCTTGCGCTTAGTCTCTGTCACACACAAAGCATCTAAGCGTCTCTCATTCATTACGTCCATCAGCTCATTCATCATATCACTCAGTCCACCTCTCACATTCCACGTGCCTATGCAGCACTCGGCTCTCTTCGACCCGCCGGAATTGGCGCTGCGTGGTGGGTGGCGGCCCCCACCGCCGCATGCACCTATGTTCGCACCGACGGGGGCGGATCGGTGCGCGTCGCCTCCGGGGGACGCCCTAATCCGCACATCGGTGCGTTTTCGGTCCAGAATTGCAATCTACTCGATTGGCAGGGGTCGCGAACGAGCACGCTTCTGGCACATGACCCCCTACAATGACAATGACAATAAAAATGTCTTCCAATCATTCCAATATGGCAGCTCCAATGTGAACTCCAATTTAATTTTAATACAAATAAACATCAACATCATCATCAACAGACTACATCGTCGAGGAGCTCACTGGTAATCCCGCTCAATCGCAGAAACACAACAATCTCCAGGAGTTGTATTCCAGTCGGGTTGCTTGGATGCGCCCTACCTCTTTTCTAAACATCCAGACAAAGACAAACAAATATGTTCATTAACATAAATGTTTGCTCTGTATGGGAATCGAACCCATGTGCATTAGTATTGCAGTAGCATTGCCACCGAGTTCGTCGAATATTTACATATTCAATTTTAGGCTAATATGTTACACTAGATAGATTTATTTATCTATATCTTGACGCCAAGTCCCTTCCAGTGTAGGCAAAGAGAACCAAGCGCTACATGACTTGGTCCTTCCACACCTTACTCCCTACGATAACATTCATGCTTTCTAGGGCTCCTGACACTACCTCTTGATTAAACACGACCAATTTCATCATGGTACGAAAGTCTTGGCTCGGCTCCTACATCCATCCAATTTCACGTTGCATATCTGTTTCGTGATTCTATCTTCCTGTATTCTTTCTACATGTTCGATTCAACGGAACATGCCCCTTTTCATTTTACCTTCGATACGGAATAAAAAATTGCGAATAAAAAATAGAAACTTAATAATTTGATCTTGATGCCAGTAAAGATTGAAGGAATAATGTGAAAATGTCGATTATAACGAGATCTATCCGCCTTATCACTACATCATAAGACGAGGAAAAAGTTTTTTCATATTTTATAAATAAGAAGTTACAGTAAAATCTCTTTGGTTATACTGTTTGTACCTGGTATTGATACAAATAAATGACATTTTAAAAACTGAAAAACAAAAAAAATGTATCGTCCCGCCATTTTCCTGTTATTTTTTGTTTGCCAAAATGAATAAATTCGATACATTATGAAATCTTTTTACAATTATTACAACATGGCAAAAAATGTGTCAAAAGCCGTGAAAAAAATTTGTGACGTTTATAGACTTAACTTAGTGTCAGTGAGAGTAGCACAAAATTGGTTAAAACGTTTCGATCTAGGCATTTTGTCAAAGATGAAGCTTACCTGTTACGGATAAAGTCGATGTCATATTTTAAAAAGTGGAGCAAAATCAGTAGTTACGATATAGCTGAAGAGCTAAAGATTGACTACAATACAGTTTTGACCCATTTGAAAAAGTCTGGATATACAGAAAATACCGATATCTGGATGCCACACAAGATCACTGAAAAAAACCTAATGAATCGTGTACCCATTTGCGATTCTTATTGAAACGTATTGATATCATAACGTTTTTAAAAAGATTGATCACTGGTGATGAAAAGTGGATTACCAACAACAACGTAAGATCACGAACGATCAGCGAAAAAGATCATTGTCAAAGGGCAAACCAGCTTCACGGAATATAGCGAAACTCGGATTAAGTCATAGTAATATTATGTTGTGCGTATGGTGGGATTTGAAGGGCATAATTCATTATGAACTTTTACTGCCGGATCGGATCTCTACTCCCAATAGCTGATGAGATTCAAGTAAGAAATATAGAAAAACGGTCGGAATTGATTAACAGAAAGTGTGTGGTTTTTCTAAACTATGACAAAAAATGTCTTGAATTTGTATATAAAACAAAAACTTTTTCCCCGACCTAATATTATAAAACAAAGTCTCTCCGTCGCGTCTGTTTGTCTGTCAGAAAATTGGGAAGGTTCGGTAGTTTTTGAGTTCATTGCGAACTCAAAAACTACCGAAAAGATTGTCATACGGATTTTACTAATGGTTGCACGAACGGACGGAGTGATTCAAGATGAAGGTTGAGCTAATTATATGTGTAAATTGGATGAAATATTAGGATGATGAAGATATCGGGGGAAAAACAAGCCGAGGAGTTTTCATCGAACGCTGCCTGGATTAGGCCTTAAGATATAATATAACAAAACAATGTATGGTTGAATTGTTTGTCATTTATAAGGTCAACAGACAAGTCCGCAATGGTAATGATGCTTACTATACCCATTATAATGTTAAAAAAAATCAATATTTTGGTATAATTGGGAAGCTTAGACGGATAGTAATCCTTAACAAATAATTTAGACGGGTATTAATCCTTAATAAATTAAATACATTAGTTATTTGAAGTATTTTGTACACATTATAATTGCCTTTTACACCATACAATTTTAATTAATACCTTAGGATTATTGCAAAATTGAAACTATCGCGCGACAAAATAAATTCAAGCGATTCCACAAGCGAAGCGATATGCGTGATGCAACCGCACCCTCACGCTCTGCGCTACCCCACTCACCGTTGCCCACTAACGTCTAGCGATCCGCTGATGACGATGATGTAAAAGAGAGACGTTTGAGCGGATTGCGTTGGTACTAGTGCCGACGCCTTACGATCACTTCTCTCTTGCGGCCCGACGTGTGCACGGATCTGTCTGAGCTCTCGTGTGCTCCGGTGAAGTGAACCGTCGCTGGCCCCACCCGCTGCTTCTGCAGTGAGTAGGACGCTTCCTGCACCTTTTCCTTTGGCGTGTTGGTTGAGCCATCTGGACCCGGCGCACTTGTGTGTCGGCAACGGAGAACTCGGCCACTCGTATTGGACCAGCAGTCAAACGTGTGTACTCTCCCTCGAGCTTGCTCAGGGACGAGGAAAGCGTCGCTGTCCGCTTGCTGCTTCGCAGTAATCCCCCCCCCCCCCCCACCCCCTTCCCCGCGTCCGTTTCTTCGTGTTGTGCGTGGAGAGTGACCAGGAGGCTCCTCCTGTGCCCTGTCCGCGCACGTCTCGTCGACCGTTCGTTGTGTTTTGGTTGGCCCGCTACTTTTGCAGTCGACAGTGTACACATCTGTCGTCGGTTCGTGTGGCGTCGGCGGCGTCGTTCGTTGAACCTCGGTTCGCGCACGGTGCTCCCGTCGTCGCGGTACTGCCGGCTAGGTGTGTACATTTTCGCTCGGGTCGTCTCGGGTAGGTTCGTCGGCGCTCGGGCTTCGTGCCAGTGCGTCAGACGGGAACTAATTAACGTTTTTCATTGTGAAAAACGTTAATTAAGTCCAAATATTTTTGTCTGTTTTCGTCTGTCCGTCCCACCTTATTGTCTTCTGTAATTGTCTCTGTGTCCGCACCCGTAATTCCTTCGGGAAAAACGGGAGCTTTGTTGTTCCCCGGACTCGTTTCGGCCGAGTCGGGTTTCTTCTGATTTGCAAACCTCCGACCGTACGCGGGAAGAGGTAGGCAAACCAGACATATCACCAGTATAGGTTGTAATCTGCCAGCAGATTACAACCTATACACCACTTTGAGTCCGCACAGTCGCCTTATTTTGTCGAACATCATTACGATAGACGGCAAAATAGCTCGGCGCCACTAGGCGGGCCCAGCCCGGACCCTTACAAGCATGGCTGACCGTCAGGACAGTCCACTGTCTCCATCCAGTCCCACCCCTCCGACAAGGAAAATTCCCACCGAGGGATTTGAACCGCTCGCCCCCCGCAAGGGGAGGAAGACTGCCGCCCCGTTTGGCGGTAGACAGATTGCCAGAAGAGATACCCAGACAGGGGAGATAGTTAACATCACGCCTGCCGACCTGGGAGTCAGCTCGGCCTCCGAGAGTAGATTCGTTTCCGCGGTCCTCTCTAAAATCGACCAATTTTCTGGACCACCGTCTACACCAGCGAGTCCCAGGATGCCTAAGTGCACCGCCCAGCCGCTGTCGCCGGAAACAAGTATAACGCACGAAGAGAAGCGTTATAGACCGCGTTCACTATCCGATACCATGCAACGTCGGCAGTTGCAGAGGCAGAGCACGCTCACAAGCGATGCGGGCTCACCTCATTTTTCATCTGCCTCTTCAAACGAAGGCCTAACCGACATAAACATAGGCAAAGGCATATTAGCTTCGTCCTCCTCCTCCTCCGCCTCGCCTCCCCTGCAGCATAGCCAGCGAGAAATCCACTCGCACGGCACGCAGGGGACTTCGTACAGGCAACTAGCAAGTAACGAAGAAGATGGTGCGGCCATGGAAGTAGTTGCACCGTCACCGCAGCCTTCCACTTCCTACGCAAGAGTAGCAGCACTGCCTGCAAGCCCGCCGGCTGCAAGACCACCGACGCCTACAACATTAAACGAGGCCCAAGTGCGGAAATTGTACCCGCCCATCACCGTTGAAAACTTGCCCAACTGGCCGCACCACTTCGCGACGCTGCGCGAGAAACTAGGCCATGCACCAAACGCCAGACCGTACGGGAAAGGGATACGGTTCTACGCCAAAAGCCCGGAGGAGTTTAGAGCCGTGCAGGCCTATCTCCGCCTGCTAGGAGAGAACGAGCCCACCCTCTCCTGGTACTGCTACTCGGTAGCAGAGGAGCTACCCACCAAAGTGGCAGTGCGAGGACTTCCATTGGACACACCTGTCGAAGATGTGGCCGCAGCATTCGAGTCGCTGGGCTACTCAGTAAAGATAGTGCGGCCCATCCCATCCAAGAGCGGCTCAGCAGGCGGAGTTTATCACGTCCAGCTTGAGCATCTGTCCCAAGATGAACTCCGACGTCTATATGCAGTTAGCGAGTTGCTGTACATGCCGGGGGTCACCATAGAAGCCTGGAGATCCCTGAAGCGACTCGCACAGTGCCACCGATGCCAGGGGTTCGGGCACTCATCGACAAATTGTCACCGACCCCTGAAGTGCCTTAAGTGTGCAGAAGAGCACCTAGTGGGCTCATGTCCGCTAGCGGAAGGCGCGCCAAGAAAGTGCGCGAACTGTGGTAAAGACCACAAATCCAACGACAAACGCTGCGCCGTACTGCGTCGTGAAGCACGACGCCGGGGCATCCAACTGCCCGGGGCCCCACCGGTTAGGCAGACATCGGCGCAGCGTTATATTCAACCGCTGACGCAGGAAGAAGTGGCAGAGGGATGGCAGCAGATCAACCGTAGAGGCCGTCCCGAAGCCAAGAGCCAACAGATACCGCAGCCCAGACAGACCCATTTAGCAGCGCAGAACGCGCTCATGGGCCCACTACAGGGACAGATGCCCACTACACTGGCCCCGCCTGCCAACCCAGCCGGAGAAAGGCAAAGGCAGCGGAGAGCCAAGAGGAGGAGACGTAATAAAAAGAAGAAGAACCAACTACAACAGCCGGCGACGCAAATAATATCGCAGCCCGCGTCGCAACAAACGTCGAGAGCGCCGTCGCCGGCCCGCCGACAAGTACGGATTAGTTCCCAACTCGGCCACCGCACCAACGCCACGGAAGTAAACAAACACAGTGGCGCCGCCGCCGCCCAGCCGCGTACGGAGGGCGGCCAATACACACAAACCGCCCGCCCTGAACGCACTAACGTTGTTTATAGTGCGTTCAGAGGCTACAACAATGTAAATACAGCCCCGGCGGGTTATATACCGCGAACAAGAACTCCAAGCACATCTAGGAAAGCTACTAGCGACCCAATCGCGCAGATAGTAATGGTACTAGTTGAAATGATTAAGTCAATCGCCGCCGGGGTAGACATATGGACGGCGGCAACACAAGCGCTCACCCAACTGTTGACTCACCATGGATAGTGAACTACGGGCTATCGGCCGGCGCAGCCGCTCGACGGGGGCGCGTTCGTTTCACCGGCCGAAGTCCGTCGACTTATGAGGCGCCTCCCGAGGCGGAAGGCGCCGGGACCGGATGGAATCACCAACATCATGCTCCAGCAGCTACCCAGAAGGGGCGTCGCAGCACTGGCGCGCATCACTAACGGCGTGCTGCGCACAGCGCACTTCCCACAGTGCTGGCGCCCCGGGCGGGTCATCGTAGTTCCCAAGCCGGGTAAAGACAGGCGTTACCCGGCTAGTTATAGACCTATTACGCTACTCGCGCACGGCTCCAAAGTACTGGAGCGACTACTACTTCATCGCATAAAGCCATATCTAACACCCAGAGAGGAGCAGTTCGGCTTCCGAGCCGAACATTCCACAACGCTGCAGCTAGCTCGTGTGCTCCAGTACTGTATTGAAAACAGGGACCGAGGCCACACTACGGTCGGAGTCCTACTCGACATAGAGAAGGCCTTCGACCGAGTGTGGCACGAAGGCCTAATCTACAAGTTACTGGAGCACACGACTATGCCACCTCAGTACGTGCGCGTAGTAGCGTCCTTCCTGAAAGACCGCTCCTTCACTGTCTCAGTGGAGGATGCTGAGTCACACACCCGCCCCATTCAAGCAGGTGTACCACAGGGTAGCTGCTTATCTCCAGCATTGTACGCGGTGTACACAAACGACATCCCTCAACTGCCCGAGGCGCAAAGGCGCGAGGGGGAAAGAGGAGTTTTACTGGCGCTGTTTGCAGACGACAGCGCCTATTTCACCGGATCTAAGAGGCCGCAGATCGCGGCGAACAGGCTGCAAAAGGTACTAGACGTGTTACCGGAGTGGTTCGACCTGTGGCGGATGACTGTCAATGTGGACAAGACGGTCGCGCTACAGGTCGGCCGCAGGCGCGTCCCACGACCGCTCACACTGCGGGGGCAGCCTATCGCCTGGGAGAGGAGAGCGCGCTATCTAGGGGTCCATATAGACCGGTCGCTGAGCATGGTCGCGCATGTCGACCACGCGATCACGCAAGCGGCAGCAGCGCGGAGTGCTCTGCGACCGGTCCTAACATCCAAACTACCGCTGCGAACGAAAATAGGCTTATATAAAACCTACGTTCGCAGCAGGCTCACATATGCGGCCCCGGCGTGGTACGCGCTCTGCTCTCCGAGGCAGCGCAAACGACTACAGGCCCAGCAGAGCATCGCGCTGCGACTTTGCACGGGCGCCGGGCGATACGTATCCAATGCCACCATTATCCGTAGTGTGCGCGTACAGTCGCTGCACGACCACATTGTTGATCTGACGAGAAAAATGTTTAGTCGTGCCGACCAATCCTCGTACGCGCACCTACGTAACATAGCCCCACTAGACTGTAGGCCGCCCGACGCCCGTCGCGACGCCCCACGCGACCTACTAGGCGAGCAGAGCGACGCTCCGCTGCGCCCATAAACCCAAGCCCAACACTAAAATTAGAGACAAAATGCGGTGGGCGGTTAGTAACACAAGTTTAGGCGTTGCTAACCGACCACCGCACAAACAAATTATGTAGCCCGGGACCAATTGATGTCTGCGGGGAGCTCAAGTAGATGCTGTCCCGCAGACACAAATTTAGCTATCAAAACCGACGTCTGTAGGGACCCACATTGGTGAGGTGTCCTACAGACGCAATAAAAAGTTAGGCCGAAACCGCGCAAACCAGTATCACTCTCAAGACCGACGTCTGTGGGAACCCACACGGGTGAGGTGTCCCACAGACGCGACTAAAAATCAGCTAGGTCGAGTGTTAGGGTTTTCGTGCTCAAATATTGTCCATTGTACTGTCCTGTGTCATTATGTCTCATATATATTACCCCTGTGTACCTATATATTCTATTCTTATGTATTTAATTTAATTATTGCTAACAATGCTTGCCTTACAGAATGGCGCGTGAATGTGTACATCTACGGGTGTGCGCACTCACGCGCCCATCATCTGCCTACAAGAGGCCGTAGAACTTTAGTGTATTGTCTCGTATCGTAACACTCCGTGTAGCTGCGGGGGTGTCAAGCGGGGTTCCGGCACTGTACGTATTTGGTGTCGTGAAGTCCGCTGGCACTCCCCGGCGGCCACGGAGGTCTCTTTATGGGTGCATTCAGACGTGATTAATCCTAGGATTCATCCGCCTGAATGCATCCAAAACTGGTCTAGCTAGGTCGGCAGCCCTGTTAAGTCTGGGACGTCACGCGGGTTAGCAGCTGCTGTACATATCTGGCTTTGTGTGCCCGCGGGCGTCCTATCGGCTGGCAGGGCCTATTTTAGTAGGAGGCTGCATTCAGACGCGATTGATCTTCCGATCCATCCGCCTGAATGCAGCCTATAGTCAGCCCAGCGACTACGACTACGTGTGTTTTTGTTCTGTGTGTCTTCGTTGTTCTTTTGTTATTGTCCCCCCCCCCATATTTTCTTCACTTTTAATGTGAACAAATCTTCCATCTTGTATTCGTCCTTATTTTGCGAAGTGTCGTGCACGGCGGCAATAACCATCTGTATTCTCTCTTCTTGTCCACCCCAGATTTTCGCGGGAAAATAATACCCGGTAGCGGTACGCTGCCGGAGACTGCCTGGGCAAAGAGCCATAGGCTCGAGGCCCATTCACGCCCGTCCCGCGGGCGTATGACTACAAGAAGAAGAAGAAGATGATGTAATGACACTACGACAGAAAAAAAATGCAGACCCGTGCAAAGCCAGGATGGGTAGCTAGTTGTATAAGTATGTTGAATAACTTCATAAATTTCACATTGTGATAGTGTCACACATTCTGAAGAAGCAATCTGTTTCCTGTACCACATTACAATGAACTGCGACCAATAAAAATAAAAAACATAAATATCTCTAACTTCCAAATGATATTCGATTTTATTTCGATTTATAATCGATTTAAGCGTAGCAAATGCACACTAAATGCTAATGCAAATACGGTAATTCGATTTTATTATAGCTTATTGATATGCAGCCTAGCAAAATGGGTTGGATAATTACTCTATAACAGTTTTATTTCACTGGTTTGAATAAATAGAAAATGAAATTAATGTAACTCTGTCACATTAACCTTAATTTATATTTCGTATTAATGTGGACATACTGGATGTGAAAATGCACTTCCACACTTTTTTATTTTATTTTGCACCGATAAATGTTTATCCGCGTTACTTTTTACGTTTTATATTACCATCAGTAATTATGCAAAGTGTATTAGAAAAAGAATATCAAGACGACGCCGCGAGTTTACTCATCAATATGAACAATTTTAATTATGTTGATACTGTTGATTGTAGGCGCTTTGTGGAATTTCGAAGACATCTCGTTAATGTTAATACTTGCACTTGTATAGATTCCACATCACAATTTTAATTAATAATTATTTTTACCCCTTTCGCCTTTACGGCATTATCAAGGTATTTTAAAAGATTCAAATAGCTGATGACTTGTTTAACTATTTTCACAGGAGAAGATGTAGATGTAGATTTCATTTACATACATATATATATATACAATACAATATATATATATATATATATATATACATATATATTACAAGTCCTTATGTATAGAAAAGTTTCAAAGTATTTCTTGATTTCCCCATACTTAAAGCTACTCAAAGATGAGAAAAAGCATCTATTTTCCCGTTCACATTGCAACGTTTCTGGTACACCCTATATATATCACAGGATTCAGGTGTTATTAAGCGGTGACACAGTAAGTAAATTTTTGTAATTCGGTTTGAAATAATAGTAATAGCCTTCTTTCTAGCGTTATCCCATTTCCCATTCCCATTAACGGGGACCGTTACCGCTACGAAGATATTGATGTTGTCGAGACCTTGTAGAGGTCTGACGATAGTCGCTGACCAATAGGGAAATGCAGAACTTTCTTAGGTTAGATCATGTCTTTCGAAATATATTTTTTTGTACATACTCGTTACCTCATCAAGTTTTCTGTTGCCTTCACCGCCGAACAAGAGATAATTACAAACATGCACATAAAATCGAAAATACGAATTCAGTGTTATCACACCAGGATTCGAACCAGGGATTGTCGGATATATTCAATAGGTTGTCAACGCTCTTCGCTTTACATTTACTTTGTAGATATGCGGCGAATAACTAGGGTTTTAATTATTTTATGTTTGTATACAAAGGAACGTCTTTTGTACTACCTCAGGTGGTAAGCCAGATATAGTCCATTTGATAAAATATACCACGCCTTTTGAAAGCACCAACAAGTGTTTTATTTGTGTTTACTTTAGAATTAATTGCATCAAATAATAAATTGTTAAGTAAACACAATGGAGGCACGGATATTCGTCGCAAATGATTTCTTTCTATTTACTTTGTATAGAAATACAACAAATAACAAATGCTGTAACCTTCACGTCAAGTCCTGTGCGGTGTAGGCAGAGTAAATCTGAAAAAACGAATTTAGTGGTACACGCCTCGGATTTCGGAATTATGTACATATTTGTAATTATCACTTGCTCGGCGGTGAAGGGAAACATTGTGAGGAACCCTGCACATCCAACAAATTACTTCCGAAAGACGTGTGACCGTACCTAAGAGAGGTTGGATTTTCTCACTGTAGTGTGGAGATCTGACGGCAGTCGCTGTAATTCATTGTTGTCATTGTCAATTACAAAGGAGAATGATCAAAAATGTATGCCCACTTGCGTCAATAATGCGTATTGACCAAACCATTGGCAAAACATAGGAAACATATTGTAAATGACTCAAAATAAATATTGTTTAAATGTGGATAAGGGTTATCGAGTTTTTTTATATTCAAATCAGGCATTTTGACGTTATGTATTGCGAGTGTAAATCTACATATCACAGAGGATATGTTACATTTTATGGATAGTTTTTTTATATATCTAGCCTATTTAACCCTACCTACCACAAATAAATGAATAACCGGACTAATAGATATGAAAGACAGTCACATTAGAGACATGGTAATTAATTATGTAAGTATTATGTGGACTTGTAAATATGATACTCGTACTATGTGCATAGATCAAGCGCACTGTACACCTTAATTACTTACCTTACACCTTAGATACTTAAATTTCAATTCTTTTTTATGATCATATATATCTATACCATCTATACTTATTATTATAAAGAGGAAAGATTTGTATGTATGTTATGAATAAACTCAAAAACTACTGAACCGATTTCAAAAATTCTTTCACCATTAGAATGCTACAATATAAATGATTAACATAGGCTATAAAATATTTTGAAAATAGTTAGGGATCCGTATGAAAACTTCGATAATGTGTGAAAAAGATACCAAAAAATCCTTATACCGCGTACGTTGCTGAAACTATTGACAATAGAGCAAAGTAATGTACTACAGTTTTATAGAGGACATCAATATCTACAAAAAAGTCTGCGATACTATATGTCTAACTATTACAGTTACGTCACAATAACTACTTTTTCATGTTAAAATATGCTATAGTAACGCCGGTACAAACTAGACCACATTATTCGTACCTTGGTATTAATCCTTATCCAAATAAATCATTTAATATTCAAGACTATTTCAATGCCTGTAGGTTACTCTTTGAATTAACAAAATCGGACATTCCATTCCAAAGATATTACGGATTTGGTTCTGTGTTTCAATCCCTTGCTTGCGACACCGGCGGCCACGGCGCGTGGCAGCGGGCGGCGCGGCGCACATCTATGAGATAGGTACCCGCGCGGCTCATTCGCGCGCTACCGACATTGAATTTTTTCTGTTCCAGTTAAAAAGTTCTTTTCAGAAAAGCGTGCCTCAAATCATTACCTTTGTGGCAATCAATTGAAACTCTCAATTTGCGCACGAATATGAGAGCACATTTAAGTAATGACGGCAACGACAATTTCTCACAAAAATTACTTAAACTTGGAAGCGGAAAATTACCATCTCCAATTACACATAGCCTCCAAGTATTATTGGATAATGAATTCGCTCAAACTGTTCACAGTCTAGAAATCCTTATAGAGACAATCTATCCCGACGTGGAACATCTTACAGAAAGAAATTTCGATTGGCTCTATTCGAGGGCGATCGTCTCACCGAAAAACAGCTCAGTAAATGAGATAAACAAAATGATCATTGAAAAAGTACCAGGTGATTTTAAATGTTACAAATCTATTGATAACGTGTGCAACATCGAAGATACAGTGCACTATCTACAAGAATTTTTCAATTCTCTCTATCCCGCCGGCTTGCCACCACACGAACTGAAATTAAAAGTAGGTACTCCCATTATGCTGTTGAGAAATTTAAGCCCTCCCAATATGTGTAACGGCACAAGGCTTTTGATAAAGGAATTATGAGACAATCTGATTATAGCAACAATCATCACCGGTCCCACGGCCGGACAGCTAGCTCACATTCCGCGGATCCCGATGATACCAACAGATTTGCCCATGTCTTTTAAAAGGTTACAGTTTCCTGTAAAGGTATCGTTTGCCCTTATAATAAATAAATCCCAGGGACAAACTTTCTCGATGTTTGGCATCGACCTAAGAGAAGAATGCTTTTCTCATAGCCAATTATATGTTGCACTTTCTCGAGTAGGATCTCCTAAAAATCAATATATTTTGTTGCCATCTACGAATACCACAGCCAATATAGTATACAGGGAAGCCTTAAGGTAGACATATTGGAAACTAAAAAAGTAAAACCTATTAAATTAAATTAATATAAAGTCTCGAAATATATGTTATATATATTAAAATAAATGTAAAAAAGAAATGTAAAAATAAAACTAAAAACAATATAAATAAATAAAAAATAAACTTTCCGATTGTAATTAGGGTTATGGATAAAAACTAATAAAAAATTAAATACCACTAAGTACGTACCACTTAAAGTAATTTGTCTGAAAAAAAAGCTACTTAAGAAAATCTATTTAAAAAACTCTCTAAAGATACATTTACTCTACGTTTATCCCAAAATGTTTAAAAAATAAATGTCCACCCGTGCGAAGCCGGGGCGGGCCGCTAGTCTATTATAAATTTCATTCGGCGTGAAGTAGTGACATCACCTTTATAGTCAAAACAAATCTTACCTACACGTTGTGCATCCCACGATACTCACGGAATGTTAGCCTAACCTTAAGAAGTTATTCGTAATCACAGCATATTCATTGGAGATAATAAGAATATTAGAATAACACCTAGTATAGACACATTTTAAGTTATATTTATTAAGATTCTGTATATAAATAAAATATTATTTTTTAGTATTTTTTTTAATAATTGATAATCGATTACATCATCATCGAACCATAAAATCTTTTTAAACCCCATTTCGAATAGGACTGAAAAAAATACGTGATCATTTTCAATTTGGAAAAGATTTTTTAGAGTATAAATGGTGAAGGCGCAAGATGACCAAAAATGGGCCCTACTTTTGGTCATTCTCCCTTCAAACCTTTACCTATTGCGGTCCAAAAAAATACTGTGACAGACGAACAGATAGCCAAACCTTAGTAACTAAATACGAAACCCTAAAAATGGTAACCCGCTTACTCGCCATTACATTAAAATCATTATTTATTATTAATTATATTAAAATAATAATCATGTATGTATACGTCGCGCCCAATTCGTCAGTAAATCCGACAAGACGTCCGTATTACCGAAATCTCTTCATCACGAATAATCTTTGATTAAAAAAAGTATGTTCCGATTTGACAGCCGGCACCATTGTGGCTTACCACTCTATAGAGGTGATCATAATCTTCGTCCCGGGGAAGGGTTACGTTTGGAACAACCGGACACAAAATAGTAGTTAGATAGATATTAGCTCAATATTATGAGAGCCAATATCGCTGTTGCCTACATTGAAAACATTTGTAATAATACTGATAATAAGGAGCTGTTGCAGCCTACAAAGAAATCTGCACTAATATCCCATTATTTAAATATCTTCATACAAATGAGTCCAGGGGTTTCTACTTTTGTTTACAATTACCCCACATAAATTGTATTATATTCTTGAACTCATTCGCTACAAAATATTCGAAGCATCAATATCAAAAGTAACTCCATTGTGTCCGCTGAGACAAGCTGGGTGGATGGCCTTTTTTTGAAGTTCTACTTGTTTTAACGCGTTTATAACGCGTCAAAAGATATGATGGGAGTAAATTTTTACGATGCGCGCGCACAAGTTGGTTGGTAAATGTCTCCCAAATACATATTTATGTATCTACAACACGTTTTTTTATACCAGTACAGATGAAATATATATATATATATGTATATATGTGCATACACATATATATTTACATATAAATATGTATATAACCTTCAAATTATTTACGGTTGAGATTGATAATTATTGATAATGTATGGTAATACGTTATGTTTTACAAACGTAGAGTACTAGTACGCGAGATGAAATTTTTGAAGTTATTTTTGTTTTGTTATTGAAAGGACGTAAAAGATAAAAGAGATGAAGATAAAAATGATTTATTTGCCATTAGACTTACACACGTCTTACATTATGTAAATCAAATGATATTGTATCTTATTAATTGTTTAATCTCTCTTTTTTAATCTACCAGCATCACGAAAATGACCATTGGCGAAGAAGAAATGCCAAAAGAAACTAGCCAATACAGGTATTTTTTCAAGTCCTCAATTTATGTTACGAGTACAAAAAATATATGTGAGTGTACATATGATGGTATCAAGTGTTGCAATTAGAGATATATTAACACCTCCGCTGAGTCATTTCTAAATATCTCCGTCAGTGAAATATTCTTCGACTCTGCAATAATCTTTCTTACTTAGAGTATTTTTAACCTTTTGAACAAATTGTCAAGCAAGGACAGAACTATTTCAGGTAATTTACTATAGAATCGAATACAATTTACAACAGAAGATCTACTTACTAGTCTTAACAAACCGAGGTACCGGCATACGCAATCTATTCCTGCTTCTAAGATTTGCACTATACTTTAAAAATGA
This sequence comes from Pyralis farinalis, assembly GCA_947507595.1. NCBI lineage: Eukaryota > Metazoa > Arthropoda > Insecta > Lepidoptera > Pyralidae > Pyralis > Pyralis farinalis. Next base: position 5,697,069 of record OX382260.1, read on the forward strand.
CTATATTTTCACGAGAATACATTATGTTCTCATAAATATACTGTCATATAAATACGTAACCGTAAGCGTATTTATTTCTTTGAATAGTTCTCTAAGTGAGTCCCTACCCATGTTATAAATAGAGCAGATGACTCTCTTTTGTAATATAAAAATGGTATCAATATCAGCCGCTTTTCCCTACAACAGTATACTATAGGCCATAATGCTGTGAAAGTAGCGGAAATAGACTAAGCCCGCAGTGACCACATCCGTCAATTGTTTAATTCTCATAACTGCATATGCGGCAGAGCTGAACTTACTGTCCAGTTTACTTATGTGTGCAATAGGCCCATTGCAATTTGGAGTCAATTTTAATTCCAAGAAATGCAGTATTATTAATAAATTCAAGTACATTATTGTCATTGAGAACTTCTGTGTTGGCAGAAGCCACATTTGGTATACTAAATTTTAAACATTTAGTTAGTTGAGTTTAATAAAATATTATTACATTGAACCAATTTAGAATGGCATGATGATGACTGAATGTCTAAATGATGACTTGTCAATATTTTCGCACCGGCGAGTAACATTACAAATTAAAGAAGTATCATCAGCAAACAGTAGTATATCCGCCATTTCTGCGTCATGTAGAGCAGATCATTCACATATACTTAAAATTAACAGGGACCCAATGTAGAGACCCCAATATTAACATTGCTGCATTTATATTTGATTCCATTTATATCAACAGTCTGTATTGTTTAAGTAAGTTGGAATCAAATTATGGGCTTTACCTCTAACTCCATAATGGCACAGCTTGAGCAATAATATCCGATGGTCGACCAATCAACAGCTTTGGAGAGATCACAGACGAGTCACGCACAAACACGCACACAGAGAGAAGAATCTCTCCGATGCGCTAAGAACATGATTAGCCAATGCTACCCCTGCATCTTTAGAGGATAAATCCGTATTGCGAATTACGAAAAATTTCAATGGCCTTAAAATAGATTTGCAATTGTTCAAGCATTATCCTTTCAAATACTTTACGCAACACTAGTAAAAGAGATATGGGTCTGTAATTCCCCAATTCACTTTTTTCCCCAAATTTGAATAATGGAATTAATTTACCAAATTAAGTAAGAAACGCTTCTTACGTGCGTATATAAGTATACACACACTTTTTTTTTATTAGAATTCAATTGCTTCATGTAACGAACACGTGAGGCTATTGAAATAAGAAAACACCCCAATTTCAATAGAGAAGATGGTTGGCAAGTACCACCTGCTTGGGATCCAGTTCTAAAAATAATCAAGTCACAGACCCAGAGATCTACTCAAAAACGTTCGGACACCGTGAGCGATTTTTGTGTGAATCGGAACATATATAAATAATTAATCCATCCATGTCAGTGGATGTAATAATTGAATAACAAATGCAAGACAAATGTCATCTTAGTCTTCCTGCGACCACGGACGCTGCAAAGCATTCGAAACGTCAGGTTCAACACAATAAATAAAACACGCGATACTTCCGTTAAAAATTGTTTAATTCAAAACGAACACGTGAGTTAAGTAGCGTCAACCGCAGCCTGTCTGTGCATATGTCTAATGATGTTTTCGACATGAGAGTCGTTAAGCTAATCTAATACAGTAAGAGCTCATTAGATCAATAGAGGCAGCCCTAACCGCGTATCACGGGTATGTGTCATCAGTGCTTAAGTATGGTGTAATCCTATGGGGTAGTTCGGTTGATACAGATAAAGCTTTTAAAATACAAAAAAGATGTCTCCGGGCCTTAAGCAATACATGGATTACCGAAAGCTGTAAACCTTTATTTAAAAAATATAACATCCTTCCGCTGCCGTGCATCTACATAAAAGAGGTTTGCACTTTTGTTCGAAACAACCCAGGTTACTATAAAAAGAGATATGAAGGTACCTCTAAGCAAGTTAGATCACAATACTTGAACTTAATAAGTCAGCCTATGTGCCGTAAATATTTATATCAGAAAAATGTCTATAATATGAGCATAGTAATATATAATAATCTGCCTGATGAGCTAAGGAGTCAAGGGCAATTATTTAAAACTAAATTGACAAAATGGCTTTTGGACAAATGTTTTTATAGTATTAAGGAGTATTTAGAATATAAATTAACAGGACATGCATGCATTTATTAATAATTGATTATGTATCCAAATGAATAATTAATATACGATGTACCGATTTAATGTAATTCGAAGTTTTGCACGTCTGCATGCAGACTGAATACACGAACGGTAAATTTGACTGTCACCTTGTATTAACTGATGTATTATGGCAAATAAACATTTGACTTTGACTTTAGAGCAGCCTGACTTTGCGACCTCCACCTCACAGAAAACCGCAGTCAAGTAACAATCTCCTGGAGAGCTGTTATGTTTCTGCGAGTTAGTTACCAGCAAGTACCTGAGGAGTTGCAATGTTAGCAGCGCACGTGGAAACATCCGCTATTCCTTGTATTTAAGTATTTGTATTCAAGCGTCCACAGTTAACGGTTATCACTATACATCAGGCGCTTATATGACTCCTATTGCTGGACATTGTATAAGACACACAAAAAGAAAAATACAGTCCAGTTACATACATACATACAGACAGACAGTGGAGCCTTAATAATAAGACTCTTTAGGTACCCTAAGTGTACGAAACCTTAACGAAAAAACCCACTCTTATCGTCCATTAAAATAGCTCTGCTGTGCCCGTTTTCCACGAGAGCCTCATTTAGAAACAACCAGGGTGCACCAAGAGCAAGTGAGGATGAATTTCGCTATGATACACTGCCGACGTAGAAAGAGTCTTGGAGTATATGAAGGTAATCAATCAATCAATCAGTCAGTCATTTATTTGGATGTATGTATATCTTCACGCCAGGTCTCTTGCGGGTAGGCAGAGAGAACCGAGCGCCATAAGAGATCATCATAGCTCTTTTCATGCACGCTCGTCTGTTCCTTGGGCTCCTGACATATCCTTCTGATAAAACACGACCAATTTGGTCATAGTGGGTGAGTCTTGGTTTTCCTCGGCTCCTATATTCTTCCTCTATCCCACGTTATAGAACCAGTATCTCAAACTCCAGGTCTATAAGCGAGATTTAAAATAATTTCCATTTAAAAATATTATGTCGCGAGGCAGATAGTCAGTCCTTGTAAGCTGTTAGCCCGCGACTTCGTACACGCGTATCGCGTAACGCGGTATCCGGGCGTAGTGGCTTTTTCTTACTTTCTTTCTTTTTCTCTTCAGCTTCTCAAGGATGTATCGTGATGTCGAACAGTCTATAACCTTCCACGAGAATTGATCTATCAAATGCAAAAACAATTTTTCAAATCCCCCTAGTAATTCCAGAGATTATCGCGTACAAACAAACTTTTCCGCTTCCGGATTTACGAGTATGTACATATTTATTATTAGCTCGGCGGTAAAGGAAAATATGGTGAGGAAACTCACACTCTAAGAAATTATATTTCTAACCACGTGTGATCTAACCTAAAAAGATCTGTTTTTCCCTCTGGGGTGTGAAGGTCTTACGGCATTCGCTCAGTGTTTTTAAGAGAGGTAGGGCGAATCAAAGCTGCCCGTCTGGGGAAATACCTCCACCTCACAGAAAACCGCAGCCAAATAACAACTCCCTAGAGGGTTGTTGTGTTCCTGCGTGTGAGTGAGGTCACCAGTAAGCTCCCAAGGAGTTGCTGTGTAAGCGGCAGAGGAGGCATCGCGCGAGTGATACCTAATGTATATATGTAATTAATAAGTGACGAGCTCGGTGGCGCAGTGGTGAAACGTGCTGTTACGCTACTTTGACACCAACGCTCGTGGGTTCGATTCCCACACAGTACAAACATTGTGTGCATGAACATGTCTGTTTTTCTTGGTCTGGGTGTTTTCTATGTATAATAAGTATGTATTTACAAAAAAAATGTATTTACGTATGTTTATCAGTTGTCTAGTACCCATAACACAAGCTTCGCTTACTTTGGGGCTAGATGGCGCTGTGTAATTTGTCCAACATTTAGAAAAAAAAAAAAATAGGCTACGGTATCCGCTTTATATCAGGTGGGCCACATGCTTGCATGCCTCCCGACGTAGTATAAAAAAAAAGTGTAAAAATCAGTGCCAAATCCTTAGGCTTGGGTAGCGGGCTCCAAATCCTAATGGATTAGGATACGGGATAACTCTAAGAGGAAAATACACATATCGAATACGTTATTGCGGTAGATGTACTCATAACCTGAAACTCCGGTATCTTTCTACTTGTACTCCAAGACTTACATATATTTTAGAAAAATACATAATCTGAATCCACGCGAGCGAAGCTATAATAATAAACATGTGACACATTGTACATAATTCCAATTTTCTCACAATGTATATCGACGTAATTCCGAGAGGAACATGCTCCTTGCTGTAGGCTTATTAGGGATCTGCTACATAATCCCATCTCATTATTTCGTTAATATCTGTATCTTGAAATATCTGTTCCCTGATAATGAACCAGCGAGCGGACTTTCAAAGTTTTAAAAGGTTAAACATTTTGTTCATTTGCTTGTTCATATAAAATTTTTGGAATTAAAATTCCCTTGGGATATACCAGTCCTTATTCAAATTACATAATTTTCTGTTCGATTCCCCAAATTCTTATCGTGTCAAATGTTTTTTATGAACCTACGACCTAGATTTTATAACTCACACGTGTTTTGATAACTGAGTGAGAAATTCTAAAACGAAAACTGAATATTGAATTAGGAACGTAGAATTTGTTTTGAGTGATCTACGAGTATCTACCTAGGTATGTTTGTGATCTATCTATATTTTTTGACACCAACGCTCGTGAGTTCGACTCCCCGATAGGACAAACATTTGTCTACATGAACATGTCCGTTTGTCTTGGTCTGGTTTTAAGAGAGGCAGGGCGCATCAAAGCGATCCGTCGCAGGAAGTACCTCCACCTCACAGAAAATCATAGCCAAATAATTGGAGGATGTGTTCCTGCGTGTGAGTGAGGTTAGTAACCTCCACCAGTAAGCTTCTAAGGAGTTGCAGCCGAGGTGGAATCGCACAAGTGAAACTGAATGTATTGCAAGGGATCATAGGCTACTGTTATACATTAGTATTACAAGGGGTCCCATACAAGAAACATATTTTTCCGGTGTTTTTTCGCGGCACTACGTATGGTGTTAGGCTACCTGACCACTGGAGCAGAGAAGAGTGGAGCGGAGCTGTGGCAATATTAATCAAGATAATTTAACCTTCTCTCCGCTCAGCTTCAGTGAGCTTAGTTTTCCACCTAGATTAATAATTCGTACATTTTAATTGTAGAACGGGGAAGCGGAGCGGAGAACCCGAGCAAGGAATGCCGCTGTAGCCAGGCCAATGCTCCACATATTCTGCTCCGCATGCTTCCTCGCTCCGCTCCGTATTACACCCCCGCTTCGATCCGCTTCCTCGCTATGCATCGGTGGAAAAACAGCCTTACGGACCGCATCCCAAAGCTTAAGAACTACATTATTTAAAAAAAAAATACAAAAATGGTTTTTTTCTTTATACTACGTCGGGAGGCATACAAGCATATGGCCCACCTGATGTAAAGCGAGCACCGTAGCCTATTAACGCTTGCGATGTATTAAGTATCACTCGCGCGATGCCTCCTCTGCTGCTTACACAGCAACTCCTTGAGAGCTTACTAGTGACCTCACTCACACGCAGGAACACAACAACCCTCTAGGGAGTTGTTATTTGGCTCGGTTTTCTGTGAGGTGGAGGTACTTACCTCTCTCTCTCTTAAAAATCTTGGCTTCTACATAAATCTTATTATACTGTGACTGAATATCTGAATGACAAATTTATCAATGATTAATTAATTTTAGAATCATGTAACTATTTAAATTGATTACCAAAACATTTGCAAAAGCGAGAATTAAAATAATTTCCATTTAAAAATATTATGTCGCGAGGCAGATAATTATAAAGTCCTTGAAAGCTGTTAGCTCGCGACTTAGTACGCGCGTATTGCGTAACGCGGTATCCGGGCGTAGCAGCTTTTTCTTACTTTCTTTTTTTTTTCTTCAGCTTATAAGGTCTGTATCGTGATGTCGAATAGCATATAACCTTAAAAAAATGTTAAAAAATTCACGAGGGTAATATAAATATAAATTAATTTAATTAAATTAAATATTGTCAGACAAATTACACAGCGCCATCTAGCCCCAAAGTTTTTTTTTTTTTTTATACCACTAAGGTGGCAATCAAGCATACGGCCTGCCTGATGTTAAACAGTCACCGTAGCCTATGGACATTGGCAACACCAGGGGCGTCACTCATGCGTTGCCGACCCTCTAAAAACCTCTTCACGCATTTCTTGAAGAACACCATGCTGTAGTTCCTTGGAAAAACCTCGGCTGGGAGCTCATTCCACAGCTTGAGTGTTCTCGGAAGAAAACTTCACTGGAACCGCACCGTACGCGACCATAGCGGTTCAAGCGTGTGAGGGTGAACTCCCCGCCGTCGGCGAGCGGTGCGGTTATAAAAAGTAGCCGTCGGCATCATTTCGAACAACTCTTCAGAATACAACCCGTTGTATAATCGGTAGAACACACAAAGGGAGGCAAAGTCTCTCCTTAAACTTAAGGGTTCAATACCGTGTGTAAGCATAGGATTGTCGACAATTCTCACAGCTCGTCTCTTAATTGAATCACACGGTCCAAGCTGGTATTCAGGTGCTCCCGCCCAAAGGTGACTGCAGTACTCCAAGTGCGGTCTGACTTGAGACTTATATAATATAAGTCTTTGCCCCGCACTGAAGTACTGCTTAGCCCTGTTAAGCACACCAAGTTTTTTCGACGCCAGCTTGACCTTCTCCTCCAGGTGATTTCGATATTGCACATCACTGGAGATCTCGACGCCAAGCATCCTAATACTTTTGGTGACGGTAAGAGGTGTGTTCTGGAATTTAGGAACCACAGCAAATGGAGTTTTCTTAGCGGTGAACGCGCAAACTTGTGTCTTCTTGGGGTTGAAATCGACCAAGTTAAGCCGCCCCCAGTCGGATATTTTAGACAGAGTACCATCCATTTCAGACACAAGTTTGTCGCGGCTTTCCTCCACAAGGGAACGAGGGATGTTTGCACGGCCTGTATAATAAGTATCCCCGGTGCTGTCGTCCGCATAACAATGAATACCATCAATTGACAACATATCATTGATATGCAGCAGAAACAGCGTCGGAGACAGTACAGAACCCTGAGGGACGCCAGCATTGATATCCATACTATCGGAGCATCCACCGTCAACCACGGCTTTTATGCATCTGTTGGATAAAAAGCTGGCGACCCATTTGCACAAACCCTCGGGCAGCCCGTATGATGGTAACTTCGATAGAAGACTCCGGTGCCAGACCCGATCGAACGCCTTCGCCATATCTAGGCTGACAGCCAATGCCTCACCTTGACTAAGTAAGAAGTAAGTTAAGTTTGTAAGTTCTACAAAGTAAGCGAAGCTTGTGTTGTGGGTGGGTTTTTTTTATAAATACATACTTATTGTACATAGAAAATACCCAGACCAAGACAAACAGACATGTTCATGCACACAAATGTTTGCCTTGTGTGGGAATCAAACCCACGAGCGTCGGTGTCAAAGTCGCGTCATTCACGACTGAGCCGCCGAGCTCGTCAAATATAAGTTGGATTTGTATCTTTGTAATTTCTTTTGTACCCTATTTTTGCAAATAAATTATCTTATCGTGTGCTGGTCCGGCACACTTTTAATCGGTTTTATTTAACTTAGGCGATCCAAGGCACGGAACCCTTCATTCGTGAGACGCACTTTACCAACTTCAATCGTCGTCGCTAAACATTCCATTAAATCAAGTTCTTCGTCCACCTGCTTCTCATCAACGTGCCACATGAGTGGAAGCGAGACAGCCAACCCTTAAGCCGTTATCTCTCTCAATCCCGGATTGACCCAATTCTTGATATGAAACGAGCCGCGCTAATGAATATCGCGTTGGATACTTAAAGTATTAATATGAAACATATTTTGACGGCTTTGATGTGTAAAGTGATAAATAACTTTGGTTAAGTATAAACTAATTACTTGTTCAGCCTTCACGCATTTATTGGTATGGTTAATTTTCTTTATACTAAGACAGATAGCAAACAGGCGTACGGTTCGCCGGATGTAAGGTGGTTAACGTAGCTAATGAATGCAAGCAACAAAATGAACGTTGCCACCCCCGCTGTCACCACAGAAACTCCTCATCTTCCGGTGACCTCGCTTGCTCGCAGGCACAACAACCCTCCAGGGAGTTCTTATTTGGCTACCGTGAGGTGGAGAGTACCTCCCCAGTCAGGGTAACGTCGTGCCCTACCTCTCTTTCGCTAGAGCACCCCCGTCTGTTGATAAGCAGGGTGCACCACGTGCAGGTGAGGTTGGCTTTGACTCTAAAAGTGGCATCGAGCAACTTACCCCGCTAATTAGTGTACAATCAGGTCAAGAAAACCTACACTTAGAACGTAGAAACATCAAGACTAACTATATATTAATAGATGAAGACAAAGCAATTTCAGTGCCCTTTTACACAATCCAAAAAAGGAGGGTAGTGTTTACAGGGTTCATGTATGTATCAGTTGTTCATACCACCATAACCACTAATGACAAGCGATTCAGCAGGATTGTTCGCATTGACACGGAAAATTATTTTTTTATACTACGGCGGGAGGCATACAAGCATACGGCCCACTGGTGTAAAGCGGGTACCGTAGCCTATTAACGCTTGCGATATATTAATTATCACTCGCGCGATGTCTCATCTGCTTCTTACACAGCAACTCCTTGGGAGCTAACTGGTAAGCGTGACTGGTGACTCACACGCAGGAACACATCAACCCTATAAGGAGTTGTTATTTGGCTGCGGTTTTCTGTGAGGTGGAGGTACTTCCCCAGACGGGCTGCTTTGACGTGCCCTCTCTTAAAACATCCAGACCAATACAAACAGACATGTTCATGTATTTAAATTTCATTCACATCGACACGATACGCTTTATTCGTCACGAAGTCGAAATGTTCTTTATATACTTTTTCTTATAAAAAATCTTCATTATTCCTAAAATTACGCCATTTTGACTGGAAATATTCTCGAGAGCTCGTAGGCTCGTGACATTTTTTCGACGCGACTAGCTGAAGCCCACGGCTTCGCACGCATGAGATTTGGGCTTTTAGTAGCCTTTATTTCTCTGTACTTGAACTTGAAATTCTTTATGTTTAAAATAAAACAAAATTCAGGGTCGTAGATGCAACCATAGAGCGATCAATTTTCATACAGAGCCATCTATTGACCTTTACGGTAGGCAACGTATATTTATTTTATTTTTATTACATAAAAAAGGCGTAGTTATTTTATGTCACCAAAAATACGTATACTGTAAAAATAATAAAAATAAAATTGCAAAGTCCCCCGAAGGGGAAGATATTTCCCCCTAATTTTAACGATTTTTCATTTTTCACGCAGGTACCTTAAATATTTACGGGATAAAAATATCCTATATTCTGCTCTGAACAGTCTTTCTACCTACCAGTGAAAGTCCCGTCAAAATCGGTTCAGCCATTTCGAAGATGAGCCCGGAAAAACAAATAGACAGACTAAAAAGTTAAAAATGCGTATTTAGGCTTTGGTAACTTGAAAATAACAATATGAGCTTAAAATAAAGGCTTTTGTTTTGAAATCACAGACAGACACTTCAATTTTATTTATATGTATAGATGTATAGATAACTACATTAGATAGAACTAGATAATCAAGCATGCGGCCCGCAGATGGTAAGCGGTCACCGCAGCCTATTGACACTCTCAACACCACGGGGTGTTACTCGCGCGCTGCCAACCATGTGTTTCGTCACAGTACCCAGTCATTTCTCTGCCATATCTCACCCTTCAAACCGGAATACAGCTATATAAATATAGCTGCTTGGCGGTAGAAATAGGTGAGACAGAGGTACCCATGAAATTACATAAATTTTTACCAGAGGAAGACTTTGTACAAAAGTCGTTTACTTTTGTACAAAGTCTTCCTCTGGTAAAAATTTATGTAATTTCATCATTGTGTGTTTTGATGTGCGTGCATTTAATTTAAATGTATACATGTATATCTTCACGCCAAGTCCCTTGCGGGGTAGGCAGAGAGAAACGAGCGCGGACGCGGTCTTTACACATTTCCACATTTGGCTTCACTTAGTGTGACGAATTTTCGATTCGAATGAGACGTTTCCGTGCCAATGTGAATAACCCTGCAGATGTATGAGATAGTTATAGCAAATATTCAGAACAGATCTATAAACGGCTTCTTCTTCTTCGCCAATGAAATGTTAGCAGATTAAAAAAGAACCAGTTGAGAATGCGCAAGCTTGCATTGCCAGAGGAACACCTGGCTCGTCAATTATATAACAATTCAATTTTTGTTTTTTAATTTGTCGGCCATTTTGACCATGTTCCTTAAGAGATAGGAACGGTGTTTCTGAACATTCCTATTCTATTTTTTTATGCTGAATCCGAATCTGAAGTCAAAATTCGAATATTCGAAAAAAAAACGCACACACAGACAAACATATAGATTTCATATACGAACGGTGTTCCTGAAAATAGTAACATAAGATAATTGAATAAGATACAATAAGATTATATTTCAAAAAATTTAAGACTTTTTTAACGCTTGCAACACAAGAAATGTCGTTCGCACGTTGCCACCCACGCCACACGCTGCCACACGCTTGTAATACATTGAGCATCACTCGCGCGATGCCACCTCTACTGCTAAACACAGTAACTCCTAAGCTTAGTGGTAATCTTACTCACTCGCAGGATTTGTTACTTGACTGCGGTCTTCTGTGAGGTGGTAGTACTTACTAACTATATATGGTCTACCTAACTTTATTACTAAACCTCAGATACCAATAATCCATTTGTTTGTGTGTCATTGTCATTTCTATTTTACCCCTCGATCCGTAGCAGGTAAATTGAATTACTACGTAATATCTATCTCATCGATTCTCAATAGGTTATTTCCTTCATGCAAAATTCTATCCGTCTTTACAAGTACTTATCCTTCGTGAAGAAATTGGAGAAATTCTAAGAGGCGAGGTTGAACAACGGCACGGTCGGTAACGCTCCAGTGACACCTCTGGTATAGCAAATGTGCACAGACTGGCACATTTGCTATACCAGGCAGGCCGCGTGCTTATTTTCCACCTTAGTGGTATAAAAAATATTACGAATCTGTAATCCGATATTTGCAAGAATCGTCATGAGGTCATAACCCACCACCAGCCCACGGCTCTACCGAGCTTGCGCACTAGCAGCTCTGAGACACTGTTCCGCACCGTGGGTATTTTTAAATCCTTACATTTTTTTAAACTCTTTATCCTTGTCTTCATATTTCACATTCTCCCCTTCTGGGGCAGCTACGTCCACAGCAACGCCTCTGCTGTTGTCCATAGGCGCTCTTCCTCCAGTCTTCTCGAGTCATTCCTCACTCGCAGAATTTGTTATTAGACTGCGGTCTGCTGTGAAGTGGTGGTACTTCTCCAATCGGACTTACTATATACCGGTCTACCTCACTTTATTACGAAACAAATAAACCATTAGACAGCCCGCGCTCACGAAAATGTTGTGTATTAGCGCCTAAATATCTCAGCGAACGTCAAATTGTTAATATTGATTATGGTAGGATTTCGTGAAAATAAAGCTTCTGCTCGCTACGCAACAACTAAAAGTTTTAATTTTTGATATTTTGCATAGTCTGGATATGATTGTAACACAAATGTCAAATTTGAATTACTATGTTATTTTCTGCGTGCTAATATATTTTTTCTTTTCCTTAATTTATAATGCTCTTACGATAAGAAACTATGAAAACGAGCTCATTATTATCATTTGAAGCATCGGAACATACTCGTACATACGTAATGCACCAATCGAGTCTGAGAGCTACACTTGAGATCAAACAGTACAACGCCAATCAATTGAAGATATCATCATTTCAAGACACCATTACGGGTACAAACCAATCCATTAAATGCCTTTTCACAGGTTTTAGGGTTCCATACAAAACGGTAAAAAATGAATCCTTTATATCCGTTAATTTCAGGATACTATTTCATAATTAAAGTAATTCCTAGTGTCGGGGAAAATTCATGTAGTTTATACAGATTTTAATAAGGCATTTGATTAAGTAACTCATCGCATATTATTGGAAAAGTTAGAAATATATGGATTTCTTAAGTAATTACTTAGGTTCAATTATAAGAATGTGTGATACTTTTGCAACATATTGCACCCTATGGTTTTAACTTTGTTTCATATTTAGATACAAACAAAGTGCCTCAAGGATCCTTACTAGGGCTACTTCTGTTCGTTATTTTTAGAAACAATATTATCTCCGTTACAATTACTGTCTAATATTAATAAATTGGAATTATAAAGGTTAATGTCATGTATTAATACAGTGAACTGGAAGATTCGCGTGCGTCCCATAAGTAGTCTTTCAACAACAGCGTTTTGCTCAACATGGTGTAATGTTTTGCGTATATTGCATAGATTATACATATGTAGTAATATACTTTATCCACACCCATGCCATAAATGCTCTATAAAAGGCTCGCAAAACCAGCGCACCAACGCAGCGACGGTGGTGGGGGCACGCGTTTTCAGTTCCAGATGGTGGACGACCGCAGCAGCCGAGGCAGAGACTACCGGAGCAGCCATGGCAGCGTCGGCATGTTGCATCTACTAACGGTAATGGGTGGGTGCCGGTAGGCGCAAGGCCGCATGAACTAATTGATGGCGGAAGCACACAAAGCAGGTTAGATCAAATTGCATGTAAATTTGACTTTCGCAAAATAGCGCCTGAATCTATTAACTAGTCTTAATTCTCTTAGGGCCAAAGCCCTTATCCGAAAGCCGATTTCTGATCCTGACTACTTCTCAATTTGCGATACTTGACGAGTTTACCCACCACAGTACTGTTATTTGAAAATTCCAATGCTCGTAGTATTCCGGTATTGTTTTTCGATATGTGTATAATGTGTCCATTGCAAAAAATAATTACTTCATAAAAAGACCATTTCCACCTCGTTATTACCAGAAAAGTCTATCTATTTAGCTATAACTTCACGCCTAATCCCTTGCGGGGTAGGCAGAGAGAACCGAGCGCCACGTGACTCGATCCTTACATATCCCACTCGCTTCTTTAACATTCAGAAAAGTCGAGAATACATTATGAAAAGACGTAACAAAACTATAACAATAATAAGTAATCGACATCCTGGTATCATTTCTGATAATAAATTAAAGTTACAGTACATTTAGTTAGCATCTTCTCCACTCTATAGCATCTTAAGCATTTAGCCATCGATCAAATCAAATGCTGAGATTTACGTACAGAGTTTTAGACGTGACGTAATGTCCTTAAATTTGCTTCCATAGTGGTAGGCAATTCAGAAAGCTGATGATAAAAAAATCGGAGGATATATATATATATATATATATATATATATATATATATAGATTTGGTCTTGTAGCTACATATTTATCGTTTACATCCTGAATTTAATTACACCACTTGATAGCAAAAGAATCAAAGAATCCTTACGTTGTGTGAGAACTATGACGCGTGTGTAAGAGGAAAAGCGCCAATCAGAGATCATTTCGTGCATCACATAATTTCCTTTTAGTATAACTTACTTCCGTTTACCCGTTACGAAGACGTATTCACGTAAAACCCACGGCCGTGCGGTACTAGGGTGGTTAATGGTAAGCAGTACAGTAGCCTATGAACACTTGCGGCACCAGGGGCATCACTCTTCTGCATCTGCACGTAATGTAAAAACCTCTTTATGGCTTTCTTGATAAATCTCATGTAGTAATCTTTTGTGAAAACATCGGTGTGAGACAATAGATAAACATAAAAACGATTTAGTTGCCATTAAACCCTCACGGGCTTTTATATTCTTTGAGCAGTCAGAACCCGTTATATACGTTTTCCCATACATTTCGCGGTCGTATTCGACCACCCGGGTTTCGAAGGGTTAAATCTGTTCATATTGTATCTTATTGACGCCTTGATGCCCGGTATATACTTGGCGCCGTAACGCGCATGGCTGAATTCAGCCACGCGGGCCTCAACGGGTTTAATGTTTCATAGATAGAATATAGATCTTTTCAAATCGTCAATTTCTAATACAATAAATTTATGTGAGTGTACATATAACGATATCAAGTGGTACAGTTAAAGATAAATTAATACATGTGCTGAATAATTTCCAGACATCTCTGTCAGTCAGATATTCAAAGATTCTAGAGTAACCCTTCTCTATGTAATAGAGTATTTTTGATATGCACTTTGAACATATTGTCAGGCAAGGACAGAACTGTTTCAGGTAATTTATTATAGAATCGAATACAATTTATAACAAAAGATCTACTTACTAGTCTGCTTCTAAGATTTTCACTAAATTCCCGCTTCTAAGATTTTCACTAAATTTGGAATACCAAAACAATAAATAAAATTTAGAGCAAAAGCCAATGTCACCTGCACGTAGTGCACTCTGCTGATGAACAGACGAGCCTCTGGCGAAAAAAAGGTAGGGTACGACGTTAGCCCGACTGGGGAAGTACCTCCACCTCACAGAAGGACGGCAGCCAAATAATAACTCCCTAGAGGGTTGTTGTGTTCCTCCGAGTAAGAGAGGTCTCCAGAAGAAGAGGAGTTGCTGCGTTGATAGCGAGGATGGCAACGCGCTAGCGACATCATTTTTGTTGCTAGCGCTCACAGGCTACGGCTCCGCTTTACATCAGGCGGACCGTATGCTTATTTGCAATCCGTCGTAGTATAAAAAAAAGAAATTGCATTAAAACACTTACGAGTATATAGGTAAGTCATGACCCTGCTTGTACCAAATGACGAGGCCCATTCTGTCATCTGGTAGGGCCGGTGTGACGTCACAGGGCAGCTCTACAGCCCCCCCAGTGGGCGCGTGGAAGGTCTCTATTGCCACTGTAACAAAAAATGAGCTACATTAAAAAAAATATAAATTAGAGAGGGAGGAAGTTATTTGGCTGCGGTCTTGTGTAAGGTGTAGTAATAGAGCAATTAAATAATTATTCTCCAAAATACTTTATTTATTTGTTTTTGGAAGATCTAATAAATTTATCTATATATAAATAAACAATATCTGTAATTCTGTATGTTAATTATAAATCTCCACAAATCAATAAAGCATAAACTTGTTGAGGTAAGTACCGTATAATTAATGTAATTACCAATACCTCCCTATAGTCATCAAAATTCGAGAATATCCAAACGTGTGTATGCCATATGTCGCCTCGACGATGCGAGATGCTGGTACAGATGAGGTCGACATCAAATGTTATGCTATTAAAGCTACCACAACTGTGAGTTAGGTAACTATTCTGTCTGTAGTTGACGCGAAGGGTACATTTAACACAGTTTACTGTTCAACCCTTTTAAATTACAAGTTAAGAAGCATTTTTTTCACCGAACTCGACAAAAGATAGTAAGTGGTAGTAGTGGCTCAGTCGTGAATGACGCGACTTTGACACCAACGCTCGTGGGTTCGATTCGCACACAAAGCAAACATTTGTGTGCATGAACATGTCTGTTTGCTTAGTCTGGGTGTTTTAAGAGAGGTAGGGCGCATCAAAGCAGCCCGTCTGGGGAAGTACCTCCACCTCACAGAAAACCGCAGCCAAATAACAACTCCCTGGAAGGTTGTTGTGTTCCTGCGTGTGAGTGAGGTCACCAGTAAGCTCCCAAGGAGTTGCTGTGTAAGCAGCAGAGGAGGCATCGCGCGAGTGATGTTTAATATATCGCTAGCGTTAATAGGCTACGGTACCCGCTTTACATCAGGTGGGCAGTATGCTTGTATGCCTCCCGACGTAGTACATATTTTTTTTTTTTCATTATTATACAATAAAGTTTTATAATCAAACAATACCAGTAAGGAGTTACTAATACAGCAGCATGGGTAGCAACGTGTGACTAATCACTAATCAATGAATTAATGTTCATTTACTCCGGAAACATGTCCAACATGTTCCTGCGTGTGAGTGAGGTCACCAGTAAAGTACTAAGTAGTTGCTGTGTAAGCAGCAGAGGAGGAATCGCGCGAGTAATAATTATTACTTAATACTTTAATTATTTAATTAATGTAATTAACTAATTGTTTTAACTAATTAATTTAATTAACTAACTACTTTATATAATATCGAAATTAACTAATAACTTTAATTAATTAATGTAATTAACTAATAACTGTAATTAATTAATGTAATTAACTAATTACTTTAATTAATAATGTGTTTAATTACTTAATCTATTACAAGCGTTTGTAGGCTACGGTAACCGCTTTCCATCTGGTGGGCCGTATGCGTGTATGCCTTCCGACGTTGTATAAAAAGAAGGTCCAGTAGAGAGCTTGTCCTCTACATATGGTGTTCTCGTGGGAGAATGAACCAGTTGCGAGGAACCATAAGCCAGAGCAAATTCATGAGCAGATCTCCCCGCGTAGTCAGAAGAGATTTGTAGTAGTAGGAAGTTTTGGAATTTCCCGCGTAGTCAGTGCACCGCCAAGCCACTCGACATTGTGGACATTAAAGTCTCCCAAAATCACTAACTCCGCGGCGTCATGATCTATACGTACCCATAATACCGACAGGTTATCTTAAAGATTGGGCAGTCGGCGACAGCAAATACCCTCCTGAACGAACAAGCACGACGTACAAATAAGTGTTCTAGTTTGTACCCGGGGTAATGTAAATAAGAAATGTCGGCCGGTGAGGATATTGTATCTTCGCGAGGAAAAGAATGGTCGGCCGCGCGGTCTCCAAGTGATGATGGACCGCGTTGATATTCGAGTGTAAACCCCTGATGTTGCAAATGTCCACGTGTAGTGGGTGGCCGCTGTGAAACTGCTTTTCATGTTCCTTTTTGCCATAACGTGTTGCGTTTGCGGTTAAATGCGGTGTCTTTTACCACAGCACAGTGCAGGCAGTGCGGTTTGCTATCGCTGTCGGAAATGCCCCAACAACTGGGACTTTACACGCTTTTCAGGTTGGCGGTTCGGGATCCCGGGGCGAAGAGTAACTGCTCTCCGGGTTTGGGAGCCCTACTAACCCGCAGGTGGCCAGTTTCACCGGGTCTCCCTGATCACCGCGCCCACACTGCTAGTGGCGGCTCGACATCCACATGTACTCCCGCTGTCAGCACAACTACCTCTCAGTCATCTCGCAACCTTACTCATGCATAGGAACACAACAATCCTTCCAGAGTTATTATTTATCTACGGTCTTGTAAAGTGAAGGTGCTTCCTCAGACGGATATTTAGTGCAAGAAGCCATGCTATACCTATATATATATGCCTAACCTGCCTCTCTTAAAAAAAATAAAATGGCCTTCCTCAGCTCCTAGATCCTTTCCACTTTATTGCATATCTGTTCCATAATTCTTTCGTTCTGCATTCTTTCCACATGTCCGAACCAACGGAGCATGCTTCTTCTTATTTTAACAACGACGCTCTCTTTCAGACCAACTCTGTTTCTAACATCATCATTATGAATACGGTCTACAAGCCTTCGCCACAAATATTGCGCAACGCTCGCATTTCGACCGCATTTATTCTACTTTCATGTTCTCTCTGCCATACCCAGCTCTCGCTTCCATAAGTAAGCGTAAGGACCAGCACCGCATTGTGTTGTGTTATCGAGATGTACCTTCTGGCTCAAGTTTTTACTGCCAAGAAGTTTTCCTAACGCTCTATTCACACTATTCCCAGGACTATCTCGTCTTTCCACATCAGTGGTGTACCTACCATCCCTGCCGTATAAGTTACAATGCCCAAATTATCGTCTTCCCGCGTAGTTGGGATACTTTTCAAGCCATTATCGATATCCGAAGATTTCACTCCATGTAATTTTGACGCTATATTTCATTTGGCAGTGTTTATCGGTCCGTCGCATTCTGACGGCGATCATTTAGCTCCGAGCGGAATTGAAATTGCGTGTTATTGGTACGATAATAATTTAATACTAACTGAGAGAGATATTGATCAGCACTTGGTTTAACACTAGCGTGCGGCCCGGGTTTCAAGGAGTTAACATTATTACAAGCTTTTATTTAGACGAGTGGTCTCCCCAGTGGACGAAACTCAACCACAATCTGATGAATGTTCTATCCATCTATAACATTACGTCAAATCCCTTTCCGGGTAGGCAGGGAGAACTAAGCGCCATATGACTCGATCCTTACATACCTCATTTAATTTTGCTTCTTTAACATTCAATGCTCGTCTTATGCACGCTCGCTGGTTTCTAAATTTGATTCATCATCACCATCAGCCTATATGTAGCCACTGTTGGTTATAAGTCTTCCCTACTTCCCCTTTTTTGAGGTCATCGGTCCATCTAGATGGGACTAAATTTGATTAATTTTCCAATTTTGAGGAAATTAATTAATTATAACATTTAGAATATAGTATTATCAATTCTGTTTCTTTTGTATGCAATTTTTGGAGAAACTAGGTTGGTCAGGCAAGAGTGAATGGAGATATAGGCAGGGACCGCCCACGTATAGATAAAATTGACGATGTGCTGAAAAAGGGTCAAATCAAAAGCACCCAAAAACGAAGAGCGTCTATGCGTGCAATTTAGTTTTATTGAAATATAGCTTCTATATTAGGTATTAGGAGTTAAAGTATGAAATTACCGATTTGTACTGAAAAATTAAAACCCTTTTTTTCCAAAATGTAACATATATATTGAATCAAAATATTTACCCTAATTATCATTACATTGCAGCCACCTATTCGGAAGATTATTTATGCCTTTGCGATAGAACTCTAGGGATCTAGATTCGACAAACTGTGTGAAGGCATTTTATACTGCCTCCTGGGGAAAAAGGGATTTTCGAGTATCCATCTTTGCCGTCTAAGCTGAATAAAAAAAAAACAATTGAAATTCGAAAATCAAATGTTGCACATTTTTTAAAAGAAAAACCTCATAGGTACCATGTGATAAAAGTTTCACTCGAAAATCTCACACTATGAAGGTTTAATGTATTCAAAGTATCTATTACTATAAAACGGTAATTTCATACTTTATCCCCTATTATATACAAATATATATATACCTAGTCAGTTCATAAGTACTGTCAAAAACTTTTGTACGTCTAAAGTAAATTAATGATACAATTATAGATAATTATGTAAAACTTATATATGAAATGAACGGTAATTAAATGTACAATAAAATTTTATTTACATTGCCCACCTCCATTTTGAAAACATGCCCTTAATCGACGCGGCCAGTCATCGATCGCAGCACGCACAACATTTATATCTATTTCTGTCGCTGCTTTAGCCAGATATGCTCGGAGAGACTCCAAATTCTGATGAGGTTTAGCGCAGACTTTCTCCTCTAAATGTTGCCATATCTTGTAGTCCAGTGGGTTTAAATCTAGGACTAGAAGAGGTCTAGTCTTCATGCCCGATGAAGTCAATTCCACGGGCGGTCAACCAGTTTTGAGTGTTGTACTCGTATATATATATTTGTATACTACTCTGTGTAAAAAGTATCGGGAATATGTCAATAAAAAGACCCGCGTAAAAGAGGTCGTTCTAATTTTTTTACTGCATGTTGGTAGCACTGTACTGATTTAGCGCGCAAAATTTGAGCGGGATCTGTCATTTAATTTGTTTTAAACTACACTTTTTGTTGGTCATAGTTTTGAGTCCTCGGCGATTTTTACAATGGAAAATATTGTTGAACAAAGAGTGTGCCTTAAATTTTGTGTTTCAAATGATATTTCATGTGGTGAATCACTAAAAATGTTGCGAAATACCTACGGCGAATCGTGTATATCGAAAACAAGGGCTTATGAATGGTATAAGGCTTTTAAAGAAGGCCGAGAAGTAGTAGTAGACTTGCCTCGTTCTGGTAGACCTTCAACCGCTACGACCAGAGAAAACATCAACAGAATCAAGAAGCTAGTGCTCGAAAATCGACGTATGAGTCTGAGAGAGTTGGCTAGTGAGGTGAACATATCTTTTAAGTCCGTCCACAACATTCTCATTGACATTTTAGGCATGAAACGCGTCGCCGCTCGACTAGTTCCAAAAGAGCTCAATTTTGTTCAAAAAGCGCAGCGAAAGCATGTCGCTGAAGACATGGTTTCCCGAGCTTCTACGGATCCGACCTTTATGAAACGTATAATAACTGGCGACGAGACATGGGTTTATGAGTACGACATGCAAACAAGCCAACAGTCTTCAGAATGGCGTCTCGAAAACGAGCCGAAACCCAAAAAACCGCGGCAAAGTCGCTCCAAAATCAAGGTGATGCTGACAGTTTTTTTTGACTACCGTGGTGTGGTTCACTCCGAATTCCTTCCAGAGGGAGAAACAGTGAATAAAGAATATTATTTAGGCGTCATGAAGCGTTTGCGTGAGAGTATCCGCCGAAAACGTCCAGATTTGTGGCAACACAACTCATGGATGCTGCACCATGATAATGCACCATCACACACAGCCATTATAGTGAAAGAGTTTTTAGCGAAAAATTCAACAAAAGTTCTCGACCAAGCACCGTATTCACCTGATATGGCTCCGTCTGACTTTTTTTTATTTCCCAAGTTAAAATTACCACTTCGAGGAAAACGTTTTGAGTCGATAGAAGCCATAAAAGAAAATTCGCTGAATGAGCTAAAGGCCATACCGCAAATAGCCTATGAAAAATGTATGGAAGACTGGGTGAAGCGGTGGAGATGTTGTATTGCAAGCGATGGGGCCTACTTTGAAGGCGATAAAATAAATTTAGATGAATAATTTGTATTTTTTGTTTTATTGACAAATTCCCGATACTTAGTACACAGAATGTATAATAGGGGATATCCAAATTATATATATTATATATATATATATATGAGACAAATTTGGAGTAGTAATTCAATTCACCGCTAATATTGTAAAGTAGAACGTGCACCTCTTATTGGCTAGTTCTGAATCAACATAGCGGCACTAATCGGCTCATTGGTTAAAATTTTCACATTAGTTAATAGGCTCGATTCGCTGAGGTATTTAGGCGCTAAAACACAACGTGTCTGTGAGCTCGGAGTGTTTTCTTGCGCAGTCAATTGGTTTATTTGTTTGTGATTTCAAGCGTTACGATACGGTAATAACTTTACATCAGATGGGCCGTATGTATGCCTCCGGACGTCGTGTAAAAATATCTTCAATACAACAAAATAACTTACTTGAAGGTAATTTTATAAAATTCATCAGACATCGATATGGATCGTTGATAATAATCGATTTGCATCCGATTCTCGATTGCCGGCACTCGCCCCCGGTGTTTGTACCGTTTCCATTGATTTACGACTAAAATAAACCATGGTTAGCTTTACGAGCGATACGTCAATGTCTGGTTATAGCAATCGACAGTGATTTGAGTTTGCTGGGCAGATATTAGAAGGGGATTTCTATATATTTATCTATACAGCCCATCTGGGAAAGTACCTCCTGCTTACAGAAAACCGCCGTATAACGACTTCCTGGAGAGTCGTTGTGTTCCTGCGAGTGAGTGAGATCATCAATAAGCGCTTTACATGAGGTAGGCAGTATGCTTGCCGGCCTCTCGATGGCCTATTAAAAAAAACATGATATAACATGGGCGTGATTGTCTTGGCCTTACTTCCTTCTACTTTCTGATTGTGAATATATTTCATTATTTCTTCCTCTAGATGGCGTCGATGCGCGTGTCGCTCTAACCAAATACTCAGGTTAAGCAACGTCGACCACAGCCTGTGGAGTATGCTCTAAACCCCTTCAGTTGAACGGAGACCCGTATTCCTGCAGTGAGATGAGTAAGGGTTGTATTTCTTCCTCTCGCATTTTTTCTACATATCCGGAACCAACGGAACATGCTTCTTATCATGTCACCTCTCTTTAGAACATCATTATTGGGAACGCTTAAGAAAGACGTGGCTTTTGGATGCGGTTTTCTCTGAGGTGGAGGTACTTCCCCAGATGAACTGCTTGATGCGCCTCATCTCTCTTAAAAACACCCAGACCAAGACAAACATATATGTTCATGCACCCAAATATTTGTCCTGTGAGGGAATCGAACGCACGAGCGTTGGTGTCAAAGTAGCGTAACCGCGCGTTTCACCACGGCGTCACCGAGCTCGCCAGGTATCAAAAGTTAACCGTAAGCAGAGTCGAAATCGATGGAATGGACCAGTGATGGAACATAATGATTAAACATTGTTCTGAAGCCATAGAGACGACCTCTCCCCCACAGCTGCTGTGTGATTACACAATTAGAATGTAAATTGTTTTTCTTGCTGGAGGGCTACCATTCTGACATCGGAAACGCATTAATATTGGATTTTATCACCGCATTTACGTGGGCTTCATGTGCTGATTAGAATATTCATTTATAACAATAAAAGAAGAGCAGTGATTGCTCAGCGGATAAAAAACCGGCCTATTAATCAAGTAGACCCCGGTTCGAATGCTGGCGTTGGCTTTTTCGGGTTTATGTACATATTTGTAATTAGCAATTGCTCGGCGGTGAAGGAAAACATCGTGAGCATACCCGCACGTTCGAGAAAACATATTTCGAAAGACGTATGACCTAACCTAAGAAAGATCTGTGTTGTGGAGTTCCTAATCCATTAGCACGATTGGCTGGGTCCGCTACCTAAGTCTATGGATTTGGCGAGGATACGGATTTTTACATGTAGCGACTGCCGTGAAACCTCCGCAACCAAGAAAGAATAAAACCATACCTATCTTAAGTTAGGTGTAATGTCCTGGACGTGCGGGTTTCCTTACGATGATATTCTATCTTGTTTGCTTCCATAGTTGTGTACAAAAACAAAAAAAAAATATTCTAAAAGATACTCTAACTATTTAATTTGCTTCCAAGTTGTGTACAAAAATAAGTCGATTTTATTCCAAAAGAGACTATCTATCTTATTTGCTTTCATAGTTGTGTACAAAAATAAGTCGATTTTATTCCAAAAGACACTCTATCTATCTTATTTGGTTCCATATTGCTTCCATAGTTGTGTACAAAAATAAGTCGATTTCATTCCAAAAGATACTCTATCTATCTTATTTGCTTCCATAGTTGTGTACAAAAAGAAGTAGATTTATTCTAAAAGATACTCTATCTTATCTGCTTCCAAGTTGTGTACAAAAATAAGTCGATTTTATTCTAAAAGAGACTATCTATCTTACTTGCTTCCATAGTTGTTTACAAAAACAAGTAGATTTATTCTAAAAGATACTCTATCTATCTTATTTGATACTATATTGCTTCCATAGCTGTGTACGAAAATAAGTCGATTTTATTCCAGAAAATACTCTATCTTTTTGGTTCCATATTGCTTCCATAGTTGTGTACAAAAATAAGTCGATTTTATTCCAAAAGATACTCTATCTATCTTATTTGGTTCCATATTGCTTCCATAGTTGGGTACAAAAATAAGTCGATTTCATTCCGAAAGATACTCTATCTATCTTATTTGCTTCCATAGTTGTGTACAAAAATAACTCGATTTTATTCCAAAAGAGATTATGTATCTTATTTGCTTCCATATTGCTTCATAGTTGTGTACACAAATAAGTCGATTTTATTCTAAAAGATACTCTATCTTATTTGCTTGCATAGTTGTGTACAAAAATAAGTCGATTTTATTCTAAAAGAGACTTTCTATCTTATTAGCTTCCATAGTTTCGTACAAAAACAAGTAGATTTATTCTAAAAGATACTCTATCTATCTTATTTGATTCCATATTGCTTCCATAGTAATGTACAAAAATAAGTCAATTTTATTCCAAAAGATACTCTATCTATCTTATTTGATACTATATTGCTTCCATAGTTGTGTACGAAAATAAGTCGTTTTTTTAAAGAGACTATCTATCTTATTTCCTTCCATAGTTGTGTACAAAAATAAGTCGATTTTATACTAAAAGATACCCGTCTATTTGTTTCCGTAATCGCGTATAAAAATAAGTCGTTTAGTCCGTTATAAAACTTTACTCTATCTTATTTTACCTTCCATAGTTATTGTAACAGAAAGTAGTCGATTTAGTTCGACCAGTGATAAAATATTTGACCCACAAATAAATCATTAGCTAAAATAAATTCGTATTTGCTATGTTTCTCTGAAACTCAATTGGACTCAATTTTTCGTCTCCTTAAGCAACATAATTCACTTCGGAGCGGCTATTTGGAGATGTTTTCTTTCCATTTACTTGACTAATCTAATTTTTTTTATTAATATTTTGGAGAGGAATCGTGCCCGCGTTTAATTTCCTGGCGTTTTTAGGGTTACGTGCCTGATTGATAAAAACGGAACACCTAATCACTTGCTTGCATGTCTGTCTGTCATCATTTGCATCGATTTTAAGAATTAGAAAGCAAAATGACGATATTTGCATCAAATCGAATACCACAAAAATAA
The DNA here is from genome assembly GCA_947507595.1 of Pyralis farinalis. Classification (NCBI taxonomy): domain Eukaryota; kingdom Metazoa; phylum Arthropoda; class Insecta; order Lepidoptera; family Pyralidae; genus Pyralis; species Pyralis farinalis. Next base: position 5,721,621 of record OX382260.1, read on the forward strand.
AAAATTGTGGGCATTAACATGTCTGTGTGTCTTGGTCTGGGTGTTTTTAAGAGAGAACTCCCTCAAACAAAACAAAAGTAAGCTCCTAAGAAGTGGCTGTGTTAGCATCAGGGGTGGATAGTTCCTGAAGGTATTGCAAGCGATCATAGGCTAGGGTAATCGTTTTCAAACATGTGTACCGTATGCTTTTAAGACTTCCGAGTATAAAAGATGAATCGAGAGAAAATGAAAAATAATATTTATCTATAACTTCACGCCAAATACCTTTCGGGGTAGGCAGAGAGAACCGAGCGCCACATGACTCGATCCTTAGACTGAGTATCCTTACAGTGAGATCACTCGCGTCTTTAACATTCATTGCTCTTCTCACGCACGCTCGCCGGTTTTTAAGAAAAATAATATACATAATAAAATATATACATATAATAAAAACATATATATATATATATATCTACAAACAGACTATATATATCTATCCACTATCTACTCCTTGGTTCCTAACTCGATGGAACCATTTTTTTTCAACTATTAGAGGTTGATTAAATTCTGCCTTCCAAGATTTATCCCAAGTGTACTAACTGGTGAAGTTAAGTAAAAGTTTGCAAAAAATAGATACTCATACATAACTTGAGTACTGACCCTCAAATATTGGAATAATACCTTCACGCCTAGTCTTTTGCGAAGTAGGCCGAGTGAACTTATACGTTTCTTTAACATTTGTAGCTCTTCACAAGCACGTTCGTCGGTTTCTAGGGCTCCTGACATCAGCCTCTGTTGACACACGACAAATTTGATCGTGGTAGGCAAGTCCTTACTTTCGCGTTGTGTATCTGTTTCGAATATTAATTTCTTAAAAATTATGTAAAAGTATAATCTGAGGATAGGAGCTGCGATCGGATCTGTGGGGTATAATAATCATTATCATCAGCACGTACCTTCTAATGGTTACAGGTCTTCTCTGATGCTTTTCGCGATATAGTTGCGATATTATGCTTTCCACTGTGACTTTTTTCACACATTTAACGCGACGATCTCGGTGGTGGAATGGATAGCGATGGCTTTAGCACCAAGGATTGTTTTTTTTTTATTTTTTTTTGTTTTTCGCCCAAGAAATTTGAAGACCCACACAAGAAGGACCAACCCACACCCGGGTGTGCATTGGTCATTCTTCCGTGAGGGGCACCCTCCGGAAAAAGGGAGGGAGGAGGTGAAATCTTTCAAAGATACCATTTCGTGCGAACGAACTGGTTATGTCAGATTTCCACTGACTAAAACACCCCCTGGGACTGCCTTTAGCCGGGAAGGCTATAAAGGCTTCATCTGAAGCGATCACTCCAGGGGAACGGGGTGACGCAACCCAAGGATTGTGTGTTCCATTTCTTTTTATACTACGTCGGGAGGCAAAGGTACGTTTTTGACAAGCACGGTGGCTCAGTCGTGAAAGACGCGACTTTGACACCAACGCTCGTGGGTTCGATTCCCACACAAGACAAATATTTGTGTGCATGAACATGTCTGTCTTGGTCTGGATGTTTTAAGAGAGGTAGGGGGCATCAAAGCAGGCCGTCTGGGGAAGTACCTCCACCTCACAGAAAAACCGCAGCCAAATAACAACTCCCTAGAGGGTTGTTGTGTTCCTGCGTGTGAGTGAAGTCAACAGTGTGTAAGCAGCAGAGGAGGCATCGCGCGAGTGATATATGTTACAAGCGTTAATAAGCTACGGTAACTGCTTTACATCAGATGGACCATATGCTTGTATGCCTCCCGACGTTGTATAAAAAAAGGCATACAAGCTTACGGCCCACCTGATGTAAAGCGGGTACCATAGCCTATTGATGTTTGCGATATATTAAGTATCACTCGCGCGATGTCTCCTCTGCTGCTTACACAGCAACTCCTTGGGAGCTTACTGGTGACCTCACTCACGCGCAGGAACACAACAACCCTCTAGGGCACATGTGGGCAACACCCGGCCCGCTGTAAGGTTTGATCCGGCCCGCGAGACATTTTGAAAAAACCCAATTAAAAAAAAAATAAGTACACTACTTATATATACTCACGGAATCTACTTATATATATGCACTACTTTTAAACGCGGCCCGCGAACGTATTTACATGCTAAAGTTTGGCCCACAACATGTCAAAGGTTGCCCATACCTGCTCTAGGGAGTTGTTATTTGGCTGGGGTTTTCTGTGAGGTGGGTGTACTTCCCCAGACGGCCTGCTTTGATGCGCCCTACCTCTCTTAACACTTTCCACAGAAGACAAATAGTTGTGTGCATGAACATGTCTGTTTATCTTGTACTGAGTGTTTTCTATATATTATAAGTATGTATTTACAAATAAACTATTCACATATGTTTATCAGTTGTCTAGTAACCATAGCATATGCTTTGCTTTGTGGCTATGGCGCTGTGTAATTAAGCCGACAATATTTATTTATCTCATCACTGACTCCGCAGACATAGTCCACTGGTACTTCAGCTTGCTGATTTCGAGGTCTATGTAGTAACCTTTGGTTTTTCGTCGACATGTATGTATGTATATCTTCACGCCAGGTCCCTTGCGGGGTAGGCAGAGAGAACCGAGTGCGTAAGACGTGGTCCTTAGATACTTCACTCGCTTCTCTAACATTCAGCTCTTATCGTGCACGCTCGCCGGTTCCTGGGGCTTGTTCGTCGACATTATGAAAAGAAATATCCATATCCATCCATCCATAGGTTGAGGTAACTGTGTGCGTTCGCAAGCGTGTAGGTTATGGTACTTATATTTCATCAGGGGTTACAAAAAAAAAAATAGAATGTTGTATAAAAAAATGGGTGCGTGTACTTAGGTACGCGCGTGAGAAGTTATACTTCTCTGGCATCATTAAATAAATATTTAGCATTAATAACTTAATAATATTTAGTATTAATTATATTAAATAATAATATTTTAATTTTAACTATAGCGCCATCTACCGGTAATACCGTGTAACATTTAGCAGTTTTACCTATTGCACATTTTTAACTATAGCGCCATCTACCGGTAATATCATGAAACATTTAGCAGCTTCAACCTGTAGGTACTTTTGTGTTCGAGTGCCACGCATTCACTCTTGCCCTGTCTCTTTCTAATCCCCCTCCATGGTAGCGTTAAACGTTTAACGTAACCTTTTTTGCAAGTCGCATTAGAAGTAGAACTTCAAAAAGACTTTTACTGAATAATCAATTACGCACGAAACTCAGAGTGCAAGTCTGACTTAACCGGTTGCTTGATATGGTAAGAAAAACGCCAATATACCCTGGTCTAAGACGTAGGTTTTTCACAAGGGCCCTTCAAAAAGAATTTACATTTGGTACTTCAAAAAATGTTTTTCGATAAGGTTCGTTTGAAAGGTTTTTACATGAGGTTCTTGAAAAAGGTATTTACACGAGATTTTTCAAAAATATTATTACATGAGTTTCTTCAAAATGTTTTTAAATGGTCACCAAAACGTGACTTATGTCTCTGGTGTAACAAGTGTACATAAGTAACAGTAACTATTTACCATGGAGCCGTACGTTTGCTTCCTACCTTAGTAATATAAAAAAAATAAACTGCTTTAAAATTCACAATTTTAACTTACTTTAGAAAACATTTCCAGTTGAGAAAACACTTTCTTCGAAACGTTTTCATTCCATTTATATCACTAATCTCATTTTTCTAATTAATATTTTGCGCCGAGACTTAGGGGCGCTTTTACTCAGTGGAAGTATGCGGGGTTCCGCACTCAAAATACCAAAACGGCTTTCGATTGAAGTGTCTAATCACATTGCTGTGTGTCCGTTTGCCACGGACATAGAGCTCGTAAACAAACTTAATTGTAAACTTATTTAAACTGTTTTTGTGGAATGTTGACTGAACAAATAACAAAATATTTATAAGTAATTAGGCAATTAATAAAAAGGCCACTAAAGAAAACTGTTGGCACAAAAATACTGGAAAACTGGAAGCAAACAAAATAGATGAAATTGGCTGTAAATTTAACATTCGAAAAATAACTGCAGAATTTATTAACTACCGAATATTTAATTAGAATTTTGCAACAATTTTTTCATGGGATGTAAAAAATAATATCTATAATATTTTTTTTTATACAAAGTGGGGAGGCATACAAAGCATACGGTCCACCTGATGCCTACATCGCTTGTAATATATTAAGTATCACTCACGCGATGCCCCCTCTGCTGCTTACACAGCAACTCCTTAGGAGCTTACTGGTGACCTCACTCACGACCAGGAAAAGTCCTCCAGGGACATGTTATTTCGGCTGCGGTTTTCTGTGAGGTGGAGGTGCTTCCCCAGACGGGCTGCTTTGATGCGCCCTACCTCTCTTAAAACAACCAGACCAAGACAAACGGACAGGTTCATGCACACAAATGTTTGTCTTGTGTGGGAATCGAACCTACGTGCGTTGGTGTCAAAGTCGCGTCATTCACGTCAAAATATATCAATCGATAGATGACAATCGTAGGAAAACATTGTTTTTTTTTGTAACTCAATGGTTTTGTAATTTCAAAAGTCCTTCATTTGCGCACGTGTTATATGGCCCCGATTCGGCAGCGCCAATAACATAGACTGCTTTTAATTTTTTTCTCCAATCCTATCTATTCCCTCACTCCAGAATACTAAAAAAGTAAGTTTAAGTACCGGTACTGCGTTTTTTGTTCTAACACTTTTTAGATTCTTACCATAACCATTTTCTATTGGGATTGGGGCCAGCCTCCGTCACTTTACAATCACAACCCTGAAACGATTTATCTAGCTGCACCCAGAATCTTCTAGTAAATTTACCGATGCTCATCTACTGAATAATACGTGGGAATAAAGACCATAATGAAAAAGATTTCTGTTTCATTGCATGCGTTTGTTTTATGTAATTGAGTATATCTTTTACAATCGTCAAACTTTACTGGTTTATAACTCAATTCTATGGCAGACATACGTCGGTACATGTCTGCTTTCCCAAGAGTTATAAACCAGCAATAGGCTGTAGTGCTTCCCAAAAGTTGACTAGTAGAGAAAGCACCGAGCATTACGTCCGCTTTTTGTGTCATTATTTTTCGATAAATAAAATCCATTGAAATAAATATATAAACTTAATATAACACAGTTCAAACAATCCATATTACTTAAGTCATTTTCAAGATAAAGTTATATTTTTTAAGAGAAGTAGGGTAAGTACCTCCACCGCACAGAAAACCGGAGCCAAATACCGACTGTCTGGAAGGTTGTTGTGTTCCTGCGTGTGAGTGAAGCCACCAGTAAGCTCCTAAGGAGTAGCTGTGTTAGCAGCAGACGTGACATCGAGTGATACTTAATGTATTACAAGCAACGCCTACTGAGGTTTTACGGAAAAAAAAAATGAAAAACATACTTTTGTAAACCGACTTGACACCGAAACAGTGGAAGCGGCATATTTATCCACTCCAATTAAAGGCGGGAGAAATATTGCAATTTGCATTACAATTGCATGTAATAAACTTGCCAGAGATAACAATTATCGATATGCAGTTATTGATATTCCTTTTATTTAAATGAATGTAGGTGCCAATTAAAAAAAATCTTTGTGCTCTTTCCGTCCGACATTTATGGAAGTAGTTCTACATTTTAAAACAATGATTTATAATTATAGATAGATTTTATAATTTTCAGTACGCTCCTAACATTTTCAATAATACACTATTTATAAAACTAGTACCGAACCTAATATCCACGTAGCGCCAAATTCGTGTTATCGGATTTTTGTACACATTTGTAATGATCACTTGCTCGGTGAAGTCGGTGAAGGAAAACATCGTGGGAAAATCAACACGTCCAAGAAAATTATATTTCGGAAGACGAAATAAGAAGAGAACACTAAACCTAACCTATCACCTAACCTAAGAAAGGTCTGGTTTTTCCTACAAAACGCTAGGAATAAGAAGGCTATTCAAAAAACTGACTGAAAATTAATTAACTTCATTAATTTATGTTTTCTATGCACAAAATATGCATACTTTGTGCAATCAAAATCCTACCTTTGTTTATGCTTTTATCTATCTATAACTTCACGACAAATCCCTTGCGGTGTAGACAAAGAGAACCGAGCGCCACATGACTCGATCCATACACACCTCACTCGCTTCTTTAACATTCATTGCTCTTCTCATGCACGCTCACCGATAGTTGCCTGCAGAGAATAAGGTCGACGAATGCAGGATTACGCATGGGTGACCTAGTGTTGAAAGGCCTGCTTTATGCATACGATGCCGTGTTATAAGCAAAAACACCATCTGAACTGCAAACACTGGTCACAATAATGAAAGCCAATTGTATGGAGAAAGGCTTACTATTGAATGTAAAGAAAACAAAGATAATGGTATTTGTAAGATGCACCGCTGATGTGGAAAGACGAGTGAGTGCTGGGAATAGTGTGAATGGAGCGTTGGAAAAACTTCTTGGCAGTAAAAGCTTGAGCCAGAAGGCACAGCCCGCTATGCACAATGTAGTGCTGGTCCCAAAGCTTACTTTATGGAAGGAAGAGCTGGGTGCAGCAGAGAAAGCATGAAAGTAGGACAAACGCGGTCGAAATCGGAGCTTTACGCAAAATTTGTTGCGTAACGCTTGTAGACCATATTCGCAACGATGATATTAAAAACAGAGTTGGTCTGAAGGAGAGTGTCGGTCTTAAAATAAGATGCATGCTCCGTTGGTTCGGACATGTAGGAAGAATACAGGAGGAAAGAATTACGAAACAGATATACAAAGCGAAAGTAAAAGGATGTAGGAGTCGAGGAAGGCCAATACTTACCTACCATGACCAAATTGATCGTGTTGTGTTACACTCACGTGCATGAAAAGAAGCTGTGAACATTAAAGAAGCGCGCGCGGTGTGCTGTGACATTAACAGGGAGTATACAGCTAAGTGGCGCCCTCATTCTGTTTCTCTTAACAGCACGGAATTTAAGACGAAGTAGAATCATATTTATGTTTGAGACATATTCTGTATTTATTATTTATGTTACAATTTGAAATTGGTTTTATATTCAGTGTTGTTGATAAAAAGACAAGCTCGTTGGCTCAGTCATGAATGGCGCGACTTTGACACCAACGCTCGTGGGTGTGCGCATGAGCATGTCCGTTTGTCTTGGTCTGGATGTTTTAAGAGAGGTACGGCGCATCAAAGCAGCCCGTCTGGGGAAGTACCTGCACTTCACAAAAAACCGCAGCCAAATAAATACTTCCTAGAGGGTTATTGGGTTCCTACGTGTGAGTGAGGTCACCAGTAGTAAGCTCTTAAGGAGTTGCTGTGTAAGCAGCAGAGGAGGCATCGCGCAAATGATACTCAATGTAATTACAAACTGGCCGGCTGCGGTAACTGCTTTACATCAGGTGGGTCGTATGCTTGTATGGCTCCCGACATTGTATAAAAAAAAATGAGGGCGCCACTTAGCTTTGGACGCCCTCGTAAATGACCACGTCTTGTGGCACTTGGTTCTAGCTACTATCACGCAAGAGACCTAAGGGGGTAAAATTGCCTCGAAAAGTTTCGAAAGATTCGAAAATTTTTCCCCCGAATTCCATACATTTTGACAAATAACTTTTCCATTCCGAATCGAATATGGCTTTTCGAGACAAGGTAAATACGCCCACTGAAAATATGGATACATACAGAAAATAACTCAACATGCATGCATGAACATGTCTGTTTGCGTTGAACGAATACAGCAAGGTCGAAAAAGCTGTCGCTTTATCAGCGATGTTGGAGACACAAGCGAGATATTATATAAATATATTAGATATGATATAAAAGAGTTATGCACTTGTTTGATACCCAATATTGTAAATCATAAATAAGTATTTAACTTTTAATTAACCTGGAACATAGCTACGAACAAACCTTGAGGGACCTTTTACCAATCGACTTCGTGGTGTCGATTTTAGATGTCGGTGTGCGATCAACTTAGTGGTGGCGATGTCGGTGTAGTAAAAGTTCACTCGCATGATTTTTCCCTAACTCGCCGATAGAAGTATAACTTCATAACACTATGTACCAATTTCATCATCATCATCACATCTCGTATTCGTCAACTGCTGAACATAGACCACCCCTCTAGAGTGTCATTTGTCTCGATCCTACAAAAATACAAAATACAAATAAAAAATAATCTTTATTGTGAACTACAGTTTACAAATCCAAATCCTGTACCACCTGTATCTATCAACTCCCTACAAACCTCTTGAGGTTGTCCCACACTCTGCGTACTAGCACGGGGAAGCCATTCGAGAACCTTTCTTCCCCAGTGGTTGTCGGCTTTACGAACTATGTGAACGGCCCACTGCCACATCAGCTTGCTTATCCTTTGGGCTATGTTGGTACCCCGAGCGTAGTTCTTTCCATAGCACGCTCAGCGACCTTGAGCTACCATACGACCTACAGTGAAGAAACACGTCTCAGTTCCGTATGTCATCACTGGCAAAACACACTGTTCAAAGACTTTGCTCTTCAGGCGTTGAGGTATTTTGGACGAGATGTTGCGTCCCGAATGCTGCGCAGCCGAGTTGGACCCGTCTGTTGACCTTTCGATATCAATTTACTCGAAGTAAATAAATAAATACACATATGAACAGAATAATGCACCGACCACTGTTACAAATTTACGACTAAAAATAAACAATGTACACTTGTACACAAATGTTTACCAGTAAAAATAAACAAAGCACAAAATTTTAATCGCACAAAATCTATTAAATCTTACAATACTTTGTTAACTGCATAGAATATTTCGGTTTTTGAGTGCTTAAAATAATCAACCGTGTCGATATTTTGAGTTTTGAGAAATGTTTATTTCTGTTACAATGGATACCTACCACGTAGCGATTTTCAACGGTTATGCATTTGTGTTCGCGGCAAAAATGCATTTTAATATTTTTTGCGCGCCCACCTACACCGAGTTTAGGGTTCGCTAATACAATAAGACGCGTTAAGAAACCGCGTCGAAATTATTTTGCGGAGAAATAAAAGAAATAAATGTTTTAAATCATGCGTTATACCTTATATTAGAATTCGATGCATTTTTACAAATTTACATTTCTTGTTGTCGCAAGCAATTCCAAGGACTAACCCACCACCGCCCATGGCTCCACTGACCTCGCAGTCATTTGAGCCGAAACGCGGAAGATGCGCGCACGGTACTCAGCTCTAAGGCCCCGCCTCATGGGCATTTTTTGACTCCCTACAAATTATTTAAACATACATCCTTGCAATTTGATCTAACCTGTATATGTCTTGTAGTATGTTATTCTAACGAGTAACGTCTACAGCGCCTGAGGATGCCTCGTGGAGAGGCGAAACACGTGTCGCAGCGACGACCAGGCCAGTCATGGCAGCGACAGTGGTGGGGGCATGCGGTTTCTGTTCCAGATGGCGGACGACCGCAGCAGCCGAGGCAGAGGCTACCAGCCATGCAATTCTCTAAGCGACTCGTAATGGCTGTGTGCGTCGCTGTGATCACAGATGTCACAGCTTTGACATTGTCTACTGCGATCACGGCAAAATTATTTGATATTCTATAAGGCTGTAAGCGTACGCGAGGCTGTTTGCCTTGTAGAATTCCAATTCCAAACGCAGCCTTGCGGCGCTAGTGTCGCACAACCATGAAAAGCGACACCAAAGAATTGCAATTTTGTGTTCAAGGCTGTAACAGCTGATGTTTCCGAGGATGTAAGTTTGCTCTTACAGAATTGCATGGCTGAGCAGCCATGGCAGCGTCAGCATGTTGCATCTACTAACGATAGTGGGTGGGTGCCGGCCGGCGCTAGGGCACATGAACTAATTTGTGGCGGAAGCACACAAAGCAGGTTAGATTAAATTGCATGTAAATTTGACTTTCGCAAAATAACGCCTGAATCTATTAACTATTTACATCCTTGTCTCTATGTCTACGCCTTCTTCCCCTTCTGGGGCAGCGACACTCACGACACGTCTTCGCTGCGGTCCATTCTACTGTCTTTTCTACACATTCCTCGCCTCAATTTAAAAAAGAACAGCTGCAGCTATTTCTAATTCTCTCCCTCTCTCGCTCTCTCGCTTTCTCTCTCTACTATTCTACATAGAGGTTGTAAAGCCGAGTAGCGCCGGCCGACTACTGTGTTAGGAAATGCATGCTGTCACTACCATGGTTGCTCTGGTCATCCCTGCCCTACTCTGCCTCACAAACACAGTATGAGGGATGGCAATTTGATGAATTTGTCATTTGTAGTACATAGTAGAGAGACGAAACACGTGTCTCAGAGACGACCAGAGCAGTCAGGACAGCAACAATGGCGACTGCATACGATTCTTGGTGGCTTGTTATCGCAGACCGCAACCGAGGCGACCGAAGCAACCGAGGCAGAGACCACCGGAGCAGGCATGACAGCGACATGCATCGACTACCGGTAGCGAATAGGTTTTTTAGACATATTCCTTGTTAAGTATGAAGAAATTAACCTATGGAGATCTGATGAAACGATTTTAAGTAGTAACTCAACTCACCTCTACGGGACGGGGGTTAAGTATAATGCACTCTTATTGGCTAGATCGCGTCAGTTATCGATTTATTGGTTGAAATAATGATTAGTAGGCTCTAATTTTTAGGGCGCATCAAAGCAGCCCGTCTGGGGAAGTACCTCCACCTCACAGAAAACCACAGCCAAATAACAACTCCCTAGAGGGTTGTTGTGTTCCTGCGTGTGAGTGAGGTCACCAGTAAGCTCCCAAGGAGTTGCTGTGTAAGCAGCAGAGGAGGCATTGCGCAAGTGATACTTAATATATCGCAAGCGTTAATAGGCTACGGTACCCGCTTTACACCAGGTGGGCCGTATGCTTGTATGCCTCCAGACGTAGTATAAAAAAAAAGAATCGCAGAGATATTGAGGCGATAAATCATAACGCTTTTATGAGTGAGGGATGCCTTTAGCCGCCGTCACGTCAAGTGGTTTCTTAGTTTGTCTTGGTAAGGTTCTTAAAAAACCGGCCAAGTGCGAGTCGGGCTCGCGCACGAAGGGTTCCGTAGATACCATTATCTATAAAAACGGCAAAAAAAAATCACGTTTGTTGTATGGGAGCCCCCCTTAAATATTTGTTTTATTTTAATTTAATTATTTGTTTTTAAAGTGAATATATAACTAAATATTCTGTAAATATTTCAAGGGTCTACCTGTTGCCCTTATCAATGTCGAGCAAAACACGTTTGTCAAGGGAGCCCCCTTATATATTTATTTATTCTGTTTTTTAGTATTTGTTGGTATAGCGGCAACAGAAATACATCATCTGTGAAATTTTCAACTGTCTAACTATCACGGTTCATGAGATACAGCCTGGTGACAGACGCACGGACGGACGGACGGACGGACAGCGGAGTCTCAGTAATAGGGTCCGTTTTACCCTTTGGGTACGGAATCCTAAAAACAAACTAAAATCGTATCGTAAAATCGTATCCGTTAGTACAACACAAACTTAAATAAGTATTCTGCACACTGGAAGCTCGTTTTGCATTATTATTAACGTAGATAACACATCAGTATGATCCGAGAAATGAAGAAAACGGATTACTATTACAGCTGCCAGTAGCAATGTGACGTGGCAGGAGGTAGGACGGTTCGCATGTGCAGCTAAGGTCACATCATGCTTTACACTCAAAGATTGATTGTAAGTCTTACTACGAAATAAAAACGGTAGAAAGGTCAAAAAGGAAGGAAGCGCACAAAAAGTTTTGGTCAAATCGCCTATAATAAAATTAAATACAATACGGAACCACTTCATAATACGAAGCTTAATGTAGAGAATCATAAATGTTACATAAATTGAAGACCCGGTCGTAATCGACACGCTTAAGCTTTCGCAGGTAGCTCAATTTGACGGTAAAATATTTACATAATTACAAATAATAATTTGTATAGAAAAAGTACACGACTTTCTACAGTCTCGTAACTTTTTTTTAATAACGTCACGGCCCGCCTGATGTAAAGCATTCCTAAACGGCCTGCGCAATGCCACCTCCGCTACTAAACAGCAATTCCAAGCTTACTACTGACCTCATTCACTCGCAGGAACACAATAAACCTCTAGTTAGTTGTTATTTGGCTGCGGTTTTCTGTTAGGGACTTTACTAGTGGAGTTGCCTTAATGCGTCCTACCCCTTTTAAGAAAATCCAGACCAAAACAAACAGACTTGTTCGTGCATACAAAGTTGGCCCTGTGTGGGAATCGAACTCACGAGCCGTGTTGTTAAACCAGCATTACTAACCTATCCACCACCGGGCTCGTCAAAACCTACCCATCGGATAGTTGGTGGATTTCACTGCTTCTTCTTTAGACAGACAAGCAAATCTACAGGATGTTATGTTCTTGCGAGTGTGTGAGGTTACAAGTAAGCTCCTGTATAGTTGCTATAATAGCAGAGGGGGTGGCAACCCATTAGCGATTCAGTAATTCAAGCGTTCACAGGCTGAGGCACGTTGCACCAGGTAGTTCGAATACGTGTTTGCCTCCAGATCCTAATTGCTTAATAAATAGGTCTCTTTTTACTACAAGACTAGACAAAATCTGCGTGTTTACTCCTATCTAACATTAATATTATAAAAACTCGATAAACTCAAAAAGTAACTCAGTCCGTATGTTTGTTTTGACTAAACAAACCTAGATCGACAATAACTATTTTTATATAACGTTGGCATGGAAACTAGTACACCGCCTACTTGATGTAAAGTGGTTACCATAGCCCATGTACGCTTACAATAGAAGGAGTACCTCTCATACGTTAACAACCCCGCTCCTAATATAACAACAACTTAATAGCTTACTGACGACGTCGCCCAATCGTAATACAACAACCCTACATGAGTGGTTATTTGGCTGCAGTCTTCTGTGATACGGGAGTATTTCGCTAGTGCTGTTTTGATGTGCTCTATCTCTTCAAACTCTACCCTAAATCGACAGCTAGTTACACTAAAATGAAGTTTCGTGAAACAGAAACTAAAAATATGAATTTATTGGTATATGCTCATACTTGAATGCGAAACAGGAACCGGTTAGTTAACAGGGTGGTTCTTTATCCACTAGGCTATCACTGCTCAAAAAAGACAAACTCGGTGACGCAGCGGTTAATAACGCGACTTTGACCCCAACGCTCGTAGGTTCGATTCCAACACAAGACAAATATTTGTGTGCATGAACATGTCTGTTTGTCTTGGTGTGGATGTTTTAAGAGAGTTAGGGGCATCAAAGCAGCCCGTCTGGGGAAGTACTCACACCTCACAGAAAACCGTAATAATGTATTACAAGCGTTCATAGGCTACGGTAACCGCTCCCGACGATGTATGTATATATATATATATATATATATATAAATGTAGTAAAAATGTAGTAAAAGTGACCAGGCAAGGCTAAGACTGGTTTCGTGACTAATTATTTTTGTGCATATGCAGCTCTATTCACAAAATTAACCTTAGTCCATGGAATTCCATTGTACACGTTTACGACGGTTGTCGGTTCTATTTGATAGTGACGCATTCTGTCGATAACAATACGTTTGTCGATAAAATTAATTTATACCACAATTACACAAGCAAAATAATTTGTATACCCCTGTAACAATGTAAAATTTGTCTCCGTAGAGGTGCACTGTTACAAAACTAAAGACAAATGAATCATTATAGGCAAACCAAAATTTGTTACGTGCGGTAACTGACAAAAGACTACAGTCTCCTATTGATTGACGCTGCCATGCCGGCCCGCAAAGTGCTTCTTCACATTCGACTTTTTAATGGTACGGCAGAAATAGGAGTTGCCGAAATTTTTTGCATGTGAAGAAATCTTTTCAACAGTGGAATAATGACATAGCAAGCCTGTACGTGTGGTTCTATAACGGAGGATGAGATAAGAGAAAACAGTTCTTCGGAGCACTCACCATGGAAAAGGTGGTAAAATACGAGCCAATGTCCTTACAAAGTTGAAGAGGTTCCAGGTTTTTGGAAACTTCTACGTCGTCCATTATGCGGATAGCCCGTCGCTGCAACCTATTGAGAGCCTCGGAAAAATATTGCGCGGAACCGTCCCAGAGATGCGAGCAACATACACGCAGGCCCTATGTATCTTGAGTCTATTCAGGCGGGAAGCCAGCAATCCCATTACACAGCTGGAGGGGAATACTATATGCCGGAAGTTTAGAGAGAAGTGCTTTGTGCCAAACCATGATTCAATATCCAGGCTGACTGCAATAGATTCACCATATTTATCGATTGCCTCCCCCCCAGAGGTGCGTCACATACGCTAGAAGATCGGTATACCAAACCATAGTGACGATCATTAATTAGGGAGTGATCTTCTAGGTAGCGGATCAATTGATTGTTAACGAGTCCGTTCCGTGAGTTTGCACAACACTGAAGTTACGGCAATGGGACGGTAATTTGATTGGTCAGAACGGTCTCCCTTTTTGAGGACCGGCTGAACATTGGCCTCTCTCCAAGCCTCCGGAACACAACCCGCGGAGTATGAGAGACAAGAGAGACGCGTCAACACCGGGGACAACTCCGCTGCACATTCTTTCAGAACAATGGTTGGGATACCATTAGGACCACTGGCTTTTCGGACTTCGAGTGACTGTAGTTCTAAACGCACATCGCGCGGCCTGATGTGGATATCAGGCATAACGGGTTCACTGGAGGGTATCATAGGTGGTTGCGTGATACAGTCATCGATCCGGAAGTTAGCTGCAAACATGCTGGCCATAAGATCGGCTTTCTTCTGCGGCTGATGCGCCAGTGAGCCATCGGGGCATCTCAACGGAGGTAGCGAGGGCTGGCAGAAGTTGGCTTGCACGGCTTTGGCTAGTCGCCAGTAGTTAAGCGATCCAGTAGCGACTAGATTAGGCAGTGATTAGATGTGCCCATGGGCGCCCTGACCTCAACCCGGTACCAGTAGGTCAGCAGTAGGTCTCGTATAAAGGGCGCCTGACAAGCGATGTCTGGTATTCTGGTAGGTTAGTCTAACAATTTCCTCAGGTTGAATAGAATCTAAGAATGGGTGAATGGATAAGAAGCAGTCTTACATGGAATACACAGATGTAATATGTTAGATGTACGATTTCATCACAAATTGGATCACTCATACACATCGCTAAATCTATTCCACATTGGATTTGTTATATCATCTACCTTTCAGTAGTAAAACCATACTTACTTTATCTAATAGAAATTTGGAACATCGCCAATATTTTTTCTTTTTATTAGTCTGCAAATTGCACAACGAATTTTTCAGTACACTATTTTGACACCCGTCTTCGAAAATATAAAATGAAACAAAATAAATGAGAAACAGTTACACTTTACAAGAATACCATTAGAAATGTAATGTATATATAATATGTATACTTGATATGTTGCCAAATATATTCGATAAATAAAATGTAATAATTGTAAGCACCAAAAAAAAATTACATACTCATTCTGGGATAGACATTCGCTAGTAAACCATAATAAACCATATATATCACAATATTTAAAATCCCTGTTGCCGTGTTTATGATAGACAGCAATAATGAATACAGAATATACAGTTTCAGTCTTTCAGCCGGTTAAATATTAAGTGAACGTTCAATTAATTTTATCGATAAATCAATACAAATTAAAATCCCAGCACTAATTTGTTTAAATGGTCTCGCCAGGTGTTCCCAATCTTCCGCGGCTAACAAAGCGCCCGTTCATCTCTCGAATAATCGATCGTTCCCGGAAAGCGAGATAATCGAGAGTTAGGATCGAATTATTTCGTAGCATAATAATGAGGTGGCATTGACGCGAGGCGGCCGTCGAAAAAAAAAAACAAGAACTCGATTTTGACAGCTCTTGTTTGAATTTATATGGGTTGTGGAATTCTTTGTGTTTGGTATATTGAATGACATTTTTGGCATAATGTTTGTGTAGTTTGGTCTTATAATAACGTTAGTGTGGCTTAGAAATAACACATAACAAAATATTTTTAAAATATAAATAATTTAACGATTAAAAAACAGTATATTTTATAATCGTAAAATTATCATGTCACATTATTAGATGTTAGATTTATTAATATGTTTATTAGATCTATTTTTTTACGAATACATTGAAATATAATGATTAATATTGGTATAATTATTACATTAATCGTAAAATGATTTGAATAAAAATACTGCATATTATTATTATACAACGTCGAGAACCGAACAAGTATAGGGTTCACCTGTGGTATGGTCACCGTAGCCTATAAACGCTTGCAATACAAGGATAGCTCGCGCGTTACAATCTCTCTCACACAGCAATTTCTTAGAAGCTTCATAACCACACCCACTCGCAGAAACATAACAACCCTATTAAGGGTTTATGATTTGACCGCAGGTTTCTGTAAGGTGACTTCCCCAGAACAGTTCCTTTGATGCGCCCTACCTCGTCTTCACAATAGCCTCGCTTATTAATATGACGTGATTGTTGGTATTTCCCTCTGAATTTATTTTGACTATAATGGTAACGTAAATTGAGTAAATTAGAACAAAATTTCGTAAACGTCTTATGTGTATACTATGTACAAAGTTCACGATTGACCCCCATAAGGGATGCTTGAAGCGATCAACACGACCCTCACTTTCATTTAAATGCTGTCCACCTATATTATTTAAACATTATAAAACAAAAGATTTTTTTACGGACAAAACCAAGTATGTCATTAGTTTTTTACTGTGCCAAGTGTGGGTGGAATTCGCGCACGTTGGGTCCTTACCATCGTAATAAAGAAATCTTGGAAACGTACATTTATTGAAAGTTGAATTCTTTAGTTTTAACTTCACAAAAACAAGATAATTTATGTGATATTATTGTAGACGCTGATGATTTTTTTTTCACAAGCAACGACAGGTCTTGCTGGGCAAACCCATGTGAGTGGTAGTGAATTACATAGTTCGGGAACAAAAACCGCTTTTCTTCTTTCGTCTTTATTTTGATTTAGTTTTGTTTTTATGTTTTCTTACACTAGTTTAGTGTATCCTTTAATGACATTGAATGTTGGTGAACAATAAATTAATATGCGACGAATGTAATCTAAAAGTTGTTAAAAAAATAAAAACTATAAAAAGTGGAACAAACTTCATTGATGTCGACGCCCCAGTAACGACGTAAGTCAGACCCAGTTTTTTTTTATTTAGAATGTTTTATGAGCATATTTTTTGGGACACCCTCATTAAAAAGTAGGTGCATAATAAAAATAATTTTTAATACTAAAATAACACTTAACCTAAAATAATTCAAATATTCTTCTTGTCTTAGTTTCGTCATTTCGAGAACTTGTACGCATGATTACCAAGATGGAAAAAATAACATACTTTCTTTGACAAAGACAACGAATTTTTCAGGGTTCCGCACCCCAAAGGAAAAAGGAACCTTTATAGGATCACTATGATGTCCGTCTATCAAGACCCTTTTTCTCAGGGGCGGATTATCAAGCTGATATTAATATCAAATACACAGCTTTGCAACCCCTTCGAGCAGTGAAAAAATCATACTTCTAAGTCAACCCAATTAAAATATACGGCTGCTTATGCCTCGCTTATGCGCATATTTTGAGTCTCGCAAGGGAATCGAAACCCATAGGGCACTTCCCGTTCATGAAATTCGAAATTTGGTAAACAGCAATGTCATGTAACATAAGTAAAGGAAAAATTCGAAAACCGTAAATTTGTAGTTACATCGCAAAAAAAAATATTTTTGCGCAAATTATTTGCGAAAATATTTTTTTACGGAACCCGCGAGTGCGCGAGTCTGACTCGCACTTGACGGCTTTTTATTAAATAAACTTTCTTTATTCATGTAAGTCGCTTATATGGCAAAAACGTGTATCGCATATTTTTTTTTGCATTTTATGCAATTTTTTTTTTAATCTTAAAATTTGATTCTATTCCACAGAAATCTAAACGAAGGTTTTAAAGCAATAATAAATAAATATATATATAACCCTATACATGAAAGGAAGTATCTTCACCTCATAGAAAACCGCAGCTGAATAACAGCTCCCCGGAGGGAGCGTTGTTGTGTTCGTACCAGTGAGGGAGGTTACTAGTAAGTTCCCAAGGAGTTGCTGTACAGAAATGATAACGCGTGATTGAAACTTTTAATATTGCAAACATTCGTAGTCCACGGTAACCATTTTATCAGGTGGGTCGTATGCATGTATAGTATACCTTCCGACGTTGAATTCAGCGTTGGTGTTAAAGTAGCATTACTAACCACTGCGCCAGCGGGCTCACTCACTAGATGCAGTGACAATATCTAGAAGTTTGCAGAGAGTCGATGGATGCAAGTGGCAGAGGTGCCCAATGACACTCAAGAGAGGAGAACCTGTGTTCTTCAGAGGATGAATGATGACGATAGATAGGTTGCAGTCGACTATACTTAAACCACGTGTTCGATTATTAACACGCCCAACAACGCTGTCTAAATAATTATATTTCGATTAGTGTTTATTGCTTATTCCGTAAGGCATTTGATGTATTATTAGACGTAGATAGTCTAAGATGCTACGCTCAGAGCCCAGATGAATAATTAATCTAGGCTAAACTGATGTCTCGTATCTCCATCTCGACAATGCTAAATAAAGGACAGCATATAGAATCCAATTAGGCATTTAGTTAGCTAAATGGCGCGTGAAAGTCTATTAGATCAAATCTCCCTAACGAAACACTAACGTTGTCTAAGATTCGTAAAAATCTAACTTTATGGCCGCTGGAATAGGGCCCGAGAGAGGCTTGGGGTCATCGTAAATTATCAAGAAATCGTGTTGGAGCAAACGGGAATGAATGCTATTGCTACGCAAATATAAAAAAAATCTAGAAGTTTGAATTAAAGCTATTACAGGTATTTCCGGTAAAAAAATATTTAGGAGCGTGCACGTTATTTCACGCAAGTCAAAACTTCAGCGATCGCAAATAAGACTAGATTCTGACACACACACACACACACAACGCACGCTCTCTCTGTGTAAAACTTGAGCGCTTTATTATTTTGTATGACACATTTTGATACTAGTGTTTTGTTTATGTGAATAAATTTTAAGGTGATATGATAGTCATCATTATTTGACACATACTTGTAATATATGTATGTGTGTTACCAGACTTAATGAGTTAGTAAACTTGTTCCTTTATTCAAGTCAGGGGAAAATAGCGAGCTGGGGAATTATAGACCCATATCTATAGGGCCAAATTTGAATAAATATTCGAAATGATAATGCTTGATCAATCTTTTTTAAGACCAATGTAATTTTTCATGATGCACAATATGGTTTTACCGCTGGTAAATCTACATGGATGCAGGAGTGGCATTGGTTAGGCATATCCTATGGGAGAGATAACAGGATGCTATTGGGGTTTCTGTGATCTCTCTAAAGATTTAGATTGTGTCGATCATCAGACATTGCTACTCAAGCTGAACTATTATGGAGGTAGAGGTAAAGCCCAGAACTTGATTGCATATTATTTAAATGACAGATTGCAGACAGTTGACATAAATGGGGTTAAATCTAAAGGCAACAATGTTAATATCGGGGTGCGCCACGGTCCTATTTTGAGTCCATTTTTTATTTTAGTATACGCGAATGATGTGCCCTATATGTTGCAGAAAATGGCAGATATAGTACTATTTGCTGATGATACCTCAGATTAGATGATTTTTAATGTAGCCCGCTGGTGGGAAAATATTGACAAGGTCTTATGTCTGCTATTTTAAACTGGTTCACATGTAATAATCTTTTGCTGTTACTGCTTACCGTTTGTTTTTTTTTTTTTACGTTATATATGATATGTGTGTTATTTAAATTGAAAAATAATTTTCATGCATATTCCCTATTGTAAATTCCTATAACATGTATAAACAAAATTAATGATGTAACCAATGTACCTACTTTTTATTATTATTAAAACATTTATTTTAATGACGATTTATTAATAATACTATTAATAAACCGTCAATAAATAAATGTTTTTCCAATTAAGGAAGAGTTTATCATTCGAAGGCAGCAATTTTTTTAACCAATGTAATTTCATAGCTTCGTAATCGTGTTTGAAAAATGAGTAAAACACCGATATTTCCGATGCACCCTCTTAATTTTTCACAACTTTACATACATACATACACCATCATGCCTGTCTCCCATTAGGGTAGGCGGAGATTATCGAAAACCAGGTGCATCGATCCCAACATACCTTTCTCGCTTCTTTCGCCCACATCTACCTCTTCATGCATGCTTTTACGGTATTGGGTGCTTTTAATTTGCCCTTTTTCAGCACAACAACAATTCGATCTTATTAGTTCATGGGGAAAACACGAATTCGACATTTTGGGAATTGAAGATTCAACATATTGCAAATTCAACTTTTTGGTCTGAAAGGCGGGGCGACACGATTGATTTCTGTAATCGTTGCACTGATGATCACTGTTAGAAAATTTTTCGTATTTCTATCTGCTTGTTAGATATTGATCATCATATACATACATTTTCTTCATAAATTCAAAGTATAATAAAGCAAAAGTTCTGTTTACACATTGTACATTTTTTGCTTAACTTATTTACTTCATCTTTCATTTAAAAACATACGTATATTCAGAATTAGTTAGTTTCGCATACCGAAGCATACCGTGTAAACAGTATCATTTTAATAATATGTGATACTAAGTTATAAAGCAACTCTCGCTAACAGTTGCTACATAGTTCTAACTTTGTGTGCACAAATGGACGGAGTTTTCCATGCATGAATACAATCGCATCTGTGCTTATCCTTTATTGCTTTACTTCAAGTTAATTAACAGCTCTGACAACTCGTTAACTGACTGATTACTGTACTATACATATAATGACCTATATTGTCAAAGGGTACAAACTAATAAACCTACGATTTTGACGTATTCGGTGGCTTAGTGGTGAATCACGCGACTTTACACTGACGCTCGCGGATTCGATTCCCAGGAAGGACAAATGTTTGTGTACATGAACATGCCCGTATGACTTTGTCTGGGTGTTTTAAGATAAGTAAGATGTATTAAAGCAGTCTGTCTGGGGAAGTACCCCCACCTCGCAGAAAACTGTAGCCAAATGACAATTCTCTGGTGGGTTGTTTTGTTCCAGTGAGTGAGTACACCAGTGAACTCCCAAGGAGATGCTGTGTTAGCAGCAGAGGTGGCATCGCGTGATTGATACCTAATGTATGGCAATCCTGTTCATAGGCTACACTAACTGCTTTACATCAGATGGGCCAAATGACGACGTCGTATAAAACAAAGATGAACTTAAAAAGCAATCCTTACCTACGTACAAAATTGGAATCAAAGTCAAAGACAAAATGTTTATTTGCCAGATTACAACAGTTATAAGGACATTGTTGTTTTTATATATATATATATTACTAGCTGTGCCCGCGAGTTTGTCCGCGTGGAATATTAATAAAACTAAATAAAATTTCGAAAATACAAGTAGCCTAAGTTACTCCTTATTACATCAGCTATACATCATATTACATCAGCTATACAACATATACTATATACATCAGATATTACATCAGCCAGTGAAAGTCTCGTCAAAATCGGTCCGGCCGTTTCAGAGATTAGCCGGAACAAACAGACAGACAGACAGACAAAAATTAAAAAATATTCTTTTTGGTATATGGACCGTGTATACATCCATATGCATTTAGTAAAAAGCGGTTAGTTTAATATTACAAACAGATACTCCAATTCTATTTATCTAACAATAATTTACAAGACGTGACATGAAATGGACAGTCATAGAGTTCATCCTCTAGTACAAGACAGTGCCAAAAATTATTAGTTAGTATCAATTGGTGGCGCCGTGGCAGTTTGCAATTATAACTTTATAATTTTGAGTTATTGTTACATTTGTTACATTTTGCCTACCCAGTCTGCGAGCAGACACGTAAAAATTTTAAATTGTTTACTAGATATCACTAGATTACAACGTGACATTATAATATGTAATATTGAGCTAAAGACTGGGTATATTGATTACATCATTAATTTTGTTTATACATGTTATAGTAATTTACAATAGGGAATATATCAGGGCAGGGGCATATTTCACCAAATTCGTTTTTCTGTTTTATGTACATTTTTATCACTTGTTATAAAGGAAAACATCGTGAGGAAACCTAACCTAAGAAACCTAAGAAAGATCTGGTTGTCCCTCTGGATTGTAGAGGTCTGACGGCAGTCGCTCTATGTAAAGAGCAGTGTCGTCGTCAAATTCTTAAGCTTAGGAAGCAGACCCCGCTAATCCTATTGGATTAGAAAACGGGATAACACGAAGAAGAAGAAGATAATTATTGTGTGTGCTCTGAACAGTCCTCTACCTACTCGTACCAGTGAAAGTCCCGTCAAAATCGGTTCAACCATTTCGAAGACTAGCCCGGACAAACAAACAGACAGACAAAAAGTTAAAAATGCGTATTTAGGCTTTAGTAACGTGAAAATAATAATATGAGCTTAAGATAAAAGCTTTATTTTGAAATCACAGACAGACACTTCAATTTTATTTATATGTATAGATGTATAGATAATAAATATTCTAGTATGCTTAGAAGTACTTTCATGTCTATTTTTGTAGTATTCTGGCTAACTTTTCAGAAATAAACAAATCTCCTGTTCATAAATACATGGCGATGGATATATGTTTAAAGTAAAAGTATCTATCCTTTACCAAATTTAATTAAATATTAGACATTTGTATATTTACCGTTGTATTCATATACCTAGTTATGCCATAAATACTGAAAGCAAGAAAAAAAAATGTTCTATTGCAAATAACATTTATTACTTTAACATTATTTTAGTTTAATACATAAATATAAAACAATTTAAAATATAAAAAGGTTATTAGAAGTGGTCTCCATTGGCTGCCATACAGTCCTTTAAACGTTGAGGCCAGTTATCAATAGAAGCACGCACTCTTTCCATGGGAAAATTCTTCACTGCCAATCGTACGGATTGTTTTAGGGACTCCAAATTATCATGGCGTTTAGAGCAAGCCAGTACGGCTAAAACTGACCATAAATCATAATCCAGCGGATTAAGATCGTGACTAGACGACGGCTAGTCTTCAGCTCTGATGAACTCCGAAACGTTCGTTACCAACAAAGACTGCGTAGACCGAGCTTTATGACCCCGCGCCGAGTCTTGCTGGAAGGACCTTTCTTGGTTATTGAACATGGTGTTGTTAAGGGGCTTCACTACCTTCTCAAGAATGGTATCTTGATACACTTGTGCCCATGTTTTGATACCTTTTTCACAAAAGTATGGCTCAGTCACTCCTTCATAGCTAATACCCCACCAAACCATCACTGAAGTCGGATAGTGCCTACGTTGCACTCTGTCGACTAATTGGGAAGCTTCCTTAGGGCTTTTAGCATAAATACGGTCATTTTGTTTGTTAAAATATTGCTCAATTGTAAAATTTTTCCCATCCGTAAACAAAATTTTTCTGTGACTTCCCTTTGCGTACCACTTCAGTAGTTGTTTTAAATTTACCACCCTATTCGTTTTTAAATTATCAGTTAAAAAATGACCAGTACGTCTCTTACAGGCTGCAAGTCCTAAGTCATCTTTTAAAATACGCGACATGGTTCTAGGTGCTATCTTCATCTCCCGAGATAAAATCTTTTGCTTACGGACAGGATTTCTTCGAATTCTTTCCCTTACTGCTTTGACCACCTTTTTCGTACGAACACTACGTGGACGGCCAGATCGTTTTCTGTCACCAACAGAGGAGGTCTCATTGTACCTATTAATAGCCCGGTACACAAACATTTTACTAATACCAAACGTATGGAGAGTTTTAAAAATTGCATTTGGCTCCATACCTACTTTGTGTAATGCAATCACAGCGATTCGGTTCTCTTTATCACAACCCGCCATTTTAATATCGCAAAATATTGTACAAAGTATTGGCGCCAAAATGAGAAAACCCAATGAACAATCATATAAAAATGACAGATTCCAAATTCAAATGTACTTAATATTTTGTTTATTTTTAATTGTAACAGTATTTATGGTCAGACTAAGTATATAATAAATAATATACGAGTCACGAGGCGCTCAGTTAATTCTGCCTACCCCATAAGGGTCTTGACTTGAAGATATAGATAGATTTGGAAGAGAGCTTTAGATGCAGGTATTTATGACTTACAAGACGGGAATCGAACTTATTTATTCGTTCCAGAAATAAACATTTTCTTTTCATTTCAAATCTTAATGGTAGTAAAATGAATTTCAAATTATCCAATATGGCGGGACTCTCGGCATTCCCTAGTACCATGTTAAGACTGTAATACACGTCAGGGATCATAGGATTAAACTTAATTAATGCAATCAAAGTTTCGGATAGATCCTATCAATGTATGCATGCATATTAACAGGATTAATTCAAGTCGCTCCACCGAATTTGTTCAATCGAATTTGAGTATGTGCCACTCAATTAATTCAAGAAAGCGATATCGTTGAAGGTGTGAAGGGGTGTTACATTTTCAGAGGCAATGTCATGCACGTGGTGCGCATCGGTGATCAGCAAACGGGTTTCTGGTGATGAAGAAATAGTTTTGTTAAAAGCAACCCGTGAGTAATGAGTTAAATAGTTAATAGATTCAGGCGTTATTTTGCGAAAGTCAAATTTGTGGAGAGGCGAAACACGTGTCGTAGCGACGACCAGGCCAGTCGAGGCAGCGACGGTGGTGGTGGGGGCATGCGGATTCTGTTCCAGATGGCGGACGACCGCAGCAGCCGAGGCAAAGACTACCGGAGCAGCCATGGCAGCGTCGGCATGTAGCACGCACTTACAGTAGTGGGTGGGTGCCGGCCGGCGCTAGGCCGCATGAACTAATTGGTGGCGGAAGCACACAAAGGTTAGATCAAATTGCAAGTAATGAGTTACTCGGTAGTCTTAGCGACAGTCTGAAGCGGTCATACTGCGTACTCGTCACATAAGGCAGATCAAACATTTGTCTGGCGTTCAAAGTCAACAATTACTACTAAGACAATATTTATCATTTAGGTAAATTAAGAAATTGAAGATAATTAAATGTATAATTACGAAGACTATCTATCTATAACTTCGTGGCAAGGCGGTGGCTAGGTGGAGCTGTGAAGCTCGCTGTCGCCCGTGTCTGGACTGACGCAGTATAGGGAGGGCAACTGGAAATATGTAGTTATGATAGCTTCACCGGCGTTCTAAAATGGGCCAAATAAAAAAAGTATTTTCGGAAATAAAACTGTAAGATGATGAATGGAAGATAAATTGCGGAATGAAAGAGAGAGTGATGTATGAATGTGTTTATTTATACGTGTAAAATTTTTTGTAATAATAATAAATGATAATGTAATAAAAAGAGCCTTGCCCATGGCAGGGGTGCAAGAAATAAAAAAAAAAAAAAAAAAAATAACTTCGTGGCTAATCCCTTGCAGGGTAGGCAGAACCGAGCGCCACGTGACTCGATCATTACAAACCTCACTCGCTTCTATCACATTCATTGCTCTTCTCATGCACGCAAGGTGGTTTCTAAGGCTCCTGACGTCACCTTCTGATAGAACATCAATTTGGTCATGGTAGGTAAGTCTTGGCCTTCCTCGACACCTACACTTCCACCTTTGCGTTCTATATCTGCTTCGTAATTTTTTCATACTGCATTCTTTCTACATGTCCGATGTAACGCTTTATCCCAATTCTTATTTTAACACCGACGCTTTAGACTATTTCTAACATATTCATCGCGAATACGGTCTACAACAGCAACGTAACTGTCTCTTTTATATTAGCTCAGTATAGTGGCTTCGCTTCGCCTGACGGTAAGCGAAAAGTGAAGCCCAATTTGCAACGGCAACTGAGTAAGGAGGAAACACATGTGCAGGCAAGGCGTTCCACTTTTTAATGGTACAACAGACATAGGAGTTGCCGAACTTTAAAAGTACGTGAAGAGATGTCCTCAACAGTGGAATAATGACATCGCAAGCCCGCACATGTGGTTCCATAACGGTAATAGGTAAAGATGATAAAATATGCTTAGCGAGCCAATGTCCCTACGAAGTTGCAGAGGTTCTAGGTTTTTGGTGACCTCTTCGTCGTCAATTATGCGGGTAGCCCGTCATTGCAACCTATCGAGAGACTCGAGAAGATATTGTGCGGAGGCGTCCCAAAAATGCAAGCAATACTCCACTCCACACAATACGCGGGCCTGAACTTGAGTCTTGTAGAGCCGACAAAGCTGGTCCGGCGTGAAGAACCAGCGCACACTGTTCAGCACTCTCAAAAAAAAGTTTTTTTGAAGCTATTAAGATGAGGCTCTGGACGCTGGATTTGTGTCTCCGTTAGGAAGAGCATGGCGGGCCGTGCCGTCTCAAGGTGTTGGTGGACGGCTTAACGTTTGAGTGGAGTTCAACTCAACCTTGAACAGGGTGGTGGTGGGGAGTGCACCGCTGTTAGACTTTCTTCTTCTTAGCGTTATCCTGTTTCCTACTTCATTAGGATTTGCGGGGTCCGCTACCTAAGCCTAAAGATTTGGCGAAGATATTGATTTTTAAATGGAGCGACTGCCGTCTGACCTTTGCAACCCAGAGGGAAAACTAGATCATTTTTAGGTAAGGTTACACGTCATTCTAAATACAATATCTTAGACGCGCGGGTTTCCTTACGATGTTTTTATTCACCGCCGAGTAAGTAATAACAAAAATGTACATAAATCCGAAAACAATAGCTATCAAAAATACTTTCAAAATTTGCAAATACGCATTTGATTAGTCGAATACCAATATCACTGCAGGCTACGTGAAGATACCAAGAAATATAATACTCGTACAAAAGATCATGCTACAGAACTTGGCGAAAGGAATAATATTAAATATTGAAGTAAATTGCCCCAATACGATTGCAGCTCTTAAATGCTTTATTGGTGAACAAAAGGGAAATATTCAAAGAGGGAAAATGTAAGTATTTTTATTAGGCAAAGGGACAGCATTTTAGATCGAGTGAAATCAAATCAACGGGGTCCTAGTGTCGGTGCAAGTTACAAGAGATTCGATTATTTGATAAATTGAAATCTATCTATTTTTTAGAAACGAAAAAATCTTTGATATAAATAGTTTGAATCAGAGTGAACAACTGTTAATGTAAAGTGTGTATGTTACAAATAGTGATAGTTATATCACTTTATTCTTGTTGTTTGTGAGCTGTCTCTGAATAGTTGGAGGATTAGATAAAGCGTTTTCAATCTGTCAGCCCTAAGATATTTTACCCAAACATAGACGAAATACATTTATGGAGAATCGGATTTTGTGATGATATAATTATGCGGTTCTTATAGTCATAAATTGATTCGAAAAAGAACGATATAACTAAATGAATGAAGGCAATACATACCGTCTAAATAATCATCTTTCATATTACTATTACTTTATATATCGTCGAGAGCGATACAGGTATACGGGACACCTGACATAAAGCGGGTGAGCGCGAGTGATGATTAAGGTGTTGCAAGCATTGATACCGTAGCCTATGTTGTTACACAGTTACTCTTGAAAACCTATTTTGTAAACATGCGTAACAATATACACACAGATCTAAAAGCTACTTCAGCCAAACACGTCGGTAAAGTACTCGTATCTTTAAGATAGCGTGCAAAATAAATATTTTATTTTAGCAGATACCCGGCAGTGTGCAGTTTATTTATTTATTCACTTTATTACCTTAATGCTAGTGTGTTACGTATCGGAACTCCACGAGTATCGCCGGTCAGCGTTTACGTAAATGCCGCGCTTCGTGGAAACCGCGCGATGTCGGCAACGATGCAGGTGCAGCGAGACCACCCAAGATACCGCGTCTTCGAGATCGCATCGACTTAATTTTAAGTTCACTTTTGTTTCTTACATCGAGCAATTGTCACGTATATTAGATTATAATTTTAATTAATTAAATATATTTTAAAAATTGATTTTTTTTGCATCCTCCGGCCGCAGCCTACGTATTTGGCGCAGTCGATAGGATAGCTGTAAAATAGAGTCAGTGAATAGATTACGGCGTGCAGCTATTTGTAACCTACGAGTGCTACGGTCCAGAGGAGTATCCAGAAATCGATACAGCAGAGAAATCAAATATGCTTATGTAAGTACCTAGATCTATCTAGAGTTGCTTCCTTCTTTTTTTTAAGTGTTCCTTTAAGTCATTCAAGATTTTCCATCCCAGGCAATCGCGAACCCCTAGCGTAGGTGTAATTCATAAGTTAGATACAAATAGGAATTTAGATTCTATAATTGAGGAGGAGATTGTAGCCCCATCTAAAAAGATGGCTGATGCACTTATAGATCAGATTTATAAGGCGCTCCGGTTAGTGCCCGAGTTCGATGGCAATTCTAATGTATTAACGCGATTCGTAAATTTGTGTGATCAGTTAGTAAAGCAATATGTGAAAAATACACCGGGCTATGAACTTAGTAATCTTTCTCTTATTAACGGCATACTGAACAAAATAACAGGACCCGCAGGTCGCACTATAAACTCTAACGGCATTCCGGAAACCTGGGAAGCGATTCGTAATACACTTATTAACAACTTCGCCGATCAGCGTGACGAGACCTCGCTTTATAATGATTTATCCCTTCTTACCCAGGGTTCAGGTACCCCGCAGGAATTTTACCAACAGTGCCAGAATTTATTTAGTATAATTATGACGTATATCAGCCTGTATGAAACCGTACCAAGTACTGTAGAGGCTAAGCGTAGCCTATACAGAAAATTAACTTTGCAATCATACTTGCGTGGTTTGCGTGATCCACTAGGTTCTCGTATTCGGTGCATGCGGCCTGATACTATTGAACAGGCTTTAGAATTTGTGCACGAGGAGATGAACACTCTTTACCTGCAGCAGCGGAATGATCGCCTTCCTGACAGGAAGTCGCTGTCCACGTCTTCATTTAATCAACCTAAATTCTCTTACAGCTCTGTACCACCCCCTAAACCTTTTAATTTTGGGCAACCTAAGCCATTCAATATGTTGTCATCACCACATAACATGCCAGGCCCATTCAGACCGTTCTTTACACAGCCACAAAGACAGATACCGCTTTGGAAACCCCAAATACCTCATAATGTTGGTCCCAGTCGTACTCAACAAATATTTGCGGCTCACCCACCTGGCTATAGGCCCCAAAGTAGCATTTTTAGGATGCCACAAACTAACCCACAATTTCAATCCAATAACGCGAACTCTAGACCCCAACCAATGAGTGGTGTTAGTCACTACGTAGCCAAGACTCTCCCGGTACGCACACCTCACGATTGGACTAAATTTGGAAATCCACCACCCTCAAATTATTTTAAGACTAGGGAATTAAATTTTAACGAGTTGTATGACCAAAACCCATACGACCCCTACTACGACTATTACGGTGATACTTACCAACAAGATTATGACTGTTCAGACCTTGCATATGGTATGATATACGAACAACCATCGTACCAACCAGAGTATGTTCCCGTTACGGTAGAGGAAGCTCAGGAGGAGGCTCTTACTTCAGAAAATGAGGATTTTCCGACCACTTCAAAATTAGACAAACCAAAATAGAGATTAACTTACAGACAAAAGCTGGCCCCAAGATATACTCAAGATACGGTTCTCGCCGATCTACCTATCCATATCTACACGAAAAAGAAACGCGGCCCCGTTGCTAAGTCACGTCTGAAACGAAGCCCTAAAAATCCCACCTTGTTTCAGGATAATTCTACTAACGACACTGCTCCGACTGACTCACGGACAAGAAGTAACGATTGATTCTTTAGACGACGGACCAGGACTACTTCCATTCAAACTAGGACCCAGTAAACTTATAGCTCACTACCATTCCTTCCTTAGTTATATAAACCTCGATAATATTCGTACCCAAATCGAAGCCGTTAAGTCACAGTTAGTATATTCAAGGCCCCAACTAAATAATAAAACGTTGTCTCTATATGAACCTCATATCGAGCACCTTAATAGTAAGTTAAATAAGATATCAGATCAACTCCGTACTTTCGAACCAAACCGTAAAAAGAGAGGCCTCGTTGACGGACTCGGTTCCATTATTAAAAGTATTTCCGGAAACTTAGATTACACTGATGCAATTAAATACGATAACGCTATTAAAACCCTACAGAATAATGAATTTAAGTTAGAATCGGAACTGAATAAACACATAACTCTTAATAAAGAGTGGAGCTCTTATAACTCTAAAACCTTAGATAATATTGTAAAGAATCAAAATAAGATCAATGCGGTTTTAAACTCAATTATGGAAAGCGACACAGAAAGAGAAACGGACTTAGTTAAGTATGCCCATCTGGCGCAATTCTTGCTAATATTAGGAGATAACGTAGAGGATCTATCTACGGAGTTAGTTAAGTTAGAATCTACTTTAGCTTTTATTCGTGCATCGAGCACTCCTCATTCGGTAATTAGTATAGATGAAGTTAGTAATATACTTAGTAAAATAAGAAACTTATATTCAAAAGACGAAATCATAGACGTAGAGTATAGAGACTTCTACGACATAATTAAATTAGGTTACTTCCATACGAATCAACGTATTATAGTAGTAATTAAGGTACTGATTGCCTATCCTTCCCCTTACGACCTGTATAAATTATCCATTATACCTAACAAAAATCATAAAATCCTTATACCAACCTTACCTTAAATAGCAATTTCTGGAAAAGATTATGCGTACATAGAGACAGAATGTCCGAAGGTTAACTCATTGTTCCTCTGCCAAGCCACCTCTAACTACAGAATCCGAGATGAGCCAGATTGTATTCAACATCTAATAATTAAACAAGAACTCCATCAATCCTGCAAACTCACTTCAGTCATTATGAAAAGGGAAGCTCTCGAGCAACTTGATGATAAGCACTACACTATGTGCTTTCCCACACCTACTAAAATCAAGACATCTTGCGGTCAAGAACAATATACAACTCTACAAGGAAGTTTCCTTGCTATCATACCATTCAACTGTTATATGAAAACGCCAGAATTTACTATAGTTAATACAAATGAACATATAAAAGGTCACGTTATAAAAATCATGGAGATGCCTCCGTATAACGAATCGAGGCTCCAGAAACATCCATCCATCATTCTAGAGTCTATTAATCTAGAGAATCTGCACGCTGCGAATACCAAAATATCACTTCAGGCTCCAGTGCAATTGAGTAGTGCTATTGAATCGTCTTTATATCATACTACGATTCCCATTTATGTGATACTATTGGGTGCAACCGTAGTACTTATAGCCTTCATAGCTAATCGTCGGCTTCGCATGCAGTACACACGAAATGCGAATGACGCTATTGAAGTTAAGAAACGTGAACCTCATCTCATGTATGCCGGACCTGAGTCAAGACCTGTCGATTCCAGCGAGATAAGAGTAGACCATCGAAACATCGCAGCAACTATTTCAAACAAGCTTGTCGAATAGTTGCTGAGCTACGGGGGGAGGTGTTACGTATCGGAACTCCACGAGTATCGCCGGTCAGCGTTTACGTAAATGCCGCGCTTCGTGAAAACCGCGCGATGTCGGCAACGATGCAGGTGCAACGAGACCACCCAAGATACCGCG
The DNA here is from genome assembly GCA_947507595.1 of Pyralis farinalis. NCBI lineage: Eukaryota > Metazoa > Arthropoda > Insecta > Lepidoptera > Pyralidae > Pyralis > Pyralis farinalis. The sequence goes on from OX382260.1 coordinate 5,753,328, forward strand.
TCTTCGAGATCGCATCGACTTAATTTTAAGTTCACTTTTGTTTCTTACATCGAGCAATTGTCACGTATATTAGATTATAATTTTAATTAATTAAATATATTTTAAAAATTGATTTTTTTTGCATCCTCCGGCCGCAGCCTACGTATTTAGTGGATAAACAATATTTTGAAATCTTTCTGTAAGTGTGTAAAGATAAATATTTTTCGGCGTCCCAACTCTGGAGCAAGCCAACGTCACATAATATGTTTTTAATTTATTTGTGAGAATCGCACCCTTTGGCGAGGTTGTAAAGGTTTGTTAGCAGATTAAAAAAAATACCTATTACTAGCGTCCGCTTCAGCTTGTGATTTGAAATCGTCGTATAGGTATACAAGTTCGAATATAATAATGTAATACCCAATTTCTTCAGGGGCCTTTATTAAAGTAAACATGGCTGCTAATACGTCTCTTTTATATTTGTTATGTGTGGTTTCTGAGAACACGCCTTGGAATAGAATCACATCGAGACATTTACGTAGTCAGGACAGTGAGGAGCTTTATGACGTCATACGTACCAAGAATCGAATATTACTTATCTTATTACTTAATATTAGCTTCTGCGCGTGGTCTTAAATTCTTCTTCATCTTCTGGTTCCAAACTAACTTCATACTATATCTAATGGTCATTTAAAAATAAAGTCGTAAAATGTACTAAATTTATAAGAATTATATCAATTTAGCTTTTTTTAGACAGCGTCGGGAGGGATACAAGCTTACGGTCCGCCGGATGTGAAGCGGTTACCGTAGCCTATGAACACTTGTAATACATTAAGTATTACTCGCGGGATACCACCTCAGCTGCTAACACAGTAGCTCTTTAGGAGCTTACTGGTGACTTCCTGCGTGTGGAACACAACAACCCTCTAGGGAGTTGTTATATGGCTGCGGTTTTCTATGAAGTGGAGGTATTTCCTCAGATTTTAATGCGCCCTACCTCTCTTAAAAACACCAAGACCAAGACAAATAGACATGTTTGTCCACACAAATGTTTCCTGTGTTGAAACGCACCTGTTTGGGAATCGAACGAGCGTCGGAATCAAAGTAACATTACTAATCAAAAATAAATATGACTTAGAATTTGAACACAAACCTCTTCTTTTTTGAGGTCGGTTAATAAATTTTATCATAATTTCTATTCCCGTCCTACCAATGACTATTTTCCCGCCAAAATAACGATCTCTTTGGAAATTTACGACAACCCCGCAAGCTCCCAAGAGAGCTATTTCAAGGGCCATAAAAGCGGATTTTTCGGGGATCTTACAAACTGGCAGAATGGTTCATCCAATAGTACATTAGGACTAGCGTTGTCTATGACATAATCAGGACGCTGACAGCATTATGATTGGTGTCTTACCACCTAAAAAAATGAACTTATTTTTGAAGTGAAAAACTTCTTTAGTTGTGCACTTTTTGGGATGAGTAAAAAATGCTAAACTCGCGTCAGGACACGTGACCCTGACCGTAAGATTTTGGTGAGAATTAGAAATTAAGTTCGCTGCAGCGCTAAAACATTAGTTATCTCTAATTAAACAATTAAAACATAAAGCGCTAGATCGTTCATAGGGCATTATTTTCTCGCGGCGAAAACGTTGTAAGCGCCATGAAATTGTTGGCGTTTACGCATTTCGTTCAACGTAGTTTAACAACATCGCTGTTTGGTTTAAGCGGCGCAGGGCGCTTGCGCGAGTGTGCACGATGATGGTGAGAAATTCGTTGAAATTATGGGTGAAAGTTGATTTTTCTGAGAGATAAACTTTTTAATGTAATATAAATTGTCATGTTTGTGTACGATAGCGTAATAAATGAATATTCTATTTTACCACATACATGCTAGTACGTTTATACTGATAAATAAAGCAATTCGTGCGAAATCATTCCCTAACCATTCCAAAATATTCAAAAATGCACAACGTTAATGTTTAAGTTTTCACTTCTGCTGGCACTCCCGGAGTGCAACCCGTTTTTTTTTAATCAGATCATTGATTCGCAACATTTTTAAGTTGGTATTGTGACAATTTATAATCACATGTGGCGATAATAAAAAAAAAACCATAAATTATTTTTCTCTCTAAAATATCTGGTATTATTCACGGTCATTTGATAGACGCGAGCGGGGATATGGATTCAACACGTAGGGGCCGCTTATAAAAGATTGATGGTATGTGGTATTATTTTTATTGTTTACTAGCAGTACCCCGCGACTCCATGCGCACGTATTCCGCAGGAACGACTTTTTCTGCTTTCTATCTTTTTCCTCGGTTTCTCGGTCGAATGGTGATGTTAAATAGCCTATATATAACCTTCCTCAAGAATTGGGCTATCAAACTGTCTTGTAGTTTTAGAGATTAGCGCGTTTGTACAAACAAACACACATGATATTCAACTTTATATATTAGCATATATATTTTAATGGAAATTTACTAACAGACCATAAATCATAATCTCTGTAAAGGTATGACATGACTTTCTTATTAATTTGTGTTTTCATACAACTGTTTAGGGCCCAAAAGGAAATAACAAACGCATAAGATCCCTATGGCAGAGAGACGAATACGTGTCTCTACTTGTCTCTCTGACACAGGCAGAAAATGTTAAATACACAAGCCTATGAAGCCGCTCGCTTTGTTCGCAAATTCAATGTTTGAAGGGAATTCCATAAGCGAGATGACTATAAACATGATTTAATTATGTCTGCACGTGTCCCTTTGGTAACGACAGGAAGTGTTTGGTGAAAATCACCAGCAAACACAAAAGTAAACCCACCCAAGTTGGCATGTGAGTTTCTGAGGTCCTTTAATGTTCGGTCAACAGCTTTAACATGGGTTCTATCGCTCATGGTACACTCGTTCCATATTATTAATGATGAGTCCTGTAACAAATTGCCTAATGGCCCATTCTTGCGTATAGAACACACCGACTGTTGCTCCAAAGATATCGTTAATGGGAGTTTGAAGGTGTAATGTGGAGTTCTTCCGTCGTTCAACAGGGTAGCGACAATCCCCGCAGAAGCGACTGTTAGAGCAATTTTATTGGATTGCCCAACTGGTGCTAATATTAAATTGGCGAGAAATGTCTTCCCAGTATCCCCTGGGGCATCCAGAAAAAATAATTTGCCCTCATTATTTGTCACGCTATCAATTATTGAATTGAAAGCCTGTTTCTGATCAGTGAGTAATTTTAGCAAATTTTCTTCAACGAAGTCTTTTAATTCATCAAAATTGTACGGGCGTATTAATATTGTTACCAACGCATCATTTTGCGAACGAATAGAAGAGGGTTATCCAAAATCATTTCATTCATCATTGTCATTCAATTCCATTAATTTTAATTTCTATTAATATCAAACCTATCAAATATCATCATTGAAAGGCAGGGAAGAAGTCTTCGTTTCGTTGTCGTATTTTATGTCTGATAACTTCACATAATTATTCTTTGAAGTCGTTCCAAAGTTTTAAGGACTAAGATGGCTAGCAAAGTAGTAGAATGACTCCTCAGGTTTAATGTGCATTGTGAACTAGTAGCTGCTCTCAAAGTATTATCCCAATGATCGTCATTTTCCAATAAGCCTCTATCCCGATAAGCAGCTTGATACGTTTCTTTAACAACACAGTCCTCAAGTCTTTAACAGAAGTCGGGCCGATAGAAATCTAGATCAGATTAGACAAACTGTGTGAAAGCATTTTGTACTGCCACGTGGGAAGAAAATTTTTTACCACGTAGAAAATTGTCCAAATCACGAAAAAAATAGTAGTCATTTGGAGCAAGGTCTGGCGAGTACGGAGGATGGTGTGTGGTTTCTAACCGCAGCTCCTGTAGAGTTACAACGGTTTCTCGCACAGTGTGAGCTCCTGCGTTATCATAGAGCAATAATGGTGAAGATCGATTCACGAGTCGGGGCTGTTTCACTGCCAGTTTCGCCATCATTGTTTGAAGTTCATCATAAATATTGCTGTTATTGCTTGACCAGACCTGAGAAGGCTATAGTAAATCACGTCATGAAGAGGCCACCAAACAGTTACCTTTTTATTGGTAAGCTTTGCTTTAGGGCACCGTTGCGGCGTTTCACCTGGGGTCAGCCATTGCATTTTTCGCTTACAGTTATCGTAAAGAATCCACTTTTCGTCACATGTCACAATTCAATATTTCTTCGTTTTTGTACCGATTCAACAAGGCAACACAAGTTTCAACACGCGTTACTATTACGCGTTTCAACATTTCTTTCAGCATATCAGTCAAATAACGAGGCACCCATTTTTCATATTTCTTTATCTTATTGATTTGATGCAAATGGTTTAACGTTACCTCACCTACAATATACTATATTGTAGGTACGTTGCCGTATGCCGCTAATTCCTGGGTAGTTTGACTCGGATCGGCTTCCACCATCCTCTTTAATTCAGCGTTATTCACCTGTGTGGGCGGTATTCTGCGTGGTCTGTTCTTCAAGTAGAAGTTTCCATTACGAAAGCGTTTAAACCAAAGACGCACGATGCGTTCATTAGCAGTCTCCTCTCCAAACGCAGCATTAATATTGCGAGACGTTTCTGCCGCGTTAGTTCCGCGTCGGAAATTATTCGGATTTTCGAAGTATCCATCTTTCCCGTCTAAGCCGAATAAAAAAAAGTTGAAATTAGAAAATCAAATTTTGCACATTTTTTAAAAGAATAACTCATAGGTATCATGTAAAAAAAGTTTCACTCGAAAATCTCTCACCATGTACATTTAATGTCAATTCAAAATATCTATTACTACAAAACGGCAATTTCATACTTTAATCCCTATTATTTAACAAAATAAAGAGTAGTCTATAGCACTCAGACATAATATACCTTTCCAACACTGAAAGAATTTTCAAAATCGGATCAGTAGTACCGTAGACGACCCCGAACATCCAAACTCACAAACTTTACCTTTTATAACATTAGTATAGATATACAACTTCGGGAGGAAAACAAGCATACAGCCTACGTGATGTAAAGTGGTTACCATAGCCTATTATCACTCACATGATGCCACCTCTGCTGCTAACACAGTAACTCTTAAAATTACTGGTGATCCCAGTTACACGCAGGAACACAACAACCCTCTAGGGAATTGTTATTTTGCTGCGGTTTTCTGTAAGGTGGAAGTTTTTACTTTACGCTGCGGCAAAAGAAAAATATTAGCGAACATATTTTCAAAAGCATTAACAAAAGCATAAATTGGCAACATTGGTACACTGAATAGAAACAGTATATCATCGCTTGCTAATTGTGTCGCCAGAATAGCGAGAATTGGTAGATTTATATGCGATTGACCATTTACAGTCGGTGATTTACTGCGACTGCCTGTCGCCATGACGGCATGCGAATTGATTCTGGTCTACTTGAACATATAATAAACAACTCTTTTATTTTAGGAGATATGGGATCTCGACGTTATGACGTACTGACTCTTGTTCTTCTTAGCGTTTTCCCCATTTTCTAATCTATTAGGATTGGCGGCGTCCGCTTATTAATTCTAAGGATTTGGCAAAGATGCCGATTTTCATATGGAGCGAAAAAAAACCTATCTGGAAAAGCAAACCTATCTTAGGTAAGGTCACATTATTTCGAAATTTCTTGGACCAGCGAGTTTCTTAACCTGTCTTCTTCCAAATGTCATCTTGATTCGATATTAGATCGGCTGCCGTCAGATCTCCACAACCCAAAGGGGAAAAAAGCAGGCCAAGTTAGGCTATCTTTTGAATACAGTTTATTAGACGTGCGGTGCTCATGATGTTTACCTTCACCGCCGAGCAAGTGATAATGACAAATGTATACTTACATCCAAAAACACACACTTAGTGGTATATCGGTGTGGGTGCACAAGGATTCAAACCAGGGGACCGTTGGATAATATGTCGGTACTTTATCCACTGGGCTATCACTGTTCTCTCTCATTACAGCAAGATTTCTGTCAATACATATCTACGTGTCTAGTGCTCTGCCTTGAGGAGTATGCAGAATAATTTTACGCCAAGCTGGTGCAGACGGAAAGCTTTGATGCGCCCTACCTCTTTTAAACACACCCAGACCAAAGGACACGTTCATGCACACAAATGTTTGAACCTGTGAAATGAAATGGAACCGAACCCATGAGCGTCGGTGACAAAGTCGGATGGTAATGTAAATGTAATCAAACCCAAATCGGATTTAGTGTTTTCCTTTTTACAGATGATATGATGATGATGTCTTAACAACTTGCTTATTTATTTGAAGAAAATTATATACTTAAGTGGCACTTCCAGAGCATCTGTGACATATAACCCAGAATTTTGAAGCTGTGAGGTTATGGATACTTTAAATTTGCAACGAACCCCAATTCGCCAGAAGCGTAGCATCGTCATATCAATGCAAGGAATAGCAAACAGAAATTTAACAAGAACTATAATAAACGAATTTAAGAACGAAAAAATGTTAAGCGGATCACTGTCTGAAGTCAATTCTTTCTTTCTATCTATAACTTCACGCCAAATCCCTTGCGGGGTAGGCAGAGAGAGCCGAGCGCCACGTGACTCGATCCTTACATATCTCACTCGTTTCTTTAACATTCATTGCTCTTCACATGCACGCTCGCCGGTTTCTAGGGCTCCTGACATCACCTTCTGATAGAACACGACCAATTTGGTCATTGAACAGCTCCTCCGAACACTTCCCATGATACAAGTTGTACAGTACACAAAGAGAAGCAACGACTCTTCGTGTGCAAAGCGAGTCCAGCCGAGCGTAGATCACTGGGTCGCCGACAATTCGATCTGCTCAACGTTGTATGCGATCAAATGTCATAAGCAAATAAAGGTAATAATACCTCTTTATAGGAAAATTATGTAAAAACAATCTGGCGGTCATAACTTCATAGTACCATTTGTGAATAAATACAAACAAATACAATTCGAGGAGATTTTTTTCGAAAGTGAGATATATACTTTTGTATTATAGAACATCATTATTACATGCACTTTTCAATATAGGTTTGTAAAATGGAACACAACGTAAAACCGCAACATTTACTAGATGTTAAACAAAGATAGAAAACCAGTAATTTTCTATCACATTTATAGAGTCTAGTGATGTTACATATTGGTGTGTCACTGCGTTTATGATTATTTATGTGATCGTTATTTTATGCACAAAAAAAATGCTTACATTATTCGCATATGACATGTGTAACATCTGACATCTCACCTTGCTAATAAATAATTAGAATTAAATTAAAGTCATTAATATTTAAGAAATTATTAATATCAAAGAAAGAATCTGCGTTATTAATGAATTGGATTTGCCTGTACATGAAGGCACCCAGCGTTCATAAAAAAGTTGGGTTTTAACGCCTAAATATCTGTGATTGGAGCCTACGAATTTCGGAGATTTTAACCAATAACCAATAAGCGGAAAATTGCCGCGATCTTGATCCGTGAACTAGCCAGTAAGATCTGCTCGTTCTACTTTACTCCCCGACCCTTACCTGTGCATTGAGTTATTACGCAAAATTGGCCTCGTCGGCCCTCCATAGCTTATTTTCTTCATGCTTAAATATGACTAGAGAGACAGTCAGATAAAAATAATGGTGTTTTGTTATTGCTTCTACATTTACCTATATGAGAGACTAACGTCGAATTTGTGTCAATTTAGAATTCCTAAGAAAAACTTGTACAACGAATCTCCAAGCGGATAAAGCCGCGGTTACGAGCTTACATAAAATAAATATATGTTAGGTATGGCAATAACTCATGATAATTGAGGTATTTATGTGGTGTAACATCCAAAATCATAAATATCGACGACGTATGACAAAGCAGCCGAAGTAGAAAACAATAAAAGTAACACACTCTAATAATTATGTAAAAATATCACGTGATTCACGTAGTAACTAAAATCACATAAATACGTGTTACTTCCCATAGATTATTATCTAAATTACATTGTAAGACTAGTTTCAGAGAACTTCACCTATTTATAGGGTTTAAACGACTGGGTTGAGTTCATCGGAAAAAGGCGTGTTATTTGTTTCCTTGCTGCTTCAACTGACACGTATGTCATAAATCTGTAGAACATGACATTGATGGACTTGGGGAAGAGTAGTCTGCCTTAAAATCAATTGAAAATAAACTCGTCAATGGTTATAGTACTGTCAAATAAGTTTTATCTTAGTGGAAGTTTCTCGAACTTAATGCGAATCTCGGGTTTACTAAAAGACCATCAAGTAAAATATTTGCATTCATTCCTCATAATGTAATTTTTATTTTTTTATTTAGTATTTCTAAAACAATCATTATGATTATGAAATTTTAATGAAATACTTGTACTTTAGAATTTAAAGTTGTCATTATTTGTAATAGTAGTATATATTTGTCATATTTCACATTGAATTTAATTAAAATTTAATGTGGCAGTAATATGCTTTCTTTTCTTTTCCATATTGGTACATTACTAAAAACAAAGTAAAATCAGAACATACTTAATAAGCTTTTCCGTATAATGATATAATTGACATTCGTTGTCGTATGATTTTTAGTGTAGCTAAGTATCTTTCAGTATTAGTAAAGAAGAATAACTATGTTTCCCTTATCCCACCCTGTCCCTTCCATCATAGAACCACACGTGCAGGCTTGCGATGTCATCATTCCACTGTTGAGGACATTTCTTCTCGTACTAAAAAATTCTCTGTCGTACTATTAAAAAGTGGAACGCCTTGCGTGCACATGTGTTTCCTCCTTCCTACAATATTGGATCCTTCAAACGAAGCGTGAAGAAGCACCTTGCGGGCCAGCATGGTAGGGTCAACTGACAGGACACTGTAGTTCTTTGTCAGATGCCGCTGCAATTTGGGCTCCTCTTTTTGCTTACCATCAGGCGAAGGGGAGCCACTATGCTGAGCTAATATATATATATATATATATATATATATATATATATATATATATATATATATATATATAAGAAGAAAACAATACATGGCATGTTACTGCTACAATAATACATACAATTTTGTGAATTTTACAATAGATAGACTATATTATTTACTTAGGTCTATGATGTCAATAACATAAAAATGGACGACGTCACGATATGGATATCATTAATGTCAAAATATTTTTTCCTTCACAAGTTCTTGCAAAACGATAACTAAGACAGAAAAAGCATCTCAGGTCGTAATAGAATGGGAACTTACTTATTTTATACTACCTCGGGAGGCATACAAGCATACGGCCCACCTGATGGAAAGCGGTTACCGTAGCGTATTAACGCTCGCAATACATTATGTATTATTATTTGATGCGCCCTACCTTTAGATGAATGCAATATCTATACTTAAAAAAATCCATATCTGCTGAGTCATGTAATTAAATTTCGTATTCTTAGCTTCGTCAAACTGCCTCCCCCATTTGATTGTCACTGGTTTTATATTACCATCATTAATTCACGTCATTTTTGACTTATTACCGCGTGGGATATAGTAACGGTTCTTATCACAGATATTAAATACGTGGTATTTATTAATGATATGGAGCAGTGTTAGCCCAGTCGACAAAAAAACGGTCTATTGACCAACTGATCTTCCAATACTTGCCAGTATGTAGTAGCCAGTAGCCAGATGTACTACTAAAATCGGATTCATGTACATATTTATAATTATCACTTGCTCGGCACTGAAGGAAAATATAATGAGGAAACCTACGTCCAAGAAATTACATTTCGGAAGACGTGTCACCTAATCTAATAAAGGTCTGGTTTTCCCTCTAGGTTGTGAAGTCCAAATCCTTAGGCTTAAGTAGCGGACCCTACTCCTAATGGATTCGGTAACGGGATTATGATAGGGAGACGAAGATTTATTCAAGATATGTAGATACAACGCGAAAGGGGAAAGCCGAGGAAGGCCAGGACTCTATCAACTCTCCTATCTCTAACCAAATTGGTCGTGTTTTATCAGAGGGGTATCATGAGTATTGTCTTAGGTTTTCGCGATTGTTACACATTGAATGAAACAATTTTTTAACGGAACTATCGCGTGTTTTATTTATTTTGTTGAACCTGACGTTTCGAACGCTTTGCAGCGTCCAGTCTTCATGCGACCACGGACGCTGCAAAGCGTTCGAAACGTCAGGTTCAACAAAATAAATAAAACACGTGATACTTGATCATGAGTCCTAGGGACCTGCGAGCGTGCATGAAAAGAGGCATGTGGCGCTCAGTTCCTCTACTTACACTCCACGGGACTATAAAGATCATCATCATTTAAATCCGTATTCATCCACTGCTGAACATAGGCCTCCTCTCTAGAAAGCCATTCGCCTCGATCCTGAGTCACCTGCATCCATTGACTCTCACTAACCTCTTGAGATTGTCGCTTGATCTAGTGAGGGGTCATCCCATACTGCGTGTACCAGTACGGGGATGCTATTCGAGAACATTTCTTCCCCAGTGCTTATCGGTTCTACTATGTGGTCGGTCCATAGTCACTTCAGCTTGCTTATTCTTTGCGATACGTCAGTTACTTTAGTTCTACTACGGATATCCTCATTTCTGATTTTATCAGTCAGAGAAACCTCGAGCATAGCTCATTTCATAGCACGCTGAACTACCTTGGGGCTAAGCCATACGGCCCTCAGTGAAGCGAAGGGCCACTTCTCAGTTCCGTATGGCACTGGCCATACACACTTTTTTTTTATACCACTAAGGTGGCAATCAAGCATACGGCCTGCCTATGTTAAACAGTCACCGTAGCCTATGGACATTTGCAACACCAGGGGCGTCACTCATGCGTTGCCGACCCTCTAAAAACCTCTTCACGCATTTCTTGAAGAACTCCATGCTGTAGTCCCTTGGAAAAACCTCGGCTGGGAGCTCATTCCACAGCTTGAGAGTTCTCGGAAGAAAACTTCTCTGGAACCGCACAGTACGCGACCATTGCGGTTCAAGCGTGTCAGGGTGAACTCCCCGCCGTCGGCGAGCGGTGCGGTTATAAAAAGTAGCTTTCGGCATCATTTCGAACAAAAACAACAACACTGTTTGAAGTCTTTGCTATGCAGGCGTTTACCAATATATAAATAGATAGATATTAAATATTTTTATCACAGTTCCAGTAAAACAACACCCAACCCTTTCGCGACCGCAGAACAAATGAGTACATTCCAGTTATTGGTTTCCTGTCGCTACCGCTTAGTGTTCTCATATGAACATGATCCTGAGGTCTTGTTTGTGGTTCAGTGAATCCCAACTATATATAAATCGTATGATGTAATACTTACTTTCTTTACAATCTTGGGTTAAGATTGCTGATGAATTTAATAAACGTTGAAAATTAGATGTTCAAGAGAAAATTGGGGTACATACAAACAATCGAATATTTTGTTAGAAATAAGAATAAAATAAAGTATTTTTCATAAGAATAATATTTATATCCAAAACAAGACGAGACCGGCGGTGGTCGCGTCATTCCCCCTGCGTCACCGAGCTCGTTTATAATATTAATATAAACAATTATTGATATTCTAAATCAAATTACGACAATAAGCTTTTTGACAATTGTGGTTTTTCAATTACAAACAGATTGACTGATTCCACATTTTACAATTATACATTTTAACAATTCTACATATAAATTACTACATTTATTACTAAGTGTGCCCGGCACCGCTTTGCTAGGTGTATTTTTTCTTTTTTTAGGGCTCCGTACCTTAAATGGAAAAAAACGGAACCCTTTCAGGATCACTTTATTTTACATCTGGCTGTTTGTCAAGACACTGGGTGGGAGCTATTATGGTGAAATTAATATCGAATACTCAGGTCTTTAATCCCTTCGAGCAGTGAAAAAATCAAACTTCTATCTCTATATATCATTCTCGGTAATATGTTGACTATAACCCAGAAAATTCATCACAATCGGATGAATGGTTTCAAAGTCTATAACGGACATTGGTAGAAACTTTTTTTTAAGATTTTTATTTATTAAAATTACTCACTTTGACACAATTACATTTATAACTTACTTAAGGGATGAAATTTTTGTTTTTCCTTTTTATAACCGAATGTGGATAACATTTGTATTTTTTGTATGCTGATTGATACATCAGAATATGCAGGATCTAAAAATCCGCGAAGGGCTGTATATTACCAATACTTTATGCAAATAAACGGTTGAAATTAAAAAAATACAGGTGTACAAAAATATACAGTGCGTTTTTTTGCAAACTCAAAGATAAAATGTAGAACGAAAAACGATTTTAACAACTCAGTTGAATACTATGTATTCCAGTAGAAGGGGTAGGACCCAAGAAGTTGCTGGCTTGACGTCGTGAGGGTCGATATGCGTGTCAATGGTCTCACTATGAGGGATGCCGAAACCCGCGCGAAATGGAATAAAAAGTTGAATGGAGAGTAAAAGCCGAAAAGCGAACCCTGGGCTCTGAAGCGAAAGTGTAGGACTCGACCGGGATTAACTCTCAGTTGATGATGATGACTTCAATATTAAGAATACGTATTCTTATTGTATTTCTTTTTTATATAAATATTTATGCCAAATTGCCAGTAAACATGGAACTAAGTAAGTTACGCAACGTTGAGCGTAGCTTGTAGGGCCTAAGTCTTATGTAGTTCCTTCGTTGCTTGGAGGGCACATTAAGCCACTGGTTCTGGTTGTTTTCGATATATGATGCAAAGAATATGATATGATGAGAAGAAGTTCGCATCAAATAACTACGACATACAATCCGATGAGCTCGGTGGCGCAGAGGTGAAACGCGATGTTACGTTACATTGACACCAACGCTCGTGAGTTCGATTCCCGCACAGGACTGTGTGCATGAACATGTCTGCTTGTCTTGATCTGGGTATTTTTAAGACAGGCAGGGCGCATCAAAGCAGCCTGTCTGGAAGTACCTCCAGTTCACAGAAAACGACAGCCAATAAACAACTCCCTAGAGGATTGATGTGTTCCTGCGTGTGAGTAAGGTCAGCAGTAAACTCCTATGGAGTTGCTGTTTTATTAGCAGAGGTGGCATCCCGTGAGTGATACTTTATGTATTTCAAGCGTTTATAGGCTTAAATCAGGTGGCCCGTATGCTTGTATGTCTCCAAACATTGTACGAGTATATAAAAAAATCATGTTACCATTTAAGGCCACAATATATTTTACCCCGACCATCTATCATGTTTTTTGGTTCTGGTACAGCAAACAAAGAATGTGGCCCAGAACGATAACAACACAATAAAAATATTCACTGTTATGAAAGGCATCCCACTGCGATATGGATATACATCAACCTTGTAAATAAATTGAGTAATATTCTTTTATAACACTCATATGGCAAACAAGCACACAGCCTGCAGTATAAATAGGCCACTGTCCTTTGATATAAGAACGAAATCCGGCAAGGAGAGTCGTATCCGAGCACGAATGGTTCCGTACGATTATTTGAAAATTACGTTTCATATTTTGATAGTATTAAAATGGCTCGGTTCTCTCTGCCTACCCCGCAAGGGATTTGGCGTGAAGTTATAGATAGATAGATAGATAAAATGGCAAACAAGCGTCGTATGTAGTGCATGTACTCTTACAATACTTCCTTTTTGAAGAGCTTTATGCTCTTCCGAAAATCTTGTCAGGGAGTTCATTGCACCACGAAGGAAATAACCTATAGAGGCCCAACGACGTGATTTTGCATAGTAAATAAAATCACCGCTACGGGTCGGAGGATAAAGTAGAACGCGCAACCCTTATTGGCCAGTTTAGCGATCAACATCGAGTCTTTGTGGTTAAAATATCCTTCCATTGGTTAATAGGCTCCAATCGCTGAAATATTTAGGCGTTAAAAAACAACGTTTTGTTGTGTGAGGGGGGGGGGGGCTTCTTGTGCAGTCAAGAGGTTTATTGGTTTGTCCATTAAACTAAGGTTAACTTATAAACTTTACACGTTAAAATATATTTTCTTAAAAATGAATGGCATATCTTCGGATGAGGTGATGTACAATACAAATCTTCTTTTTCCTAGCATTATCCTGTTTTCTAATCCATAAGGATCGGCATGGTCCGCTACCTAAATCTAAGATTTGCCGAGGATACTGATTTTGACATGGAGCGACTGCCGTCAGACCTCCGCAACCCAGAGGGTGAACCAGACCTTTCTTAGGTTAGTACCTAAGAAGGTAGTAACCTAAGAAAGGTCTATCGAAATATAATTTCTTGGACGTGCTGGTTTCCTCACGGTTTATCGTTCACCGCCGAGCGAGTGATAATTACAAATATGTACATAAATCTGACGAATTTAATGGTACATGGCAGGCCAGGCCAGGCCAGGATTCGTTCCTTCACTGGGCTATCACTACTCGATGTACAATACAAATCTATTTATTAATAATATCATAATATACGCGTTCTCGAACCTTCCATCTCGTTTATATTCAACTCGCGTGTAAATAAGGGGGAGTAATGTCGAAGTCCCTTTTGGGGAATCCTTCAATTCTAACGGTACTGAGCAAATATTACACGGGCTTATATTTCGGATTAGGAATTGAGGTTATGTATTCCTAGATCAGTGTTCGGACGCATGGATTATGTTGATATAATTTTATAGATATATTTTTTTACTAGCGTTAATGCATTTCTTAATCCATTAGAATTGGTGGGGTCAGCTACTCTAAGACTAAGAACTTTAACATAGATCGACTAGCATCAGACCTCAACAACCTCGACGGAAACCAAACCTATCTTAAGTTAGGTTACATGTATTTCGAAGTATAATTTCAGAGACGTGAGTTTCATTGCGATGTTGTCCTTCACCGCCATCAAAATGATGTCTGTCCATCATTATTTTATATATTTCAAGACCATATATAAAATAAGTTTAAATTTGAAACCTAAAAGCGACTGTCTAATTTAAAAAAGCAATGAAGTGCTATTGATTTATCATCATTAATTCGTTCAGATATTTTGCTATACAGGCTATGGTAGGTATGGTATCTGTCGACAGACGGAAGGGCAGAGCGGTACCACGACATTTTTTTACGGAACCCTAAAAATAACAGCCGTGGACCGAGGTGAAGCACAAATCGATCCGTTTTCTTCGACTAGCACGAATACTAAAATACTATCTATCTATAACTTCACGCCCAATCGCTTACGAGGTAGGCAGAGAGAACAGAGTTCCACGTGACTTACACGCCTCAGTCGCTTCTTTAACATTCATAGCTCTTTTCATGCACGCTCGCCGATTTCTAAGGCTCCTAATAAAACACGAGCAATTTGGTCATGATAGGTAAGTCTTGGCCTTCCCTCGGCTTCCTACACCCTTCTACGTTCGCATTGTATATCTGTTTCGGAATTCTTTCTTCCTGCATTCTTTCTACATGTCTGAACTAGCGAAGCATGTCTATTCTTATTTTAACACAAACAGAGCAGATGTCTCTAACATCATTGCGATCAAATTTTGCATATCGCTCGCATTTCGACCGTGTTTACCCCACCGTCACACTCTCTCTGCCACGCCCAGCACACGCTTCCATAAGCTAGCGTCGGCAACTGCACTGCATTGCGTAGCTGTAAATACATTCTCGTTAAAAGATAATAATGAATCATTATAACTTAAGACGGTTTCAATTATTTTAAATGAAAATGTATACACCCCACGCATCCCTTTATGAGGTTGTAAACATGGCTGTGTTCACGTTAATTAATACGAGTGGGTTACAACCTACATCTGCCGGCGTGGTTTTAATTTATTTATTGCCTTTGAACCCGGTTATGTAAAATAAGAAACAATTTGTCGACCCGTCTCAGTTTTGCCACTGATAACCTTTGGTTACGAAATACGTGGGCACCAACCAATGAACATGAAGGCGCTAACAAAAAGGCTTTTTAACCAATAGTAAAAAAAAAATGTTTGTTTTGATTAATTTGATCTGCTTTGTGCTTGTTTGTCTGTCGGTGGTGTCATGTTGACACGGCAGTATGCTGAGATGGGACCTATTTGGGCTACCACACAGCACTTTTGTTGTATCATTGTCTATTGTGTATTGATATATAGTGTTTGTGTTACGTCCAAATAAACATTTTCTTTCTTCTTTCTTTCTTCAAAAACGTCGTACTTTAGTGTCTAAATATGTCAGCGATTCTAGCCTACTGACCAATGGAAGAATATTTTAGCCAATGAGACGATAAGTGCCGCGATGTTTGACCGCAGGCAACCTGTCACACTAAAAGCGATCGCATCGCGTCGGATCGCACCCGCTCTTTGTAAGGATAACTAATACCGCACTTTCCATATCCGTTTGATGAGCGTCCCATTAAGTAAGGATAATTACGTCAAGGAACTTGATGTAATATACCAGATCGCGAAATCAAACGGTTATACTAAATCCACCATAGACAAACTGTTGCGAAAAAAGACGAATAATATCGTCAATAAACTACTATACGCAGTTTCTAATGTTCCAACAACAAAATACACTGCGAGTTTGTCATACCTAGGAAAAATTACTGAAAAAATAGTTAACATATTTAGAAAAAATAACATAAACGTTGCACTCAAAACACATAACACTCTCAAATCGCTTTGTAACAGTAAAGACAAAATTCCGCCAAATAAAAAATCCGGCGTCTACAAGTTGTTTTGTGATAAATGTGATCATGTTTATATCGGTCAAACTGGTCGTAGTTTTCAAAAACGATTTCAGGAACACATATCTGCATATAAAAACAATTGCCCAGAAAGGTCACACTTCGCCGAACATCTTGTAGACAAAGGACATCATTTATCCGCTACTAACACATTTAAAATCTTACATACAATAAATAAAGGACTAAAATTGAATATTAGAGAACAGTTGGAAATAGTTAAGCATACAAATTCTAATATCCCTCTTATGAACAAACAGACTGACGTAAACAGCTCCCCTCTATTAAATATATTTTCGCTTACCCCTTCCACCCCCCTCAACCCCTCCACCCCCTCCACTTTTTCTATATAAAGGACGGCAATGCGATGGATGACTCATTCGTAGCATGTTATTCTAACGACTAACATCTACAGCGCCTGAGGATGCCTCGTGGAGAGGCGAAACACGTGTCGCGGAGACGACCGGAGCAGCCAGGGCAACAACGGTGGCGGGTGCATGCGGTTCACATTTCAGATGGCGAACACTCGCAGAGACGACCGGAGCAGCCATGGCAGCGGCGGCATGCATCTACTAACGGTAGTGGGTGGGTGCCGGCCGGCAGTAGTTCGCATGAACTAATCGGGAGCGGAAGCACACAAAGTAGTTTGGATCAAATTGCCTGTAAATTTGACTTTCGCAAAGTAACGCCTGAATCTATTAACAAATTCGATTGTCATGGTAAACAATTAACGCTTCTCATAATACCAGTAATATCAGAGGTTTGGTTCACGTGACAAGCTCGGTGGAGCAGTGGTTAGTTTTTTAGGGTTCCGTACCTAAAGGGTAAAACGGAATGATGTATTTCTGTTGCCGCTATAACAACAAATACTAAAAAATAGAATAAAATAAATATTTAAGGGGGCTCCCATACAACAAACGTGAATTTTTATTTAATAACGGCAACAGGTAGACGCTTAAAATATTCACAGAATATTTAGTTATGTATTCACTTTAAGAATAAATAATTAAATTAAAATAAAACAAATATTTAAGGGGGGCTCCCATACAACAAACGTGATTTATTTTGTTTTATAGATAATGGTACGGAACCCTTCGTGGGCGAGTCCGACTCGCACTTGGGCGATTTTTTTTTTATACTATGGCGGATAGTAAACAAGCATACGCACGACAGGCACCAACGTTCGTGATGCTCATCAGTAAGAGCTGCGCGTTCTACTTCACACCCCGACTCGTAGCGATGACTATATTTGCTAAGCAATTTCGTTTCATCGGCCTTCCATTGGTTATTTCCTTCAAGGATGAACCTTAGATATATCCACGTTACAACGCGTGGAATATTTATCTGAAACTGAATATTTCATTACATTTCAGAAATTACATTTAAATATATATTATGGATGGCCATAACCGTGACAAAGAGCAAGTACATGTTTTTTTCTTTTCATAAATATTTTAGTAGGCGCTATTAAATTTGACTTTTTAACTAGATATGGTGTCGTTGCGTGCGTTACCGCAGCCTGTATCAGAATGGGTTTATCTATCTATCTATTTCTCGTGCTTCCGTGAGCACGTTATGCCGTCAATCCCGGCTATTGTCGATAAATGACAGCTTGTCTATGGTCTTTGAGCGCCATGAAAAACCTTGCCTCCGACAATGCGCAGATGAGCAACGTATGTGCTAAATCTCTTCGGTTGCAGGTTGTCCTGTATCCCTGCAGGAGATGAGTAAAGGTTGGCGTGTATGAGTGTAATAAAAAAAAAAAAAAATTGTCGGACAAATTACACAGCGCCTTCTAGCCCCAAAGTAAGCGAAGCTTGTGTTATGGGTACTAGACAACTGATAAACATACGTAAATACATTTTTTTTTGTAAATACATACTTATTATACATAGAAAATACCCAGACCAAGACAAAAAGACATGTTCATGCACACAAATGTTTGTATTGTGTGTTATAGGTACTAGACAACTGATAAACATACGTAAATACATACTTATTATACATAGAAAATACCCAGACCAAGACAAACAGACATGTTCATGCACACAAATGTTTGTATTGTGTGTTATGGGTACTAGACAACTGATAAACATACGTAAATACATTTTTTTTTTTGTAAATACATACTTATTACACATAGAAAATACCCAGACCAAGACAAACAGAGATGTTCATGCACACAAATGTTTGTATTGTGTGGGAATCGAACCCACGAGCGTTGGTGTCAAAGTAGCGTAACAACGCGTTTCACCACTGCGCCACCGAGCTCGTCTGTTTGAGTGTGTTTAATAAATTTAATAATAATAATAAATAATGGCTCGGAATTCTGCGTACTATGCGGTTCCAGAGAAGTTTTCTTCCGAGAACAATTAAGTCGTGGAATTCAAAGACGAGGTTTTCTCAAGGAATTGCAGCATGAAGATCTTCAAAAAAGGTGTGAAAATATTGTCACAGGGTCGGCAACGCACGAGTGGCATCGCTGGTGTTGCAAGTGCCCATGCGGTAACTGCTTACCATCGGCCATATACTCGTTAGCCACTTCTTCTTAGCGTTATCCCGTTTCCGAATCCATTAGGATTAATGGGCTCTGCTATTTAAGCCTAAGGATTTTGCGAACATACTGATTTTTACGTAGAGCGGCTGCCGTCCGACCTCCACAACTTAGAGAGAAAACCAGCCCTTACTTAGGTCAGGTCACAAATAACTAACTAACTAAACTAAATATTCTTCTTTTTCCTAGCATTATCCCGTTTCCATAAGGATTGGCGGGATCCGCGACCTAAATCTAAAGATTTGCCGAAGATACAGATTTTGACATGGAGCGACTGCGATGGAATGCGGGCGACAACCCAGAGGGAGAACCAGACCTTTCTTAGATTAGTAACTAACCTAAGAAAGGTCTATCGAAACATAATTTCTTGGACGTGCGGGCTTCCTCACGATGTTTTCCTTCAACGCCTAGCAAGTGATAATTACAAATATGTACATAAATCCGAAAAGACGAATTAAGGCGAATTAATTTGACGCTCGTGAGTTCGATTCCCACACAAGACAAACATTTGTGTGCATGAACATGTCTGTCTTGGTCTGGATGTTTTAAGAGAGGTAGGGCGCGTCAAAGTAGCCCGTCTCGGGAAGTACCTCCACCACACAGAAAACCGCAGCCAAATAACAACTCCCTGGAGGATTGTTGTGTTCCTGCCTGTGAGTGAGGTCACCAGTATGCTCCCAAGGAGTTGCTGTATAAGCAGCAGAGGAGGCATCGCGCGAGTGATACTTAATATATCGCAAGCGTTAATAGGCTACGGTATCCGCTTGACATCAAGTGGGCCGTATGCTTGTATGCCCCCGTGGTAAAAAAAAGCCCACGCCAGGATTTGAAACCACTGAGCTCGTTTGCCACTTCATTGATATAAAAAAAAAACACCTAATTAACAAAAACTCAATACGGAACCTCTATCAAAGCGAGGTTCGAAATTCACTTAACTACATTTTATTTTTCTATACAGTCTGTACAGTTTCTGTAACTATACCACCCCTTACATTGTGACGTCAAGGCGGCAACATATTAGTATGCAACTAAAGTACACACGACGGATTACGGTGCACCTCTTGGTTTGTTTACCAAACTCAGAGCATGTCCGTTAGCGTACACAAGACTGTGGCAACAAGAGATTGTATAATGGAATGTTCAATCAGGGTAACAAACATTTTCCAGTGCACCGATGGATTTAGATTTATGTTATATGGTCTGTGAATATACTAGAATTTAGGTTTTAGGTGTGAGTTATTAATACTCTGTAAATACTGACAGCGGGAACGTTTATGTAATATACACGGTTATGCTTACATGAGAAGTAAACAGAAACGCTTTTAAAAGCAAGCAATGTATTTTGCAAACGCGGCTACCGTCGCCATCTACGCGCCGTTTATATGCTAGTGTACATAGAGCCTTCATGCATAATTAACGTCATGGTTAAGGGGCAAATTTAAATGATGAACACTAATACCAAATATCATTTAAAATGAAGCTTGCAGGAATTGGTTATTTTTTCTACAATATATAAAATTGTACTTATTCCTTATACGTCATATATTAGAGGTACCAACTAAACAACAATAAACATGTAAGCCATATTCACATTTAGAATGCGGTGAAAATCTGTGGCGTAACGCTTGCGGTCCGCCTTCGCAATAATGATCTAAGGAAGAGAATTGACTTGAAATAGAGTATAGGTGTTAATAATAAACGACATGCCCCGTTGGGTGGACATGTGAAACGAATGCAAGAGGAAAGAATGACAAAACTGTATGTAAGCACCCTATCTTAGAAGTAAGAATAGATTGCGCATGCCTGTACATCGACTTGCTAAGACTAGTAGATCTTTCATTGTAAATTGTATTCGATTCTATAATAAATTACCTGAAACAGTTCTGTCCTTGCCTGAGAATATGTTCAAAAGGTACATCAAAAATACTCTGTGCAAGAAGGGTTATTATAGAATCGATGAATATCTAACTGATAGAGATGTTTGGAAATGATTCAGCACATGTATTAATATATCTTTAAATGTATCACTTGATTTCATTATATGTACACTGACATATATTTATTGTAATATATTTTTAACGATGGAAAAAAAGACCCATATTGGCAAGTTTCTTTTGGCATTTCTTCTTCGCCAATGGTCATTTCCGAAATGCTGGTAGATTAAAAAAGAGATTAAAAGTAACAAAAAAAAAAAAACCAAAATTATTAAGTTACAATATGATTTAATTTAAACAATATAAGACGTGTCTAAGTGCCCGTAAGGGTCTAATGGCAAATAAATGATTTTTATCTTATCTTATCTTTATCAGCCAAATTACCCTATTTTTATCAGAAGCAGAAGTACCTAAGTTTATCAGAAGATTATACAAGTAACCCTAGCGGCGAGCATGCATGAAACGAGTTATGAATGTTAGAGAAGTGAATGAGGTATGTGAGGATCGAGTCATATGGTACTCAGTTCTATTTGGCTAAGAGTCAGTCTGAATATATAAATAGATAGAAAGTCACTTACTTAGCCCTGACTGTTAGGGAATACATACGAAAGACGGAAGAAATCACGAAAGAAATGTATAATGATGATGGATAATTAGCGAGAACATAGTTATAAAAATAACAAATAATCTTAGAAGGGTATGGTGCAGTCATGTTTATTATCTGAACTAGCCTGGTAGTGCTTTAGAAAGAAAGAAAAGGTTTATTTGGACTTAACACAAACACTATACACATATAAACAATACACAATAGATAATGATACAACAATAGTGCTGTGTGGCAGCTCAAACTTTCGCATTCTTGATTTAAGGTATCTTACCTTAAATCAAGAATCCGAAAAGCGAAAGTGATCAGCGCCGGCTCATGTGTTGACACGGCAGTATGCTGAAATGGGGACCCTTTTCGAATTATTGATTTAAGGTATCTATTATCTAAAAAATAAAATTTATTATTTCGTTAAGTAGTGGACGTCCTTTAGCTGAAATGATAAATGATAACGCCTATATCTTAGGAGACCGGTGCCGTCACCGTGGATACACATACAAACAAACATATTGCGCTAAAATTATAACCCTACTTTATTTGTCATACTGATGTACACTATACATTACTTCAATACGTATAAAAAAGATTATTCTTGTGGATAATGTAAATTATTTTATTAAGTATTTTTTTTATAAACAAATTGATCTTACGAATGGCCATAAATGAGTACAATAAATTACATTGTTAAATAAATAAAACCGTTCTATAGCTATATATTTAACATAGACAATAGCCATGTTTTCAATAAACCGTAGCTACTAAAACGTCAGATCAAAGCTCGCACATGTTTTTATCGAAGGTATTGCACAATAAATTACATATACACTCGCCTAGTGAGAAAGACCAGTACAGTTGTGGACATTAATTTGTTACTATTCCTGTTGTTAGTTGAACTAACTTAAACACACATTTTATGTTATTTGGTTTCTTTGGACTGATCGTGTTAGATCAGAACGTGATGTCAGAAGGCTTAGGTTTTTAGAAACCGGCGAGCAAATATAAGAAGAGCTATGAATAGCGAATGAGACGTATAAAAACGACACATGTGGTATTAGGGGTTAAAGTATGAAATTGCCGATATGTAGTTAAAAATTAAAACTCGTTTTTTTAAGATATTTATTTAATCAAAATATTTACCCTCATTATCTATACATTGCTGCCATCTAATCGGAAGTTTATTTATGCCTTTGCGATAGAACTCTGGGGATTTAGGTACGACATACTGTGTGAAAGCATTTTGTACTGCCTCCTGGGAAGAAATTTTTTTACCACGTAGAAAATTGTCAAAATCACGAAAATGGTAGTCAGTTGGAGCAAGGTCTGGCGAGTACAGAGGATGACGTATGGTTTTTAACTGCAGCTTCTGTAGAGTTACATCCTTTTCTCGAGCAGTGTGAGGTCTTGCGTTATCATGAAGCAATAATAGTGAATATCAATTCACGAGTCTGGGCTGTTTCACTGCCAGTTTCGCCATCATTGTTCGAAGTTCGGCACAGTACATATCTGCTGTAATTGCTTGATCAGACCTGAGAAAGCTATAGTGAATAACGTAATGAAGATACCACCAAACAGTGCCCAGTACCTTTTTATTGGTAAGCTTTGCTTTAGGGCACTGTTGCGGCGTTTGACCTGGGGTCAGCCATTGTATTTTTCGCTTACGGTTATCGTAAAGAATCCACTTTACGTCACATATCACAATTCGATCCAATATTCCTTCATTTCTGTACCGATTCAACAAGGCAACATTAGTTTTAACACGCGTTTCTTTCTGCAGATCAGTCAAATTATGAGGCACCCATTTTTCATATTTTTTTATGGTATTGATTTGATGCAAATGAGTTAATATTGCAGGTAAGTTAACGTTAAATCATGTCGTTAATTCCTGGGTAGCTTGACTCGGATCGGCTTCCACCATCTCTTCCTCAATTCAGCGTTATTCGCCTGTGTTTAAATCAAAAACGCACGGTGCGTTCGTTAGCAGTCTCCTCTCCAAACGCAGCATTAATATTGCGAGACGTTTCTGCCGCGTTAGTTCCGCATCGGAAATCGTGTTCAAAAATTACTCGGATTTTCGAAGTATACATCTTTCCCGTCTAAGCTGAATAAAAAAAAACAAAGGAAATTCGAAAATCAAATCTTGTACATTTTTAAAAGGAAAACCTCATAGGTACCTATCATGTGAAAAAAGTTTCACTCGAAAATCTCACACCATGACAGTTGCAATTCAAGTATATATTACTATGTTTCTGTTGTTCGACACAATACACGCATATATTCTTCTTGAATAAATAAACAGAAGCATACATATAGCATATTAATAGTCCTATAAGATAATCATAAGCCATTGTTTAGGCCAGCTATAAATAAGGAGTGGCTCCCAAACAGTCAGAACTTGGCCTGCATAAATTGTAAATGCAATTATATAAAGGTAGGGAAGCTAATATTTATTATGTAATTTAGTACAATTGCTTATTTATTAATGAGACTAACTTTTTGTTAACACAAACACAAATGTTCTAATTTTATTTATAATATCACGGGAAACAAACAAACGTACGATTCGCCTGAAATGAATGGTTTATCGTAATAGTACCGTATATGGTATACGCTTACAAACGTGTTCACCTTTGCTGACGTGGCTTCTAATCGTAGTTTCTACAAAGATTCTTTGTGCACAGGAATACAACCATTCTGCGTTGAATTCTGTGGTTTTTTTAAAGGCAGAAATTTCTCTGGTTTGCTAATGAGTCAATATTACTAATAGACTATCCACTGCGAATGAACTATTGGAACCAACATGGTACGACGATTGAAGACGAGCTCTGTACGAAGGTTGCAATGCGCGAATGGTGGGTGGGATGGATGTAGGTGTGGATATGGAAAGTTAATGTTACCGTACGGCAAAAAGAATAATACCGGTTACGTCAAATTAACGATCCGCGAGGATCAAAGACAAGCTTTAAATAAAGGCTGCAATACGCGATTAAAGTTGCATATATTCGATAAAGTTGTCGTAGAGCAAAAACAATTACACCGACTGCGCCAAATTAAGGATGCGCTACGATCAAAGACAAGCTCTATACAAACGCTGCTATGCGCAAATACAGTTACCGGTATTCGATAATTTTGCCGTGGAGCAAACGAAAACCTAGAAATGGCGTAAAGTTAAGGGTGCGCGTCAATCAAAGACGAGAAACTCTGGGCTGCAATGTGTGTACAAAGTAGCGGATATTGTAAGTAGCGGATAGTGTACCGTAAAGCAAAAAGGAACATATTAATGTTCCGAGCTAAAATTGTGTGTCATTCAAAAATGAGCTATGACCAAACGTTGGATTATAATTAAAACGAAATGTTGTGGCTGTTGCACTAATGGAGTTATAATGTAATCCCAAGACCATAATTGTTTTAGCGTCACACCAAACCGCCATCCTTTCTACACTATTAATTAATACAAAATGATTTTGTGGTAAAGCTTAGCTCGAACTTATACCAAACAGTTGGAAATAAACTGAACAGGCTAAAATTTTAAATGTGACTCAAACCCTAATATGTTGATCCGCCCGCTATACGGTCACAAACATTCTCAGCAGTGGCACTATAGTAAGCCAAAAACAATCCCCTGTCATATCTTCAAGGCTGCCCTGTCCATGAACCACTGTGGAAATGACAGAATTGTTCTGCTGACGGCAGCCGGTGCACAATTGGTTGCATAACTTGACATTATTGCAAAAAATTAAGTAGGAAGATTATACGATTTGATATAGTATACCGTTCTGACTATATTCTCACAAAAAATTATTTGCTGGGTAAATACAAAGAACCGAGCGCCACACGACTCGGTCCTCACACACCTCACTCGCGTCTTCAACATTGACAGCTCTCCTCATGAGCATTTGCCGGTTTCTAGAGCTCCTTAAATCACCATCTGATAAAACATGATCGATTTGGCCCTGGTTTGATATAGGATGAATATAATCGAAAATGTCTGTATGAGGACCTCTATCAACAAGGGATATACCATTAATTAGGTATATTTTTACCTTTAAAAAACCCCCCAACACAAAACAACCCTATAAGAAGTAAAACAAACAAAATCTTGCATAGTTATGCGTGTTTAAAATTTTAGGTTTAACGTATGTTTGAAAGTAAAGTAAATACTCAGCATGCGTTTAAGATCCCTACAGCAGCTAACAAGAGCGTCTAAGAACTACCGCTAGAAAACCTGTTTTGAAATAAAAAAAAACCGCATCCACATCGGTTCGCCTGTTTAAGAGACTCTCAACAGGCACACACACGCACACGTAGCGGTCAAACTTATTACACCCATCTTTTTTGCGTCGGGGGTTAAAAATGAAAATATCCTTAATAATATCCTGACGAGCTGGGTGGCGCAGTCGTTAATGATGCGACTTTGAGACCAACGCTCCTGGGTTCGATTCCCACACAGGGCTAAAATTCGTGTGTATAGCTGTGTGTCTTGGTCTGGATATTTAGAAAGGTAGCGCGCATCAAAGCAGTCCATCTGGGGAAATATATCCACCTCACAGCAGCCAAATAACAACTCCCTAGAGGGTTGCTGTGTTTCTGCGTGTGAGTGAGATCACCAGTAAGCTCCTAAGGAGTTGCAACGTTAGCAACAGAGAAGGCATCGCGTGAGTAATACTTAATGTATTACAAGCGTTCATAGGCTACGGTAACTTTACATCAGGTGGGCCGTTAGCTTGTATGCCTTCAGACGTTGTATATAAAAAAATATTTAAAAATTCTACTGAATTACCTACATCCATCAGGGTTGGCGGGGTCCGCTATCTAAACTAAAGATTTGGCAATGGTATTGATTTGTCACATTGAGCGACTACCGTCAAACCCTTACAACCCAGAGGGAAAGCCAAACTTTTCTTAGGTTAGGTCACACGTCTTTCGAAATATAATTTCTTGGACTTGCGGGTTGCCACACGTGGTTTTCCTTCGTCGATTTCAAGTGAGAAATACAAATTTGGCCATTGACCCGAAAAAACACAGCTACCTGCGAGTATCATTTAAAGAAGTAGCCACACATTACACGTTTTAATATCTGTCTCTTTAGTATTAACTGAGTCGATATCCATTAACGTTGTTAAACAAACAACAAGATCTTATCATAAATGAATTGTCTGTAGTTGCTTTGCACTGCGGGGATTGAGAGAGAGTCTGATGTACGTGTACCTGGAAGGTACACACAGTGACACCATATTCAATAACTCCGCACAATCTATTGAACCATTCGCTATTTCCATAAGGACCCATAGTCAGCAACTTTTCTTCGTTCGTGAAGAGGAAGAATATGAAATTTCTTGCACCTGCCATGATAATCATTAATGTATATTTTTGCTCGAAATTGCAAATAACGCAGAAATCATTTCTGAATGCCTATCATCAATTTATTTACGAGAAAGTTACTTTTTTAGATTTAAACTAAGAATTATACAAATAATTCCTGCACTTGTAACGTTCGCCGTGCCGCCCTTTCCGAAATATTACACCCCCATACAAACTTTCGCAGTTTACATGCTCTGTTAGAATCCATATTCTAACAACAAAGTATAACGTTTACAGTTTCCACTCTTTATTAAACTGTGACGATCATGTTGTTCCGGCACATGTCTGAGAACTGGCACTAATAAGCTATCAACTTCAGAGCCGTCGGGCCACGAAGTAAACGGGAAATACATAGATTGACGCTTATCGCTTGTTAACTTCCCGATGAAAATAGAAAAAGATACATACAATGTTGAATAAACTAGCGCATGTGACATAGCCTAGCGGCAGTAATTATTTTCTAACTGCTTTACTGATTACTATGATGATACTTAAACAGCTGAATGAAATATAATCCTTTTCGGAAATGTATAACAACTAAAAATGCTCAAAGTGTTTAATTAGAATAAAATTAATGGAGCGTTCTATAAACATAAAATTTAATAAATGTCGAATAATTATTTTTGAGTCTCCTTACTTCTATGAAAAAGATTTGATAAAAACCAAAATAGTGAGATGGTACGGCCCTTAAGATGTTGCCTTAGATAGGGAAGATTTGAAAGTGATAGGCAACACATTTTCCCACAGTAGAGTGTTTTTATGCTATAAAATCCTTGCGGTATCAGCAGAGAGGACCGAGCGATACATGACGTGGTCATTACACAAAAAAAAAATTAAAATTACATTCTTAATACTTATATTATACAAGCCTAAACATACCTCCGTTTGATTTTCGCTATATAAAAGATACAGAGAGAAAAGTATGTAAATAAGTGTCTTAAAAAAAAGCTCAAATTGTTGTCATAAAATATAGTTAGTATTAAATAATGACGTTTTCAAGTAGCTAATGGAAACGCGGGTTTAGTCGCTACACTTCTTGTCAATTACAGAAGCTGCCAATGACAGTAATATGGACCCTAAGGATTAGATCGACAGTTTGAGAAACATATTAGTTATCAACTACATATTGCTATAATATGAGAAGAATATTCTGATACTTTTTCAATTTTTATTTTTATGGATAAGTAGGTATTTATTGAAGGGACTTGGCGTGATTTCACACGGGTGCTCTGATCGCTATCAAACTTGACAGGATTATCCGCTGGGCTAATCTGAAGGTTCCCAGAAAATTTCATCAAAATTGGTCAAGCCGTTGTAGAGTAAATTTTTTTTATACTACGTCGGGATACAAGCACACAGCCCACCTGATGTAAAGCGGGTACCGTAAACTATTAACGCTTGCAATAGATTAAGTATCACTCGCGCGATGCCACCTCTAATACTAACACAGCAACTCCTTAGGAGCTTACTGGAGACCTCACTCACAAGACAACACCTCTCTAGTGAGGAGTGGTTTTTCGGATGCGGTTTTCTGTGAGGTAGAGGTACTTACCCAGATGGGCTGCTGGATGCGCCCTACCTCTTTTTCTGTCTGTCTGTCAGTCTGGCGTAGGTACTTATATATATTGTTATATTTGGGATTTATTTAGGATGTGGAAGCTAATGACAGCAGACGTACGAACATTGATGTGACGGTTTGAAAGGTGAGATATGGCAGAGAAATGGTGGGAATATGGGTTCTGTGACGAAACATCAACATTGGCATCGCGCGAGTAACATCGCCGTGGTGTTGCGAGCGTCAATAGGCTGCGGTGACCGCTTACCATCTAATGCGGGCCGCATGCTTGTTTGCCAATCTAGTTTCATAAAAAAAAGTAAAAATTCCGTAAATAATCGCCACCACAGGGCTTATACAATTGTCCACGAACAAAACCGTTCATAATCAGTTTATTTTACATCCGCCTTGTACACGTGAGCACAAAGTTGTTACTAGAAAATCATTTTAACAGATTCTTATTCGACGAAGTTTTGTAAAAGGTCATCTGGGACACATTGCCGGGATTGACGGTGCCCTGCTCCCGCGCCGTGCAGTCGCGTGTAGATTGTTCGTTATGTGTAGCGATAGATTAGATTAGCTTACCAACAAGGTTTTACGTCAAAATTGGTGTCAGGCAGAGGTGCGTGCTGTCTGAAACCACTTTTAATTAGTTAGTTATTTTTTTTATTAAGTTGTCTATGAATTTAGGATTGCACATGAGTAACCTAGTGGTGAAACACCTTTAGAACTGCAATCACTAGACATTGTAATGAAATACGCTTGTATGGAGAGGTTTACAACAAAAACAAAATAAAGGCAATGGTAATTAGTATGCATTACGTTTGTTGATGTTGTATAAGATGAGTGAATGGGATTGTAGATTTTGGACTCTTTAATGCAATAGGTTCAGTATTTGTCGCGTAAGATTATTATGCATGTTAACTGATTACCTCATGAAAATTTGGATTATATTTAATTGAATTTGGATGGATTATAAAGTATATTAAAGTAATAGAATACAGATGAGTAAGAAAGAATACAGTAGAGAAAAAATAGAATGATGATGAAAGTGTAGGACAATACCATGTAATTTTCAGTGATGGTAATATCGATAGTGATATGAGCATGATCACTGATGATAGCCCAGTGGATAAGGTATCGGCCTATTAAACAACAGTCCCCAGGATGCGGCTGGCATGTACTACTAAATCTGTGTTTTGGGATTAATGTACATATTTGTATTTATCACGTGCTCGGCGGTGATAGAAATATAGTGGGGAAACCCGCACCTTCAAGAAATTAAATTTCGATAGACGTGTGACCTAACCTAAGAACGGCCTGGTTTCCCTCTGGGTCGTGGAGGTAACGGCAGTCGCTTCACGTCGAAATCAATGTTTTCGCCAAATCGTTAGGATTAGGGGGATCCCGCCAATCCTAATAGATTACGAAACGGGATAATGCTAGGAAGAAGAAGAAGCAGCGCCGACAGCAATGAAGACTGTCGCACAGAAAACGTTCTTGATTGCAGTTATTTCCTTACACTTCCGTCTAAACAGATTAAGAACGATGTCCTGATGTTACAAGCGTCCATACACTACTGTAACTTCTAACCATTTGGGCGCATGCTTGATAGCCACCTTAACGTAACGTAACGGTTTATCGTTACCCTCTCGCCTCCCGACTCCACCACATTGCACCATGCCAATCTCCAACAACGGCGTGTTCTTGCAGTTTCGGAGGGAAGATAAGAGTCTGGAGGGCAAACGTAACGGAAACCACAACCTCACCAACGATCCCCTAGATTCTGTACCTGTTCTTGCCCTACAAAAAACCTTTGTCGGTATTTACAATTTTTAATTCTCATCCTAGTAAATACCGGCCTTTCTTGCTCTAGGGGCACTAACCCATGTGACAATATATATCTATCTTTTCAATTATAATGTTTAAAACAAAATTTATTTACGACTTTTTTTTGCCACTGTACCACTTTCGGTGGGGTTGTAAAATGAGCGATGCGTTCGTAAACTGCTGATATATCAGGAGGCCGATTTCCGAGTTACGGCTATAAAAACACGCAGAATGACAGATAAGGGAGCTATTCGGATGCTTTGTTAGGTTATTAACGGGGACATGGCATTTGTTTTGTTGAAATTTTAATGTATTTTTCATGGCCCAATTTTAATCGATTCATATATAAATATCAGTTGGATTTTATTTTACTTTTTTTTATATATCATCATCATCATCGTTTCATCATACACAGAAGAAATATGAAAAAATACGTCTATTCGACAAATAAATACTTACTTTATATCGAGTAAAGAGTGAGTGGAGATATCGGCAGAGGCCGCCCTAGACGCACATATTTTGATTAAATAGCTGATGTGCTGAAAAAGGGCCAAATCAAAAGCACTCGAAACCGAAGAGGAAGCGAGAAGAGGTTGATGAGTGTGGAAGAAGCGACAGAGGTATGTTTGGATCGGTGCACCTGACGGTGCATAGTGTCTGCCTACCCCAATGGGAGACAGGCGTGATAATATGTATGTACAAATACTTATAATACACAGATGTGTGAAATACTCCGATATTTTACGTAAATCGAGCTATAACGCTAACTTGTTGACATAAGCTTAGCCTTTTTTCAAATGGCCGCGATATAACCTCGGCCAGATTATAGCCACTTTGAATAAATGTTGCATTTAAATAAATAAGGGTGGAGCCGATCGTCGATTTATGATAGAATTTAATGGGCCTACTTCTCGCCGCTCCTACCAAAGATACTCGAACGTAACTCGCTTTGTAGTGAACTTTACAGCTTTGGACTACTGTAACTCAATACTATAATAATTGACGAAATAATAATAAATAAATAATAACTTGACGAGCTTGGTGGCGCAGTGGCGAAACACGCTGTTACGTAATTTTTTTTTTTATTGTCGGACTAATTACAAAGCGCCATGTAGACCCAAAGTTTTTAATTGACCTGACTATGTAGTTAGCCCCGGTTGGGCTGTCACTACGTCACCGGACTAGAGGGCGGGCGTGAGGCGCCACAGCCTGAAAAACAAAGTTAAGCGACAGCCTAAGGGCCCCCGAGAGGGGTCGGACCTCGGCTCAGGACGTCGCTGGAGAAACAAATCGAACACGCGGGTTCGTGCCTTAAGGGCCTGTCGGAGAGAGAGGCGCCCAGGTACCGTGGGCTACCGGTACCTGGTGTATCGCGCAGAAGTCCTTACTCTTCGCGCCCGGAGCCGCCGAGCGCGGTGTGTGTCTGGAGTGTTGGGGTTGGAGGGGGAGAGGTAGGGGGCGTTCGCAACAGTAATGCGATCATCGGGATCAAAGAGTGAATTCCGCGGTCTGCGCCGGAACCCCCGGGCGTCGATCCGCGGGGTGTAATTGACAGCCCGGGCTATCAATGGGTTGGGATGTTGAGAGGAAGTTTCGAAGTAGCGTCTAGACGCTTTCTTCATGAAACTAATGATGGAAGGGAGTTCAAGGTCGAGATGGAGATCTGCGACCCTGAGATAGTGAGGGGCAGCGGTTGCATTGCGGGCAAACCGGTTTTGGATAATCTGGAGCTTAGCCAGATGGGAGCGCGCAGCGTGTGCGAACACTACGCTGGCGTATGTGAGAACGGGGCGGATGCAGGCTTTGTAGAGTGTACACTTATTTCTAAGTGACATTCTACGATTCCTGAATATCGGACCGAGCCGGCCTAGGTAGAACGCGGCTTTGTTCCTAACAGCGGTGATGTGAGGTCCAAACGTCATTCTGGAGTCTAGGATGACACCTAGGTATTTGGCCTTCTCGACCCATGGGATGGGTCGGCCGAACAATGAGATGGGGCTCACGGTCCTATGTTGGGAATCTGGTCTCGTAAGACCTCGTGGATCCCGAGAAAAGAACACAGCGGCACTTTTCTCCGGATTCACTTCGATTCGCCAACGTCGGAACCATTCGCCTAGAGCGTTAGCCGCTCTCTGGAGCCTATCCGATATGTTGGATTTGGCTCGTTCGGAAGTGTAAAGTGCCGTATCATCGGCAAAGAGGGCTAGCTCCACGAAGGGAGTCTTGGGAACATCGTTGGTGTACAACGTGTATAGGATAGGGCCGAGCACGGAGCCCTGAGGGACCCCGGCTCGGATAGGGTGCGGCCTCGAGAGAGTGCCGTGGACTCTGACGCGGAGGGAGCGATTCGACAAGTAGTCTCGTAAGATGTGCACGAGACTGTCTGGCACTTCCATTTGGTGTAGCTTATATATTAAGCCATTGTGCCAGACTTTGTCGAACGCTTTCGCGACGTCGAAAAACAGGGCACCGGTATGGCGCCCTGTTTGAAAGTTGGAGAGGACGTGCTCCGTGATGCGGTGCACTTGGTGGACTGCCGAGTGTTTGGGACGGAACCCAAACTGCTCGTCTATGAGAAGGCCTCTAAGTTCAACGAACTTTTTGAGGCGAATGGCTATGATGCGCTCATAGACTTTCCCCAGGCATTTGAGGAGACTAATGGGCCTGTAAGAGGCGGGGTTCTTCAGGCATTTGCCTGGTTTGGGGATGCCAACTACGTCTGCATCTTTCCAGGAGTCTGGAAATCTGCAGTTCGCGAGAGCGGCGTTGAATATCGCCACGAGAAGGACTAACAGGGGGCCTGGGAGGAGTTTGAGGACCGAGTTCGTGATGCCGTCAGCTCCGGGAGCTTTCCGGCTCCGAAGGTCCCTGATGATCGTTTGGACCTCCTCAACCGTTGTAGGCTCGAGGGGGATCGTGGGAGGTGTCGCGAGGATTCGTTCCACCTCGGAGTCAACCATCTGAACGTGTTCGTCGTCGGTTGGTTCTAGACTAGGAGAGCATTGGCTCTCCAGGCTGTCTGCAAAGCATTCAGCCTTTTCGTCATCATCGAACGCTATCGTACCGTCTGGTCGGGTCAGGGGAGGGCATTGGGTTATTTGGTCGGAACGGAGAGATTTAGCAACTCGCCAGTACGCCGTGTGCGAGGGCTTAATTTCTCCAACAAAGTTGGCCCACCGTTCATCCCTGAACTCTTTGATGCGCTTCTTTACTTGGCGTTGTAAATAGCGCATCCGAGAACGGTTCTGTTCGGTGGGACAAGAGTCATGGGCGCGTGTCGCTGCGTTCTTTTCCGACACTAGTTCTCGCAAATAAGCAGGGAGTTCCCAACGCCGAGCTAAGTCGGCTGTTGAAACCTCTCTGGAGCAGTTGTTAGCTGCCGTTTGCAAGTGGCTAGTGAGGGCGTCGATCGCAAGGTCGGTCTCGTCATTTGTGAGAATCTGTTCGGGTACTTGCTCCAGCTCGGGTGTGGAAGTCTGTGCGAGCACTCTTTTGAGTTTTCGCCAGTCCGTTACCCGTCTGGTGTCCTCGTCTGTCGGTGAGTCAGTTGGTAGCCCGAACTCGATCAGAACTGGCCGGTGGTCAGAGCTAAGTTCTGTGTGCACTTGGATTGAACGCATCCGTAAGGCTACGTTCTTTAGAAGTGCAAAATCCAGAACGGTCGGGCGGTGTCCCACTGTTGCGGAATAGTGGGTGGGAGACATGGGAGCTATGACGTCGAATCCTAGGGAGTCCTGTAGGCTCTCTAGGATTACGCCGTTTGGTGAAGACGAGTGGCTATTCCACTGGATGTGCTTACTATTGAAATCTCCAGCCAGAATGGTGGAGTTTCCTAGGGCAAAGAGGGCTTGCAAGTCGCTCTGAAGGATACGCTTGCTCGGGGGGAGGTACGCGGACGCGATATTGATCGGCTGATGGCCGGTCATCCCTAGCCTGCAGATGGTGACCTCGAGGTTTTCGAGAGATGGGGGTTCTAGTGGGATGCAGTGCAGGGACCTTTTGTAATAGACTAGGGTTCCGCCCCCGCGGCCCTCTCTATCATTACGGATGACGTTGTAATTTGCAATGCGCGGGTCGCGATTGCATGGTTTCAAAAGGGTCTCCTGCACTAGGAGGATAAGACCCAAAGTAAGCGAAGCTTATGTTATGGGTACTAGACAACTGATAAACATACGTAACTCCATTTTTTTTTTTGTAAATACATACTTAGTATCCATAGAAAATACCCAGACCAAGATAAACAGATATGTTCATGCACACAAATGTTTGTACTGTGTTGGAATCGAACCCACGAGCGTCGGTGTCAAAGTAGCGTAACAGCGTGAAATTTGAAACCAACGCTCGTGGGTTGGAATCCGACACAAGACAAACATTTGTGTGCATGAACATGTCTGTTTGTCTTGGTCTGGGTATTTTTAAGAGGTAGGGCGCATCAAAGCAGTCTGTGGGGAAGTACCGCCACCTCACAGAAAACCACAACCAAATAACAACTCCCTAAAGGGTCGTTGTGTTCCTACGTGTGAGGTCACCAGTAAGCTCCTATGAAGTTGTTGAACACTTCATTGGCTTATTCCATATTCGTAGCTCTTTTTCTTCTTTTCCTCTTTGGCCCCTGACTACATCTTGTGATCAAACCCGATCAATTTGATCGTGATTGGTGCGTATTGCTTACCAAAAAAGAGGAAAAGAGCTACGAATGCGAAATAAGCGAGTGAAGTGTTTGTAGGTGTGTAAGGAAAGAGGTATGTGCGCTCAGTTCTCTCTGCCTACCCAGCAAGGGACTTGGCATGAACATATTTAATAAAATAGAAAGTGATGTAACATGTGTAAAAACTACTGTAAAGAAACATATATACATGTTTATACTAGTTTTCTTTTCGAGTCCTAAATAAAACTTGAGATAATGGAATTTCGCATTTTTCCCACTTTTTTAATTTGTATACATTATACTTTGATGAAATTCTATTACCTCCAGTCTACTGTTTAATGTGACATTTGATTTTCATGCTAATCCACATGTCAATAATTAACATCATCCGGTCGTATTATGCCGTTCCCTAATCTATTTCGATTGACGGGATCCGATATAAACATAAGGAATTGACGAAGATATGATTTTTACATACAGCGATTGTAGTCAGACCTCCACAGAGGGAAAACCAGACCTTTATAAGGTTAGGTCGCATGTCTTTATTAAAATAAATTCTTAGACATGCGAGTTCACGATATTTGCCTTCATGCCTTCACCACAGCAAGTGATAATTACAAATATGTACAAGGTGTGAAATCGATGGCGTAGCTATGGGCTCTCCCATTTCTCCTGTTGTCGCTGACATTTTCATGGAAGACCTTGAGGAGAGAGCGCTGTCGATGGCACCGGCTGTGCCGAAGATGCACAAACGGTACGTAGATGATACTTTTGTTGTCATACCCAAAGATAAAGTGTCTATATTCCTACACCACCTTAATTCCATCAACAATAAAATCAAATTCACCATGGAATTAGAGGCAAATAATTCACTAGCATTCCTTGATATATTACTCGTAATTACCAGGAAACTTGACAAGTCACTTACTCACACAGTGTATAGGAAACCCACCCATACAGACAAATATCTCAATGGTAACTCACACCACCATCCATGTCAGTTAGCTACCGTAGGCAAATCTTTGTTTCAGAGAGCACACGGCATCTGCGACGCTGAGCATCTAGAGGAGGAACTCCAACATGTCAAACAAGTACTGCGGAGCAATAGTCACAAACTCCCTCGTATGCGTCACAGAAGCCGCTCGAAGCCACCTACAGTTGAATGTCAACCTGCCATCTTACTATACTTAAAGGAAGTCACAGACTAAATTGGCAACATCTTACGGCGAGCTTCAATGAAAACTTATTTCAAGCCCCATAAGAAGATCTGTCAAATTCTAAGACCTATCAAGTCTAATATCCCCTTACAAGATGCAGGAGTATACAAATTAGACTGCGAATGTGGTTTATCATACATAGGGCAAACAAAGAGAAGCGTAGGTACTCGTGTGAAAGAACACATTGCTGACATGAAGAATAGGCGCGATAAAAACTCTGCAGTATGTGAACATACACTGGACCAGCCAAACCATTACATCCGGTTCGATAAACCACAAATCCTCGCCAAGGAGAATCGCAATGCCAAGAATGTTGCGCGAGGCTATTGAAATAAGAAAACATCTCAATTTCAATAGAGAAAATGGTTGGCAAGTACCACCTGCTTGGGATCCAGTCCTAAAAATAATCAAGTCACAAACCCAAAGATCTACTAAAAAATGTTCGGACACTATGAGCGATTTTTGTGTGAATCGGAACATATAATAATTAATCCATCCATGTCGATAGATGTAACAATTGAATAACTAATGTAAGACAAATATCACCTTAGTCTTCCTGCGACCACGGACGCTGCAAAGCGTTCGAAACGTCAGGTTCAACAAAATAAATAGTACACGCGATACTTCCGTTAAAAATTGTTTAATTCAATGTACATGAGTCCAAAAATATGAACTTAGGCGTACATGCCTACACATGGATTCCCGGGAACGTCGGATAATGGGTCGGTTCTTCCACTGAGCTATCACTGCTCTTAAATCGGTCGTTTAGATAATTATGAGGTTATAATTATAAAGAATATCGCATACACATATACGAGAAAATAACAGTCTTCATCAGTTTGATTTAGAACCGCATAGTTTGTCATCTTATTGGTAAAAAAATACTCAATAAATAAAATCCGACAAAAACACATTCGAGTTAGAAACCAAATCGAATTAAATTGGTACCTCCCCCTGATTTTATGTTATAATTTGACCATAAACTAGCGCGGACAGGACAATCAAGGTAAAATCCTACCATGGGGTTAAGTCGTTATAGCCATAACGACTAGATCCCATAGCCGATACCCGGGTATATACCAACTCGACTCAAATGATATGGTATGAGACCATAGTACTAAATACTGAAAATTTTATATAACAAAATGCAAATTAATCCTGAGACTTACAAATACTGTAATCAGTATACTTTTTGCGATCTACTTATATATATATATATAGCAAAACATCTTACGAAATTATGCCATTACTGTAAAAGGTCCATTTATTTTTAAGATTCATTTTTGGCATTTGTATCTATCGCGTTCATAATTATATTGGTGTGGGCAAGTGCGGATAATTTTAGCATCGGTTATAAATGTATCAGAGTGTAAGTGACTCAGTAACATCTTTAGACTTAAAACCAACGTTTCCTGTATGAGGTGCACCTTGAAGATTATTAACGAGGCGCTGGCGAAAAAGGGTACGGCTATATTTGATAAGCAGCAGACTGGTTCTCTATCTTAAGATCTTAACCAAATAACAATTACCTAAACACTACCTAACTTACCTAATACTGTGTGTATTTAATACGTTGATAACTATCTATCCATACATACATATCAACATAGCATCCTACGAGTTTTATGACACCATTGACCTAATTCGGTCGGTATTCGATGGTGTTAAAATAAGAAAAGGCATGCTCCGTTGGTTCGGACATGTAGAAAGAATGCAGGATGGAAGAATGACAAAGCAGATATACAATGCAAAAGTGGAAGGGTGTAGGAGCCGAGGAAGGCCAAGACTTACCTACCATGACCAAATTGGTCGTGTTCTATCAGAAGGTGATGTCAGGAGCCCTAGAAACCGGCAAGCGTGCATG
Source organism: Pyralis farinalis (assembly GCA_947507595.1). NCBI lineage: Eukaryota > Metazoa > Arthropoda > Insecta > Lepidoptera > Pyralidae > Pyralis > Pyralis farinalis. Next base: position 5,791,563 of record OX382260.1, read on the forward strand.
AGAAGAGCAATGAATGTTAAAGAAGCGAGTGAGATGTCTAAGGATCGAGTCACGTGGCGCTCGGTTCTCTCTGCCTACCCCGCAAGGGATTTGGCGTGAAGTTATAGGTAGATAGATTGACCTAATTTAATTAAACTGGTCTCGCATGATCAAATTAGTCGTGTTTTATCAGAAGGTGATGTCAGAAGCCTGCATGAAAATGTGAATGTAGAAGAAGCGGGCCAGGTATGTAAGGACCCCGATTTGTGGCGTTCTGCCTACCCCACATGGGATCTGTACTGGATATAGATAGACAGATAATAACTATAATACTTGCACGATAAAATACAAAAATACTACAGAACACGACCTATCCTTCTAAGGGATTACTTCCAGCTGACCTTAAAATATTTGACAGGCAATTTTGGAGACAAAAATAACAGTAACAACACAAGAGAATCAATAAATTTAACACTACAAAGAGAAATGATAAAATACACAAATTAACATTTCAAAGCGACATCAGAACAGCTATCATAAGCTATTTAGCTTCGATTTGAAGGAGCGAACGGGAATTAATATTTGTAGAATATATAGTACTAATTTAATTTCCAATGTAGTTTTCAATGTACGAGTATATACTACCAATTAATGGATACATAACTGGTAACCCTATCGTTTAATGGTTTAATATTATGTAAAAAATGCTAAGCTATTTTGTTTGAATTTGTATTTTCTTTGTAATGCAACCCAAATATTTTTTGCAAATGAAAATAAAACAAACAAATATTTTTAGTTAAACTCCGCAAAGATGAAAATATAAAAAATATTTTTCAAAAATGTTTACAATAAATTTTGAAAATTACCATCTGCTTACACTTACCCGGAACGTATTTAATGCCGAGCTGGGATAGTAGATTTGGTAGTGGACCTTAATCTGGTATATGATAAATTTCATATTTTATGTGAAACTGGGAAGCTCCGGCGTGTCTGGTATTATTGTCTTATTGAATTATGGCTTTTGTTTTTAATACGTTTCCATTGTACGTCTTCATTGTTGAGTATTGTTGAGTTTTGCGGTGTAAATGTCTGACCATCATTTTAAGCCAAATTCAATGTAACGTCACATGTCCGTAGCCTTATTATCAACAAACGAGGCTTGGCGAAAGAGAGGTAGACCTTACAGAAGGCTTCACGCCACTCAAGCGTTAGGTTTTTGTTTTTATATGCCATATAATAAGCATAAACAGCATATCAATATTATTGTATGGTTCTCAAGTCACGAGTTAACCCCAGTCATTTGATAGGCATGTGTAGGGATATTTGGATCCAACACGTAGAGGTCCCTGCGTGAAGATTGATGTAATGTAGTAAACCCACCACGTCCTGCTCTAGGGGATATTAGTAGAATAATTAACGTCAAACGCGCGATGCCACCTCTGCTGTTAACACAGCACTCCTTAGGAGCTTACCGTGACCTCCTCCAGGGAGATATTATTTGGCTGCGGTTTTCTTTGAGGTGGAAGTACTTCATCAGACGGGCTGCTTTAATGCGCACTACTTTAAAAACACCCAGCAGACTAAAACAAACATTTATGAAATCACACAAATGTTTATGAAATCGATACTTACACTTTAACAGCAATGGAAGGTACACCGCTGATGTGGATAGACGAGTGATTGCAGGGAATAGCGTGAATGGAACGTTGGGTACACTTCTAGGCAGCCGAAATCTAAGCCAGAAGGAACAGCTCGCTGTTCAGTTGTGGTATTAATACCAACGCTAACTTATGGAATTGAATTGGCAGAGAGAGATAACGCTTGCTGTCCTCGTTCGTAATTACGACGTAAGAGAGAGAGAGAGTTGGTCTTAAAGAGAGTGTCGGTCTTAAGATAAAAAAATCGGCCAAGTGCGAGTCGGACTCGCGCCCGAAGGGTTCCGTACCATTATCTATAAAAACGGCAAAAAAATCACGTTTGTTGTATGGGAGCCCCCTTAAATATTTATTTTATTCTATTTTTTAGTATTTGTTGTTATAGCGGCAACAGAAATACATCATCTGTGAAAATTTCAACTGTCTAACTATCACCGTTCATGAGATACAGCCTGGTGACAGACGGACGGACGGACGGACGGACGGACAGCGGAGCCTCAGTAATAGGGTTCCGTTTTACCCTTTGGGTACGGAACCCTAAAAAGGCATGCTCCGTTAATTCGGACATTTAGAAAGAATGAAAGAATGACGATGAAATAGATATACAATGCAAAAGACCGACACTAACCTACCATGACCAAATTGGTCGTGTTTTATCAGAAGGTGATGTTAAGAGCCTCAGGAACCGGCGAGCGTGCATAAATAGAGTTATGAATGTTAGAGAAGCGAGTGAAGTATGTAAGAACCGCGCTCGGTTCTCTCTGCCTACCCCGCAAGTGACCTGGCGTGAAGATATACATACGTTACATTCAAATAACAACTCCCTAGAGGCTTGTTGTATTCCTGGGTGTGAGTGAGGTCACAAGTAAGCTCCTAAGGAGTTGCTGTGTTAGCAGCAGAGGAGGCATCGCGCGAGTGATACTTAATGTATTACAGGCGTTCATAGGCTACGGTAACCGCTTTAGGGCCGTATACTTATATGCATTCCGACGTTGTATAACAAAACACTACTAAGGTGGCAAAGAAGCATACGGTCACCGTAGCCTATGGGCAACCCCAGGGGTGTCACTCATGCGTTGCCGACCCAGTAAAAACTCTTCACGCTTCTCTTGAAGAACCCCATGCTGTAGTTTCTAGGGAAAACCTCAGCTGTGAGTTCATTCCATAACTTGGGAGTTCTCGGAAGAAAACTTCTCTGAGGTTCCAGTGTGTGAGGATGGCCCCCGACGTCTCGTCGAGGTCGAGGACTTCATCTTCACACACTGGAACCGGTTGTAAAATGAAGCTGTCGGCATCATATCGAACAATTCCTCAGAACACGACCCGTCGTACAATCGGTAGAACACACAAAGATAGGCAAAATCTCTCCTCAAACTTAAGGCCTCCATACCGTGTGCAAGCTTGGGATCATCGACAATTCCCACAGCTCTTCTCTGAATTGAATCACACGGCCCTAGCTCCACGGCATCCAGGTGCTCCGGCCCAAAGATGACTAGACGTCAGTACTATAAAACATAGGTTTGATAATAAACGTAATATGAAAAAATCTTGGGACAATCCTCGTTCATTATCACGACCCTGGAATTTTGTATCAATCGGGAAGCAAGAACACATGTTACAGTTATAAGAAAAATAAAGGCTTTCAAAAACTTACCGAACTGAAAGAACACCACTTAGATATGTTTCAGTATTTAGTTTTTACCTGCAATAAAAAATAAATATGTTTAGTTAATAATAATAATAAATAGTAAATATTGTCGGACAAATAACACATTGTTATGGACACTAGACAACTGATAAACATACATAAATTCATTTCTTTTTTGCATATACGTACCATGGTACACAAGAAACACCCAGACCATTTAATATCCTGTGTGGGAATCGAACCCATGAGCGTTGGTGTCAAAGTAGCTTTACTAACCACTGCGCCACCGAGCTCGTCAAAGTTTTCAGTATTTATTCGACATTTCTGCTCTTCAGGATTGTACCTACAACGAAAAGCTAAACGAAAGATATGTAATTCAGCCCACCTGATGTAAAGCTGTTACCATAGTCTATGAAGGCTTTCAATAGATTAAGTATCATTCGCGCTATGCCACTTCTGCCGCTGACGCAGCAACTCCTTAGGCGTTTACTGGTGACCCCACACCCTCCAGGGACTTTTTATTTCGCTACTGTTTTCTATGAGGTGGAAGTACTTCTTTAGACGGGATGCTTTGATGCATAAAAGCACCTCTCATGAAAACATCGAGACGAAGATAAACAGATATGTTTATGCATATAAATGTTTGCCCTGTGTGGGAATCGAACCAATGAGAGTTGATGTAGAAGTAGAGTTACTTTTTTTTTATGCAACGTCGGAATTCAACTTTACATCAGGTGGGCCGTATGCTTGTATGCCACAAGCATACGGCCCACCTGATGTAAAGCGGTTACCGTAGCGTATGAACGCCTGTAATACTCTTACATTATTACTCTCGCGATGCCTCCTCTGTTGCTAACATAGCTACTCCTTAGGAGCCTACTGGTGACCTCACTCACGCACAGGAACACAAAAACCCTTTAGGGAGTTGTTATTTGGCTGTGGTTTTATGTGACGTGGAGGTACTTCCCCAGACGGGCTGCTTTGATGCGCTCTACCTTTCGTAAACCATCCAGACCAAGACAAATAGACATGCACACAAATGTTTGTCTTGTGTGGGAATGGAACCCACGAGCGTTGGTGTAACAGCGCGTTTTACCACTGCGCTCTACTGTTGCTTCATCGCGCTGCAGGTATACCTACGGGTTTTCCTTCAATGGAAGGGGTTTAGAGCATATTCTGTCACGCTGCTCAACCGCGGACTGAAGGCCAGTGTCTTTAAACCGAAGCTTAATGACCGTCTAGTTATCGACAACTGCCGGAGTTGATGGCTTAATGTACCTCTGAAAACGGCGAGCCTAAAGATAAACCCATCTATAGATAGGCTGCGGCTGACGTTGCTTAACTTGCGTGTTCGATTAAGTGACATGTGTAATGGCACCATCGAGTTCCTCGTCACATCGTAAGTCTCCTACAGAGTGAACCGACTTTCTAACAATACATGCAGGTACTCTCTCTTCTTCTCTCAATCTCTTGATCGGGAGATAAACATTTTTAAAGAGTTCGTAAAATAACAACTTCCCGGAGGGTTGTTCTCTTGAGAGTGAGCGAGGTTGCCAGTAAACCCATAAGGAGTTGCTGTGTTATCAGCTGGGGTCGCAACGCGCGAGTGATACAACCCGTATCACTAGCGTTCATAGGCTACGGTAACCACCTCATAGAAAACCGCAGCCAAATAACAACTCCCTAGGGGGTTTTTGTGTTCCTGAGTGAGGTCACTAGTAAGCTCCCAAGGAGTTGCTGTGTAAGCAGCAGAGGAGGTATCGCGCGAGTGATACTTAATATATCGCAAGCGTTAATAGGCTACGGTACCCGCTTTACATCAGGTGGGCCGTAGGCTTGTATGCCTTACGTCGTAGTATAAACAAAAACCATTTTACGTTAGGTGGTTATGCTTGGATGCCTCCCGAGGTTGGATAAAAGAAAACGGTTGTTTCCGAAGGGTTATTGTGTTCCTGCGGGTGAGCAATGAATCCGTAATGTTCATCTTTATCGTCACAGTCACCCCATGCTCCTCAATGTTTCATACTGAACTCTCGACAAAACTTGACCTTCCTAAATACGGATCATTTAATTAGGCCACATATTGATGTTGCTGTAGAAGTTATAAATTAGTAAAAATTTAAAACGACTATGAATAACTTTTAGAGTCCTACATTCCAATAAACTACATAACAAACTAACCAATATCCATTTGACGTCTCATGAAGACCCCCTCATTCACCAAAACGTAGTATTTTAGCGCCTAAAAATCTCAGCGATTACAGCCGAGGAGGATAATGTAACCAATAAGACGATAAGTGACGCGGTGTTGTACGTGAACTAGCCAATAAGAGCTGCGTGTTCCACTTTATTATTCTTTATTGCACATAAATATACAAAATAATCTTTGATACAAGTTTTGTGTACAAAGGTGAGGTTATCTCTTTAAGAGATTTCTTCCAGCCAACCCCAATGAATGTGGAAACATTGTATAGGGTCGTAAACAAAATATATGTGCCAACAAGCATCAATAAAAACAGTTACAATACGATACAGTTAAAATACTTCTTTAAAAATACATTTAACATATACATACATATACACGCATACATACACATATACACATACCTATATATACACAAATATACATCAATATAACCACATTATATTTCACTAGAAAATAGTGTTTTCAGATAGTACTCCTTCAACTTTTTTTACTTTACCCCCCGACCCGTAGCGGTTAGTATATTTACTACGTAGGTTTCCATAGGTTATTTCTTCACGACCCCAGGGGTGCCAACAACATCCTATTAGTAAGCTTAGAGCTTTTTCATTCGTCTGTCGCCAGTCATACATTAAATGGTTGCTTCTTTTATACCTTTCTACGCAGAGGGTTTAAAATTCATATTATCTTGGTTCAGTGAAGTAATTACAGCATAATTATTAGTAAACAGAGCAATAATAGCCCAGTGGATAAAGAAGCAGCCTATTGTCGCTAGTTTGAATGTACATATTTGTAATACTCAGCGTTGAAAGAACGTATTGTGAGAAAACTATATTTCAAAACACATTCGAATCGACTTAACCTTCTTAAGTAAGGTCAAATTTTCCCTCTGGGCTGTTGAGACCTGATGACAATGGTTCCATCTCAAAGTCAGTGTCACCGCGAAATCGTCAGGTAACAGACCTCGCCAATTCCATGCTAGGAAGAAGAAGGTAATAATAATAATAAAATAAAATGAGCAGTAGTCGAGTGGTAAGCAATGGCTGTTTCAACACGAAGGGTTGGAGGTTCGATTCTCATACAAGACAAACACGAACATGTTTATTAGTCATGATCTCGGTATTTTCATTATATCACAAGCATGTGTAAATGAAATTGTATTTATGCATGTTCATCAGTTGTCTAGTATTGATAGTACAATCTTTACTTAATTTGAGCTAAAAGCGTTGTATAATTTATCTGGAGATAAAAAACAATAGTTAGGGAGTGCAGTGGTTCACTCAATTTTTAAAGTAAAATAAAATTTTGACGAGCTCAATGTCGTAAATGACGCGACTTTGACACCAACGCTCGTGAGTTCGATTCCCACACAAGGCAAACATTTGTGTGCATGAACATATTTGTTTGTCTTGGTCTGGATGTTCTAAGAGAGGTAGGGCGCACGAAAGCAGTCCGTCTGGGGAAGTACCTCCACCTCACAGAAAACCGCGGCCAAATAACAACTCCCTAGAGGGTATATGTGTTCCTGCGAGTGGTCACCAGTATGCTCCCAAGGAGTTGCTGTGTAAGCAGCAGAGGAGACATCGGGCGAGTGATACTTAATATATTACAAGCGTTTTATTATAATAATTACAAAGGTTTGAAAACCATGGTAACCGAATTCATTCAAGCAGTAACCTCACCAAACTTTACGAAATTTACGAACGCATAACTTCACAAAAAACAGAATTTTCATAATTACGAAGGCTTTAAATATTAAAGTTGATTTAACTGAAGTCGTAACATCGATAAATTTATATGGGAACAATCGGGCGCAAGAACGAACCTTTCTAACAAAGAAGCAATTTCTAAATTGGTGACACATAAAATATCATCATCGTCACCCTACCTTTATTCCATTTTCTAATTTATCAGGATTTGCGGAGTTCGCTACGTAAGCTTTTAAGGTGATACATATACGGGTCAAACTTACTACGAAAACAATACCTACCAAAAAACAACAGCATGCAGTTAACCGATTAAAACGACCATGGTTCCTGCAACGTAGCCGTATTAGGAAAAAAAAAACAAATTGCGGTAGGTCCCGCACTTGCAATACTCGTAGTAACACGCTGCTGTATTCTCGTCGAGATTAGCTTCATAATCTCGTCGAGAAGCCGCAGAAAACAAATTAGAAAAAAATGAAATTTATATTAAATTTTTACACACACAACCCAAAGGCACTGATCAAAAGTGACAGTGACGTGTATATTCATTAAAACACCAGTTAATTTACCAAAAAACGAATTTTCCGTTTTTAACGCAACACACTGAGGGCATTAATTTGTAAAGGGTACGGACCTTATTTATTTTGACCCTTGTTGCGGAGTTAATGCCGAATTGTACAAATTACAAAGTTGCCCTATTACCTGCCAAGCTTAGTTTTCAACAAACATAATTCTGGGTCCTTTAATTTTCTACCGAAAAGGGTTTTTGGACATAAATCGCATAACTTATGTAAGTTAAATATAGGCAACGGAATTAGATGATTTGACGTTTATATAAGGTCGGGACGCAAACAAGCGTACGGCTCACCTGATGTAAAGGTAACTTTACATACGTTTTATTTTATATACCACTAGGCTATCAAAACAAGCATGCGACCTGCCTGATGGTAAACAGTCACCGTAGCCTACGGACATTTGCAAGACCAGGGGTGTTACTCTTGTATTGCCGACCCTAAAATATAGGTTCAATGCAAATGCTCGCAAGCAAAAGCTAGTCGCACTTCTAGTAAAAGAGGTAGGGCACATCACAGCAGCCCGTCTGGAAAAGTACCTCGACCCCACGGAAAACTACAGCCAAATAACAATTCCCTGGAGGGTTGTCGTATTCCTGCATGAGAGTAAGATCGCCAGTAAGTTCCTAAAGATTTGCTGTGCTAGCAGAGGTGGCATAGCGCGAATGATACCGCTGTATGTAACCGCTTTCCATCAGGCAGTATGCTTGTATGCCTCCCGACGTTGTATAAACAACCCTCAGCTTTTGACAATGCAACCCTTGCTCATCCCCACTGCAAGGAATCCTTTCAACTGAAGTGGTTTTCAGACCATACTAGACCTAAGCCCAGACCGCTGACTATAGATAAGGCCTATTATCTATCGACATCTATCGACTTTCGTGCTTACTTACTTCCGAGCACGACACGGGTGTATGCGACCCAGCTAAAAAAGGAGGGTTATTTTAAGTTATGTAGAACCTAATAGACAAATGTAGGGCGCATCAAAGCCGCCTGTTTTGGGAAGTACATCCACCTCACAGAAAACTGCAGCCTAATAACAATTCCCTAGAGGGTTTTTGTGTTCCTGTGCGTGAGTGAGGTCACCAGTAACCTCCTAAGGAGTTGCTATGTTAGCAACAGAGGAGGCATCGCGAGAGTAACAATGTATTACAGGCGTTCATACGCTACGGTAACCGCTTTACATGGGTGGGCCGTATGCTTGTATGCCTTCCGACGTTGAATAAAAAAAAAGTAACGCTACTTCGACACCAACACTCGTTGGTTCGATTCCCACACAAACATTTATAAGTATGAACATATCTGTTTTTTTCGTCGTGGTGTTTTCATAAGAGGTGTTTATATGATATAATTATAATATGAATCAAAGCATCCCGGCTAGAGAAGCACTTCCAAAGGGTTGTTATGTTCCTGCGTGCGAGTGAGGTCACCAGTAAGCTTCTAAGGAGCTAAGGAGTTGCTGTGTTAGCAGCAGAGGTGGCGTCGTGCGAGTGATACTTAGTGTACTGCAAGTTTTTTCGTTTATAGTCAAAGTCAAAATCTTTTTATTCCGTAAAAATGGCTACATTTGTTTGGAATCGTCACAATTTTTTTCCCTACCTTGCAGTTCATGACTAGGTGAGCACTAACAAAAATACTGCCAAAAAACTCAGGCATCCCTCTTTTGGTATTCAAACAAATTTACATATTTTATTAATTACATTATAATTGGATCGACTCACTCCCAGGCATTTTTATCATTAATATAGTCAGATACTTTATAATATGCCCTGCTACACAATTTGGCTTTAACAGTAGTTTTAAATTTGTTTATTGACAATTCTCTTATATTGCTGGGAATTCTCTTATAGGCTACGGTAACCGTTTTACATTTTTACATGTGGGCCGTATGTTTGTATGTATTGTATACAAAAAAAATGTGTGCATTTCACACACGATAGGAGTGAAACCTAAAATGTAAACTTAATAATCATGACAATATGCTGCATTCGTTTTCGGCATACTTGAAAAATGATTTTATTAAAATAATGAAATATTTGTGTCAACAATACACCACGGTTGTTTTGACGCCTTATCCCCAGCTTCGTAATACGCAGTTGCGCACACTCTCGTACAACGCTCGGACCCTTTAATAAACACGGTATAATGCCTTCTATCTCATTCTCTCGCACGATAAATCCTGTAGATGTATGTGGTTGTCTCTTTTTCGTTTCATAGAATTTCAAATCACAACGATGAACGAATAAAGAAGTATTCACTTCAAAGACGGCGTCAACGCGTCTTGACAGCGATAAATAGAACTGGGAAAATTCGCCACGACGACCGACCTGCTTGTTAGAACTTGCCGGCGGTATAGAGGTCGTGGTTTCGAATCTCACCTAGGTGGGTAGTTGATTTTTACCCTTATAAAATATTCAAAGAATTACCAGCAACTTGTGCCCATAAACAACTATAAAGTCGTACAAATACAGTTTGCCTACATATTTTAATACCTGCCCGTTAAAATTTTACGATTCCCGGCATCGGGAGCGGATGCTGATCTTGGGAGATGAGATCTTATAGCGTACAATAAAGCTATAATACTCGAGAGTACTTTATAAATTCTTCATTTAATAACATACAATACGTGTTTAATTTAAACGTGAAAAAAGGAAACAGTATGTTGATCTCATTACTTTTATACCTTGAAATTGCCGTATTGGTTTTTAAACGGCAACTCTGTCCATAAAAAAGCTAATTGATTTTTTTCCACTGCCAGTTTTACTCGTGTTTGCTCAATTATATGCATTTTGATTGGTCGATGGATAATGTATTTGAGGTGTGGTTGATTTTCATAATGCTACTTTATGACGAGCTCGGCGGTGCAGTTGTTACTGTTGTTTGTAATGCTACGTTGATACTAACGCTTGTGGTTGCTATTCCCAGGACAAATATTTGCGTGCATGAACATGATGTTTTGGTGTGGGTGTTTTTAAGACAGCTCATGAAAACAGCTCGTCTAGAGTATAGTATCTCTTCCTCACAGAAAACCGTAGTCAAATAACAATTTAGTTGAGGGTTATCGTGTTCCTGAATGTGAGTAAGGTCACCAGTCAGCTAATATTCATGGGCTGCGGTAGCTTTACTTCAGATGAGCAGTATGCTTGCATGCGTCCCGACGTTGTATAAAAAAATTAGTATGTATGTATGTATATCTTCACGCCAGGTCCCTTGCGGGGTAGGCAGAGAGAACCGAGCGCCATAAGACGCGGTCCTTACACACTTCACTCGCTTCTTTCACATTCATAGCTCTTTTCATGCACGCTCTCCGGTTCCTAAGGCTCCTGACATCACCTTCTGATAAAACACTTCTGATAAAAAAATTAGACCACGTTTAATTAGGATTTTCATTGGTCAATATTCAAAATACTTAGGACGTGAGGAGACTCTTAATACGCTTGCCTTGAGGTTTGCGTTCTGGGATACTTTTACATTGGCCAAAAACGCAAATCTGAAAAAGAGTGTCGGTGTTAAGATAAGAAATGGCACTATCCGTTGGTTTATGTATGTAGAAATAATGTAGGATAAAAGAATGACGAAATGGGAAAGTGGAAGGACGTAAGAGCCGAGGAAGGCCAAGACTGATGAGACCGACTTTGCACGGTAACTTATTTCACCGCTAAGGGTCGGAGGTAAACTAGAACGCGCAGATAGAGAAGAGAGGTAGGGCGCATCAAAGCAGCCCGTCTGGGGAAGTACCTCCACCTCACCGAAAATCGCGGCCAAATAACAACTCCCTAGAGCTACGGTACGGCTACGGTAACCGCTTTACATCAGGTAGACCGTATACTTGTATGACTCCCGACGTTGTATAACAAAAATGTTGATTATATTTTTCATAGTCAGCTGTTTGGTCTATTTTGCATTTCTATTGGTCGAACGTAATGAAATTTTCAGTGACGGGCTGCGGAAGCACTCTAAAAGGCACGCCCTGAGGCTGGATTCAAACAACCATTTTCATTGGTCTGCCAACTCACTCGGGGTACATGAAATTTCTTAAATGTTTACCATAAGGTCCATATTCCGACCGAGGTAATTCGTATGCTATTATCGATCTCCTCATGTCTACGGAGTGCCTCCAATTTCACACCTCTTCACCAGTACATCCTCACCGGTGGCGCTAAACAAATGGATTTCGTTTCTTGTGTTGCCAATATTCTATTTGTCATGACTGAAGTTATTAATTTAAGCTGTCTTAACAATTAACGGTAAGTATTAATATTAATTCTCAATATTTTTTATCACTGTCGGGTGGCAAGCATACGGCTCACCTGATATAAAGTGACATGTATAGTGGTTACCGTAGGCTATGAACGCTTGCAATACATTAAATACCATTCGCGCGTTACCACATCTGCTGCTAACGCAGCAACTCCTTACGACTGGTGATCTCAAATATGGTGAATATAGCCAGTTTACAACTTAATTTTTTATTTATGAAAGAATAATTTCTAGATGAGGAAGACCAAGACTCACCTACCATGACCAAATTTGTCGTGTTTTATCAGAAGGCGACGCGAGCCTTAGGCACAGGCAAGTATGTATAAAAAAGCTATGACTGTTAAGAGGCGAGCGAGGTGTGTCAAGACTGTGTCTTATGCCGCTCGGTTCTCTCTGCCTACCTACCACACCCCGCAAGGGACGTGCCGTTAACATCCGTACATACGTAATCACGTCATCGATTATCACTAGTAACATATTATCTATATCTTCACGCCAAATCCCTTGCGGTGTAGGCAGAGAGAACCGAGCGCCACGCGACTCGATCCTTACATACCTCACTCGCTTCTTTAACATTCATTGCTCTTCTCATGCACGCTCGCCGGTTTCTAGGGCTCCTGACATCACCTTCTAATAGAACACGACCAATTTGGTCATGGTAGGTAAGTCTTGGCCTTCCCCGGCTCCCACATCCTTCCACTTTTGCATTGTATATCTGCTTCGTCATTCTTTCATCTTGCATTCTTTCTACATGCCCGAACCATCGGAGCATGCCTCTTCTTATTTTAACACCGACGCTCTCTTTCAGACCAACTCTATTTCTAACATCATCATTGCGAATACGGTCTACAAGCCTTACGCCACAAATTTTGCGCAGCGCTCGCATTTCAACCGCGTTTATTCTACTGTCATGCTCTTTCTGCCATACCCAGCTCTCGCTTCCATAAGTTAGCGTTGGGACCAACACTGCATTGTGTATAGCGAGTTGTGCCTTCTGGCTCAGGTTTTTACTGCCAAGAAGTTTTCTCAACGCTCCATTCACACTATTCCCAGCACTCACTCGTCTTTCCACATCTGCGGTGTACCTTCCATCCCTGCTGAAAGCGCATCCAAGATATACAAACTCATCCACTTGTTCCAACACTTCATCATCAATCGTAATCCTTACATTAGTTCTGGATTCTTCTAGTCCTATAACAGTACTTCTAGTAACATATTATCATGTTAAAAGTATGAAAAGGCAATAAATTTTAGTTAATAGATTCAGGCGTTATTTTGCGAAAGTCAAATTTAGCAGGTTAGATCAAATTGCAAATAAATTTTAGTTTTACCTCAAAAGTCTCAAAAGTTTTGGAACCTCAATCCATAAGAACGTATTTTAATAATAGGTACAAATTAAATATTCTGTTTTTGTGAAAAAATATAACTTTGTTCATATGTATATACTTTGTTCATATATATAACTTCAAGTTATAATTTACATTAAATTATAACTTGAAAGCGGGGCTCCGATTTTTGGCTGGGGGGTTCAAAATAAAATTCTAATTTAACTAAACACTACTGCGCCAACCGTAACTCATCCCACTGCAGGGATACGGATCTTCACCACGCAGTTCAACTACGGATTGCTGGAGGCCAGAGTTTTCAAGTCGCTCATAGGCCACTGACTTAGCTTAACGACTGTCATTTATCGACAACAACCGGGACGGCTTAACGTGCCCTCCCATGTCCGGAGAGTCTCGAGATAGGTAAACCGAGGTTGTTTAACCGCCGTATCCGGTTAGAATAACACGCGCTACGATGCAATGAACAAGGTACATACGTGGTGATGATAAATTCATCACCAAGTACCTTTTCTATGAATTATTTTCTATGTTTTCTATGAAATGGAGGTACTTCCCCAGACGGGCTTTGCTGCCATGCAATTCTGTAAGAGCAAACATCCTTACATCCTCGGAAACATCGGCTGTTATAGCCTTGAACACAAAATTGCAATTCCTTAGTGTCGCTTTTCATGGTTGTGCGACACTAGCGCCGCAAGGCTGCGTTTGGAATTGGAATTCTACAACGCAAGCAGCCTCGCGTACGCTTACAGCCTTGTAGAATACCAAATAATTTAGCCGTGATCGCAGTAGACGATGTCAAAGCTGTGACATCTGTGATCACAGCGACGCACACAGCCATTACGAGTCGCTTAGAGAATTGCATGGCTGCGCCCTACACACCTCTTTAAACCCTCTTGGCGTGGAGATATAAATAGATGCATAGCAATTTGTGATGTTGGTATTCATGAACGTAAGATGCCATTACGACTCCGTTTAAACTGTCGAAAACCCAAGTTTTTATTACACTCGGTTAATTCAGTCGTTAAAACAAATAATGTTTGTAACTCTTTACTTTGTCATTAACTGTAGAAGTTACCTTTTGGCGTGACTATAGCTTTCAATATACATATATGAGATTAGAATGTACATCTTCCCGTCAGGTCCCTCGGGGTTGGCAAAGAGACCGACTGCAATAAAACGCACTCAATTTTTCATGGTAATAAAGCAATTTGATCATGGCAGGTAAGTCTTGGCCTTCCTCGGCTCCAACGCGTGGAATTTCCTTGTACGGCGCCCGATTTTGTATAAAAAAGCCGTCAAGTGCGAGTCTGACTCGCGCACCCAAAGTTCCGTAAAAAAATTTTATGCAAATAAATTATCATGTTTGTGTACAATAGCGCAATAAATGAATATTGTATTTTACCACATACATGATAGTACTTACCGGGTCGGTACCAGAAGCGTGCACGTCGCGACCCTGCCAGTCCAACACTGGACTGCAATTCTGGACCTAAAAACAAACGCACAGACGCGCGGATTAGGGCGTCCCCCGTAGGCGACGCGCACCGATCCGCCCTCGTCGGTGCGGGTTTAAGTGCATGCGGCGGTGGGGGCCGCCACCCACCACGCAACGCCCAACCTGGCGGGTCGAGGAGAGCCGAGTGTCGTATAGGCACATGGAATGTGAGAGGTGGATTACAAGATAAGATGAATGAGTTGATAGATATAATGAATGAGAGATGCCTAGATGTTTTGTGTGTGTCAGAGACCAAGCGAAAGGGAAGCGACGCCGAAGATCTGCCCGGTGGCATGATGGCCCTGTGGTCCGGGGTGAACCAGGACGATCATGCCAGCGCTGGCGTAGGCGTTGTGCTTTCATCTCGCTTGGCCGCTGGTGTGAAAGATTACGATTTAGTAGGGCCAAGACTTCTCTGGGTTAAAATAAAACTGGGGATTACGCGAGTCTTTTTGGTTGCAGCATATGCTCCTGTAAGCTCTACTAATCCCCAGGAGCTCGAGAAGTTTTGGGAGACCGCAAGGGGTGTTCTGGATTTGGCTGATGCGAATGAACGGATAATTATGTGTGGAGATCTGAATGGATGGGTTGGGACCAAGCGAAGCAGTTATGAGGCTGTGCTTGGTCCATACGGAGATAAGAGAGTGAACGATGCTGGTAAGTTACTTTTAGACGTATGTATGGAACGAAACCTCCTTGTGACGAACACGTTCTTCCATCACAAGGATATTCACACGTACACATGGAGACGGAATGAACAGAAAAGTCTGATTGATCTGATTTTGATAGATGGACGTCTCCGAAAGTCGTTAATGGATACAAGAGCCTTCAGAGGCCCCACTCTTGAAACGGACCACTATCTGGTGATAAGCCGATTTGTGGGCCTTTTCAAGAAGTGGAGGCATTGGCGAGTGCGTATTCCTTTCGGAGACCATGAAAGAATAAGAAGTGAAAAATTGGAAGATGAAAGTGTGAGGAGTACGTATGTACGTCTAGTCAGTGAAAGACTTGCGAACGCGAGTCTTTCCGACTCAGATGTAGACGAATGTTGGAAAGTTCTGAAAGAAAGTATGGTGGACAGTGCGAAAGAAGCATGTGGATGCGCAAAGAGACGTAGAACACTGAAAGGAGATGCCTGGTGGGATGCGGAGGTTCAATCCTCCGTGGATAAAAAGAGGAGAGCGTGGCTGGATTACGTATCATCTTTGCACCAGAGTGATAGTATGAAAGAGAAGAAAGAAATATACCGTCGATGCAAGAATGAAACCAAAGCTTTAGTGAAAGAGAGGCGTGAAAGACTACTTATGAATGAGGAAGAGAGGCTGACGAAGAACTTCGAGGCTAATACCAAACTCTTCTGGAGAGAGGTAAAGAAGTCTCGGAGTGGTTCGTCGGCATCCGGAATGGACAAGATAAAAGGTAAAGCTGGTGGCATTCTTGCTAACTCTCAGGAGGTGTTAGAACGGTGGAGCGAATATTTTAGAGAAATGTATGATTATGTCCAGGGCGCTGGCACTGTGAATGAGTCTGTGACTGATTCGGCAGTGCCAACGTACCATGAAGACATTAGCATGGACGAGATTGAATGGTCGATAAGAAGTTTGAAAAATGGAAAGTCAGCGGGAATCGATATGGTAACAGCTGAGATGATCAAACTGGGTGGCACCTACGTTAGGGACGCTTTCTGGTTTTTGAGCAAATTATGCTGGAGAACCGGAAGAGTCCCGAGCGATTGGAGACGCGCAGTCATCGTGCCCTTGTATAAAGGCAAGGGCTCACGTATGGACTGCGCCAACTATAGGGCCATCAGTTTGATCAGCCTAGCAGCTAAAGTGTATGGAAAAATCATTGAAAGGAGAATGAGGGTGAAATCCGATGGAATGCTTTGGGAAGCACAGGGGGGATTTCGAAGCGGCAGAGGATGTACGGATCAAGTTTTTTCGCTCCGCAATATCGTGGAAAAGCATCTGGCTACGGACCAGAAGGTTTTCTGCGGTTTTGTGGACCTTGAAAAAGCATTTGATAGGGTCGTGCGAAAGAATCTCTGGAACATCTTGCCCAGATATGGGATTGACGGTGACCTTCTACGTGCTGTGCAATCCACCTATGAGGATTGCACAGCATGTGTGAGAGTGGACGGCAGCTTATCACCCTGGTTTGATACCAATATTGGTGTCAGACAGGGATGCGTGCTGTCGGCTCGGCTATTCATCCTGTATCTGGACAGTTGTCTTCAGAGAATGAGAAATATGAATGTGGGAATGCGAATGGGTGGCTCAGTGGTTAACTGCCTGCTTTATGCAGATGACGCAGTATTAATAGCAGAATCATCATCCGAACTGCAAACACTAGTCACAACAATGAAAGACGATTGTATGAAGAAAGGCTTACAATTGAATGCGAAGAAAACCAAAATAATGGTATTTGAAAGAGAGACAACCAGAACGAACACTAGGATTACGGTTGATGATGTAGTGTTGGAGCAAGTGGATGAGTTTGTATATCTTGGAAGCGCTTTTAGAAGCGATGGAAGGTACACCGCTGATGTGGAGAGATGAGTGAGTGCAGGGAATAGCGTGAATGGAGCGTTGGGTAAACTGTTTGGCAGCCGAAATCTAAGCCAGAAGGCACAGCTCGCTGTACACAGCGCGGTGTTAATCCCAACGCTAACTTATGGAAGTGAGAGCTGGGTATGGCAGAGAGAGCATGAAAGTAGAATAAATGCGGTCGAGATGCGAGCACTGCGAAAAATTTGTGGCATAACGCTTGCTGACCGCGTTCGAAATGATGACGTATGAAAGAGAGTTGGACTGAAAGAGAGTGTCGGTGTAAGATAAGAAAGGGCATGCTCCGTTGGTTCGGACATGTAGAAAGAATGCAAGATGAAAGAATGACGAAACAGATATACAATGCGAAAGTGGAAGGATGTAGGAGCCGAGGAAGACCAAGACTAACCTACCATGACCAAATTGGTCGTGTTTTATCAGAAGGTGATGTCAGGAGCCTTAGGAACCGGCGAGCGTGCATGAAAAGAGCTATGAATGTGAAAGAAGCGAGTGAAGTGTGTAAGGACCGCGTCTTATGGCGCTCGGTTCTCTCTGCCTACCCCGCAAGGGACCTGGCGTGAAGATATATATATATATATATATATATGATAGTACTTTTATACTGATAAATAAAGTAATTCATGCGAAATTATTCCCTAACCTTTCTAAAATATTCAAAAATGTACAGCGTTAATGTTCAAGTTTTCACTTCTGTCGGCACTCCCGGAGTGCAACCCGTTTTTTTTTTGTGATATAACTTCAAATTTACTGTTTTTAGATTTTTCCTTTACCAGTACTACATGACCTTGCTTCTTACCAAATTTCATGATTCTCGCTCAACGGGAAGTACCCTGTAGGTTTTGATTCCCTTACGAGTGTCAAAATATGCGCATAAATAAGTCGTACACAGCTGTATCTTTTGATTGCGTTATATTTTGCGACTTAGAAGCGATTGCGATTTAGAAGTTTAATTTTTTCACTGCTCGAAGGGATTGCAGACCCGAGTTTTAGATATTAATTTCTGCTTGATAACTCCATCCATCCCCAAGAAAACGGATCTTGACAGACAGGCAAACGGACAACGGTGGATCCCTTTTTCGTTCTGAGGTATAATATATTCCCACTAGGACTCTGTCACGTTTAATAAAACAAGACCTGAAGCATAAGCTTTAGGATAACCCGGAGCTTATCGTCGATATACAGGAAATGCCCTAAAATCGATCCTTACAATTGAAGATAGTGTATCGATCAAAGCGCCTTCTGTCCTGATACGCAGGTGAAAGGCACAGAAATATCCTCTTTCGTGATGAAAAAAATTCACGACTGAAGAGCACTACAACAAGCATAATGACAAAGTGTACGCACATTACAAAGGAAGGTACAACGTGATCATCATCCTGCGTCTGTAATGGTTTGGTGGGAAGTGTCTAACCAAGGCTTCATTTTTGTGAAAAAAAAAGTGAATACTTCAGCCAAAAAGTATCAAGAGAATGTCTTGGATCGTGTTGTGAAACCTCTCCGCAATACACTTATTACTCGTAAAATGTACAATGAACTTTCTAGCAGGACTCTCCTTTTGGTCACAAGTCACGAACTACCCAAGCCTGACTCGAAACCAACGTTTGGGACTTTATAAGAGCTGAAGACTGGCCCTTCTCTAGCCCAGATCTGAACCCCTTAGACTACAAATTATGGTCAGTTTTAGAGGGCATGGCCTGCTCGAAACGACACGCTGACATTGTGTCTCATAAGAAATCTCTGGAGCAAGCGGTGGCTAAATTTCCCATGGAAACAGTGCGTAAATCCATAGATTCGTGACAAGACAGATTAAAGGCAAAAGTGACCATTTCGAATAGATACTTCCATAATATGTACATATAAGTTTTATTCAGATTACATTAGGTATATACTTCCTAAAAAATAAATGCATATTCATTTGTAACAGAACTTATGGCCGGACTAGGTATATACCAAAAGAAATCCCTCTGTTAATATTGATCACCTCAACGTAGCATCCCGTTGAGTAATTTTAATTACAATTGTTATTTATTGTAATAGAGTTGAGTTTTAACTGCCACTGACAATGTTATAGAGTAGTTTAAAGTACAATTACAGTGAAAACACAGAGTAATGCAATTTTAAACCGGTCTCTGTGAACAATTACTCAAGGTTTACGACTCGCAATCAACAACGTAAGGAAAAAGGGAGGTATAAAACTGTTTTTATGATGGGAAAACTAAAACGGTAGTTTTCTACCGAGTTTTACTCTATTTACGTTCAAGAGTATTCCCGCGTCTTTGTTGCTGAACTCTGCTAGTGAACAATTAAATAAATCCACTTTCTTACCTATCTCATTAAAACCTGATGTTGCCCCGTATCAAAGCGCTGTAATAATTGTGTCTGAGCAGCTGATCAGTGGGAACAATCTCGCACTCGTCGTCGATATTGTATGTATGTATATCTTCACGCCATTCCTTACACACGTCACTCGCTTCTTTAATACTATATATAGCTCTTTTCATGCTACTCGCCAGTTCCTAGGGCTACTGGCATCACCTTATGATAAAAGATGACAAATTTGATCATGGTAGATTAGTCTTGGTCTTCCTCGACACCTACATCCTTCCAGTTTCGTATTGTTTCGTAATTCTTACCCCCACATGTCCGAACCAACGGAGCATACCTTTTCTTAACATCGACACTGTCTTTCAGACATATTCTCCTCTTCAAGTTATCATTACGAACTCAGACAGCAAGCGTACTTCGATATTGAACAAATAAATAAGTCTATTTTCTTAGTTACATCATTAATAAAAGTTATTGGCTGCGAGAAAGGCGAGTCCTTTATAGGTTTTTCATGTTGTGGCCTCAAGTTGTGGAATGAACTCCCAGCCGAGAATAGGCAAGATGATAAAACAAAAGTATGAAATACTGCAATAGGCTATGTTAACATAAAACACCAATCAGAGCGAATGACGTCACGCCTAAGGAAACGTCGCCGTGTTGCTTTTGTTGTGATTACGCGTTTCGATTGACTTTTCCATCAACTGATCAATTGATTTTGTTGTTTATTCGTGGGTTTATGATAAAAGTTAATAATCCAAGAATCATCAACGATGGAACAAGGTTTTATTAAGGTAAATAGCTCTAATTTGCCCAGAATTGATTTGTTAATGTTGGGAGAGTTTCTCGCATCAAATAAAACGTTTTGTTCATATGAATTTCAAAATGTGAAAACTTCCTTGTAAGTATTATTATTAACACTATTATTCTTCTTTAGTGCTAAGTATAATTTAACTCACACATGCCCTTCTTAACATTTATGTCATAGGTTATTTTGAGGTTAGATAAATGGCGGTAAAGAATGTCATACTATTTTTTAAATATTTACACCTTAAGAGAGGTAGAGCGTATCAAAGCAGCCCGTCTGGAGAAGTACCTCCACCTCACAGAAAACCACAGCCAAATAATAACTCCCTAGAGGGTTGTTGTGTTCCTCCGTGTGAGTGAGGTCACCAGTAAGCTCCCAAGGAGTTGCTGTGTAAGCAGCAGAGGAGGCATCGCGCGAATGATAATTAATATATCACAGGCGTTAATAGGCTATGGTACCCGTTTTACATCAGGCGGGCCGTACGCTTGTATGCCTCCCCACGTAGTATAAAAGAAAAACCTTTAAAGAAAATATTTCCTATGTCGGAGGGATGTGTGGGCGTTTACGTGTTATCTGCTCTTCATCCATTGTGATTGCCGTAGAAAACGAAAATAAAACGCGGAGCACGCTACGTAGGTTTAATCAGTCCTGATTACAATTAAACTCTCGCATAATGTATGCACGCGGATCGAATGTAGCGGTGAAGTCGGAATGCGGTTGCTTGGACGTACGCACGACTCGACGTCTCGTTCCAAAGTGGCCGCTGTAGTGTTGTCCCCACTCAGCCTGCCCTTTTCTTGCCATTGATAGCTCGATGTTGCCAACCGTAGCTACCGAATTTCTACGCTCCAATACACATATAACTTACACGAGACAAGCTTTAACGTACAAATTTACATAACTACTTATTGACGAAACACATCTACATCCTTATATTAACATCTAATGTCAGTTGTTTATTTGAAGCTAATACACACCATGTCATTCGTCATGCCAATACATTGCTCGTTTCAATCACTTAAGTATTTCATCTCAAACAAAGATTTTGAGTTACACACCTACTAAGATATAGTAAATTCTTTATTTTTTTATTTTTATTTTATTTTATTTGGAAAACTTACAGCTTTATAATGTAAAAATGAATATAAACCAATATGAGTAACTAAAAGCCAATTACAAGTTTTCACCGATAGATTTATAATACGCTAGATTTTAGGCTAGCCGTTATGTACTCGTATGTCCAAGACATTTCTATTTTCTACTTTGTGATACATGATACAAGTAAAAACTTCTAAGAATTTTTAATTAAAATACCTATTTTCAGAAATGCTAATTGAAATAAGTGTCGGCCATCGACCGTCTAATCGCCGCTGGCTTAGTATTAAATATATCGATAGATGGATTATTATTAATAAGTTTCTTAAATTGCGCACTGGCTCTGCAAACAAAAGAATTCTTACGATAATTGGTACTGCTATATGGGATATGAAATGGAAGGTACTGTCGAACTTGTTTAGTAGGAATGCGAAAACTAATTTCCCTTAACAACTGTGGACAATACTTATTGATATACTTACATCAAAGTGGTCTTCACAAAAAATTAATTAGCGTATTAGTAACTACATCTGTGTGTGTAGCAGTAACTACATCGAGCTTTAGCCACTTGACTCACTATTTTCTTGTATGGAACATAAACACAGTTTTTAGGTTTTTTTTATACTACGTCGGAAGGCATACAAGCATACGACCCACCTGATGTAAAGCGGGCACCGTAGCCTATTAACGCTTGCGATATATTAAGTATCACTCGCCTCCTCTGATGCTTACACAGCAACTCCTTGAGAGCTTATTGGTAACCTTACTCACACGCAGGAACATAACCACCCTCTAGGGAATTGATATTTGGCTGCGGTTTTCTGTGAGGTGGAGGTACTTCTCCAGACGGGCTACTTTGATGCGCCCTACCTCTCTTAAATAAAGGTATTGATATTGATGTAATTTTGATCAGAGAGACAGCACATATTTGGGTTAAAACTTTATTTGTTGTTGAAATAATGCTGAAAAATCTGCCATCATGCCTATTTCCCAAGGGACTACAGCACGGAATTCTTCAAGAAAGGAGTGAAGAGGCTTTCAGAGGGTCGGCAACGCATGAGTGTTCAAATGTCCGTAGTCTACGACGATTATTTATTATCAGGCAGACCGTATGATTGTTTACCACCATAATGTTATAAAAAGTTATCGGGATCGCGAAGAGGCCTCGGTTCTCGACTCAGCCAGACTTTAGATTCTAAAGTAAAGTAGTAAAATTCAATCTCAAGTGTCTCATTGATTTAGGTGTTTTTACTTTGTGATTTACCTTTCGTAGTTCGTAACAATTCAAAATTTAACGATTTAATTGTAATGTTGTACTTTATATATTGATTCATTTATATCATTTTGTTTTTTAATAAATTGGATCGTATTATTTCATGTCTGATATCTATCTATTGCAAAAAAATATTAACACTACTTTTAAACGCGGCCCGCGAACGTATTTGCATGCTAAAGTTTGGCCCACAACATGTCAAAGGTTGCTTTAGAATAACCAACTTTATGATGAAGTAGCAGCATCCCTGTGACATTCTTTCACTTCAAATTTATAAAATAAAATAAATGATTTTATAGCAATAAATAGTTTAGGCAGAAGACAAAAAGATACTATGGTGTATATTTCTCATTCGACCCCCATAGTTTTTACGGCTGAATTATGGCTTCATTCAATAACAGTTTTGGGGTTTCGTAATACGACGGCTGGTCTTAAGCCGTATTCTTGATCATAGCGCCCTATAGACAAGTTCGCCGCTTCGAGTGTCATACAAGCATATTCAGCTCATAATGTATCATCATGAGCTGATTTATCTCCCTTTAAATTTGTAAAGTAAACAGAGATAATGGTACTTGAAACAGAAGAAATCACATCGAAAGCAAAAATAGCCGCGATGGAAGTAATACCGCTGATGTGGAAAGCGCATGGGATAGTACGAATGGTTGGCAAAACACAATGCTTGTACATCGAGTTCGCAATAAAGATGTAAGGAACGGAGTACCGGTGTTAAGAAAAGGCATGCTTCATTGAATTGGATATGTAGACAGAATGTAAGGGGAAGGAATGACGAAACAGATACACAACGCGAAAGTAGAAGGATGGAATGATGAAATTAAGATTTCATTAAGAGAGGTAAGGCGTATCAAAGCAGCTCGTCTTGGGAAGGACACTCCACCTCGCAGAAAAACCGCAGGCAAATAACAAGTCCCTAGAGGGTTGTTGTGTTCCTGCGTATGATTGTGTGGTCAGTGAGATCCTTTGCTGTGTTAGCAGCAGATATGGCATTGCGCGAGTAATACGTAATGTATTGCAAGCGTTCATAGGCTATGGTAACCGCTTCACATCAGGTCGTCTGGCTCCTCCATTTTTTTGTGGCGTGTTCTCTCTGCCTACCACACAAGTGACATTACATTGAGTTGTCATCTAAAAAAAATTGGTTGTCTGTAAAGTCGGTTTACGGACGACAATTTTACGTGATAACGTGTCATAAGAAAACATTCAACAGTTGACAAAACAGTTCTCGTGTAGGTTGTGTGCTGCCGCTGTATTTCTTCTACTCGGACGCATCGGCCGATGGAGTGGAAGAGAGATAGATGCGTCACAAGCCGAACGCTTAGGCCGATCGTGCCTCTCTATCGCTTGTTCCGCGCTCTCGCTTGCACGCTCGGCTCGTGACAAACGAGCTTCGGAACGTGACACTTTTTCGTGCGTGCAGTCGGCGTTCATCGATTTATAAGACGTTATTACGTCAAAAACATATAGCTCAGTGTTAGGTTCTCTAGTAAGAACATATTTTAGTAAACAGATTACAATACTTACAAGTTTATATTAGTATGCCAACATTAAAAGTAGCTATAGTAATTTATTAGTTTTGATCTACTCTTATTGATATATTTGCATTGTCAATTACATTAACTATTCTTAGGCTTTTCTAAAATTGTATTTATTTTTATTCGATAGTTTTCGAAAGTATTTAGAGTTTATATTGGAATTCAAACATTAAAAGTATCTATAAATAAATTCCCTCCAAACACTTATTAGGTCTGTATAAAAAGGCGGTAAAAAGGTAAGACGGGCATTCTGTTTTCAACTATTGAACTGTAAAGACGTTGTGCTTGGATAATATAGTTATTATCGAGTTATTTTGTTTTATTACCACCTGATTCTTATATTAGTATTGGTCTAACGATATGGTTAGTAACCATGTCCCATCATGGCACTTGAAAAACAAGCAACACGGAACCCTGAGTCAACAATCACTCACACCTGACCACTATTTACGAGCCCTGTTTACAGTAAAGATAAAGATCGCACAATACGCCCACCATAATAGAATATCACGCTGCGATGTAATGTCTCTTGTCTGTTATTAGAAAGTAATTTGTGGTATGGGGCTCTGTTACGAATACCACAGCTAACCATGGGATGTAAATGATTCACCATCTTCTTCGGATTCAATGCCTACCTTACATGCACGTGGTGTATTCTGACAACCAATAAATGAGTTCGGTGGCGCAGTCGTTTGTCAAACATTTGTATGCATGAACCTGTTTAGTCTTGGTCTGGATGTTTTAGGAGAGGTAGAGCGCGTCAAAGCAGCCCGTCTGGGGAAGTACGTCCACCTCATATAAAACCGCAGCCAAATAACAACTCCGAAGAGGGTTGTTGCGTTCGTGCGTGTGCGTGAGGTCACCAGTAAGCTCCTAAGTAGTTGCTGTATTAGCAGCAGAAGAGGCATCGTGCGAGTGATACTTAATGTATTACAAACGCTCATAGGCTACGGTAACCGCTTTACATCAGGTGGGCCCTATGCTTGTATGACTCCCGACATTGTATAAAAAAAAAAACGGGTTGCACTCCGGGAGTGCCGGCAGAAGTGAAAACTTGAACATTAACGTTGTGCATTTTTGAATATTTTGGAATGATTAGGGAATAATTTCGCACGAATTGCTTTATTTATCAGTATAAAAGTACTATCACGTATGTGGTAAAATACTATATTCATTTATTTCGCTATCGGACACAAACATGACAATTTATATTACATTAAAAAGTTTATCTCTCAGAAAAATCAACTTTCATCCATAATTTCAACGATTCTTTCACCATCATCATTACCAGCATTATCATCGCCAATCTCAATTCAACCTCTTGTAAGCACCAAGAATTTTATAGCGCTTACAACGTTTTGGTCGCGAGAAAATAATGCCCTATGAACGGTCTAGTGCTTCATGTTTTAATTGTTTATAGAGGGAACTAATGTTTTAGCGCTGCAACGAACTTAAGCTCTAATTCTCACCAAAATCTTACGGTCAGGGTCACGTGTCCTGACGCGAGTTTAACATTTTTTACTCATCCCAAAAAGTGCACAACGCCGCTAAAGAAGTTTTCACTTCAAAAATATGACTATTGTGAAAGAACGAGATTGTGGTGAAACATAGGGTTCGGGTATATTTTGTGGATTGTATTTAATTGGTCTACATACTATACCTAACATATCTTACGAAAATACTTGATGTGTATTTCTAAACTCTAGATGTACAGTTACTATTTTTTCTATCTATCTATCTATAACTTCACGCCAAATCCCTTACGGGGTAGGCAGAGAGAACCGAGCGCCACATGACTCGATCCTTACATATCTCATTCGCTTCTTTAACATTAATTGCTCTTTTCATGCACGCTCGCCGGTTTCTAGGGCTCCTGACATCACCTTCTGATAGAACACGACCAATTTGATCATGGTAGGTAAATCTATTACTATTTTTTGTTACTCAATTTATTATATTCCATATTTTAGAGAGCTCCATGGCGTCGTTGCGCGTGTCATTATAACCAAACACTCAGATTAAGCAACGTCCACTGCAGCCTGTCAATGGATCGCTTTTCTAAGTTAAGCCGTCAGTCCCGGCTGTTGTACTAAATTTGCAAACAAGCATACGGTCTGCCTGATGGTAAATAGTTACCGAAACTTAGACACTTGCAACACCAAGGATGCCTCATACCCGCGACTCAAAGTGGATCTTGGCCTCCGATAACAGATGACGCCATTTACAGTCTTGTACCAGCTGCCGCCAGTTGTCACCTCTGAGGGTTTGCAGGTCCATCAGCACTCCAGCGTACCTAGGACGGCCGTCGCCCCACACACGATCTCTTTACCGTTCGATCTTCTCCCGTTCAAGTGCCCGAACCAGCGAAGTCTAGCCGCTTTGATTTCTCCGATGACATTTGGATCCAACGTTAGGTGTTCTATCTCCCGATTCTTCATATTATATTTTATTGCATTGTGTATAATGTAAAATGCGATGAATTAATTATCAATATGCTGTTAACCGTTTTTATTTTTTATTTTTTTTATTTAATAAATTAATATAATTTATTATATTTTTAAACCGGCGAGCGTGCATGAGAAGAGCAATGAATGTTAAAGAAGCGAGTGAGATATGTAAGGATCGAGTCACGTGCGCTCGGTTCTCTCTGCCTACCCCGCAAGGGATTTGGCGTGAAGATATAGATAGATAGAATATAATTTATGTAATCATCTACAGACTAAGCTTTTGCATGCCATTTGTAATATTGGCGGAACATGCTGACCTACTCCATATAAAATTATCTATCGATGTATCATGTATCCTAGCAAATAAACAGTGTTTCATTTCATTTTTCTTAACTTCAAGCTGCCTTCTTCCCTCTTTGTTAGCCCCAGGATTTTTCGAAGGATTTTTCGAAGGATTTTCCGCTCCTACACTAACAGCTTGATCTCTTCCTTCAAGGTTAGCGTTCAAGCCTCGCTGCCGTACATCTAGATTGGTCTAATAAAATTAACCTGAATATATGACAACACAAATGTCTGTCCTGTCTGAATCGAACACACAAGCCTCATTTATTTTGTAAGTACTGGTAATTACAATATTCTACGAATAGCGGCTTGGAAGCGACTTAACCCCACGCAAACGAACCTGCCAATTTTTGATATTCAAATATGAGATGAAATAAAACATACACGAACATATGTATTACATATATTCGAGCGAAATCAAATTCCAATAAGGATGTTTCCAATATTTTCTAATCGTAAATGTAATGAGATTGGATTTTGTAAAATTTTCACAGCTGTACTGCACTTGGATACATTCCCTGGAGATTGCAATGTACGTTACAACATAAAACAAGGAAAGCATGCAAGAAAAGCTTTTTAAAAGAGGTAGGGTGCATCAAAGCAATCCGTCTGGGGAAGTAGGTTTTAAGAGAGGTAGGCCGCATCAAAGAATGCGCGGCTCTTATTGGCTAAAACGCAGATCAACATCGCGGCACTTATGGGATTATCGGTTAAAGTATTCTCCAATTGGTCAGTATACTCGCTCGGGTTGCCTTCATGCGCAGTCAAGTAGTTTATTGGTTTGTCGTCCTGCGTGTGATCCGAACCCAGGAGCCTGGGCGTTAAAGGAGCATTACTACCACTCCGCCACGAAGCTAGTAAGCTCACTATCATAGAGAATAAACCAACGTCATCTGCACGTAATACATCCCTGTTATTAACAAACGGAGCTCAGGCGTAGGAGTGATAGCGTGCATAGCAGCCTGTCTCTGGAAGTCCATCCACATCACAGAAACTATTTTGAAGCGCCTTACCTCTCTTCTTCTTCTTCTTGTAAAATAAACATATATATTGTAGCACCACCGTATTGCACATATCTCAGAGTTTCACCAGAGATGTGCCATGCTACGTTGCTGCAGATGCGTTGGTATCCACCAATCATATCCATTGTCGCACATAGCATAGCACTGGTAGAAACGGGTTCTATTAAGCATGATTTTATGGATGGATGCGTGCTGTGGATGCGAGCTATGAATGCGCATTCATTAATTCATAGCACATCTTAATCGCACCTCTATACAGCTCAGCATCATTGGAAACGGTCACATCTTTAGTCTTTTCTTTATAAACTTTTCAATAACCCCAACTCTCCCGAATACCTCAGTTTTCGCTTCGCACTATTCCCAACCCCCACGCTATCTCAACGTCCCTATCATATCCAAATCTTGAATTATCCCATGTCACACACTAATTATTTCTTCAACTCGTTGACTGTTCGTGCAGCACTACTCTGGAACAAACTGCCACCACAAATAAGGGACTGTCCATCAGCCACGACTTTTAAAAAAAGTTTAAAGACCACTATTTTTCTCAAACTCTGTAATTAAATATATATCTATGCATGTATTTATTTATTTGTGTATAAGAATATATAAATATATATATACTTACATATTATTTTTGTCAACCGGGCAACGACGATTTCTTTTACCACCTGTGGGGTTGGCTCGAAGAGATCACTTAAAGATGAGCTCAACGCGTATACACCTTTAATGTAACAATGCTATGTCCAATAATAATATACAATAAAGAATATAATATAGAGTTTCGTAGCTTAGCTTTCACATCCTCGCAACATAGCTGCATAGCATATCCCTGGTGGAGAAGCAACCTTTACATGTATCAAATTCTGCTCTCAAGTGTCAGCGACATAAACCCGACAGATATAGGCCTATTATGAAAAGATAACTGCGCCACCCCTAATGGCCTATAACCATAAAACATAATTTGATAACCGGCATTGAAATTCTAACAGTATTGAAGGGAAGTAGTTACAAGTAACAAGGAATAAACTAGACAGACAAGCTGACTTTTTTATACAACGTCGGGAGACATACAGGCACACCGCCCACCTGATGTAAAGCGGTTACCGTAGTCTATGAACGCTGGTAATACATTCAATATCACTGGAGCGATGCCACCTCTGCTGCTGGACACGGCAACTCCTTAGGAGCTTACTGGTAACCCCACTCACACGCAGGAACACAACAACCCTCCAGGGACACAACACAACAACCCTTCAACTCCGTAGGGACATAGGCTCTCTAAGCGTATTTTACCGCCTTTACCATGGCGAGTGCTCTGAAGAACTGTTTTCCCTTATCCCACCTTCACCCTTCCGTCATAGAACCACACGTGCGGGCTTGCGATGTCATAGTTCCACGGTTGAGAATATCTCTTCGCGTACCAAAAAGTTCGGCAACTCCTATCTTTGTCGTACCATCAAAAAGTGGAACGCCTTGCCTGCACATGTGTTCCCTCCTTCCTACAATATGGGATCCTTCAAACGAAGCGTGAAGAAGCATTTTGCGGGTCAGCATAACAGCGTCAACTGACAGGATGCGGGATGTAGTATGCTGTCAGTTGCAGTTGCGATTTGGGCTCCTCTTTCGCTTACCATCAGGCAAAGAGGGGCCACTATGCTGAACTAATATAAAAAAAAAAAAAAAGGGAGTTGGTATTTGGCCGCGGTTTTCTGTGAGGTGGAGGTACTTCGACGATGAACTGTTTTGATGCGCCTCACCTTTCTTTACGCAGACCAAGACAAACAAACATGTTCATGCACACAAATGTTTGTCCTATGTGGGAATCGAAGCCATGAGCGTTGCTGTCAAACGTAAACGTCGCTATATACATGATATATAACCTTATACCTTATTTAGAGATATCTCTAAATAAGTTCAAATTCAAATTCATTTATTTGCCAAATGTAGGTACATAGATGTTTGACATTTAGAAAAAAATTAGCTCACCGCTACATTTTGCCTATTGGCGTGCAAATATAATTACATTTTTATTAATTAATTACCTATGTTACTTTGTACAAACTGAGTTATTTAACAGCTAACATCTCTCATTATTGTTTTTACTTTAATATGATTCCTAATTTAATTAATATTGCATGTCGTATGTCAGATAGGTATAGTTTAAGATTTTACTACAGAATATTCTTGTCGCATAAAAAATCATTGATAGAATAGTAACATTTATGAATTAATATGTCATACAATTTATTTTTAAATTTATATATATATAATAAGGTATAAATAGATATAGATAAGCCTCTAAATAAGGTATAATAGATATAGAGAGGTAGTCCTACCTCTCTATATCTAAGCATCAAAGCAGTCTGAGGAGGTACCTCCACGTCACAGAAAACCGCAGCCAAATAACAACTCCCTGGAGGGTTGTTGTGTTCCTGCGTGTGAGTGACGTCACCAGTAAGCACCTAAGGAGTTGCTGTGTCAGTAGCAGACGTTAGACGATAAACGACTTCCATCACGGGGCCGTATGCTTGTGTATCTCTCGACATTGTATAAACAAAAACATATAACCAGTCGAAAGTTGAATAATAAAACGAAAGAGTTTAGTAACGACACGAGTTCAATGCGTTTTACTCATTCAAATTGCAGAGAATATTGCAAAGTGTTACTGTGTGCATTTGGCAAGTAATTCCCTACAACATGTTACTGCGTAGTGCAAACTGCAAGCATCCCACGGGAGAGCGGTGCAACTGCAACATATCTGCATGCGGTATGTGAAATATTTGATACTAGAGAAATAGGAGTATGGTGCAGGGTGGCATTTACCGTGTGGATTGGGGAATTGGCTCGGTTTGAAATTATTTGGCTGTATACAACCACATGCTCGGGGTTTTGGTAATATGAATTTACATAATGATTACACCTTCTCAATTGAATTGAAACATAAGTCTGGCCGTAAATACTGTTACATTGAAACATTTCTTTTTTTTCAACTCTTAAATTATTTTGAATTTGGAACGCGTTTATTATGTTAAAAACTTCTTTCGATTTCCCGCCGTTTTGCATATTTTTTTCGTGTACCAATATATATTGGAGTGTTAAAGAAAACAGGATTGCAGTAATTGCCTTGCACATCGTGGGTATGGAGCCATCTACCATATTCAAAACACTTCAAAATATTGGTATCAGCCATATGTTCGCATATCGTACTATCGACAAATATACCAACACTTCCTCTGTTAAAAATCATAATAGATCGGTGCGACTACGTGCTGTTAGAACTGCAAAGGCTGTAATGCTCTTAAAGCAGAATTCGCCGTAACCCCTTTAGAAAACAAAAAATCTTATCGCGAGAAATGAACATTCCCGCTAGGACTCTGCCGCGTTAAATAAAACAAGATCTATTCAAAATTATAAAAAATATTCAAGACACTTTAAAAGCTTGGTATCAGCCGTATGTTCATATATCGTATATAGCCAGATATACCAACCATAAAAGATCGGGGCGACCGCGTGCTGTTAGAACTACAAAGGTTACTAGGAACTATAAAGGTTAATGCTGTTAAAGCTAGAATCCCGACAAAATGAAGATTCCCGTTAGAACTCTGTCGCGTATAATAAAACAAAACCTGAAGCTCGGCGCTTATAGTCGTCATACAGGACATGCCTTAAATCAATCCCTACAGTTGAAGAGAGTGGATCGATCAAAACACCTTCTGTCCCAATACGCAGATGAAAGGCACAGAAATATTATCTTTACTGATGAAAAAATTTTCACGACTGAAGAGCACTACAGCAAGCAAAATGACAATGTGTACGCACACAGTTCTAAAGAAGCCGCTCAAGTGGTCGGAAAGGTACAACGTGGTCTTCATCCTGCGTCTGTAATGGTTTGGTGGGAGTGTCTTATCAAAGAGCCACAAAGCTTTATTTTTGTGAAAAAGGAGTGAAAACTGCAGCCAAAGTATATCAAGAGACTATCTTGGATCGTGTTGTAGAACCTCTTAGCAATACACTTTAAGAAAATGTACCGTGGACTTTCCAATAGGACTCTGCACCTGGTCACAAGATTCCGGACTTTATAAGAGCTGAAGACTGGTCCTCGTTTAGCCCAGATCAGAACCCCTTAGACTACAAATTATGGTCAGTTTTAGAGACATGACATGGAATCGACACGCCGACATTGTGTCTCTTAAGAAATCTCTGAAGCAAGCAGTGGCTAAATTTTCTATGGAAACAGTGCGTAAATTCATAGATTCGTGGCCAGACAAATTAAAAGCCTGTATCAAAGCCAAAGGTGGCCATTTCGAATAGTCATTTTTTTATTTTTGCTGATATTTCCATAAATATGTACATATGAGTTTTATTAAGGTTACAATTACTTTATAAAAAAATAAATGGATATTCATTTGTAACAGGACTTATGGTCGGACTAGGTATATGTATATTTAAATGGTCACACTACTGGTCGTGTTATTTTTTTCTGTGCAAACAGTGTGGGTTCAAATTTTGTTTCTAAAAAAGTCATCACTTGCTAGGCGGTGTATATTTCGAGAAAAGCGTGACCTTACCTAAGAAAGGTCTGGTCTTGCCTCTGGGTTGTTGAGGTCTGACAGCAGTCGCTCCATATAAAACACAGTATCTTCACCAAACCCTTTGGTAGCGGACCCCGCCAATCGTAAATGATTAGGAAACGAGATAACGCATAAAAGACATATTATCTGCAAGCAAATAACAATTTCTCGCACTTTGGAAGTTTAATGAAAAATGTTTACAAATACTCAACTACGGATTCAATTATTTCTGTGAAGTGGTGGTACTTTCCCAAACGGGCTGTCTTGATGCGCTCTACCTCTTAAAAACACCCAGAACAAACCAAACAGACATGCACACAAATGTTTCACCCGTCTGGAAAAACGAAAGGGAAGACCAGACACATCTTAGGTAAGGTCACACGTCTTTCGAAATATAATTTCTTGGACGTGCTGGTTCGGTCACAATGTTTTCCTTCACCGCTATGCAGGTGACCATCACAACTATATTTAGTGGTATATACCAGGATTGGAAACGGGACCTATTGGTCACGAGGCCTGTTCTTTATTCACTAGGCAATCACTGCTCATTTGCTTGCATAAATAAACACAAGCAAATAACGATTCCCTGGATGAAGCCTCTGAAACGTCATTCAACAATCGGGGCAAATGCTTTGTGCCTTGCGTAGTAAAAAACATACCAGAAATATGGTATCCAATTCCAACCAGGCCAGCCTCATGCTTATTTGTCATATCAGTAATTTAAAAAAGCCGTTATCGTACAGAAATTAGGGTGATTAGGGCGTTTGTAATATACGACAATAACGACATAGTGGTTTCGTAGTAATTATCTCGAAATATTCCATAAAATGTACAGAAAGAGGTTCCGATACACAATACTGGGAAGATATGAGAGGAAAGAGCAGTCGATCAGCACTCGAAAGGTAGTGGGTTCAAACCCCACCTAAGCGGATCGAATTTTATTTAATATTCAAAACCATTAAGATACTGAGAAATGATAATCACATCAATAATTGCCTAAAGTTTTAGTGAGCGAGGTGTGCAATAATGCGCAGTCAAGAGTGGCTACGAGAAACGCTTTTCATCAGGTGGGCAATATGCTTGTATAAATACGGGTATCATGAATAAAAAAAATATAAACTTCTACTTTTTTTTTAATCGCTAAATACGTCTGGCTTTCTCTTTGTCTCGATCTAAAATGAGCCCATGTTTTCAGTTTTGACGTTAGGTTACCTAAATATCTTTTTAATGAGGGCACAATCATGAAAGACAATCGAAAAGTAGGTAAACATTGACATTTCATTTCGTCCGGCACTGTTGAACTCGGAAAAATAATTCGTTTAATGAGACAATACAGCCATCTTTAGCCCCCGACTCTGAATAAAACGGCCGATTTGCATAAATGCGTTATAATGTGTGACCAGACAGTCGCGAGATGCAAACATGGGACATAACATATCACACATATTGATCCGACATTTAATAAACGACGATAAATAATCCGCTGGTTCGGACATGTAGAAAGAATGCAGGATGAAATAATGACGAAGCAGATATACAATGCAAAAATGGAAGGATGTAGGAACCGAGGAAGGCCAAGACTTATCTACCATGACCTAATTGGTCGTGTTCTATCAGAAGGTGATGTCAGGAGCCCTAGAAACCGGCGAGCGTGCATGAGAAGAGCAATTAATGTTAAAGAAGCGAGTGAGATATGTAAGGATCGAGTCACGTGGCGCTCGGTTCTCTCTGCCTACCCCGCAAGGGATTTGGCGTGAAGTTATAGATAGATAGACGATAAAAAATTGATATGCAAGTGGCTTGTAGTGGTGACGAGCGTTTTGAAGTTGTAGCCGAATGATGAGGTATTTTTTTATACAACGTCGAGAGGCATATAACCATACGTCCACCTGATTGGAAAGTGTGAACGCTTGCTATATCTGATCTATCAGTCGCGCAATGCCACCTCTGCTGGTAACACAACTACTTAGGTTCCTCCGTAACCTCACTCACTCGCAGGAACACAACAACTATGAAGGAAATAACCGCTGAGACCGATTTTACGTGGTAACCAAATTCACCGCTACGGTTCGTGGGGTAATTAGAATGCGCAGCTCCTATTGGTTAGTTCACGGATCAACATCACGGCACTTATCAGATTATTGGTTAAACATTTCTCCCATTAGTAGAAGTCGAATCTTTTTGACGAGCTCGGTGGCTCAGTCGTGAATGACGCAACTTTGACACCAACGCTCGTGGGTTCGATTCCCACGCAAGGCAAACATTGTGCATGAACATGTATGTTTGTCTTGGTATGGATGTTTTAAGAGAGGTAGGGCGCATCAAAGTAGCCCGTCTGGGGAAGTACCTCCACCTCACAGAAAACCAAATAACAACTCCCTAGAGAGTTGTTGTGTTCCTGCGTGCGAGTGATGTCACCAGTAAGCTCCCAAGGAGTTGCTGTGTAAGCAGCAGAGGAAGCATCGCGCGAGTGATACTTAATATATCGCAAGCGTTAATAGGCTACGGTACCCGCTTTACATTAGGTGGGCCGTATGCTTGTATACCTCCCGACGTAGTATAAAAAAAAAAGAATCGCTAAGAGCGCTAAAACACAACGTGTTTGTGAGCGTGGGGTGCAAATACTTATTAGCTTACTGGTAACCACACTCGCAGAAAACAACAACCCTCCAAGGAGTAGTTACTTAGCTACGGTTGTCTCTGAAGTGGAGATACTTACCCAGACGGGCTGCTTTGATGCGCCCTACCTTTATTTACACCCAGACATCCTGACATTGCATAAAAAAAGCAAAATCTTTTGCCAAAATATACAGTAACTTAAATAAAAGCTCACGGCGTAAAATTTAATCTTTATCCCATAAAGCGTGGTGTCACTGCGTCAGTTCGTTCGTACCTTTAGACGTTCGTACGGGTACTAACGAGACTCGTAAAACAACAGTAATCTCATTTGAAGCGATAAATTTTGTGTAAATGGGAATGCGAGTATGTATTTAAAGCTTTGTAAACAAATAGTGACTTTAAAAAGATTCTATACATTTTAACGAGCTCGGTGGCACCGTGGTTAGTAACGTTTTTCCTCACCAGAGCTCTTTTTTTTATCTAGCACCCCTGCCATGGGCAAGGCTATTATGACAACAATATCTATTTATAACAGTTTTGTTTTAAATTATTCCATTAAATATAAATTATCACATTCATACATCATACTCTCTTCCTTTCCACAATTCCTTCTTTCATTCATCATCTTTCAGTGTTATTCTTCTCTAAAATTCTAATATTTGCCCGTTTTTGAACGCCGGTGAAATTATTTTATCTGTTTTCCCTCCCCATACTGCTACTTGGTTTCGGCTGTTGGTTTCGATTCCCACAGAGGACAAATATTTGTGTGTATGAATATGTCTGTTTCTTGGTCTGGGCGGTTTAAAGAGAGGTAGGGCGCAACAAAACAGCCCGTCTGGTCCGGTACGCACCTCACCGAAACCTCCAGAATAACAACTCCCTAGAGGATTGTTGTGTTCCTGCGCGTGAATAAGGTTGCCAGTAAGCTCTTAAGGAGTAGCTCTCTTAGTAGCAGAGGCGGCATAGCGCATATGATAATGTGTTGCATGCGTTCGTAGGCTACGATAACCTTTACAACAGGTGGGCGTACGCTTGTATATGCCACCGGACGTTGTATAAACAAAAATCATACTCATCATCAGCGCGTATTTGTACACAGCTGAATAGACCTCCCCTTTAGAGAGACATTCGTCTCGATCTTGTGCCATCTGCGCCCATCGACTCCCTATGTATCAATACCGGAACGCCAAACGAGAACCTTTATTCCCCAGCAGTTGTCGGTTCTACAAAGTATGTGGCCGGACCGCTGCCACTTCGGCTTATTTATCCTTTGGGCTATGTCGGATACTTTAGTTCTGCTGCGGATATCGTCGTTTCTGATCATATCACACAGAGAAACCCCGAGCATAGCACGTTCTTGTTCTCTTTTCATAGCACGGTAAGCGTTCTTGAGCTTCCCCGTATGGCTCACACGGTGATTATCTATACAGATAAATAAAATTGGAGTGTCTGTTTGTAATATGAAAATAACCGCTTTTTACTAAACGCATAGGTATGGATGTATACACGGTACACATACCAAAATGAATATTTTTACAATTTTTGTCTGTCTGTCGTTTGTTCCGGCTAAACTCTGGAACGGCTGGACCGATTTTGACAGGACTTTCAATGGCGGATAGCAGACGTAATAAGGAGTAACTTAGTCTACCTTTATTTTAGAAATTTTACTTATTTTTATTAATATAAATAAATAATATTCCACGCGGACGAAGTCGCGGGCACAGTAGATCTAGATTCTAGACTAGCTGTGCCCGCGAGTTCGTCCGCGCGGAATAGTTATTTTTTATTATTTATTTATATTAATAAAAATAAATAAAATTTCTAAAACAAAAGTAGCCGAAGTTACTCCTTATTACATCAGCTACCTGCCAGTGAAAGTCCCATCAAAATCGGTCCAGCCGTTTCAGAGATTAACCGGAACAAACAGACAGACAAAAATTGTAAAAATAAATATTTTGGTATATGTACTGTGTATACACCCATATGTATTTAGTAAAAAGCGGTTATTTTAATATTACAAACAGACACTCCAATTTTATTTATCTGTATAGATGTATAGATATAGATTATTTATTTATAGTATTAATAAAAATTTCTAAAATAAAAGTAGCCTAAGTTACTCCTTATTACATCAGCTATCTGCCAGTGAAAGTCCCGTCAAAATCGATCCAGCCGTTTCAGAGATTAGCCGGAACAAACAGACAGACAGACAAAAATATTCATATTGGTATATGTTCCTGTGTACATGCATTGAGTAAAAAGCGGTTATTTTAATATTACAAAAAGACACTCCAATTTTATTTATCTGTATATATGTATAGATAAAATTAAATTTAATTCTATATCGGTCATCAAGTACATACCCAATATAAGCTCATGATACTACAAGTGTTCATATGCTCCGCAAGGAGTTGCTCACGGTCCCGTTTGTATGATAGAATAGAATAGTAATATAATAGAGATAGAATAAAACAGGCATACGACAATTTCATTACATATATTTTTTCGTCTTATATATATTATTCTTCTTACCGTTATCCCGTTTCCTAATACATTAGGATTGGCGGAAACCGCAATCTAAGTCTAAAAATTTGACAAAATACTGATTTTGGCATGGACCGGCTGCCCTCAGATCTTCACAACTCAGGGGGATAACCAGACCTTTCATAACTTAGGTCACACACCTTTCGAAATATAATTTCTTGGACGTGCGGACTTCCTCATGATATTTTTCGTCACCACCGAGCATGTGATAATAATAAATATGTAAACAAATCCGAAAACACGAATTTAGTAGTACATGCTAGAACTTCAACCGACGACCATATGATCAAGGCCGGTTCTTAATCCACTGAGCTATCACTGCTTTTCGTATTATATATCTATTTAATAACAAAAGTAACGAAGGTATTGCATGTAACTTATGCGACACAAAAATCATAAATTCATGTCATTTAGGCCTGAATGCAAAATCCAAAGGCGTCTAAAAAACCTCCAGTTTGTAATTCCTTGTTTACCGACCTTAATATACAATGAACTTAATATATTTTATACAAATTTTCATTTAAATAAATACCCAATCATTACATATTGTACCCTGCATTAAATGTTTAAATTGCATACAGGACTAGACATTTAAAGTGACACTAAGAAAACGAAAGAATTAGTTTAATAGAATCTTTTGTATTAATGGAAAATATTTGAACATATTGTGACAAATAATAACTTTAAAATTAAAAACTGGTCGTTGTCTTTTCACATATAAACTACTAAACGAATCTTAATTAAATTGTGTACAAAGGAAGTTGGAAACCTAAAGGGCGTTCAATGAGACCAGACAAAAATACTAAACACTCTGGCCTTTATCGAGTTCAGTTACAAAATCAAAACATAAATATCTCGGTCCCTTTCTCTCGCAGGCAAGAACGGCGGCGTAAATGTCGCTAAGTATCTTTAAATTTTGGTACGGGATGCATGTTTGTACATGAATTCGTCACATTTGGCAGGTCAAGTAGTTAATTAAATTTTAATAGAAACTAACAATCAAGCAACAAATACTATGATTTAACATGTATAAATAAGATCCATCCCATTATTACATATTAAGTAATGACGTGTGACCACGGCTGGATGAAACAAACCTATATTTCAATTACGATCTCCTCATATAAGTAGTTCAATATTATATATTTTTATTGTATATCAATTTATAGATACTAAGAAATTCTTTGAATTCCTGCTTATATGTTTTTAGTAGGTAGGCAATTTTTATACTGCCGACTAGTTTTAGTTTCAATCATATTAAAGTAAACTTACACTAAATAAAATATTAGTGATAGCCTAATGATGGATAACACAAGGAATATATCTGCTAAATGTTGAGCCCCCCCTGAAAGTTTGTTTACATTCTTTATCTCGGTTACCTGAACGCACTTTAGGGCGGATGCTACTTATAATCGTGGTAACAGAATCCCGACACGGATGATGCTAGTGTTAGTGTTTGTTAATAGAATACAATATCAAAGACCGATTAATTTTATTCCACTGAAAAACGCTGTCAAAAGCCGCGCGCGACCTAAATACTTTATCTATCCAAAGGGCTGATTCTGTGCCAATAAATTTGTCTACAACTACACATACAGAATTCTAAATTGCTTCAGAAAAGCTTTCAACTAAAACTACCATATGTTTACTATTGAGATGAGTTCAGAACTTCGTGCCCCGTATCCGAACTAAAACAGATTATTTGCGGAACTCTCCGAGCATGAAATTAGGGTCGCGCAGTCCCTCATGATTAACTAGAGGTAGGGGTTGACAAAATTATTCATAATTAATTTATGAAAATACGTCATAGCTTCGAAATTCGAAGCGGTTAAGATATCACGAAAAAATAAATAGATGTGCTATGTATGCTACAGATTCTAGTTTAAATCAAATAGCCTTTAAATTTGACTTTCGTTAAAATACGATTGAATCTAGTAACTTTAGGAGCATACATAGCTTAGTGGATAAAGAACCGACTTATTGATCAACTAGTTACTGGGTCGAATCCTGGCATGTACTACTAAATCCGTGTTTTTTGGATTTATATATTTATAAATCCAAAAAACACGGATTTAGTAGTATATTTAATAAGCATATATTTATAATTATCACTAGCTCGACAGTGAAGGAAAACGTCGTGTTTCTTCACGCAGGTCGATGTCATTATATTTCAAAAGAAGTGTAACCTAACCTAAGACAGGTATTGTTTTCCCTATGGAATATGAGGTCTGACGGCAGCCTAACCTTAGATGGCGGATCCCCGAATACTAAGGGATTAGAAAATGAGATTACGCTGAGAAGGACGCCTAAATCTGTTAACTATTTTACGTACACTACATATAATCATTGCATCTTAAATAAAACGGGTAATCGACTTCATTCAAGTCGGTCATGACCAATCCTTGACCTTGCTTAATTATATTCTGGCGTCGTTTTCAACAAAGTTGTCTTCACTCATTGTAGTGATATACTTCTTTCTACAGGCGTATGTGAAACTTCACGCTAAGTTCCTTACGGAATAGGCAGAGACCACTGATCACCACAATACAAATTTCTAATAAATTTCATTCAATTAACTGAAGAAAATAATTCAAATAGGATCACCAACAAAAGAAACTTAACAAAATAGCTTGAGGCCAACACATTTTATTTATACTTTGTTATATATATATTTTTATACAATTTCGGGAGGCATACAAGCATACGACCCACCTGGTGTAAAGCGGTGACCATAGCCTACGAACCCTTGTAATGCATTGAGTATCACTCACGCGATGCCACCTCTGCTGCTAACGCAGTAGAAGCCTTAGAAGCTTACTGTTGACCTCGCTTACATGCAGGAACACAACAACTCTCCAGAGAGTTTATTTATTTATTAATTTAATACTTTATTGACCACAATACACTTGGTTCTTGGTTGTGCGGAAATCGAACCCACGAGCGTTGGATACGTCGCGTTATTAACCGCTGCGCCACCGAGCTCGTCAAATGATATATTTTACTTTAATTATTTTTATATTAAAGGTTAAAGCTTGACACAATTTAAATTATCCGAATTAGTTATACCGTTTCGGAATATCGATAACATACCTAAAAATATTAACGCGATGAGCATAAAACCTCGATTTCTGTAGTTAAAATGGCACATAGAGTGATACTATAATAATTCTATTTTTATCGCACTGCTAGTTAAGATACAGGTCTGTTGTACAACTATTAAGGGTTTTCGATAGAATTGGGTTATCCGAATTACCGGAATTCTCCCAAATCGAACTCTAATGATAAAATTCTCCCGTCTCCTTGAAGTATTTACCAGTACTTCATCATATCAGCCATACTCATCCATTGCTGAGCATAGGCATACACTATAGAGAGCCCTCCAAATCCCTACAAACCTCTTGAGGTCCTCGCTCCATGCAGTGGATACCAGTACCTAATCAACACTAATCAACACACTTTAAAATAATCTAGGATGGAAGTGGTTGACTATAATTTTAGAGCTAAAGCTTACATGATGTTTTTATATACTACCTACAACTCCATTCCAGTTATGAAGTGTGATTAAAAATATGTTTTTATACTACTAAATAAATACTACTAATAAATTTCTAAATTTAAAATTTTCAATAAATTCAAATAAATTATGAAGAGGTTTATACAGAATTAGCAACCCGCGACTGATGGCGCTTGTGTTTTAAACATCCTGTCACAATAACTGCTTATCATTAAGCCGTATGCTTGATAGTCCTTATTTATTTCATGGTATGAAAAAAAAAGATTACCGTATACTCCGAAGCTCATCTATGTAAAAGTCAATGTAGAGGTTTAGACAACGTCACGCGTGTAACGTATCTACTTTTTTTCTTAAAAGTCTATGGCAGCGGGTCATATTTTATCAAAGCTAAGAACTATTGAGCTACACTTATCTCGACACCTGTGTTTGTTCATGTGTCACATATATCACATAAACCCATCCTTACTTACACCATTCCAAGATTCCTTTCTAAAACATGATCCACCATTGCGTATTGTCAGGGGGTTAGTATTTTCAAGCCGCTTGAACTTCAAAGGGTTTGTGTGCCCTCCGAGCTCGGAGTAGCTATATGCAAACTCATCTAGGTATTTTTGAAGTGATAACTTCTTATAGGAGGGTAAACCGCTTTGTTACGTAACGCGTTACGGCGCCAGTCTGTCTGGCTTCCCTTTCTCTCACGCATACGGAAGCGGATTAGTTTAAGTTATCACTTCTGTCAGGTGTCCCGAGACGGACACATTTTTTTTTGGAATTGAGCACTACCGAACACTTAAATATAAAATCTTATTGTACTGTAAGGGACGCGAGTATTATTTCTATGGAATTTATTGAGTTCAATAAAAGCTAGTTAAATGTATTTAAAACTTTTTTTCAAAATAAGGGGGAAGAGTTCATGTCATTTTAATTGACGGGCCAGATGGTGGAATGAACCAACAACAAACTACATGTCTAGTTACTAAAATATGCCTCGTGACAGACGGATAAACACACAAAATCGCCTGTATGTACATAGATTACCATTTTCGTACGGAACCCCAATGACATCAGATACTATAACATTACATCGATTTAAATTTATTTTGTTCATGCATCAATTATGATTAACTTCATATTTGTTGTCGGTCAATTAATTTCAATTCAATTTATGGATCATTGGAAGTTAATCAAAACAATTAATGGTTTGATTAATGACATGTTGAATGGACGCCCAGCACCGGACAGGACGTCATTAGACAGAACATATGTACCTTAATAAGCTTTATTTAAGTTCCTTTGTTATTCGACTGTTTTAGGGTCGGCAACGCATGAGTGACACCCCTGGTGTTGCAAATGTCCATAGGCTACGGTGACTGTTTATCATCACGCAGGCCGTATGCTTATTTGCCATCTTAGTGGTATAAACAAATCGACATGAAGGAAATAACCTATGGAGAACCTATGAGACGTTTTTGCGTAGTAACTCACCACTACGGGTGGGGGAGTAAAATAGTGCAGCTCTTTCATATATCAACATCGCGTCACTTATCGTCTTATTGGTTATAAAATCCTCCTGGTCAGTAGGCTATAATCGCTGAGATATTTAGGCGCTAAAGCACTACTGTTGGTGAGTGAGCGGGGCCTTCGTGCGCCGTCAAAAGGCTACAGAAATTAGTAAGTTCATTTTTAGGGTTCCGTACCCAAAGTGTAAAACGGAACCCTATTACTGAGACTTCGCTGTCCGTCCGTCCGTCTGTCACCAGGCTGTATCTCACGAACCGTGATAGTTAGACAGTTGAAATTTTCACAGATGATGTATTTCTGTTGCCGCTATAACAACAAATACTAAAAAATAGAATAAAATAAATATTTAAGGGAGCTCCTATACAACAAACATGATTTTTTTGCTCATTTTGCTTGAAATATTCACAGAATATTTAGTTATATATTCACTATAAGAATAAATAATTAAATTAAAATAAAACAAATATTTAAGGGGGGCTCCCATAAAACAAACGTGTTTTTTTGCCGTTTTTACAGATAATGGTACGGAACCCTTCGTGCGCGAGTCCGACTCGCACTTGGCCGATTTTTTTATCTTCTTCTTTGCGTTATACCGTATTCTTATCCATTAGGATTGGTGGGATCCGCTACCTAAGCCTAAGGATTTGGTGATAACAGATTTTTACATGGAACGACTAACGTCCGACCTCCGCAACCCAGACGGAAAAGCAGACTTTTCTTAGGTCACGCGTCTTTCGAAATATAATTTCTTGGACGTGACGAACTTGCGGCTTCATCACTTATGTTTTCCTTCACCGCCGAGCAAGAGATACTCGTAATTAGAAAAATCGGCCAAGTGCGAGTCGGACTCGCGCACGAAGGGTTCCGTACCATTATCTATAAAAATGGCAAAAAAATCACGTTTGTTGTATGGGAGCCCCCCTTAAATATTTGTTTTATTTTGATTTAATTATTTATTCTTAAAGTGAATATATAACTAAATATTCTGTGAATATTTCAAGCGTCTACCTGTTGCCGTTATCAATATCGAGCAAAAATGAGCAAAAAAAAATCGGCCAAGTGCGAGTCGGACTCGCGCACGAAGGGTTCCGTACCATTATCTATAAAAACGGCAAAAAATCACGTTTGTTGTATGGGAGCCCCCTTAAATATTTATTTTATTTTATTTTTTAGTATTTGTTGTTATAGCGGCAATAGAAATACATCATCTGTGAAAATTTCAA
Source organism: Pyralis farinalis (assembly GCA_947507595.1). Lineage (NCBI taxonomy): Eukaryota > Metazoa > Arthropoda > Insecta > Lepidoptera > Pyralidae > Pyralis > Pyralis farinalis. The sequence continues at coordinate 5,835,848 of OX382260.1, forward strand.
CTGTCTAACTATCACGGTTCATGAGATACAGCCTGGTGACAGACGGACGGACGGACAGCGGAGCCTCAGTAATAGGGTTCCGTTTTACCCTTTGGGTACGGAACCCTAAAAATCACGTTTGTTGTATGGGAGCCCCCTTAAATATTTATTTTATTCTATTTTTTAGTATTTGTTGTTATAGCGGCAACAGAAATACATCATCTGTGAAAATTTCAACTGTCTAACTATCACCGTTCATGAGATACAGCCTGGTGACAGACGGACGGACGGACGGACGGACAGCGGAGCCTCAGTAATAGGGTTCCGTTTTACCCTTTGGGTACGGAACCCTAAAAATGTGCATAAATCTGAAAACACGAATGCAGTGGTACTCCGGGATGTGAACCAGGGACCTTCAGGTAAGTCGGTTTCTCTATCCACTGGGCTTTTCATTGCTCTATCGTCGAATTCCCAAACTGACATATCTCACTGTTTGTAAATAAAAAATAATAATTTGTCATCATATCTATAAAAATGTCGTGTCACGGTGTTTGTGCAGTCTTCCGAAACTGCTCGACCGATGTTTATGATTTTTTTTTATGTATATTTGGTAGATATGAGACTAGGTCGTGAAGTATATTTCATAAAAAAAAATTAGAAAAAAATTAATAATAAATAATTAACATGGCAGAACAACGTTTGCCGGGTCAGCTAGTCAATCTATATATATATAAAAATGAATGTTTGTCTGTATGTCCTCTATGGACTCATAGACGGCTGGGCAGATTTTGATGAAATTTTCAGTGAATCTTCAGGTTAGGCCAGCAGGTGATCCTGTGAAGTTTGGTAGCGATCATATCACCCGCGCGAAGCCGGGGCGGATAGCTAGTTAGTACAATAAAACGATGTCAAGTGGTAGAATTGAAAACTGTTAAGAAAAGGTTTATTGTATCCTGTGCGGAATTATTTCCAGCCATCTTTGTCAGTCTTATTCATCAATTATTATAGTAACGCTTTTTACAGAGAGTACTTTTGATGCGCTTTTTGAACATACATAGGAAAGGATAGAACTGTTTCAGTCAATTTATTATAAAGTCCTAGCAAACCGCATAAAGACAGGCTGCACTGGACTCTGCTTAACTTGCATTTTTTTATGAGGCGTACAAGCCAGTCCAGTGCAGCCTGTCTTGCTTTGTAATATATTAAGTATCACTCGCGCGATGCTTCCTCTGCTGCTTACACAGCAACTGCTTGGAAGCATACTGGTGACCTCACTCACACGCAGGAACACAACAACCAACAAGGGAGTTGTTATTTTTGGCTGCGGTTTTCTGTGAGGTGCAGGTACTTTCCCAGACGGGCTGCTTTGATGCGCCCTGCCTCTCTTAAAACATCCAGACCAAGACGAACATACATGTTCATGCACACAAATGTTTGCCTTGTGTGGGAATCGAACCAACGAGCGTTGGAGTCAAAGTCGCTTTATTCACGACTGAGCCACCGAGCTCGTCCAGAGGTTGGAGGCTATTCAACATCACGACTCTTAGAAGCCGAAGAAAAACAAATAAAGTAGAATAGCGGTTCCAACCAATCCGCGATACGCGCAAACAAAGTCGGGTGGTACAACTAGTTAGCATACATACATACCATCACCGCTGTCTTCCATGGCGGTAGACAGAGATTATGGAACGCCAAGTGCATAGATCCATACGCACCTGCCTCGCCTCTTCCACATTCATCAACCTCATGCATACTCTTCGGTTTTGGGTGCTATTGATTATTATCATATTTATCGTATATACCATAATTAATTGTATTATATACACAGTCGTAGTATTCAGGTCACGAACCCATTATACGGTTGGTTGTGCCTTTAGCAAATTGGTCACAAGCATAATCACAATCACAAATTCATAATGCCCGATACATAATATCCCTGCCGCAGATCTAATTAATACTCAGAACGGGGCTGGGAACATTGCGAGACAATCTTGAATAGATATATTCCGCAATAGCATAGTAGATAAAAGTAGGATAACTTCAAAGAAATGTTCGAAATCACACACACAAATGGGGGAGACTTTGCAACGTCTCCCCCATGGCGTCGATGCGCGTGTCAGTGTCTGTCTGTCTATGATGTGTTGCCGTCTCGAGTTTAGTAATGTTAAGCCATCGATCCCGAAGGCCAGTGACTTACCTTAACGACTGTCATTTATCGGCAACAGCCGGGACCGACGCCTTAACGTGCCCTCCGGAGCACGGAGAAAGTGGAGATAGAAAAACCCATCCATAGACAGGCTGCGGTCGACGTTGCTTAACCTGCGTGTTCGGTTAGAATGACAAGCGCAGCGATGCCATCGAGCTCTTTGAAAACATTACCATTTTTGTGGCATTCGCGTAAAAAGCGTGCGTTTGTTACACTTCTGGTATATTTCTCTACTCTGTGGTAACTAACTAGATGCATGCTCAGACACTTCGTTTGCTCGACTTGCTTGCTTAGACCACGCAATCAAATGTAGACACAGCTTTATGCACGAGTGACACCAATCAGTATTGATTCAAGAGAGGTAAGACGCATCAAAGCAGCCCTTAGGGGGAAGTAACACCCACCCCACAAAAAACTGCAGCTAAATAACAACTCCCTAAAGGGAAGGTGTTCTTGGCGAGTAAGCGAGCGAATGAGGTTTTCAGTAAGCTAAGAACCACTTACGGTTTCTTAGGAAACCATATGTGGTTCTTCAAAAAGGGAGCGGCTAAGGAGAACCTAAAAGTTCGTGGAAGAAATCTTTTCCAAAAATATACAGTACACGATCCTATTAACTGTAATGTTTTTAATTTAACATCAGGAGCTTATTGACGACAACCTTCCAGAGAGTTTTTATTTGGCTGCGATTTTCTGCGAGGTGGAAGTATGAGATGATGACCTTGATGACCCATACCTATTTTGTAAACCCCCAGGCCAAAACAAACAGACATGTTCATGCACACAAATGTTTGTCCTGTGTGGGAATCGAACCCACCATGCCATGAAGGTGATATCAGAAGCAGTGCAGCAGCTCTAGAGACTGGCGAATTATGAATATTAAAGAAGCGATTGTAAGGACCATCTTATGGCTTTCGGTTCTGTCTGCCTAGCAAAGAACTTAATGTGCAGAAGTAGATAGATAACTTACATACTAATGAAGTTTAGTAGGTGAAAATAGAGTAGCCACACACAAGTACGAGTGATAAATAATTATAGACCTAAGAGTGATGTTATATACAAAATTAGAAGCAGTTTGTTATCTCGCATAGTAACTAAACCTGATACACAGTAATGTTTCTAAGATCAGACAAGTTTATGCCATAGTCGTGTCTCAAAGATGTCATAATGCATAAGCGGTAGCGATTACTGCATTTTTTTCACACTCGCCGGGTAGTCTAGTAAATCTAGTCATAGTATTATGGTTAGTTTTTAAACTATACATGAACAAATACTACAACACCTGTTGTTTAATTGGACATTTAACTAACCGGTTTGCATCGATGTTACTTTTGAAAACGTCTTATAACTCAAGTTCCCGGTTCAGAAAGTGAGTGACATGTAAACGGCGATGGAATCACAGCTCTTGATAGATTGCTAAACGTATGTAATATGTTGTATTGCACGAATCTGACTCAATTTTTCTTATATTAGGGATATTCCACTATCAGGTGTAAAATTGGGAACGATTTTTAGATTAAAACTCATCATTTATTACTGGAATTTAGAGAGTACTCCGCTACTCTACTCCTACGATTTTTGATTGTCGGACGCCAGTGTTTTATTATAATATATATTTAATTCATACAAATTCTCCAATATGGCTAACTTAAGACTAAAGCTGACTAAAGGCAAACTACCAAAAACCTCCTACACTACTATTACTAGGACTAATTTTCACTAAATATTTACTGAACAATTATTTACGGTGTGTGAGAAAGCTTCCTGTCAAATAATGACAATGTTCACGATGTCGGAACTGCGGTACATGACGTTTCATAGTTCCAGTATAGCGATATCCATTAAATAATAAAAAGAAAATTGTATTGTAAAATAAAACTGTATAAACTTTGAGTGCCTGTTTATAAGTTGCATAGACTTCCCATTTTAAGGGATGTTAAATTATACGTTTTATTCAAACTACCAAACAACTGCTAGCCCTATTAAGCAGAAAATTTAATCAGGGCTAAGTTACGTCACGATATAACAACTATGTAAAAATTATATATATCGATAAGAAATTCGAGTGCAAAATTTTGTTTACGTATTTACGGACATACCTATTCAAACACACAGTCGGCATGTACTGTAATAAACTAAGCGGATTTTGAAATGTGAACATAATAAAGAAAAGGTCATAATGTAATATAAATCTTTATACAATTATGACCTCTTACATGACAAGTTATAAAAAGATCTATCGCTTGTACTAACAGCTAACAGTTAAAAGAAAAGTAAACAATCGGTACTACCGTTCAGCTTCTCACTTGTACCAAACACCACAAAATATCGAATTTTCGTACATCCGTGTAGGCTTTTAAAGAGGGTGTGCGTAGAATTACTTAGTATAATTTAGTTATGCCAATTATAAAGTTAATTTCGTGAAGAAAATTTTCATGGAAGGGTATAAAACCCCATTATGGCAGATGAGGTGAGAATTGAATTGACGGCACGTACACATTTAGGGCGGAGTATGAAGAATGAGAAGCTGTAACCGGTTTTCAGGTGCAGAATAGCGATTTAATCAGTTTCGTCCACTCTGGTAACTAAACTTACGTAACCAGTTACAAGAGAAGTTTTTCTTTCGCTTTGGTAACTAGTTGAGAGAGAATTATTCACCTGCAAAATGAAAGGAAATTAATGTACTTATTTATAATTGCAGAGCTGCGTTAGCCAGCGAAGCTTTATAACCGAGAAAATTGTCTTTTTAGCAGTTTTGCGGTTTTCGACTGTTACACGTAGTACTCCTTCAGTTTAGAAGCTAGAGAGCTGATTGTTCGACGTGAATGTACCTTAAGTATTGTAGATTCCCCTAAAATAGATTAAATTTCGATTAGCTCAATAAAGGATCGATAAGTGACGTTATCGCCCGAAAAACCGTTCCAATACAAAGTCTATTAGAGAGCGTATGGCGAGCTCATTTCAAGTTTTGCAAATTTGTATTCCGGGTTAAATTAATTGTCAAAATACACACATCAAAAGTGTCTAGGGATCAACATATATTTTTGCAATAACTTTTCTCCTGATTGATATTAATTAAAATTTTCTTTAAGGATTCATCAAATAAAGTGTTTTCGTTTGTCTACAGTAACGATAAACTAAGTCACCTTTGCATTAATAAAGAAATTTGCCATTTTCATAATAAAGGGATTTTTGACATTTGAACCACTAACATTAAAGTTCGAAAAAAAGACTGAAATAACAGTTTTCTTTAAAATTTTATTGGGTAACTTAAACAATTAATAATCCGTGTTTCTACCGCGAACACTAACAACACAAGAACATCGGTTTGGCATACTCAAAATGAGTTCATCCAAATCACGCTGTGGAATGGCCGCCCATGTTCGTTGCAACAACAAAAAAAGGTCTTCTTGCGACTGGATACCCTCCATATTCGGCAGAGCTCTTCTCTGTAGCATATCCCATGCATGCTCAATCGGGTTCAAGTCTGGCGACTGAGCAGGCCAGGGCATGACATTGATGTTAGCTGCGGCGAGAGTCTGTCTTACAACTCTTGCGGTGTGCGGTCGTGCATTATCATGCATTAACTGAAATAAGGGACCGATTTGCACTTGTAGAGGAACGATGACGTCTGATACAATCGTCTCAGCATAAATTTGAGCGTTGAGGTTGCCTCTGATCCAAATCAACTCAGTTCTTCCGCCGATCCAAATACCCGCCCATACCATGATGGTTCCACCACTATAAGGATGGACTTCCTGGCAGGATTTTAATCGCTGTTGGCGTCCAGGGGTTCTCCAGTGTCGTATACGTCTTGTATCCGGTCTCATACCAAAACGAGACTCATCAGAAAAGCACACGAAACGCCATTGTTCTTCTGCCCAATTTCTGTGTTCAAGAGCCCATTGATATCGAATCCTACGATTGTGCATTGCTATAGGTGGTACCCTTAGCGGTCTTCGGGAATGAAGGTTCACTTCATGCAAGCGGTTTCTGACTGTTTGGTCTCTAATTAAGTTCCCTGAAGAGTGATGAAGCGTCACGGCTAACATCATGGCGGTTATTGTTGGAGCTCTTCGAGTTGTGATTTGAATGTATCGGTCTTGTCTCCGTGTCCATGCATGGGATATGCTACAGAGAAGAGCTCTGCCGAATAATGAGGGTATCCAGTCGCAAGAAGACCTTTTTTTGTTGTTGCAACAAACATGGGCGGCCATTCCACAGCGTGATTTGGATGAACTCATTTTGAGTATGCCAAATCGATGTTCTTGTGTTGTTAGTGTTCGCGGTAGAAACACGGATTATTAATTGTTTAAGTTACCCAATAAAATTTTAAAGAAAACTGTTATTTCAGTCTTTTTTTCGAACTTTAATGTTAGTGGTTCAAATGTCAAAAATCCCTTTATTATGAAAATGGCAAATTTCTTTATTAATGCAAAGGTGACTTGGTTTATCGTTACTGTAGACAAACGAAAACACTTTATTTGATGAATCCTTAAAGAAAATTTTAATTAATATCAATCAGGAGAAAAGTTATTGCAAAAATATATGTTGATCCCTAGACACTTTTGATGTGTGTATTTATTGACACAAGGGTTAGGGTTCGCAGCTCTGCTTACGCAGCTTGCTGTTATTTACTTATTGTGCAAAAGCAGCTCCCCTCCCCTAGTATTTTTTTTACCCAGGGACCAAGTTCATATTAAATATTTTTATTCTTCTTCTTAGCGTTATACCATTTTCTAATCCATTAGGATTGGCGGGGTCCGCAACCTAAGCCTAAAGATTTGACAATGATACTGATTTTGACATGAAGCAATTGCCATCAGACCTCGACAGCACAGAGGTAAAACCAGACCTATCACGTCACGTCAGGTCCACACGTCTATAGAAATATAACTTCTTGGACGTGCGGATTCCTCAAGATGTTTTCCTTCACCGTCGAGCACGTGATAATTACAAATATGTACATAAAACTGAAAATACGAATTTAGTGGAACATGACAGTATTGGAACCGGGGAACTGTTGCTCAATAGACCGGTTCCTTACAGAATGGGATTACTGGAATGTTAAGATCGTATCAACAGTTCTAAAATGACACTTGGTTATTGTTACAGTAGTTTAATATTTGGCCTAAAACAATGCATTTAATCTGAGTTCGATGCCATGAATACGCGTGCCAATCTACTCGAACATAATATGTTAAGCACCGTCGACCGAAGTCTGTCTATAGATTGGTCAGTCGTCTCACGTTAAGCCGTCAGTCCACATTTTTATATGCTAAATAACCATCGTTACTCAAAGAGCCCCGAGAGCACCAAAGAGCGCTCAGTCTGCACAGTCCGACTGGTGAAGTCTGCAGCTCACAGAAAACCGCTGCTAAATAACAACTCCCTGAAGGGTTTTTGTGTCCCCGAGGGTGAGTAACGTTAGCAGCGGGGAACGCGCGGGCGTTACTTCTGCATTGCAAACGCACCACTTTACAGGAGGTGGACTATATGCTTGTTTGTTAAAATTAATGTAGTAGACTCGACAAGTGTAAAAAAAAGAGAGACGCATTGAACTAATGGGTTGGCATATCCAGAATTAATGGTTGGAATGTTCCAGAATTCGTTTAATTACATTCGGAAGTCAAAACATTCTCGGAGCGGAAATGTATTAGTATTTTTGACCTTTTTACTATTATCCCACTTCCGAAATCTTTAGGATTACCGGGATCCGTTAGCTAAGCCTAAGAATTTAAAGAAGGTACAGATTTTGACGCAGAGCAACTGTCGTCAGACCTCCATATTCGAGAGGGAAAATCAGACCATCATATGGTCATACGTCTTTCGAAATATAATTTCTTTGAATTGCTGGTTTTTCTCGATGTATCCCTTGCTGCTAAGCAAGTGATAACTACAAATATGTACTTAAAATACGAATTTAGTAAATGCCCATACCATACGTACCAGGAACCAGTTGTTTTATTGGCTGATTCGTATTAATTAACTAACTCCGCTATCATTGCTCTACCACGATAGCATTCGATAATAATATTTTTTTAAATAATAATAACTTTCGTTAGACAACCCTAGTTCCATTAACTTTGATGTCAATATTCCTTCATTTAAGTACGGAACATAATGGCATTTCGAAAGCATAAATGCAGTATGACAGTATATAGGTATAGTAGTATCTTTTATAACTTTGCATTTTACATACGTACTTAAACGTGATAACGCGTGGGTGTTTTGCGTAAGTGTGTGCTTATAATGCGTAAAATATAGCGTTATTAAAAATAATTAAATTATTCATCTATGCCAACTCCCTTGCAGGATAGACATATATTATAGTATATTTTGTGCAATAAAATAAATTGTATATATTTTTTTTCTCTGGGTTGTGGACCTCTGACGGCAGTCGCCTCATAATCAGGGTATTCGTCAAATCTGTTCCGTGGTCAAATTAGATAATGGACCACGTTAATCCTAATAGATTAGAACATGAGATTATGCTAGGATAAAGAACAGTATTTTTTACCGAATTTATCATTTAAGGTCTATTAATGTAAATATTGATGTACGGCAGTGAAACATGGATATACATGGGTATGGCAGAAGAAGCATAAAAGTAGGGAGAACGCGGTAGAAGTGATCTTGAGTTATACTTATTGATAGAGTAAGAAATAGCACGATACGAGAACTATGTGGAGTGAAAAATGATGTACTGACAACAATCAAAATCCAAAATCCTAAGATTTTTTTGGACATTTGGATAGATTAAATGACAAAAGAGTTACGAAAGAAGTGCAACAAGTACGAGCAACAGTGAATTAAGATATCGGCAGAGGCCGTCCTAGACCCACACTTATAGATCAAATTGGTGATGTGCTGGAAAAGGGTTAAATCAAAAGAGGAGCATACACGAATGGCTGATGAGTGTGGAAGAAGCGAGAGGTATGGAGAAGAAAAAAACATGCCGCATGTTTGGATTTCTCCAATTTGCAAGCAGTTGGGTCAGTACTGTTGTGTGAAATAACAAGAATCTAATAATTACGATTCTAATTGCTAATGTTGGTTCAAACAGTTAGACGAACAAACAAAAATTCGTACTATGTGCATAACAATCGTACAGGCCATTTGATGTGGAGTGGGTACAGTGTATTTCTTTTCTTTCTTCAAAGACATACAAGCATGTAAAGTTACCGTAACCTATGAGCGCACATCAAAGCTGACCACCTGAGAAAGTACCTCTACCTCACAGAAAACCACAACCAAATAATAGCTCCCTGGAGGGTTGTTACCAGTACGCTACTAAGGAGTTGATTGATACGTTCTATGAAAAAAAAACCATTGAATTTATTTAATATAACATAATTCAAGGTATTTTTAATTCCTGTAACATTAAGTTCCCACTAAACTTAAAAGACCAATCTCCACGCAACTAAAGACGCTGGTAGTAGCTATAATAAATAAAATACAACAGATGTGCCCGACCTCTCTTTTAGTCAGGAGCCTCGATTGGTATTCAGCGGTATGCTACGCGCAGGTGAAGTTAGGTTTACTCTATATAATGTGTGACTGGTATCCCTTACATTGAATAGAAAATCCCAAATGATTTTACAAAATGTACTGGATGAAAAAAAAAATATAATCATCTATAAATATAGTTATTCATTATAGAATTAATCATCCCAACGCTAACTTATGGAAGAGAAAGCTGGGTATGGCAGAGAGAGCATTAAAGTAGAATAAATGCGGCAAATTTGGCGTAACACTTGCTGCCCGCGGTATGAGAAAGAGAATTGTCTAAAAAAGAGAGCCTGTGTTAAGACAGAGGCATGTTTCGTTGGTTCGGGCTTGTGAAAAGAATCTATCTATAACTTCACGCCAAATCCTTTGCGGGGTAGGCAGAGAGAACCGAGCGCCACGTGATTCGATATGTAAAAAGAATGCGGGATAAAAAACTGACGAAGTAGATATATAATGCAAAAGTGGAAGAATTTAGGAGCTGAAGAGGGCCACGACTCGCATACCACGACCAAATAGGTCGTGTTTTGTCAGAACGTGATATTAGAAGCCCTAGGAACCGGCGAGCGTGTATGAAAATAACTATCTATGTTAAAGAAGAGAGTGAGGTGTGTATGGAACGTGTGTAATGGCGCTCGTTCTGGAAATATATGAAGACGTTTATAAATTTCCGTCGACGGTAACGTTATGCCGTGACGATATCACAGTAGTCCGACTTCCTCATAAAAATCTTCGCGGGTTTTTTGTTGTGTAATAAGTCATCATATCAATGTGTGAATGTGAGTACACATCCTTATTTTTTTTTTATTCATCAACTATTATTGAAAGGTGGCACCCCTAGCTACAAATACTCAATAACAACGTAATTCCATCACATTGTGTGCTCTTTGTAATGCTAATAAGTAGTAAAATCACTATTATAGAGCAATAACTGTCACTTGCGAAATCTACTATCAGGTTAATGTCAGAATACTCAGCGGCGCGGCGGAATAATTTAATTCTAAACAAAGCATTTTCTCCATTGACTCTGTGCCTTTGTATGTACGTGCGATAGACAGAGATATCGGCTGTACCGGTATTTAAATTGTGATTTTATGAACAGGTCAACTACAAGCACCGTATTGCCAGTTTCCAATTATATTCCAAGCTTTTATAATCCACATATATATAAAATGAGCAAATTGATCGTGTTTTATCAGAAGGTGAGGTCAGGAGCCTTAAAAACCGGCGAGCATGAGAAGAGTTATGTATGTTAAAGAGTGATGTTTTCGGTTCTCTCTGCCTACACCGCACGGGATTTGGCGTGAAGTTGTAGATATATATATATATATATAAAAGCGAAAGGTCATTCCCTGTATCGTTTATTCATCTAAAAACACTTAATCTTTGAAGTACGGTCCATATGATGCGAGGGTTACCGTAACTTTTGAAAGCTTGAATATCTCTATACGATCTGTGTGTTCACCGAAATGTCTACCTTCTCTTAGTCTAACTCCTTAGGTGCTTACTGGCACTCACTCGCGAGAACATAATCCTCCAGCGAGTTGTTACTTGGTTACGGTTTTTTGTAAGGAGGTATATTCCTAACAGGGATGCTTTGATGCATCCTACCTCTCTTAAAAGATCAAGACGAACAGATATTTGTCCTCTGTTGGAATCGAACTCAAGGAACTGAAAGGAGAATGCCCATTGTTGTATGGAGTTTGGTTTCAATGTTACTTTTATTGTGCAAAAATGGAAACTCAAGGCTCTTCAAGAGGGGTGGGAAGGTATCCCTCAGGAGTTCATCATAACACTGATAAGGTATCGATATTATCAGTGTTATGAAGAATCGGATGGAGGCTACAATTAGGGCAAGGGGTGGCAATATTAGTTATTGAAGAAAGTTTTATGGTGTTTTCAGAAACACCGTTCCTATATAAAATCTATGTTTGTCTGCACCTTTGTCTGTGTGTTTGTCTGTCGTTTTTTTTCGAATATTCGAATTTTGACTTCAGATTCGGATTCAGCATAAAAAAGTAGAATAGGAATGTTCAGGAACACCGTTCCTATCGTGTGAGTTACGTTAGGACATTAAAGTATTGTTAATTTTATGTAATTTATTCTGCAGAGAAATTATAGCTGATATTTTTTGGGAGACGTGAAAAATATTAGTTGGATTTTTAATGTTAACAAAGTTTAAGTACACAACTTGAAACCATGAATGTGTAATCTCCTTTGCAAGTGAATAGTTCATAGGTGGGAGACGTCAGCTGAGAAAGAATTTCATTTAAAGGGGGTGAAAGGGGTGTTGAATTTTATATGAATTTTTTTGTGGATCAAATGCTCGGCTTTGAACTTTTGGCTGCGGACATAGATAAATAGTTTGGTCGATATCCATTAGTCTTGACGAGGTTCACTACCTAAGCATAACCTAATTTGGTGAAAATGCTCATTTTGGCATAGAGCTACTGCCTCCACAAGGTCTGACGGATGACCTCAGCAGGATTCGAACCAGGGACCAGAGGTTAATAGGTTCGGTGTCCACTGTTATATCACTACTCCGCATATTACTATACCAACCCTAACTTGTCCCACTGCAGGGACAAGAGGCTCCCTTCAACCGAAAGGGTTTAGAGCATACTTCACCACGCTACTTACTTAGCTTAACGACTGTCATCTATCGACACCAGCCGGGACCTCCTCCGAAGCACGGAGAAACCTGAAGATAGATAAACCCATCCATAGACAGGCTGCGGTCGACGTTGCTTAACCTGCGTGATTGGTTGGAAGGACACGCGCAACGACGCCATCGAGCTCTCAAAACACTACATATAATATTCTGCATATAACACATAAATATATTTTCAGTTCTAATTTATCCATTAGTCACCCTCGGATTAGCACGTGTATAATAGCCTAATATCGGTTTAACATTTTCATTAGTTTTGACATTGCGATAGTTGCAAAATGTCCATTTCCAATGCGCCATTTTATTTGAAATAGAATATCGGGATATTGGAGATATAAAGTGCCTGATTATGCAGTGCTGGTCCCAACGCTAACTTATGGAAGCGAGAACTGGGTATGGCAGAGATGAAAGTAGGATAAATGCGGTCGAAATGCGAGTGTTCCGCAAAAATTGTCGCGTAACGCTTGTAGACCGTATTCGTAGTGGTGATGTTAGAAACGGAGAAGTCTAAAGGAGAGTGTCGGTGTTAAAATAAGAAGTGGCATGCTCCGTTGGTTCGGACATGTAGAAAGAATACAGGATGAAAGAATGACGATGCGGATATACAACGCAAGAGTGGAAGGATGTGGGAGCCGAGGAAGGCCAAGACTTGCCTACCATGACCAAATTGGTCGTGTTCTATCAGAAGATAATGTCAGGAGCCTTAGAAACCGGCGAGCGTGCTTGCGAAGAGCAATGAATGTTAAAGAAGCGAGTGAGGTGTGTAAGGATCGGGTCACGTGACGCTCGGTTCTCTCTGCCTACCCGACAAGACATTTGGCGTGAAGTTATAGACAGAAGTTCCTGAAACAGGTATGCATTTATTTACTAGCGCAAAGCACCAGCTTTACATGCCTGATCCGATCGCTACCAAACTTCAGAGGATTACCTGGCTAATCGGAAGATTGCCTGAAAATTTCATCACAATCGGTCCAGCCGTTTGGAGTCCATAGGCAACATACATACACACAAACGAAGATTTAATAAGGACACCGATTTTCATAGTTAAATTTGAACCGGAAATAACTCCATATATGTAGACGAGCTCGGTGGCGCAGTGGTGAAACGCGCTGTTACGCTACTTTAACACTAACGCTCGTGGGTTCGATTCACACACAGTACAAACATTTGTGTGTATGAACATGTCTGTTTGTCTTGGTCTGGGTATTTTCTATGTATAATAAGTATGTATTTAAAAAAAACGTATTTACGTATGTGTATCAGTCGTCTAGTTCCCATAACACAAGCTTCGTTTACTTTGGGGCTAGATGGCGCTGTGTAATTTGTGAGACAATATTTATTTATAAGTTTTTGAAACATATTTTTTTACATATTAATAATCGATCAAGTGTTAGTTAGTTTCGCAGTCAAATAGATTCGTACCACAGTACAAAATCTACATATTAAAAAAAAAGAATAAAAAGCACCGATAGAATACGTTTCCCTTTAATTTTTAATATTTTATCATTTTCATTATTTGTTGTCAAATACCCACCGGATGTAAAGAGGTTACCGTAGCCTATGAACGCTTGCAATACATTAAGTGTCACTCGCGCGATGCCACGTCTGATGCTAACACAGCAATTCCTTAATAGCTTACTGGTGACCACACTCACGCGCAGGAACACAACAAGCTTCGAGGGAGTTGTTATTTGGCTGTGGTTTTCTGTGAGGTGGACGTACTTCCTCTGACGGGCAAATTTTATTGAATTTTAAGTATCTACCACTAATTTTCACGAAAGTAGAATGAATGCGGTCGATATGCGAGCAATTCGCAAAATTTGTGACGTAACGGTTGCTGACTGCGTTTGGAATGATGATGTAAGAAAGAGAGTTAATTTGAAAGAGAATGTCTGTGTTAAGATAAGAAATCAGAATCTGCATTCTTTCCACATGCCCGAACCAACGGAGCATTCCTTTTCTTATCTTAACACCATGAATGATGCATGCAGGATGAAAGAATGATGAAACAGAAATTCAGTGCGAAAGTGGAAGGATGTAGGAGCCGAGGAAGACCAAGCCAACCATGATCAAATTGGTCGTGTTTATATATATATATATATATACGCCGTCAGGAGTCCTAGGAACCGGCGAGCGTGAAGAAAAGAGCTATGAATGTTAAAGAAGCGAGTAAGGTACGTAAGGGCCACGTCTAATGGGGCTCAGTAGGTACTACCTGCCTACCCCGCAAGGAACCTGGCGTGAAGATATACATACATACCTTTTACATCTCAAACGATACAGACGTCTGTTTCCGTCACACAATCGGACGAACGGACAGGCAGCGTAGCTATAGTAATAAAGTAGCGTTGGTAATCTTTGGGTACCTGAAAAGGACGAGAATTCAAGTTAGAAGAGGGGTTTAACCCTTCACCCGTACCGTAGACTGAGCTCGGATATAAGAAAAAATCGGCTAAGTGCGAGTCGGACTCGCGCACGAAAGGTTCCGTATCTATAAAATCGGCAAAAAAATCACGTTTGTTGTATGGGAGCCCCCCTTAAATATTTGTTTTATTTTAATTTAATTATTTGTTCTTAAAATGAATATATAACTAAATATTCTTTGAATATTTCAAGCGTCTACCTGTTGCCGTTATCAATATCGAGCAAAAATGAGCAAAAAAATCACGTTTGTTGTATGGGAGCCCCCTTAAATATTTATTTTATTCTATTTTTTAGTATTTGTTGTTATAGCGGCAACAGAAATACATCATCTGTGAAAATTTCAACTGTCTAACTATCACGGTTCGTGAGATACAGCCTGGTGACGGACGGACGGACGGACAGCGAAGTCTCAGTAATAGGGGTTCCGTTTTACCCTTTGGGTACGGAACCCTAAAAATGACCTCACAGCGCCCCATATCCGGGCTCAGTCTACAGATTTTCAAACTAGATAAGCATCAACCAGAACTACCCTTTATGGGATTTTAATTTTTGTACCAATGACTTATGGCAATAAATCAAAAAGTTCTAGAATACTCGGTCTTGCGCGTCCGCCATTGTTGGCATCTGTTGTTTGTATAAACATAAATAAACGTTGTGAAGCGTATATTTGATTAGTGTTAATGGTGTTTATGTAAAATCAAAATATCCTTCATTTAATTGGTTTCATAGGAAACTAAGTGAAATGTGTGAAGTTGCAATATGTTTAGTGCAATTTGCAAGGAAAAGTTGACGAGGCGGGAAACATAATATCACTTTTAGAAAACAAAAAACTTTAATTTATTAACTTTTATTGAAATTATTTAGTGACTAAGTTTCATATTCTTTTATTCACTGTAATTTGCAACAATAGGTACAGTTCCAATTGTGTGTATAGGTGTTATATTATTTGTTACCAATTGACCTTTTCAAGGCATTGTGAAGAATATATACTATTATTTGCATAAAAAAATAAAATTTAAGTTCAAAACATACATTACAACTTCTGTACAGTGTAGTGTGTTGGCCATTTATCGACAATAATTATGATATATATGTCACATATACTTATTCGATACAATTCGAAAATTTGATATTTCTAACTAAATGGGGAAACTTTCAAATGTACACGACGACGCGCAACGGGTTAGGCTGTGCTAGTCTGTCAGTCATACATACATATATAACAGATCCGAAAAGCCCAATTTTTTATATACTACATCGGGAGGCATACAAGCATTCGGCCCACCTGAGGTATAGCGGTTACCGTAGTCGCTTGCTCGTGCGAATGCCACCTCCGCTGCTAACATAGCAACTCCTAAGGAGGATAATGGAGACCTCACTCACACGCAGGAACACAACAACGCTCTAGGGAGTCGCTACTTGGCTACGGTTTTCTGTGAGGTGGTGGTACTTCCCCGGACGGGCTGCTTAAAAACACCCAAACCAACACAAACAGACGTGTTCATGCACACAAATGTCCTGTCGAAATCGAACCCACGGACGTTGGTGTCAAAGTAGCGTAACAGCGCGTTCCACCACCGCGCCACTTAGCTCGTCAAATCTATCGAGTTTATGAAAGTAGGACAACCTAACAAGGCATTTTAACATCTATATTAGTAATGATAAGGATGTGATAAACTCCAAGTACATTTTACAATCATTTTATGGAGCTGACATGTCGTAAACACGAGTGCGAACCACCCACGGGATTAGGGTCGGCGCACACTAAAGATAATCATAGTCTATTTGGCATTAATTTTGTTGCAGTACTCGTAGGATACAATGTGCATGTAATAAAGTCTTAAGTCACAGTAGAGAGATAAACAGTATGACAACCAGTGTACTTAGGCCATTTCATTACTATTTTATCAGACTGTGACAAAGCCAAAAGGAATGGTTATTATGTTAGCAGTCTACTATACCGATTTTGATGAGGTGTCGATTGAATTGTTACCATGATCCGGAGATATGGGCAAAATAATTATTGAACTTTTTTTACAATGAAGGGTGGCATACAAGTATACATACATCCCATCAGATAGCCGTAGCATATGAACGCTGTAATACATTAGGTATCACTCGCGTGATGCCACCTATGCTGCTAACACAGCAATTCCCTAAGAGCTTACTGGTAACCTCATTCACACACAGGAACACAACACCCCTCTAGGTAGTTGTTATTTGGCAGCGCTTTTCTGTGAGGTGGAGATCCCCAGACGGGCTGCTTTGATGCACCCTACCTCTCTTAGAAACGTTGGTGTCAAAGTCGCGTTATTAACCGCGGCGCTACCGAGCTTGTCAAGTAAATTAATAGTTTGGTTAACAAGTTTCTTTATAATTATGTAAGTTACTAATTACGTATAAAATTGATCATGATAAAGAACGAGTTTGTATCAAAAACTCTAAAACCCGTCTATGGAAAAGTATGAAAGAAGATTGATTTGAAGTGATTAATACAAATCTTTATGTCACGGAATTGTAATATTTTGGCTTGGCACTGACTGTCCTGCCATGCAATTCTCTAAGCGACTCGTAATGGCTGTGTGCGTCGCTGTGATCACAGATGTCACAGCTTTGACGTCGTCTACTGCGATCACGGCTAAATTATTTGGTATTTTATAAGGCTGTGAGCGTACGCGAGGCTGTTTGACTTGTAGAATTCCAATTCCAAACGCAGCCTTGCGGCGCTAGTGTCGCACAACCATGAAAAGCGACACCAAGGAATTGCAATTTTATGTTCAAGGCTGTAACAGCCGATGTTTCCGAGGATGTAAGGATGTTTGTTCTTACAGAATTGCATGGCTGAACCTTTTAAAAATTAATTCGCTGCCCAGCGACTCTCGCTGGACTCCCAAACAATGACCGTCGGGCATGTTATATCAGGAGACCTAGAATCCAAGCTTGTATAAATAAAGCTATGGTGAAGAAGCAAGTGAACCGTGTAAGGACCGAGTCACGTGGTGTTTGGTTTCTCTCCGCCTACCGACCCCGTATCCCGTTTCCTAATACATTAGGATTGGCGGGATCCGCTAACTAAGCCTAAGGATTTGGCAAAGATACAAATTTTTACATGGAGCGGCTACCGTCAGACCTACACAACCCATAGGGAAAACCAGATATGTCTTAGAACCCACGTCTTTCGAAATGTAATTTATTGGACGTGTGGGTTTCCTCACGATGTTTTCCTTCACCGGCGAGCAAGTAATAAATATGTACCTATATAAAACCGAAAACACGAATATAGTTTAACATGCCCCTGCCAGGATTCAAACCGGTGACCACTTGGTCAATAGGCCGGTTCCTCCTCCACTGGGCTATCACTGCTCTCTCCATGTCAAAATTAGCATCGGCTATGCCAATGAAGTAGGGAATGGGATAATATTAGGAAGAGAGGTAGGGTCGCATCAAAGCAGCTCGTCTGGAGCAGTACATCCACCTCACAGAAAACAGCAGCCAAACAACAACTCCTTTGATTTTTTTTATACCACTAAGGTGGCAATCAAGCATACTGCCTGCCTGATGGTAAACAGTCACCGTAGCCTATGGACATTTACGTTGTCACTCATGCGTTGCCGACCCTCTAAAAACCTCATCACGCATTTCTTGCAGAACTCCAAGCAGTAGTCCCTTGGAAAAACCGCGTCTGGGAGCTCATTCCACAGCTTGAGAGTTCACGGAAGAAAACTTCTCTGGAGCCGCACAGTACGCGACCATTGCGGTTCCAGTGTGTGAGGGTGAACTCCCCGCCGTCGGCGAGCGGCGCGGCTATAAAAAGTAGCTGTCGGCATCATCAGAACACAACCCGTTGTACAATCTGTAGAACACACAAAGGGAGGCAAAATCTCTCCTTAAACTTAAGAGTTCAATACCGTGTTTAAGCTTAGGATTGTTGACAATTCTCACAGCTCGTCTCTGAATCAAATCACACGGTCCAAGCTGGTATCCAGGTGCTCCCGCCCAAAGGTGACTGCAGTACTCCAAGTGCGGTCTGACTTGAGACTTGTCTATACAGATAAATAAAATTGGAGTGTCTGTTTGTAATATTAAAATAACCGCTTTTTATTAAATGCATATGGATATATACACGGTACATATACCAAAATGAATATTTTTACAATTTTTGTCTGTCTGTCTGTTTGTTCCGGCTAATCTCTGAAACGGCTGGACCGATTTTGACGGGACTTTCACTGGTAGGTAGACGACTGTTCAGAGCACAATATAGGGTACTTTTTATCCCGTAAATATTTAGGGTTCCTGCGTAAAATATGAAAAACTGTTAAAATTAGGGGGAAATATCTTATATATTATATATATATATATTATATATATATAATCTTCTATACAGATAAATAAAATTGGAGTGTCTGTTTGTAATATTAAAATAACCGCTTTTTATTAAATGCATATGGATATATACACGGTACATATACCAAAATGAATATTTTTACAATTTTTGTCTGTCTGTCTGTTTGTTCCGGCTAATCTCTGAAACGGCTGGACCGATTTTGACGGGACTTTCACTGGTAGGTAGACGACTGTTCAGAGCACAATATAGGGTACTTTTTATCCCGTAAATATTTAGGGTTCCTGCGTAAAATATGAAAAACTGTTAAAATTAGGGGGAAATATCTTATATATTATATATATATATATTATATATATATAATCTTCTATACAGATAAATAAAATTGGAGTGTCTGTTTGTAATATTAAAATAACCGCTTTTTACTAAATGCATATGGATATATACACGGTACATATACCAAAATGAATATTTTTACAATTTTTGTCTGTCTGTCTGTCTGTCCGTCTGTGTGTTTGTTCCGGCTAATCTCTGAAACGGCTGGACCGATTTTGACGGGACTTTCACTGGCAGATAGCTGATGTAATAAGGAGTAACTTAGGCTACCTTTATTTTAGAAATTTTATTTATTTTTATTAATATAAATAAATAATTAAAAAAAACTATTCCGCGCGGACGAAGTCGCGGGCACAGCTAGTATAACATAAGTCTTTGCCCCGCATTGAAGTACTGCTTTGTTCTGTTGAGCACACCAAGTTTTTTGGACGCCAGCTTGACCTTCTCCTCCAGGTGATTTCGATATTGCACATCACTGGAGATCTCGACGCCAAGCATCCTAATACTTTTGGTGACAGTAAGAGGTGTGTTCTGGAATTTAGGAACCACAGCAAATGGAGTTTTCTTAGCGGTGAACGCGCAAGCTTGCAAACTTGTAGATGGTTGTTGTGTTCCTGCGTGTGCGTGAGGTCACCAGTCAGCTCCTAAGAAGTTGCTGTGTTAGCAGTAGGGGTGGCATCGCGCGAGTATTCTCAATGTATTACAAGCGTACATAGGCTACGGTAACGGTTTTACATACAAAAGTACATTTCCTATACATGTGCGTAATGCCTTTACATTTTCTGGACGTAAACAATTGAATATTCCTTTTCCGCAGTCGGGTTTTAAAAACTAAAACCTATTCAGGAACACCGTTCCTATAGGAATTCTATATGTTTATCTGTGCATTTGTTCGTGCGTTTTTCTGTGCGTTTTCCTGTCGCTTATTTCGAATATTCGAATTTTGACTTCAGATTCGGATTCAGCATAAAAAAGTAGAATAGGAATGTTCAAGAACACCGTTACTATCTCTTAAGGAACATGGTCAAAATGGCCGACGAATTAAAAAAAAAGAATTGTTATATAATTGACGAGCCAGGTGTTCCTCTGGCAATGCAAGCTTGCGCATTCTCAACTGTTTTTTTTTATAAATATACTACACAGATATGGATTAGTTAATAGCTATTCATAGCCCAGTGGATAAAGACCCAGGTTTAGGTATTATATGTACAACGTCCGGAGGCAAACAAGCATATGGCCCACCAGATGTAACGTGGTTACCGTAGCCTGTAAACGGTTCCAACACAAGCTAGCTCTCACTATACAGTACACCCCAGGAATCGAACCGGGGACCTGTTGGTTACAAGGCCGGTTGTTTATCCACTAGGCTATCACTGCTCCGCTATCTAGTCTCTTGGGAAAATCTTCCACGTGCCCCATAAAATACATATAACCCGCAGAAGACATTAACATAACATTACACTAGTGAGCATAATAACCGAGACGCAACCACTTTTCTATAGAACAAAGAGCAAGTTTCAATTAGAGGTGCGCGGTGAATGTTTAATGAGAGACGGTATGCGGGTGTGTTACACGAGTAGGGTGGAGTCCCACTGCTAACGAGAGTATAATAACGGACTCTTTTTTTTGAAGTGAAACTTCTAATGCGACTTCCAACAAGGTTGCGTTAAACGTTTAACGCTACCATGGAGAGGGAATAGAAAGAGACAGAGCGAGAGTGAATGCGTGGTACTCGAACGCATGCGCGTAGTATACTTATACGTAAGCAACGAGTAGCGTCCAATATTATAGCGAAGTAAACAGTGTGAAGTTTCACTTCTTCCGCGCGGAGGGACTCCACGCACTATTTTTTTAATTTATTAACTTGGACCAAAAACAGGTACACAATATCAACTTAAATATAACAAAATTTCAAAAGAAAGATGTTATTGTGAACCCAACACAGTAGATCACACAATTAACACATATCTTTCCAAATCTTTGATTGGCTAATTTAAGTATCAACGTGGTATCGTTAATCGGCTTAAATATATTTACGAAAAATATGTGTATAACATGTATATCTCATACTATATAAGCAACCATCACTATGATATCACATCACTATATAACAATCTGCCTGAGGACCGCTATAGGAATACCTTCAAAGTTCATCTGACAAATTGGAATTTGGGTCATTATTTTTAGTGTCCATGAATTCATGAAAACTAAATGTTAAAAGTGTATTAATATTACTATTTATTGATAGTGTATTTTATTTTAGTTTGTTAATTAAGTGTTAACTAGTAACTAGAAAGTAAAAAAAAATCACGCTTATATATAATAGCCTATAGGCTAAATACATTGTACTAGCCGTCAGAACCCGTTATATACCTTTTCCCATACATTTCGCGGTCATATATGACCACACGGGTTTCGAAGGGTGAAAACACACACTGTAATATTAAAATTAAAAAAATTGTTTAAGAACGTGTTCACTAAGTAATTTCATATCTTCTTTTAAAAATATTTTTACACATTTTCTCCCATTTTATGGGCAACTGAGTACGCCGCGTTATAACATGCCAAAGAAAATATCAAATTAAAATTTGTAATGTTTGTGTAATTTGATTATTCTATAGCGCAAATAAAATTTGAAACTAAAGCATTTCACAAGTTTTTCTAGTAGGTTCTGCATAAAAATCATTAAATATTAATTGAAAGTCAAACAATAAGACATTGGTCGTATTTTATCACAGACTAATATGTGCATGTGGAGAACTATGAATGGTAAAGAAGCCTACCCCGCACGGGATTTGGCGTGAAGATGCATATAGATAAGCATTCGTAGAATTATCGCAGGTACTGTTGCCCCACCCTATCCTTCTCGCGAGCATCTCCACCGTGAAATGTCTAAGTTTTCCAACATATCCGACAAATCCGATAGTTCATATATAATTATGTACTGAAGTTCGACATGAGTGGATGTTTAAATTCAACCCCGAATCTTGAACATAGAGATCGGTCCTCAAAGTCTGGGGTAGCATTTTCCTGGCTATCTATTATGTATGTTTGTATGTATATCTTCACGCTTAGTCCTTTGCAGGGTAGGCAGAGAGAACCGAGCGCCATAAGATGCAGTCCTTACATACTTCACTCGCTTCTGTGACATTCATAGCTCATTTCATGCACGCTCGCCGGTTCCTGGGGCTCCTGACATCACCTTCTGATAAAACACCACCAATTTGGTCATGGTAGGTTAGTCTCGGTCTTCCTCGGCTCCTACATACTTCCACATTTTCATTGTATATCTGTTTCGTCATTCTATCGTCTCGCATTCTTTCTACATGTCCGAAGCAATTATTATGTATTAGTGACGTTATAATGGTACTTAATGACTATGGATGACGACTTACTATCAGGTGGCCCACGTGCTTGTTGTTTTCTCTACGTCGGTAGGCATACAACCATACGACTCATCTGATGTAAAACTGATACCGTATGAACACGTGCAATACATTAAGTATCAATCGCGCGATGCCACCTTAGCTGCTAATAGAGCAATTCCTTAGGAGCTTACTGGTGACCTTACTAACACGCAGGAACAAAACAACCTCCCAGGGAGTTTTTATTCGGCAACGGTTTTGTGTGAGGTGGAGGTACTTCCCCAGACTATTAGTTATTCCACCCTTATATTACATCAAATATCACAAACCAGATTTGCGTTTGCAGCGTTCTTGTTTGCCTCCCGGCGTTGTATAGAAAAAGTCGTCAAGTGCGAGTTCGACTCGCTCGTCGAGGGTTCCGAAAACAATAATATTGCAATTTTTTTTGTGATGTAAGCGATTTAAAGCCTACTGACCAATGGGAGAACATATATATCAACCAATAAGTCGATAAATGCCGCTATGTTGATCAGCGAACTAGCCAATAACAGGTGCGCGTTCTACTTTACCCCCCGAATCATAGCGCTGAATTAAGTCACTACCTAATGTCGGTCTCATCAGTTCTCAATTATTTCCTTCATAGTGTGTAGGTATGTTGTGCACATTATTTCCTTCTTTTTTAGGGTTTCGTACCTCATAAGGAAAACGGAACCATTACCTATAGGATCACTTTGTTGTCCGACTGTCTGTCTGTCGAGACCCATTTTTCAGGGACGGGTGCTGAAATTAATATAAAATACTCAGGTCTGCAATCCCTTCGAGCAGTGAAAAACTCAAACTTCTAAGTCAATGCAATCTAAAGATACGGCCGTTTATGTCCTGTGTATGCGCATATTTTGACACTCGCAAGGTAATAAAAACCTATAGAGTACTTCCCGTTGACCTAGAATCATGAAATTTAGTAAGAAGCAATGTCATGTAGCACAAGTAAAGGAAAAAATCCGAAAATAGTATTTTTTTTATACCACTAAGTTGGAAATCAAGCATTCGGCCTGCCTGATAGTAAACAGTCACCGTAGCCTATAGACATTTGCAACCCCGGGGGTGTCATTCCTGCGTTGTCGACCCTATATTAAAGTAAATTTGTAGTTACATCACAAAAACAAAATTCCGAAAATAATTTGCGCAAATATTTTTTTACGGAACCTTCAGTGCGCGAGTCGGACTCGCACTTGCCAGCTTTTTTCCGAAAGTAAGTCCCAAAATAGTGTTTAGATTTATTAAACGGTTAGGCCTTTCAAGTTCACAATATCCCATCCCTTTCTGAAACTCATTAGCGTGATAGCTGCGGCTGCAATCACTGGGGGCTCTTGGGAAATCTGACAGAGTTGAAGGTATAAAAAATTTACTAAAGTGCCGAATTCTTATTAGAGTAAACTTTTTTTTGCGCGGTTGGCAACGCGTGTGTGACACGTATCGTCTCGTAAGCTTTCTTACTAGAGCTTTCTTACTTACCAGAGTCGCGGGATTTAATTACCCACGGGTTTTTGCGTTAAGGGTTGTATTTATATTCACGATCAAGGTATTTTTTTTTTTGTTTACTTTATTTATTTGTTTACTAATTTACGAAAAGCAGTAATGCGGCTTACGTACTCTTCAAGAAATGCGTGAAGAGGTTTTTAGAGGGTCGGCAACGCATGAACGACACCCCTGGTCCATAGGCTACGGTGATTGTTTACCATCAGGCAGGCCGTATGCTCGATTGCCACCTTAGTTGTATAACAAAAAAATACTTATCATAAAGCCGAAACGTTTTTTTACGAATGTTAATAACCGATAATATTGGGCCTTTTTAATTCTCATATTTTATTTGAGCGAAAATACAATTGACAGATTGATGAAACTCAGATTAACGATTGTTAATTTCTTCGAAAACAAAATGTTTTGTTTCAATTTCCAGGAAGATGTTGCCAATAATATGAAAAGGCAACATTTCAAATGACAAATAAATTAAATTCATCTAGTCTATTATATAGGCCAACACTTACCATGACCAAATTGATCGTGTTTTATCAGAAGGAGATATCAGGAGCCTTAGAAACCTGCCAGCAGCTGGGCATGAGAAGGCAATGAAAGTTAAAGAAACGTGCGAGGTGTGTAAGGTCCGAGACCTGTGGCGCTCAGCCATGCAATTCTCTAAGCGACTCGTAATGGCTGTGTGCGTCGCTGTGGTCACAGATGTCACAGCTTTGACATCGCCTACTGCGATCACGGCTTTTTATTTGGTATTCTATAAGGCTGTAAGCGTACGCGAGGCTGTTTGCCTTGTAGAATTCCAATTCCAAACGCAGCCTTGCGGTTCTAGTGTCGCACAACCATGAAAAGCGACACTAAGGAATTGGAATTTTGTGTTCAAGGCTATAACAGCCGATGTTTCCGAGGATGTAAGGATGTTTGCTCTTACAGAATTGCATGGCAGTTCTCTCTGCCTACCCCGCAAATGATTACGCTTGAAGATATAGATAGATAGTTTATTACAAACTAAGCAGTATTCAACGTGTAACTAAGTAATGTAGCATTAAATAGTTAAGTAGATGTAGACACTTGCAATACCATTTGTTTATATGTATAGGATAGGATATGTATCTTACCATCGGAGTGCAACCTACCAAATTTGTTTATGGTTTGTAAATCGCTCTAAATTTCATTTCATTTCGCCACACTGGATTTAATTTATCTATGATAAAAATTCAAATCACGTCTGAATTTTTATTATAGATAAATAAAGTAACAGAGAAACAGATCAAGGGTTTAACTTGACCTAGCCGAGAATATCAGACTGTTACCAATTTCAAATCAT
Organism: Pyralis farinalis; assembly: GCA_947507595.1. Classification (NCBI taxonomy): domain Eukaryota; kingdom Metazoa; phylum Arthropoda; class Insecta; order Lepidoptera; family Pyralidae; genus Pyralis; species Pyralis farinalis. Next base: position 5,861,537 of record OX382260.1, read on the forward strand.
ACCAATTTATTTATTTTAGTACAAGTTACATCACGTGTTCTTATATTTTTTTACTGATGATTTTAGAAGACTAGCTCATTGGTTCATTGGACAACAAAACTCATGTAAATCATAATGTAGAAAATGTTACTTCGATCTATAATACTTCTACAAATTAAAATTATTATAAGATCGAATCGACTAGGTTAATAACGCATCTTTGACACCAACACTCGTGGGTTCGATTCACACACTGTCTGGTCTGGGTGTTTTTAATAGAGGTAAATTTATTTTATTACAGTTTATTAAAGCAGCCCGTGTGGGCAAGTACCTACACCTAACAGATAAACGCAGAAGCCGCAGGAGGGTCGGGGTGTTCCTGTGCGTGAGTGAGGCCACAGTGAGAAATTCAAGTACGAGTACCTCCACCTTACGGAAAATCGCAGCCAAATAACAAAATCCCTGGAGGGTAGTTGTGTTCCTGAGTGTGTGAGATCACCAGTAAGCTCCTAAAGAGTCCCTGTGTTAGCAGAGGCGGCATTGCGTACTCAACTTTCAATATCATAATTGACCAGCTCGGTGGCTCAGTCGTGAATGACGCTACTTTGACATCAACGCTCGTGGGTTCGATTCCCACACAGGACAAACATTTGTGTGCATGAACATGTCTGTTTGTCTTGGTCTGGGTATTTTCTATGTATAATAAGTATGTATTTACAAAAAAAAAATGTATTTACGTATGTTTATCAGTTGTCTAGTACCCATAACACAAGCTTCGCTTACTTTGGGGCTAGATGGCGCTGTGTAATTTGTCCAACAATATATTTATTTATTTAATTTTAAAGTAATTTTGTATATTTAAAAAGCTCAATTATCACCGTGGAAAACTACCTACCCCAATAAAAAGCATCGTAGGAGTTTGTAAACATTTTCAGGTACAAATCTATTTTCACGGCGCCGCCCGCGCCTGAGAACTTCATTATTAATGGAGGAAGGCTCTGAGAGCTTTGTTAAAGCAATTTTCAGCCTAGGCGGGGGATGTAGGGCTTTGATTAGGGATTGTTTTGATAGTCAGGTTTAAATAAACTGATCTAGAAATCTCTTAAGACTACGATACTTTGTAATCATAGTAGCGTTACTAATCACTGATATATCGAGCTGTTTAAATTTATTTTTGTTCTTCGTTATCTCTTTTTGCCTATTATACTGAAATATTGCTTTTAACAGTATTAACTGCTTTTCTAATTTTGGCAAGATTAGTTGTTATACTAAAGTCGCAAGCAATACAGCCTGCGTGATGGTAATAAAAAACGGGTTATGCGTGAGTCGTAGGAAAAGATGTTTGTGTATAAGGGAAAATGTCGTTAATTAAGTTCCATCATATATTTACAATTGTAATTTTTATTGTAATTTAGCAAATAACACCATTTTACTGTATTGACATAATTATTGGAATATCGGTAACAAGACCTGTATTGGCAATTTTTTTTCGGCATTTCTTCTTCAAATTTTTTTATACAACCTCAGGAGGCGTACAAGCATACGGTCCTGATGTAAAGCGGTTACTGTAGCTTATAAACGCTTGCAACACATTACGGATCACTCGCGCGATGCTACCTCTGCTGCTAACTCGGCAACTCCATAGGAGATTACAGGTGACATCAGTCACGCAGGAACACAACAACCCTCTAGCGTGTTTTTATTTGGTTGCGGTTTTCTGTGAAGTGGAGGTACTTCCCCAGACGGGCTGCTTGATGCACCCTACTTCTCTTCATAATACCCAGACCAAGAGAAACAGACATGCACATGCACGCAAATGTTTGTCCTGTGTGGGAATCGAACCCACGAGCGTTGGTGTCAAAGTAACGTAACAGTGCGTTTTGCCACTGCGCCAACGAGCTCGTCAAACCAACTGTCGTCAATGGTCACTTCCGAAATGGCGATAAATTAAAAAAAAGATAAAAGGTATGAATAATGAACAAGATACAACAAAATTGTATTCAAATAAATTATATTTAAATAAAATGAAACCGATAAAATTTATATGGGAACACCTCTGAAGTATGACCTACCATACAAAAGAAAGAATCATCAAAATCAATTCATAATTAGCGGAATAATCGCGTAACGAACATACAAAAAAAAACAGTTGAATTGAGAGCCTCGTCCTTTTTTGATGTCGGTTGAAAATATAAGTCGTTTCTGATTGCCCTCGAGGGTCCAACAACCAATTTAGAATTTTATAGTTAATAGATTAAGGCGTTATTTTGCGAAAGTCAAATTGACATACAATTTGATCTAACCTGCTTTGTGTGCTTCCGTCAATTATCCATGTAAAGTATTTTATCTTTATGAAGCGGAAAATCGCATATACCTACCAGCAGGTAGATGCTGATTATGATGATGTTACGGCACGGAACCACCACGAAGCGAGCTTGTGTTTATCCACTTTCCTCAAACCAATACAAATTCATTACGCATACTTACTTTAATTTTAAAAGTCGAAATAAAATATGGCTTTTAAACGTCCAAAAGTATCGTCACGACGAAAAGGCATAAACAAAACAATTCTGAACAGTTTAATTTATGTGTTCTCTTTATTGCGATTTGGGTGTACTAAAAGGTTTTTATGGCGGCTGCCACAGTGTGTGCACACACGCAGTAGGCTTGCTTTTGCTCAGATCCCCATACCTTGAAGGTAATGATGGATTTCTGAACTAGTTATTTATGTTACTATTGCATTAACTAAAATAGATTGTTTCAGACACTTCTGATGTAGTTGCTAATAGGAATAACTAACAGGCAATTATGCAAAAAAAAAAGTTTAGGACTATGTACTTAAAGAAACCAACTTAAGGTACACAGTATACATAGTATTATTTAGTGTATTAGCGTACGGACGCACCGCAAGTTACTTTTTGGAAATTTATCTGTCAAATTCCAAGGTAGGCTAAATGAAAACTAGGGCAATAGTTTGGTTAATTAGGAAAATTGAATATGCCTGTAAAAAGAATTTTATGAATAAAGTATATAGTATCTTTTTTTGTATGGTTTCCCAATAGTCATTATGTAAATCTTGGACCAGAAGGCGCAGTTATACACGACGCTAACTTCTGGCAGAGTGAGCTACGTATGTCAGAGAGAGCATGAAAGTAGGATAAAGCCGACTGCTTATTAAATGCGAGCGTCGCACAAAAATTATGGCTTGTAGCAATGATGATGTAAGAAACAAAATTGGGAAAGAGTGTCTGTGTTAAAATATGAAGAGGTAAGCTCCATTGATTCGGACATGTGGAAATAATGCACAACCTTTCATTATTGTGGTTGTGTGTTCTTTTAAGATTTCAAGACCTATAGTTATGCAATTTCTAATCTAACTTGTTTGTGTGCTTCCGAGACTAATTAGTTCATACGAACTAACGCCGTCCGGCATCAACCCACTACCGTTAGTATATACAACATGCCGTCGCAGCCATTACTGCTTAGGTAATGGCTGCGACGGCATGTCTGCTCCGGTAGTAGAAATAATTATTTAAATATAAAAATTCTAAAATCTAGCATATATATTTCTCTTCTTCTCATTTCGTTCGTTGTGGTAACCGATTCACTTCGGCGGGCTGCATCATACCCAACGTACTTTAACGATAAAAGAGAAGATATATCCCTAGTCGTACCTATATGTAAGAAAACATGCATTCAAATGTCAAGATTTTAAGTAGTTTCTCACGCATGCATATCCATGGCAAATTATAAAAGTGACATTGTAGTGGCCATCGCCGTCTACAGCAATCGTGGACGTCGATGGCCGCGATAACGTATCGTGCAGAATTATAAAAGCGTACAATAGCAAAAAGCGTGCCTGGCTAGGCACGCTTTTTGCTATTGCATTGCACATTTTGTGCACTTTCGATTTCGAAACAAAGAGGTCATAAACTAATAATAAGTAATTCATAATTTTCTCCTACATCTGGGTCCTATATGGCTAACGCTTTCATCAGAATTTTGCACAAGAATGTAAAACGAATAAATATAATAGCGCCATCCAATACCACACTGAATTTGCCAAAATTACAGATGGATTTTAGTTCACTGACAAACATTATATTATCACTTTATATATATACACATCATATGACAAAAATCATATTTTTATGCTTTAAATATAGACTATGAAGAATGGACATGTTCATGGACGAAAATTTTTGTTTGTTGTTTGAGTTGTAAAGGAATTATTGTTATGTACCATTCTTCAAGTGTGAGTATACTGACGTTTTTGTACTCTGTATCGATCAGAACAATACTGTGCCCGAATATCAGACGAATGGATCATAATATCGTCACGCCAACCTCATTAAAAGGAATTAATATCCGCTCCCGCGAATCCTACGTCACAGTTTGCGCACAGAAAATTACTCACTCGAAGAAACGGCAGACGGCTGAGTAAAATTAATATCATTCTTATAGTATAGAATTCGCTTATATATTATTATTGTACATGTTAATATTACGCCGAGTACTACGACGAGCTTGGTGGCGCAGTGGTGAAACGCGCTGTTACGCTACTTTGACACCAACGCATGTCAGTTTATCTCGGTTTGATTGTTTTTAAGAGAGGTAGGGTGTATTAGGGCGCATTAATAAGGAAATATACCTCACAGAAATACCACAGCCAAATAACAACTCACGACGTAGTATAAAAAAGGAGAGTAGTAAGCATCACGCTTCATCTGAAGTGTTCACTAGATGGGCTTGCGTTTACAACAGTACTTACTACCCACTACCCACTTTCCCAAAAGCTATTCTAGTATGGTGCCATGGAAGATGGAGGTAATTTCTCAGACGGGTTGCTTCTTCATGTGTAAAGTTAATCTAACTACCTTTCGCCTGTTTCGGTAGGCAGAATCTACCACGTGCAATTGAGGCTGGTTATGGCCCTTGCTTCCGAAGATGACTAGCCAAAATTTACAGTGTCCGCTGTGGTAGGTTTTACCTATACATTCTAGTATTTTAAAGTAAGTCCTCAGGAGGCACACAAGCAAACGGCCCATCTGATCTAAAGTGGACACTGTAGCATATGATCGCTTGGAATACCTGAAGTATTGTTCGCGTGATCCTCCCTTCGTTACTAACACAGCAATTCCCCAGGAGCAGGTAACTAACAGCCTCCAGGAAGTTGTTATTTGCCTGCGGCATTCTGCGAGGTGGCGGTACTTCCCCAGACAAATTGCTTTGATACGCCCTATTACTCTTAACAAACCCCAGAGCGTGTAAAACAGACATAGCATACACACAAATGTGTGTCCTATATGGGAATTGAATCGAGCCTTGGTGTAAAAGTAACATTGGTAACCACTTCCCCACCGGGCTTGTCACTATAATAAAGAAAACAAGAACAAAGAATTTCTTAGCATAACAATCCTATAATAAAGAACTTTTATGCCACATTAGGTATAAACTGTTCCTAATTCCAAGTACAGTCACAATCAAAAAGCGTTCAGAAAATAAAGAATAAATTTGATTTATGCCTTTTTTACTGTGATCCGGTTGTTCTCCGGCCCGTACTACACCGTGCCTTCATATCAGATGAACCGATGCATATACCGTCACGCGAATGTAATTAAATACGAGTATATTAGTAATGTAATTACGAACACTAAGCAGTAATAGCCCAGTGGATAAGGAACCGGCCACTATTGACCACGTGGTACCTGGTTCGAATCTTAGCGAGGGCATTTTTTTGTATAGAACGTCTGGAGGCATACAAGCATACACGTGATGTAAAGCGGATACCATAGCCTATGAACGGTTGTAATGTAATACATTAAGTATCACTCGCGCGAAGCCACCTCTGCTGTTAACACATCATCTCCTTAGAAGCTTACTGGACCTCACTCACACGCAGGAACACAACAACCCTCCACGAAGTTGTTATTTGGCTGCAGTTTTCTGTGAGATGGAGGTACTTCCCCAGACTGCTTTGATGCGCCCAACTTCTCTTAAACTAAAAGTTGTAATATTTCACATTAATATTCTGATTTTAAAGCGCTTATTAAAAAAGATATGCTAAACTTATTATGCGCTTATACTCATATTACCTGAACATACAAATTGTATAAAGTAACACTTCAATTGGATACGGAGACCTCAGGTTGTGTTCTGACTTCTGACACATCAAATTGTACTTTTACCGACTTCAAAAAGGGGGTTTGCAATTCGTCCTGTATTGTTTTTTGCGTACATTTTTTTTTTGTTTTCGTTTGGGGATATTTTTGCCAAACGTGAATCGTTTTTGATTTTTTTATTGTCAAGTTGTTGCTCGATTGATCTCATACAAAAGTTGGTGAAGGTACGACTTCACTGACTTCATTTTAAGGGTGTTTAATATTTGGTAATTGTATGGAGAGATTCTTACAACTACACATTTTTAATGGTATATGCTAGGGATGAATCTAGAACGAAACCAAAGATTGCATACAGTTGATGATGTAGCGTTGGAAATTCTTGGGTGCCCTGGCCGTGGATGATTATCAAGCGTTGCGTGTATGATTATATATTGACGAGCTCGGTGGCGCAGCGGTTAATAACGCGACTTTATCACCGACGCTCGTGGATTCGATTGCCATACAGGATAAACATTTGTGTGCATGTTTGTTTGTCATGGTCTGGGTGTTTGAAAGGTAGGGCGCATCAAAATATCTCGTCTGGGGAAGTACCTCCATCTCACAGAAAACTGCAGCCAAACTACAACTCCCAGGACGGTTGTTGTGTTCCTGCGTGTGAGTGAGGTCACTAGAAAGTTCCTAAGGAGTTGCTGCGTTAGCAGCAGAGGTGGCTACGATAACCGCTCTACATCATTGTATATGTTATAATATACAAATATTTGTCCTGTGTGGGTAATCGAACCCATGAGCCGTGGTGTCAAAGCAGCGTCATTAACCACCGCTCCACCGAGCTCGCAATAAATGTGATCAAGATTAACTGAGGAGGATCGGTTCAAAGATCATCGTGAGCAATTTTTCACCACCAATTTGTAGGATCCAATGATGATCCAAAGCCCAGTACGTATGTGTACTACATAATGAATGGTACACATAAAGATTGCGTACCTACTCATCTTAACAAAGCAAAAAATGTTGCGACATGTAATGTGCAAAGTTGAGCTCTTAATTGCATGATTTGCAATAAACTTAGGAGATATCCAACACTTGCTTGTGAAGTATTTTCGGAACGAACGAGAAATGGGATCAGCAATTAAGGCATACAACTAGTTCAGACATTGCAGAGCCAAATTATCCATTAGAATAGACTGGAGCCGCTATCTAAGCCTAGCAATTTGGCGAAGATACTGATCAGGAACACCGTTCCTATATGAAATCTATATGTTGTTTGCTGTGCGTTTGTCTGTTTGTGCGTTTGTCTGTTTGTGCGTTTGTCTGTTTGTGTGTGTGTCGCTTTTTTTTCGTATATTCGAATTTTGACGTCAGATTCGGATTCAGCATAAAAAAGTTGAATAGGAATGTTCAGGAACACCGTTCCTATCTCTTAAGGAACATGGTCAAAATGGCCGACAAATTAAAAAAAGATTTAGAATTGTTTTAGTTGTAGAATTTTGAATTGTTATATAATTAACGAGCCAGGTGTTCCTCTGGCGATGCAAGCTTGCATTCTCAACTGGTTATCTATTGAGAGCTCGCAGGTTAAGAAAAGTCGACCGCAGTCGGACTATGGATGGGTTTACCTATCTCGAGTTTCTCCGGACGTTAAGCCGTCGGTCCCGGCTGTTGCCGATAGATGACAGTCGTTAAGCTAAGTCAGTGAACCCCGGGAGGCTTGAAAACACTGGCCTCCGCCACATTTGAGCAGCGTGGTAGAGCATGCTCTAAATCCGGTTGAAGGGAGACCTGTATCCCTGCAGTGGGATGAGTAAGGGTTGATGTGAACTGATTTTTACAGTAAGGAGCGACAGCCGTCAGATCTCCACAACCTAAAAGAATAACCGTTTCTTAGGCAAGGTCACACGTCTTTTGAACAATCATCTCTTGGATGTGCGTGTCTCCTCACGATAGTTTCCTTCATCGAGCGAGTCATGATTACAAATATGTACATTATTCCAAAAACACGATTATATAAACACGGTTCTCCCTGCCTACCCCGCAAGGGACTTGGCGTGAAGATACACATACATACATACACGATTATATATATGCCAGGATTTGAACCGGGGACCAGATGGTCATAGGCCAGTTCTTTATCCACTAGACTCACTGCGCTCAAATTTATTAACTACTAGCTGCAACAAACATCCATACATACAAACTTTCGCATTTATAATATTAGTAGGATTATCAATATCGACTCGCCTAATCAGTGCATTCCAATTAGGTACCTAAGGTTGAGTGGAAGTAATTGCTTTTGGCAAAAGAAAAGTGGAGCTGAGAAAGAGTACATCCTGGAAGGTCGTTCTGATCCTGCAGTAACAGGAAGCTCTTGAGGAGCTGCCATGTTAGCAGTTGGGGTTTCAATCCGCGATTGCAAGAGTTTATAGTCTACGGTCATCACTTTACATCATGTATATGATAGTAAAATTGTCTACCGAAAATATTTTTTAGTTAAAACTTTGTTTTAGAAAAGCGAGGAAATACAGTCAGCTGTAAAATGGATTTTTCTTTCACATATTGTAACCCTCCAAATATAAATATAATCTACTCAGCAAATAATATAATCTATGTTACTCCACAAATAATATACCATCACGCGAGGTTCTTTGCGGGGTAGGCAGACAAAATCTAGCGACACATGACTTTGTCCTTACTCACCTCGCTTCTTTAGCATTACCCAAATATTAAAAACTGGCGACCTACCCCGGCTTCGATTCGTACAAGAACTTATTTATTGGATCCATAAGGATTAATATCATGATATCAAATGCCGTCTTTAGATTCTACCCGCGTTTTGATTGACTAATTCGAATATTTTTTTTATACAACTAAATTGGCAAACATGCATGCCCGCATTAGATGGTAAGCGTTCACCGCAGCTTGTTGAATCTCGCAACACCACGGGGATGTTACTCGCGCGCCGCCAATCTTGTGGCCTAATGCTGTTTCGTCACAGTACCCAGTAATTTCTCTGCCATACCCATATCACCCTTCAAACCGGAAAACAGCTATATTTTATGAATCAAGTCTTCGTCCCGCACACCAAATAATGAATATGGAGTTACATCATAGAATTTTTCCAGAGGATATTTTTTAGAAAATAACATGTAGCCTTTGTTACTCGTTAATGTAGCTTTCTATATGTGAAAGAATTTTTATAATCGAAAAAGTGTTTTTTGTGTTTATTCATTACAAACATACAAATAACAAATTTTTTTTCTGTATTTTCTTTATTTTAGAAAACATGGAATCAAACCAAAAACCTTGACCAAGATTTGATATTGGAAAATATTAAAAACACGAGAGTTAACGGTATAAATCAACACCTACGCGCAAACAATGGCGCTCACCAAAAAGGGTGAGTTCCCACAAAATGCTCATTGTTCTTTGGTATTCATTTTTTAAAGATAACCCAGGCAGTGGGTACGTTAGTTGAAGGCACACATTATTGGGTCGACCTCCCGCCGCGTCTGAGCCTTTTGTGCTCAGATATGAACTTTGGTATATTACCAACTCCATGTTGGAATTGAAAATAATAAAAAGTGTCAAGCGTGAGTTGACTTCGCGCATCCAGGTTTCCGTCCACGAATCGTAGGATTTTTTTTTGTGAGAGTATCGTGATGGTATTGAAACATCGGCGAAACAGCATTGCGAGTGACAACTATAAACATTTGGCACGATAAATAGGATTATTGACGAAACAAAACACACGTGCCAAAATCAAATATATTTCTTGTTCCTTACAATGATTTTCATGTTAGTTTAATAACGCTGGCAAATCACAAATCCCGATTACGGAGATAAACGAGCACTGACTGATAAAAATCAAGGTTAACCTTATGACCTTCTCTCCACAGGGTTCAAACCAGAGTGCCCCTTTCACCGTTTGCAGTGCAATGATAACCGATGTGTGAATCAGTCCAAAACGAATCGAGTGAATGGAATAATCGAATATTCACCTGAATGAATGATTGCTGTTATCGAGTACAAGCTACCAGTACTTACTTTGTTAAAAACTTCTTTTCTCCCAGAGTTCTAGCAGTGTGCATGAAAGGAGCTATGAATATTAAAGAAGCGAGTGATGTGTGTAAGCACTGAGTCATGTGGCGCTCGGTTCTCTCTGCCTACCCCGCAAGGGACCTGGTGCGAAGGACATTGTACGACACTTAGACCTTCTTTACAGTAAAAACTTGAGACAGAAGGCACAGCTGCTGGTCCCAACACTTCACAACACTAAAGGCGGTCGAAATGGGAGCGTTGCGCAAAACTTGTGGCGTAACGCACGTAGACCGTATTCGCAATGATGATGTTAGAAACAGAGTTGGTCTGAAAGAGAGAGTCGGTGTTGAAATAAAAAGAGGGATGCCCTGCGGGTGTCGGACATGCAGAAAGAATGCAGGAGTAAACAATTACGAAACAGATATACAATGCGAAAGTAGAAGGATGTAGGAGTCGAGAACGGCTAAGACTTACCTACCATGACCAAATTGATTGTGTTTTATCAGGAGGTGATGTCAGGAACCTTAGAAACCGGCGAGCGTGCATGAGAAGAGCAATGAATGTTAAAGAAACGAATGAGGTTTGTAAGGATCGAGTCACGCGGCGCTCCGTTCTTTCTACACCACAAGGGATTTGGCGTGAAGTTATACATAGAAATTTCGATATTAATATGATTCTTTGGAAAGGAATTTAGATAATTTCTAAAAAACTATGTAGGAGAAACATCGTTCAAAATCCCGGCGGTCGAGTAACTAGCAAAAAATAAAAATCCTATTAATATTATAAATGCGAAAGTTTGTATGTATGGATGTTTGTTGCTCTTTCACGCTTAAACGGCTGACCGGATTTGAATGAAATTTGGCACGTAGATAGATTATGATCTGGATTAACACATAGGCAACGTTATTTGACTCCACGCGGGCGGAGCCGCGGGCAGCAGCTAGTAGTTAATAAATTTGAGCGCAGTGAGTCTAGTGGATAAAGAACTGGCCTATGACCATCTGGTCCCCGGTTGTGTTAACATAGGCTACGTTATTTGACTCCACGCGGGCGGAGCCGCGGGCAGCAGCTAGTAATAAAATATATTAACACCAAGTTTGTGGGTTCCATTCCGAATTCGGATACAAGTCAAACATTTGCATGTGGAACATGTCTTATTTTTTTTATACAACGTCGAGTGGCATGCAATCATACAGCTCACCTGATGTGAAGCGGTTACCGTTAAGTATCACTGTTGCGTTGCGACCCCTACTGATAACAGAGCAACTCCTTAAGACCTTACTGATAACCTCACTCACTCGCAGGAACACAACAATCCTCAATGGACTTGTTATTTGGCTGTGTTTTTCTGTGAAGTGTAGATACGTCCCCAGTCGGTCTGCTTTGATGTATCCTACCTCTCTTAAAAATATCCTGGTTTTTTTTCGGAAGGCATACAAGCATACGGCCCACCTGATGTAAAGCGGGTACCGTAGCCTATGCACGCTTGTAATACATTAACCATCACCCGCGATGCCAACTTTGCTGCTAACAGAGCAACTCCTCGAAAACTTATTGGTGGCCTCACTCACACGCAGGCCACAAGAAGCCTCCAGAGAGTTGTTATTTGGGTGCGGTTTTTTTGTGAGGTGGAGGTACTTCTCCAGACGGACTGCTTTGATGCGCCCTATTCTCTTAAAACCACCCAGAACAAACAGACATGTCCTGTGTAGGAATCGAACCCATGAGTGTCGGCTACAAAGTCGCGTTATTAACCGATGCGCCACTGAGCTCGTCAAAAGGTCAAGCCACACAGACATGTTCATGCACACGAATTGTTGTCCTATATGGGAATCGAACCCACTAACTAGTCTTGATGCTAAAGTAGCAACGCTAATCACTCCGCCACCGGGCTCCTGATGGTATACACGTATACAATATGTATCATAAATAAATATTACAAAACTATAAATGCGATCAAGTGGGAGTTGGACTCGTGCACCAAGGGTTCCGTACAATTCTTAAACAATGTTGTTGTCGGACAAATTACACAGCGCAATCTAGCTCCAAAGTAAACGAAGCTTGTGTTATAGTTATTAGGCAAGTTATGCATCTACTTAAAAATGCTAGTTTAAATAATTATGAGAACAATAACAATAAAAAGTAACAATCAAACATGATAGTTATGGCCGAAGTCGGTCCTTCTTCTGCAATAGACAGTCTTCAGTACCAATAATCCCTCCAGATCACATTACAATAGCCCAATTACTTCCCACACACTCGCAATAATCCTAATACCTGCCGAGACCTCCTGATCTTGGGTGCATTGCCCCATTGATATCCCACGGAGCGAGTCACAAAGGGTATATATACTACCTCTCATCAATCTCCTCAAAGGGCCTACGTGTTGGATCCTATCAAACGACCGGAATTAATACCCGTGATTTAAAGGATAATAATAATATTTGGGTATGTCTCACATAATAATCTTTTTTTACACAACGTCGGGAGGTAAACAAGCATACGGCCCACCTGATTTAAAGCGGTTACCGTAGCCTGTGAACGCTTGCAACACCTTACACATACAGCAACTCCTTAGGAGCTTACTGATGAACTCACTCACGTGCAGGAACACAACAACCCTCTAGGAAGTTGTTATTTAGCTGCGGTTTTCTGTGAGGTGGAGGTACTTCCCCAGACGGACACCTGTGATGCGCCCTACCTCTCATAAATAATCTGTCCGTCAGGTTAAAAAAATCGGCCAAGTGCGAGTCGGACTCGCACACGAAGGGTTCCGTACCATTATCTATACAAACGGCAAAATCACGTTTGTTGTATGGGAGCCCCCCTTAAATATTTGTTTTATTTTAATTTAATTATTTATTCTTAAAGTGAATATATAACTAAATATTCTGTGAATATTTCCAAGTGTCTACCTGTTGCCGTTATCAATAACGAGCAAAAATGAGCAAAAAAATCACGTTTGTTGTATGGGAACCCCCTTAAATATTTATTTTATTCTATTTTTTAGTATTTGTTGTTATAGCGGCAACAGAAATACATCATCTGTGAAAATTTCAACTGTCTAACTATCACGGTTCATGAGATACAGCCTGGTGACAGACGGACGGACGGACGGACGGACAGCGGAGCCTCAGTAATAGGGTTCCGTTTTACCCTTTGGGTACGGAACCCTAAAAAACGATATATAAGCTTGATTGTGACGACTGTTAAGGCTTTCTAAAGAGCTGCGCTAGCTAGCAAACACGATTTTTTGTCCAGCAACATAAGTAACTTTTTATTACTGATTATATTTACCTCACAAACTTCAGGAGATAAAGAGAGACAATCTATGTACATACATTATCTCTATCTTTATCTATATATAAATACCTACTCGTACACGGACGGACGAAATCGCACCACAAGCGATCCGTTTTTAGCTTTTGATATGGAACTCTAAAAATGCCTAAAATCCACACCTGTTTATTAAATATTTGAAAAAAATATTGGCGTTGGTTAACAGCTGCGGTGTATTCTTGTTGATTGAATCGATGGCAGTCTCGTGCCTCTCCTTTATATAGGGTTCAATCAATTGATTTAATTCAATTACTAAATTTTTTACACTGTTGGGAAAAATAGGGGAAATGTTAATGTGTAAAAACAGAAAGGTTTGCTTATACATAGTAACAAATCGACCGCCATAGTTGACTAGCTGAGTCGCACTGGCTTTGCGCGGTGCGAAACGGATTAAATGTTTTTTTTTTTCGATTCTTACTATCTCTTCTTCTTCTTCGCGTTATCCCGTTTCCTAATCCATTAGGATTGGCGGGGTCCGCTACCTAAGCCCAAGGATCTGGCGAAGACACTAATTTTTACACGGAGCGACTGCCGTCAGACCTCGGACGTGTGGGTTTACACACGATGTTTTCCTTCACCTCCGAGTGATAAATATGAGTAGGTAATGATTTTCACTGTCATTAGGGATAATTTTACGAATGATTGCAAATACGAAAAAAAAACATAGTTTGGAATAATTAGGTAATTTCGGCATAGTGTGTTCTTATACTTGTATAAATCCTTGGCCAAGCACATATAATAGAACTTAACTAAGCTTGTTCCTGACTGTAAATCCTATACGTTACATAAGCCTCATTGGGGATATATGCAAAAATCTTGACCAACAACAATTCGTTCAGGATTTTCACTTTATTAACTTACACGAAAGACTAGAGGCTGGGGATGGCATATTGAAAAATCGGCCAAGTGCGAGTCGGACTCGCACACGAAGGGTTCCGTACCATTATCTATAAAAACGGTAAAAAAAATCACGTTTGTTGTATGGGAGCCCCCCTTAAATATTTGTTTTATTTTAATTTAATTATTTGTTCTTAAAGTGAATATATAACTAAATATTCTGTGAATATTTCAAGTGTCTACCTGTTGCCGTTATCAATATCGAACAAAAATGAGCAAAAAAATCACGTTTGTTGTATGGGAGCCCCCTTAAATATTTATTTTATTCTATTTTTTAGTATTTGTTGTTATAGCGGCAGCAGAAATACATCATCTGTGAAAATTTCAACTGTCTAACTATTACGGTTCATGAGATACAGCCTGGTGACAGACGGACAGATGGACGGACGGACGGACGGACAGCGGAGCCTCAGTAATAGGGTTCCGTTTTACCCTTTGGGTACCCTTATATCGTCAGCAAATTTGTAACTTTCTTTTTAGATTTGCTATATAGGTGTATAGAGGGGTAGGGGTGGTTGTTATTTGTGGCTGAGAGTTACCATAGTATATACCATAAGTGTTGCAAATTTATCGTTCAGGCACGGAACTCTAAAACTGATAATTTACTTGTATAAATTGCATGTCATATTTACCTGGGTACAGTCGAAGCATACAGTTGACTACCTATATTGTCTATAATTACTTTAAGTGTTCTTATTGTTATAATTTATCTATATATCTCTTCACACCCGGTCCCTTCCGGGGTAGGCAGAGGGAACCGAGTGTCATATGACGTACACCTCGTTCGCTTCTCAATTCGTAGCTCGTTACATGCACAGGATAATTTATACTAACAAAAAATAATTAAGTGAGGTAGGGCGCATCAAAGCACGTCTGGGGAAGCACCTCCACCTCATAGATAACCGCAGGCAAATAACAACTCCAGGAGGGTTGTAATAATAGTCAGTGTGTTTGCCAATGAGCTCCTAAGAAGTTGCTGTGTTACCAGCAGGGGTGGCAACGTAATACATTGGAAGGTTTGATAGGAGAGGTCACCAGTAAGTTAAAAAACTCCAAAAAAAGCATACTATTCGCAAAATAATACTGTACACCAAATGTCATATAGATTGGATCATTGCTTAAGCTAGAGCTAACAATAACACTTTCCTGCACGGCTGTTGTGTTCTTGCGAGTGAGTGAGGATACCAGTAAGCTCTGTTTGCAGCGGGATTGCGTGAGTGATACTGTTTTTGTTGTAAGTTGTAGTTTATCAGGTGGGCCTTATGCTTGTATGTTTTTTTTATACAACGTCGGGAGGCATACAAGCAGGTTACCGTAGCCTATATACGCTGGTGATACATTAAGTATCACTCGCGCGATGACACCTCTGCTGCTAACACAGCTACTCCTTAGGAGCTTACTGGTGACTTTACTCACACGCAGGAACACAACAACCCGCCAGAGAGTTGTTATTTGGCTGCTGTTTTCTGTGAGGTGGAGATACGTCCCCAGACGGGCTGCTTTGATGCACTCTTCCTCTCTTGTTTCCGGTAATTGAAAAACCTGGAATCGTTGATAACAGACATTATTTTGCTTATACAACTTAATTAAAGTCTGAAAACTTCTAAACAAATTTCATTAAAATTTTAAAGTTAAATAAAATTACTGACACTATACTTTCATCCTGGATCACTCGTAAAAAATGACGTAACTCGTGGAAAAATAAATATAATAAACTACCTATTCAACTTTAAATATAGCTTTTGTGCATGACTGTACACAATCATACACTGATTGTTTACACTGAATATAAGGAAAATTAATTTAGCTACATGAATGTACAATCACTAGGAAATTGTTCATCTATCGCTGATGCAAATTAATTATTAAGCTTAATTAATTATTCAAGTGAAGCAATTACATTAACAGTCAATCTTTGGATTTGGAAATAGGTTGTATCGTAGGAAGGACATCAGAATACAAAGTTAATGTTTAACCCTTGTAACGCTTGAATATATTTTTTTTTTAACGGGACAGGCCCTCCACTCGTACCCACCACTGTGTCTCCTGTGTAGCTAGAATTAACAGCGGCGACCAATTTCATTGCTGCCCGGGGGTTAAACTACAACTGCCTGCAAGAAGAAATTTGTAGGAGTAGGAAGTTTTGGAATTGACTTCCATAACTTCCTACTCTTACAAATTTCTTCTGATTGAATTCGTTGTGAGTTCCAAGGCAGCTGTAGTTTAACCCCCGGGACAGCAATGAACTTCACTGTTCGTTGTCTTTTTGGTGGTCGCCGCTGTTAATTGAATACAATATTGAAATTGAATACAATTATGAAAAAATGGGTTACAGATACGACTCATTTCGAAAGTGGAACTGTGTGGAAGAAGGTAAATCGGGATCATAAAAATGGAAGGGGTACCGCCTGCTATCATTTTTTTTTATAATTGTATAAAGCTTAGTATTATTAGCCCGTAGGTACCAGCTTATGATGAGCTGTTCGTGCTTAACGACACCACGGGTACCCGAGTGCTCCAGTGAGTCGATCAGTGCCTTTGTCTCTAGCGTGTCTTCTTCGGTCGGAGTGGAAACTCAAGAAGGCTCGCACTCGACTCTCAGCTCTGGCTTGCCTTCATTAGCCGTCCAGAGAGGAGTCGATAAAGCAATATGCTCCAGGAGTAAAAGTGTTAAAGGGCATTCCTCATGCCTCATTACCTGTGTTATCCCCGGCCGATTTTCTCTAGTATTTCGGGGTCCGTGGTGAGGAGTAACCTCTCCTTAGGAGCTTATGGTGACCTCGCTCACACACAGGAATACAACAACCCTGTAGGGAATTGTCATTTAACTGCGATTTTCGAGGTGGAGGTATTTTCCCAGAGGGGCTGCTTTGATGTGCGATACCTCTTTTAAAAACACCCAGAGCAAAACAAACAGTTCATGGACACATATGTTTGTCCTGTGTGGGAATCGAACGAGCGTTGGTGTCAAAGTCGCGTCATTCACCACTGCACCACCGAGCTCGTCGATAGACTGGTTCTATACACTTGTCTATCACGACTACAATCGTGAAGCGATATGTATGTATTAATACGGTCTTATCTATCTATCTATAACTTCACGCCAAATCCCGTACGGGGTAGGCAGAGAGAACGGAGCGCCACGTGACTCGATCCTTACACACCTCACTCGCTTCTTTAACATTCATTGCTCTAAATGAATAATACGGTTATATTATTATTAATACGGTTTTGTGTGTATTGTTGTGGTTGTGTATGTATTATGGT
Organism: Pyralis farinalis; assembly: GCA_947507595.1. NCBI lineage: Eukaryota > Metazoa > Arthropoda > Insecta > Lepidoptera > Pyralidae > Pyralis > Pyralis farinalis. Next base: position 5,879,176 of record OX382260.1, read on the forward strand.
AGTTATTTATATATTCTTATGTTTATGCACGTATAGTTAGGTGTATGTTCTTTATATCGCAATCGCGTTTGTTCTCCACTCCCGATGGCTGACTGGTGGAGAATGCAATTAGCATTAAGTCCGCCTTTTGTACCTACTGTATTGTGGTCAATAAAGTATTATAATCTATACAGATAAATAAAATCGGAGTGTCTGTTTGTAATATTAAAATAACCGCTTTTTACTAAATGCATATGGATGTATACACGGCACACGGTAATATACCAAAATATTTTCTTTTACAATTTTTGTCTGTCTGTCTGTCTGCCAGTCTATCTGTTTGTTCCGGCTAATCTCTGAAACGGCTGGACCGATTTTGACGGCACTTTCACTGGCAGATAGCTGATGTAATAAGGAGTAACTTGGACTACTTTTATTTTAGAAATTTTATTTATTTTTATTAATATAAATAAATAAAAAAAAATAACTATTCCGCGCGGACGAAGTCGCGGACACAGCTAGTTAATAAATAAATGCGTGTTCATTCAACAATTTGGATGGTTTCTATGAAATTGTCCTACTGTTATAACTTGAACTGTACCTTAATAAATTGGTGCATGCTACCAACCAGAACGAGCGGCGCCATAACTCAGAAGGCTTCCATATTTGGCGCCATTGTGGTCAATTATTATTTTTTACCATTTCAGTAGAATGTATCCGAACGAGCGCAGTATATTCCAGAGCACCTCAATTAGTAAGGGTCCCTAAATGGCATTTGGCAAGATTTATGCCGATAGCCCTTTTTGTACTGTGTATTGCTAAAGATCGCGGATTTGGTTTCTGTTGTAGGAGTGTTCAGTGTAGGTAGGCATTCCGTATCTTTTTAGGGTTCCGTCCGTCCGTCCGTCCGTCCGTCCGTCTGTCACCAGGCTGTATCTCATAAACCGTGATAGTTAGACAGTAGAAATTTTCACAGATGATGTATTTCTGTTGTCGCTATAACAGCAAATACTAAAAAAACAGAATGAAATAAATATTTAAGGGGGCTCCCATACAACAAACGTGATTTTTTTTGCTCGTTTTTGCTCAATATTGATAACGGCAACAGCTAGACGCTTGAAATATTCACAGAATATTTAGTTACATATTCACTTTAAAAATAAATAATTAAATTAAAAGAAAAAAAATATTTAAGAGGGTTGTCATACAACAAACGTGATTTTTTTGAAGTTTTTATAGATAATAGTACGGAACCCTTTGTGCGCGACTCCGACTCGCACTTGGCCGGTTTTTTTATACAATGTCGGAAGGCATTGACGAGCTCGATGGCGCAGTGGTTAATAACGCTGCTTTGCCGCCAACGCTTGTGGGTTACATTTCCAAACAGGACAAACATTTGTGATGAAAATTTCCGTTTGTTTCGTGCTGGGTGTCTTTAAGAGAACTATTAAAGCAGCCCATCTGGGGAAGTAACTCCACCTTAAAGAAAACCGCAGCAATAATAATTCCCTTGAAGGTTGTTGTGTTCCAGCGAGTGAGTGAAGACACCAGTAAGCTCCTAAGGAATTGCTGGGCAACGTCGGAACGCATACAAGCATACGGCCCTCGCGATTTAAACCGGTCACCGGAGCTTATGAACGCACGCAATACATTAAGGATCAATCACGCGTTAGCACCTCCGCTATTACCACAGCATCTCCTTAGGAGTTTACTGGCAACCAACCTCCAACTACCAACTAACTTCCAGAAAGTTATTTGGCTGTAGTTTTTTGTCAGGTGGTAGAGAATCCATCGGGCAACTTCTACGAGTCCTCTCTTAAAAGTATCCATACAAAGAAAAACATACATGTTCATGCAAAGAAATGCTTACCATGTGCAAAATTCCACTCCACCAGGGATCTCATTACGATATAATACAATCACATTTTAAATTCCCTAACCTAATAGAGAGAATAAATAACATAACATATGAAGATAATTGGGATAATAACATATATATACATCTCGATACGAGAAACCAACTACATATATACAGATAAACTATACATCTACACAGATAAATAAAATGGAGTGTCTGTTTGTAATATTACAATAACCGCTTTTTACTAAATGCATATGGATGTATACACGGTACATATACCAAAATGAATATTTTTACAATTTTTGTCTGTCTGTCTGTCTGTTTGTTCCGGCTAATCCCTGAAACGGCTGGACCGATTTTGACGGGACTTTCACTGGTAGATAGCTGATGTAATAAAGAGTAACTTAGGCTACCTTTATATTAGAAATTTTATTTATTTTTAATAATATAAATAAATAATAAAAAAAAAACTATTCCGCGCGGACGAAGTCGCGGGCACAGCTAGTTCGAAATAAATGATGTAATAGTACATCAAACAAAGGTAATATTAGCGATATTAGCTTTGTCTCGTCGGATATTGATATTTCAAAGTATTTATAGTTCAAAGAGAGGTAGGGCGCATCAAAGCAGCCCGTCTGGGGAAGTACCTCCACCGCACAAAAAACCGCAGCCAAATAACAACTCCCTAGAGGGTTGTTGTGTTCCTGCGTGTGAGTAAGGTCACCAGTAAGCTCCTAAGGAGTTGCTTTGTAAGCAGCAGAGGAGGCATCGCGCGAGTGATACTTACTATATCACAAGTGTTAATTACTACAGTAGCTGCTTTACATAAGGTATGACTTCGGTCTTACACACGTCACTCGCTTCTTTAACATTCATAGCTCTTCTCATGCACGTTCGCCGATTCCTTCGTCTCCTGACCCCACATTCTGATACCACACGGCTTGATCTTGGTAGGTCAGTGTTGGCTTTGTTTCGTCATTCTTTCTTAGGCGTTAACAAGGGGGAAAAAAGTTACAATCACATAATAATGAACCCCGCGAGGCAGCTTGTGGCGAGCTGTTGATGCGTAACTACACCACGGGTACCCGAGTGGTCCAGAGAGTCGATCAGGGCCTTCGTCACCGGCGTATCCTCGTCGGTCGAAGTGGAAACTCAAGAAGACCCGCAGGACTCAGTTATGGCTCGCCTTCATTGACCGTCCAGAGAGGAGTCGATAGAGCATATTGTTTTTTTATCAGGTGATATGCTCCAGAGTTGTTAAAAGGTAAAACACCGAGAGTAAGTTACTGAGGAGAAAGCGCAGCGCAACTCTCGACACCCCCTAAGTTACGCCGGTTTTGGCCCCGGCGGACTTTCTCTGGCAATTCGGGGGACCATCCAGTGAGTGGCGAGCCACCATCTGTCGGGAGTAACATCAGATATGATAGTTATGGCAGGTGTCCGTCACTCTTATGTAATAGCTTAGTACTAATAATTCCACCAGATCTCATTTCAATAGCTCAATAATTTCTGACACATTTACAACAGCCCCAATACCTGGGGAGACCTGCTCATAGATATATTGTTCCATTGATATCCCCTGGAGCAGGTCACAATGGGTATAATTTTAGATTACATCAATATTTGGGACTTCTACGCGTTGGATTCATATACCAATCGCACGCTTATCAAATGACCGGGGTAAACACCCGTGACTTAAGAGAGATAAATAATAATAATAAATATTGTCGGACAAATTACACAGTGCCTACCAACCTCAAAGTAAGCGAAGCTTCTGTTATGGGCACTAGAAAACTGCTAAACTTACGTAAATACTTTTTTTTTGTAAATACATACTCATGATACACAGAAAACACCTGTCCCAAGACCAACAGACATGTTCATACACACAAATGTTTGTCCTGTGTGGAAATGGAACCCAGGAGCGTTGGTATCAAAGTAAGGTTTGTAACCGCTGCGGCACCGAGCTCGAAATGAAGATTAAAACAAACTTGTACAATCGAATCGAAAAACCCTCTGAAGCTGGTTTAAAAGGAACAAGAGGTGAAAACTATTTGACCCTTTACGTCCCCGGTAATTTCTTGAAGCGATGCCATCTAACCCTTCCAATATAATAGGTAAATGGAATACCTAACTGTTTCAAGGAGCCTAGGTTTCTGAATTGCAAAGGCGCTGTTCAAGGAATACCTTGGAATACCTCTTGAGGAATTTCAGTTTAACAATTAACTTTGTTGGGAATTAAATGCTATAAGTTTTATTTGTAAGATAAAACTGGCCTTACCGCCACTTTCCCGAAAATCACAAGAACTAACATTACGTCGAAAATGATACTAGTTGAAAATCCTTTTTTTTTATACTTTTTTTTATATAACTTCAGCATAGTGGCTTCGCTTTGCCTGATGGCAAGCGAAAGAGGAGCCCAAATTGCAACTGACAAAAGACTACACAGCAGTGGCGAAGGGTGGATATTTTCAGAAGGGAAGCCGGAGTATAAAAAGTCCACTCACCAAATGCTGCCCGCTCCATGATGCAAAAATATAGGCCCCACCTTCATCATACATGGAAGTTGTTTATATACGAGTAACAGTGTCTTTCAAGTATGATAATGGTGGTTTTGAAAAAAAGCCTTTTGAGCAAAGACTTCTTTGCTTTTGAGTTAAAGCAGTATGTGTGCATGCGTTCTTTAGTCTTGATAAATGCTTGGTTACTTTGAAAAATATTTCAAACCCTGTTAGTAAAAATTAAAGTGAAAAGGTAACAAAAGACACGATGACTCTAAAAAAAACGACCATCTACGACCACTACGACGACCTAGGACTTATTTATATTCTAAAGTAATTGTCTATTCTTTTTAACAAAATAAGATAAAACACTGTTGTAAAAATAGTTTTGAAGACAATAGTTTCATGAATTAATGCCATAACGAACCAACGAACGACTATATGACGGTCGGCACAACACAAATTAAAACAACTCACTCACCACACTTCAGCACTAAAAACAAATAAAATTCGACAACAAATTGACAAAAAACAAATTCAACAAAACTAAAGTTTCGCGCTACACACTCATACGCACTATCCGCCATATATAAAATCCAGGCAAATAAAATGTATTACGCGCCTGTCACGATTTTATGCCGCTAAAATCATTCTTAATTTGGAATCATTACAATAAATCCTGCCAAATAAAATATATTACTCGCCAGTATCAGTTTTAAGGCGCTACATTCTTTCATAATTTAGAATCTTTATAGGTACTATTACTTCTTAAATGATCTTTCTCGCTTACACTTGTACGTTGCTAATTACCTTACTCTGTCACAAGCCGCTATTCTCCGAGTTATTTTGCGTATTGTTTTCGCGTGCTAAAACGAGACGGAACGAGTAGCAGTAATAGGAGTCAGTTCATAGAAACGAAAGGGATAGATGCTCTGTATGAGATATTTTAGTATGAAGAAGTAAGCCGGTATTTTGCGGCTTGCAATTTGACAATTGCTATTTAAATTTTTTAAGGCGTTTAGTCAATTCAAACTATTCAAAGTGAGTGAATAATATAACAAACTAAAATGTCGTTGGATTTATATCATAGATTAGATTTTTCGTAAGGGAAGCCGATGGGAATCGGGTTATATGAACTCTTCGCCACTGCTACACAGTGTCCTGCCAGTTGACGTTGCCATGTTGATTAATTAATTAAAAGTTATTTATACAACGTCGGAAGGCATTTAAGCATACATCCCACCCGATGTAAAGCGGTTACCGTTGCCTATGAACACTTGCAATACATTAAATATTATTCACGAGATGCCACCTCTGCTCACGCAGAAACAGGGCTGCTTTGATGCCTCCCTACCTCAATTAAAAACATCCCGACCAAGACAAATACATGTTCATGCACACAAATGTTTGTCCTGTGTGGGAAGCGTTGGTGTCAAAATCATGTCATTCACGACTGCGCCAACTAGTTCGCATAAAGCTAACTAGTTGGCGCAGTCGGTAGCCGAAACACACAAAGTAGTTTAGATCAAATTGCCTGTAAATTTGACTTCCGCGAAATATCGCCTGAATCTATTAGCTATTTATTCATAAGTCTTTTCATGCACTCGTCTTTTCATTGATTCCTAGAACTCCAACCACATCCTGATAAAACACAACCAATATATATGAACCAGTAAGAAATCAAATTTCCTTTGAACATACACACCTATGCCAGTGTTATCTAAAATAGTCACACTATATTCCTATTTATAGGTGGACATAAAATCGCAGACACTGCCATAAATATTGTACGCTGTCCATACAAGAAATACAGCTACAATAAACTGCCGAAAAATGCGACGGTCCCCTAGACTATAAAAAGTATCTAACATTTTCGCGAAATGCTTTATATTATAATGAAGTTCGATGGCGTTGAGGCGTATGCCATTCTAATCCAATCTCAAAGTTAAGCATCATTTATCGCAGTACATCTTTACATGGATTTAATTCTGGTTCTTCCAATATTGTGTTGGAACAAGTGAATGAGATTGTGTATAAAGGTTGCGGTTTTTGCAGTGATGGAAGGTACACTAGGTAGGTAGGAAGAACAATCTCCAAGTTAATCATCGTTTATTACAGACTAGCAGAAGCCCGCGGCTTCGCACGCATGAGATTTGGAGTTTTAGTAGCCTTTATTTCTCTGTAGACATGAAATTGTTTCTGTTTAAAAAAAACAAAGTTCAGGGTCGTAGATGCAACCATACAGCGATTCAATTGTCGTACAGCGCCATCTATTGACCTTTACAGGAGGCAACGTATATATATTTTATTTATATTACATAAAAAATGCGTAGTTATTTTATATTACAAAAAATACGTATTCTATGAAAATAAAATACAAATAAAATTGCAAGTCCCCCGAAGGGGAAGATATTTCCCCGTAATTTTAACAGTTTTTGATTTTTTACGCAGGAACCCCAAATATTTACGGGATAAAAAGTACCCTATATTCTGCTCTGAACAGTTCTCTACCTACCAGTGAAAGTCCCGTTAAAATCGGTTCAGCCATTTCGAAGATTAGCCCGGACAAACGAACAGACAGACAGACCAAAATGTTAAAAATGCGTATTTAGGCTTTGGTAACGTGAAAATAATAATATGAGCTTAAGATAAAGGCTTTATTTTGAAATCACAGACACACACTTCAATTTTATTTACATATATAGACTATTTTTAGATGGATTTAATTACCTCGAGCTCTCCCAATGTAAAGTTGGAACAAGTGAATGAGATTGTGCATCTTGAAAACGCTTTTAGCAGAGATGGAAGGTAGCCTGCTGAAGTGAAAAGAAGGTGAGTGCAGGGAAATATGTAAATGGAGCTTTAGGGAAATGAGAATTAAGGCAGAAGGTCGACAACGCGGTGCTAATTCCAATGGTAACGTGCGGAAGTGAAAGGGTTATGACAAAAACAGAATGAAGGTAGAATACACGAGATTGAGTTGAGATGAGATTCTTCTTCTTAGCGTTATCCTGTTTCCTAATCCATTAGGATTGGTGAGGTCCGCTACATGAGCCTAAGGATTTAGCGGAGATACTGATTTTTACATGAAGCGACTGCCGTCAGACCTCCACCAACCCAACGAGATCATTTTTAGGTCAGGTCACACGTCTTTCGAAATATAATTTCTTGGACGTGCTGGTTTCCTCGCGATGGTTTCCTTCACCGCCGACCTAGTGATAATTACAAATATGTACATAAATACGAAAACAGAATTCGAATCTGGTACCTGCTGGTCACAAGACCGTTTCTGTATCCACTAGGCTATAACTGCTTTTTAGATGAGATTCATACATTTATATTTTTAAGAGAGGTAGGGCGCATCAAAGCCACCCGTCTGGGGAAGCACCTCCACCTCACAGAAAACCGCAGCCAAATAACAACTCCCTAGAGGGTTGTTGTGTTCGTGTGTGTGAGTGAGGTCACCAGTAAGCTCCCAAAGGAGTTGCTGTGTAAGCAGCAGAGGAGGCATCACGCGAGTGATACTTAATATATCGCAAGCGTTAATGGGCTACGGTACCCGCTTTACATCAGGTGGCCAGTATGCTTGGAATCCTTCCGACGTAGTATAAAAAAAATGCTTGCGATTGAGATGAAATTCATTATTATATAATCCTACTGACCTCATCGAATTAATTTCGATTCGATGGTCTAAACATCGAAAGAATTACTCTCAAAATTTGTGAATGTCTGTCTGTCACACAGAAAGTTCTTAACGAATTTTAATGAAATTTTAAACAGAGCTAATATCGTAAGCTGCTTAGGTTGATTTTGCTCAGGAAATATTTAGGATACGTAAAACTAGAAAAATCTATTTTCACGAAAACATAAGAGCAGTGAGATAAAAATAAAAATCACGAGATAATAAAGAAAACCCTCACAAAAGGTGCTGAATTTAGAATCTGTCAGAATATAAAATTAACACCTCTAAGAACAAATGGAGGGTAAAAACATTTTTTACAATTCTCTACGCGAGTGTACAAGGAAAGTCACTTGCGGTAATTTGGAATGTGCGCGTTTGAAAGGAAACTAGCGTTTTATTAATACTCATGTCTGAAGTTTGGTAAGTATAAAGTTAACATGTGTATCAAGTTATCTATTTTTGTTGACGAGCTGGCGAAACGCGTTGTTACGTTACTTTGACACCGACGCTCGTGGGTTCGATTCCCACACAGGATAAATATTTGTGTGCATGAACAGGTCTGTATGTCTTGGTATGGGTGTTTTTAAAAGAGGTAGAACGCATCAAAGTTAGCGGAGGTACCTCAACCTCACAGTAAACCGCAGCCAATTAATAACTCCTGGATAGTTGTTGTATATCGCGAGTGATACTTAATGTATTGCGAGTGTCCATCAGGTGGGCAGTATGCTTGTGTGCCTCCCGACGTAGTATACATATAAAAAAAGCATTGCTTTTATGCGCCCTACCTATCTTAAAACAGCCGGATCGTCACAAAAAGACACGCCAACAAATGTTGGTCCCGTATGGGATAGAATAGAATCCACGGGCCTTGGGTTTATACCAACATTACTAATCCACGTCGTCATTTCAAACATGTAACCATAAATATGCTATCGAACGTTCATACTTATTAATATATATAATATACCTAACATGTGTATAGGAAATAATCACCCCTCCACATCCCCTACATAATTGTAACCAACCGCGACATACACAAGCCATTTTCTCGAATTTTTCGTCTAAATGCCGGCTGCGAAGGCTTTCAAAAGAAATTGCCCAATTTCGTCACAGAATAAAACATTATAGAGGTTTCATTTAAAGGTAGGTACCTACAAAATAAGTTTTGTTTTGATACCAGTAGGTAAGTAGTTTGCAGACACGGCTTGCTTGACGACAAGCTTACTACACCAGGAGGTGTCATGTTACATGATGTCGAGCTCAGTGGCTCAGTCGTGAATGATGCGACGTTGACACCAACGCTTGTGGGTTCGATTCCCACACAAGGCAAACATTTGTGTGCATGAACAAGTCTGGATGTTTTAAGAGAGGTAGGGCGCATCAAAGCAGCCCGCCTGGGGAAGTACCTCCACCTCACAGAAACCGCAGCCAAATAACAACTCTCTAGAGGGTGGTTGTGTTCCTGCGTGTGAGTGAGGTCTCCAGGAAGCTCCTAAGGAGTTACTGTGTTGGCAGCACCAGTAGCATCGCGCGAGTAATACTTAATGTATAGCAAGCGTTTATAGGCTAAGTTGACCGCTTTACATCAGGTGTTACAGTTAAAACAAGAAGTGGCATGCTCCGTTGGTCCGGACATGTAGAAATAGTGCAGGAAGAAAGAATAAGGAAACAGATACACAAGGTGAAAACAAAAGGATGTAGACGCCGAGGATGGCCACGACTAACCCACCATGACCATCGTATTTCATCACATGATATCAGGAGCCCTAGAAATTAGCGCCCGTGCTTGAGAAGAGTTGTCAATATAAAGAAGTGAGCCTCGCTCAGAGTGTGAGAACCGAATCATGTGGCGCTAGATACTCTCTGCCTACGCCGCAAGGAACCTGAATTTATAGATATTGTTGATGCAACCTTTTTTAGTTAATTTACATCTTTTTTTATTTTTATTTGGACATTTGTAACGTTTGGACGTGTGTCGGGCGTTGCGATTCGCTTTTATGTTCGCGAGGGATTGCTTGTATTTTTCTATATTTGATTATTATACCCTTTTACCTCAAAGAACGTGTCTTGATTTACCATTTCTCGACCCTCTTTATAAATATTGCTCACTCTGTAGCGCACAGATATCATATATATAGTATAGAGTTACAGACCGTTACCCGTGAAATAAGATCGTTATTTGGGCATTGTTACTCATATTAATATTCACTGGTTCGGATCTAACGAAACAAAATGTGCGAACATGGCGTACCCCCACTACTGTATATGATGATCAAACAATTGGTAAGTACAAACAAATATAAATAATACAACCAACAAACACAGCTTTCAATCTCAACCTTCGCGCAGCAGGTCGCGCATGGTTCGTCAATTTCAAGTATAAAAGATATTATATTTTGTATGGCTCGAATCTATGGAGGAAATATGTTCCAGCATCGAGTGGCCGCGTAACTAAAACTGCCTCTGAATGCCACCAGCCTATGTTGAGGCGTAAGAAAGAGACATTAACGAAGGATCAAAGTATCCCTGAGCATTCTGCATCCATGCCAACTTGCCAAGGGTTACCTTGGTGACAAGTTGGCATGGATGCAGAATGCTCATCTTCTTCATAAACTTTAAAAGTTACACTCTTGTCGGGGAAGTTCTTTTTGTTTTTCTCTCTCTTCCGCCAGATTCTTTATTTCTTCGTACGAAATTACTTCCAATATTTTCTTTATTTGCTTAATGTAACAATGCGTTGGCATTCCTGGCGTTTCTAGAAATAGGGTTGACCAAAATTACGAGTAAATATACCAAACATAGACAAGTGAGATGAAGGTTACTACGCGATACCATTTTAGCATGTTTGTGTTATTCAGGAATGGATTGACATGACGGCGATAGTAAGCGAGAATAATTTATACCTAATGTTATAAACCTAACAACATAACCCTATGATTAATGATACCACTACATATAACTAGCCATATATACTTTTAATTATATGTATTGAACAACTCTTCAAATATATTGAATTTGGAACGCGTTTATTATGTTAAAAATTTCTTCCGATTTTCCGCCGTTTTACCTATTTTTTATTATGTTTATTATCAAATTACAATATGGAATGGGGAGTTCAAGAAAATAGGATTATAGTGATTGCCTTGCACAAAGTGGGTATGGAGCCGTCAGTCATATTCAAGACACTTCAAAAGCTTGGTATCAGCTGTGTGTATATAATACTATAGAAAGATATACCAAAACTTCCTATATTGAAGACCATACAAGATCGAGGCGACCGCGTGCTGTTAGAACTACAAAGGCTGTTAATGCTGTTAAAGCCCGAATTCGCCGAAACCCCATTAAGTAATAAAAATCTTATCACGAGAAATGAAGATTCCCGCTAGGACTCTGTCGCGTATAATAAAACAAGACCCGAAGCTCGGCGCTTATCGTCGATATACAGGACATGCCCTAAATCAATCCCTACAGTTGAAGAGAGTGGAGCGATCAAAACGCATTCTGTCCCGATACGCAGGTGAAAGGCACAGAAATATCCTCTTTACTGATGAAAAAAATTTCACATTGGGAGGTGTCTTATCAAGGAGTCACAAAGCTTCGTTGTTGTGAAGAAGGAATGAAGACTTCAGGCAAAGTGAGACTGTCTTGGATCGAGTTATGAAATCTCTCAGCAATACACTTCTTAAAAAAATATCGTGGACTTTCCAGCAGGACTCTGCACTAACGTTCCGGACTTTATAGAGGACATGGCCTACTCGAAACGACACGCCGACATTGTGTCTCTTAAGAAATCTCTGGAGTAAGCAGTGGCTAAATTTCCCATGTAAACAGTGCCTAAATCCATAGATTCTTGGTCAGACGGATTAAAGGCCTATATCAAAGCCAAATGTGGCCATTACAAATAGAATATTTTTTTTTATTTTTTGCTGAGACTTTCATAAATATGTACATATAAGTTTCATTAAGATTACATTGCTTCATAAAAAAATAAATACATATTATTTGTAACAGAACTTTGCCCGGACTAGGTATATTCTATCTTTATTCTGTGACAGAGTGCATTATCTTGACATTCTAATTTTAAATAGCCTTTTTTCCCCAAAATATCTCCTACGTAATCTTGAAAGCCTGCCGGAAGTTACTTCATTTTTGCGGCTAACTGAACTTTGTTCCTTGTCTCAATGAAAACAGAACCCTTATTCAGTTGGTTGTCATAATAAAGACTCTTCAGAGAATTATGGGTACAGGACATTTTAAAAATATCTCCGCATAAATCCACACAATTATGGTCAATGCAAAGGTGAAAATTTCACTCAGACATCCAATAAGAATCTTACATCAAAATTTAAAAAAATGATAACCACTTCGTATATATTTTTTTTGGAAATATTTAGAAATCCTAAACAAATTTACAATGAAGAGTCAGGCCTAATTCACTAGCAGTGGTAGCTCAGTGGATAAAAAAAACGGCCAAGTGCGAGTCGGACTCGCGCACGAACGGTTCCGTACCATTATCTATAAAAACGGCAAAAAAAATCATGTCTGTTGTACGGGAGCCAGTCTTAAATATTTATTAATTCTGTTTTTTAGTATTTGTTGTTATAGCGTCAACAGAAATACATCATCTGTGAAAATTTCAACTGTCTAACTATCACGGTTCATGAGATACAGCCTGGTGGCAGACGGACGGACAGCGGAGTCTCAGTAAAAGGATCCGTTTTACCCTTTGGGTACGGAACCCTAAAAACCAGCCTATTTTAAACCACGGTCACCGGTTCGAGGCGTGGGCATGTACCACTAAATTCGTATTATTTTATGTACATATTTGTAATTATCACTTGCTCGATGAAGGAAAACATCGTGAGGAAACCCACCAGCTCAAGAAATTATATTTTCTTTCCAAAAGACGAGGAACCTAACCTATGATAGGTCCGATTCTTCCTGTAGGATGTGGAGGTCTGACGGCAGTCGTTCCATGTTAAAATCTGAAGCTTCCTCCAAATCCTTAGGCTCAGGTAGCGGACCCCGACAATCCTAATGGATTAGGAAACGGGATAACGCTAAAAAAGAAGAAGAGTGAGGTCTAACACGCATTTCGCCGCTTTATGTTATTAATTATGTGTTACACTAAGTGCAAAGGTACATCTAATGTACAAAGTGTTTCTAGAAATTATAAACAAAAGATTCATCTATGTATATAAAAAACAATTGCCGTGCGTTGCATACCTGTCTCCCATTGGGGTAGGCAGAGACTATGGAACACCAGGTGCAATGATCCAAATATACTTCTCTCGCTTCTTTCACATTCATCAACCTTTGCCCTTAGCCGCGCGTTACTCTCACAAAAACTCGATAATGGCTCGACTGATTTGAATTCTTTTTTTATATGTTCCAGACTATACCAGGGACATTTAGAAATAAAAAAAGCGGCCAAAGGAAAGAAGTCGCGGGTATCAGCTAGTACGGAACGTAAACAATAAGACGGAGTGGCGGAATTATATTAACAACTGCTATGAAGGGAATATAATTATGAGCAAGGAGGCATTATCCAACTACAACGAAGCCAAAAGGAAGGTTATAATTTATGGCTCTATATGTATGTTCATCTGTCTTATTTACCCAGCGCCGTGTTCTCTTTACAAAAACTTGTCCTGTTTCCTAGCGTTATTCCATTTCCTAGTTCTTTAGGATTGGCGGAAGTCTAAGAATTTGGCGAAGATACTGATTTTGACATGGAACGACTGCTGTCAGTCCTCAAGTTAGGTGACACGTCCTTCAAAATTTAATTTCTGGGCGATGCTGGTTCCCTCGCGTTGTTTTCCTTCATCACCGAACAAGTGATAATTACAAATATGTGTCCACACAAATCCGAAAACGTTAATTTAGTGGCTCACATCAGAGGCCGATTCTACTAAAAAAATCGGTCAAGTGCGAGTCGAACTCGCGCACTAAGGGTTCCGTACCATTATCTATAAAAACGGCAAAAAAAAATCACGTTTGTTGTATGGGAGCCCCCTTAAATATTTATTTTATTCTATTATTTAGTATTTGTTGTTATAGCGGCAACAGAAATGCATCATCTGTGAAAATTTCAACTGTCTAACTATCACGGTTCATGAGATACAGCCTGGTGACAGACGGACGGACGGACGGACAGCGGAGCCTCAGTAATAGGGTTCCGTTTTACCCTTTGGGTACGGAACCCTAAAAACTGCAATTGCACTGCATCGCGGTGTGTGTCAAAGTGCGTACATTTTGACGTTTCGTTAGCGATCCAGCAGCGACGTTAAACGAAACGTCAAAATGTACGCATTGGTTTTTTATCCACTGAACTATGAGCTATAATAGTTAACAAATAAAAACCAGTTGAGAATGCGCAAGCTTACATTGCCAGAGGAACACCTGTCTCGTCAATTACATAAAAATTCATTTTTTTTTTTTAATTTGTCGGATAGGAATAGGAATGTCGGATAGGAATGTTCAGGAACGGTGTTCCTGAACATTCCTATTCTACTTTTTATGCTGAATCCGAATCTGAAGTCAAAATTCGATTATTCGAAAAAAAGCGACAGACAAACACACAGACAAACGCACAGACAAACATATAGAATTCATATAGGAACGGTGTTCCTGAAAATAGTACATACTAATGACACAGAAAACCAGACCAAGATGAATAGACATGTTGATTAATCATTTGCATTGTGTGGGAACCGAAACCCGATACTATTTGTATTAAAGTGGCTAAACCTAACCATTCAGCCATCGGGTTCATTAAAATTATGGTACTTAGGTAGGTACATGATGTTTAGTTGGAAAAGAGTATCCTATCAGGTAAATTACATTAGTGTCTGTCAAACAATATATCATTTTTTTATGACGAAAATAGCAAGAGGAATTCCGTAGCAAATGTTTACGTTATGACTTTTTAGTTCAGGAGACTATAGTATATTTTTCCCTTGATTTAAAAAGTAGTATAAGTTTGTAATTATAAAAGAGATATTAATATGATCTTAAATAAGAATAAGAATACGAGTAAAGAGTCTTATTAGTTATCTACGTAGTATCAATTGTAATTTTTGTTAACTTTAATAGTAAATATCGTAAAAAAAACCCCATAGCTAGACCAATTTTGTCGCTTATACCGAGTTAGATATATCGCGCGAGTGATACTTTATATATTACAAGCGTTAATAGGCTACGGTAACTGCTTTACATCAGGTGGGCCGTATACTTATATGCCTCCCGGCGTTGTATAAAAAAAATAATACCATTGTAGGTACGCGACCGATATTTCGCCGCCGAAATATCGGGAATAAAAGAAAAACTAATCGCGATAAGTCCCGTACGTCCAACAGTGATATAAACAAACGTGAAAATTATACATAAAGAATTACCGCATAGCCACTAAGGTTGTACACCGTCCCTTGGTCTACCCTAATAGTTTGGAAGTTTGATAAAATATACTGTCGAACTAGCGAAAGTTGCGTAACATAAAAGTGTTATTTTTGCTACGCCAAACCACTCCGGCCAGTGGACATTTACTGTGTTCCTTCTATTTGCTTAACGCTACATTGGGTTACGTGCTAGCAAAACGAAACATTTATGAGTTATGCTCTTTCTCGCGTCAGCTCCCTTTCCATAAAAGAACTGGGGGCTATAATCTACAAAATGGATTCTCTTACTTTATTTTGGGTAGGATTTTTATTTACTTAGGATTTGTAAGTATTAGTTTAATTAAAATACATATCTATTAATTTCAGGCAGACCTTCTGGGTACGAACAGTCGAATAGTGAATAAAAAATCGGCCAAGTGCGAGTCGGACTCGCGCACGAAGGGTTCCGTACCATTATCTATAAAAACGGCAAAAAAAATCACGTTTGTTGTATGGGAGCCCCCTTAAATATTTATTTTATTTTATTTTTTAGTATTTGTTGTTATAGCGGCAATAGAAATACATCATCTGTGAAAATTTCAACTGTCTCACTATCACGGTTCATGAGATACAGCCTGGTGACAGACGGACGGACGGACGGACGGACAGCGGAGCCTCAGTAATAGGGTTCCGTTTTACCCTTTGGGTACGGAACCCTAAAAACCAGCCTGTTATCTGAGTGGTCCCCGATTCGAACCTGCGCTGCGGTGGGCATGTACCGCTATATTCCTCAACATCACAGAAAACCGTAGCCAAATAACATCTCTCCAGAGGGTTGTTCTGTTCTTGGGTGTGAGTGAGGTCACCGGTAAATTCCTAAGGGGTTGCTGTGTAAGCAGCAGAGGAGGTATCGCGCGCGTGATTTTTAATGTACTACATGCTGGGAGTTCATCCGCACACACTGGAACCGCAATGGTCGCGCACTGTGCGCTTCACGAGAAGTTTTCTACCGAGAACTATTATGTTGTGGAATGAGCTCCCTGCCGAAATTTTCCCAAGGGACTACAGTATGGGGTTCTTCAAGAAAGGCGTGAAGAGGTTCTTACAGGGTCGGCAACGCAAGAGTGACACCCCTGGTGTTGCAAATGCCCATAGGCTACGGTAACTGCTTACCATCAGGCAGGCCGTACGCTTGTTTGCCACCTTAGTGGTATAAAAAAAAAAAAAAAAATGCGTTCATAGTTACGGTAACCGCTTTACATCAAGTGGGTCGTATGCCTTCCGACGTTACATTAAAAAAAACTTTTATCGATCAATAGCCTCCAGAGTTCTCCTCCATCCGTAATGCGAGCTGTCAACTTTTACGAGGCAATCTTAGAATCCCAAAAAGCCCTTCGCAGAGTGAATGACAAACTGAACTCATTCATTGTCTAATAGAATATCGTGGGCTTCCCGACGATAATTAATTGCGTCAACGGAATCCAGCCGACTTGATGGCGGAATCAATCTTACGAGTTTGGGGAAGGGATTTTTCCTTCGAGATGTTGGGTGTAGAAAGATACGAGTACCTTACATAAACCATTCCAGTATAACTACTAAATATTAAACTACTTGAATACGCATGAATGTACACGTGCTCACAAAAACATTGCCCTATAGCGCCTTAATATCTCAGCGATTCCAGCCTACTGACCAAAAGTAGAATAATTTATCTAAAAAGCCGCAATAATTTATCTAAAAAGCACCTTCAATCTTTTCTTCCTTCCGATCCCGTCTTGTGAAGTTTTACACTGGCGACAATTGAGCTCAAGTTTTATATTTCAATGTGCAGTCGATCAATTAATTTATTGTTATTAAATTTATTCGTAATTTGGATACCATTTTCCTATATTCTTGTGTAATATTGTTTTATTATTCGTGACATTACTATTTTCTTTTTGAAGTTATACTTCTTTAGGCGCGTTATGAAAAAGTGATGAGAGTGAAATTTTAAGATGCGCGCGCATCACTGTAACACAAAAGTAACAGGTTGAAGCTGCTAAATGTTTCACGGTATTACCGGTAGATGGCGCTATAGTTAAAAATGTATAACATTTGTACTTGACATTTAACTTGTATGTAATACATTCCATAAACATCGCCGCTACTACTTGAAAGACGTTTTTTTAATTTTATTCCAATAACCCTTCTTATAAATTAAAATAATATTATTTAATATAATTAATACTAAATATTATTTAATTATCAATGTTAAATATATATTTAATGATGCCAAAGAAGTATAACTTCTCACGCGCGAACATAAGTACATTTACCCATTTTTATATAGTTATATATAGTTTATGTATAGACTGTAGTTATGTTATTAATTATGTATTCTCCTCAGTTACTGAGGTAGGTACAGTCTGTAATGTACATGTGCTTTTACGACACTGTAATATTTTCTATCAATGACTCTAAGGTTGGCTGGTAGAGATCCCTTATGGGATAAGTCCGCCTATGTACCATTGTCTCTTTTTGTACTTATTGTTATTGTGTATTTCTTAATGTAAAGATATTACAAACAAACAAACAAGCCGATAAGTGCCGAGAATTAGCCAATAAGAGCTGCTCGTTCTACTTTAGTCCTGAGCCGTAGCGGTGAATAGAGTTGCTATGCAAAACAGATCTTATCGGTTGTCCATAGGTTATTTTTCAGTTAGGTTATTTCCTTTATTATATCCGTTATTTCCTTTATGAGCAAAACCGACCTGAAATATATTTTCGATAGGTTTATATTCTTCTTCTTTCTACTTCTTCATTAGGTTTTTTTTTATAAATACCAACTACTACATATACACGCTAAGACCTTTGCGAGGTAGGCACAGAGAACCTTTGCGTGCATGTCCGTTTGCCTTAGGCCTGAATGTTTTTAAGAAAGGTAGGGCGCGTCGACTTGGTAGTTCACTTGGCAGCCCGACTGAGGAAGTGTCTCTACCTCCCAAAAAACGGTAGACAAATAACAACTACCTGTAGGGTTGTTGTGTTCCAGCGAGTGAGTGAAGTCACCAGTAACCTCCTACGGAGTTGCTGTTTTAGCAGCAGATGTGGCGTCACACGAGTGATACTTAATATATTACAAGCGCTCATAGGCTACGGTAACCGCTTCACATCAGGTGGGCACGCTTGTGTGTCTCCCGACGTTGTATAAAGTAAAAAGTCAAAATTGAGTAATTTATTTGAATATATTATAGTAAATTAACACATTTTTAATAGGACTAATTACAATGGAGTATAGTCATACTGGCCAATCAACGTACGAAGCTTTCTGTGCGCGAGCCCGCACCAACCGACCATTATCATGAGGATATCGAAGATATGCAAAATGGCGAATTTTCGTTTTTCAGTCCCACGGTTTATTTGCCGTCGGGCGACGGTCAAAACAATTCGCTGTGACATTCATACGACTGTCATTTGCCGTTTGGCCATATCCTTCCTTTGTGCCTTGTGCCGGCAACAAGATTTGGAAAGAGCTTTTTATGACGTATGCAAAAATGCAAAAGAACACGGAGGAAGTGCCCACGAAGAAAGGAATTATTATTGAATGCAAATTGAACTGTTTCTATATCCATAATATAAAATTATGTGAATGAAAAACGTTAAATTCAATTGCAGAATCCTGTTTTAAGCATGAGGAGTGGTACTGAATCCACCTTTACCTACTTGCAATCCTATTTACTTAAGCATGGCAATCTTGAGTTCACTGTTCTTCTAAGAAAATAATCTTTCCGATTTGCTATTATGAATAAAGTCTTTTGTGTTTGCTAACATTTGGATGATGAAATTTTACTAGAGGTCGCGTTGTAGTAGATGTTCGACCGTAATTCCTCAATTTTTAAGTTTGAACGTTATTAAAGTTGTTTTGTCAAAGAGTATACCTACCTCTATTACGTAAGCTGCCAGTATTTACAAATACATCATCATAGGAAAAATGTGCTATAGCTTGGCTAAACCCTATTAAGAAAACAATATAGCGTTGTTTTTTTTCTCGCTATACCAGCCACATGTTTCGCTAAAGTACACAACTACCTTACCATACCTATCTTAATATAATAGTATATATTATAAAATATATAATGACGAAGCAGATATACAATGCAAAAGTGGAAGGATGTAGGAGCCGGGGAAGGCCAAGACTTACCTACCATGACCAAATTGGTCATGTCCTATCAGAAGGTGATGTCAGGAGCCCTAGAAACCGGCGTGCGTGCATGAGAAGAGCAATGAATGTTAAAGAAGCGAGTGAGATATGTAAGGATCGAGTCACGTGGCGCTCGGTTCTCTCTGCCTACCCCGCAAGGGATTTGGCGTGAAGTTATAGATAGATAGATATTATAAAATGTACTTACTTTTAAGCCGAAGTTCTGTAACCTCATTTCATTCACAAAATAGGTAGGCAGAGAGAACCGAGCGTCATAAGACGCGATCCTTACACACTTCACTCGCTTCTTTCACATTCATAGCTCTTTTCATGCACGCTCGCCGGTTCCAAAGGCTCCTGATATCACCTTCTGATAAAACACGACCAATTTGGTCATGGTAGGTTAGTCTTGGTCTTCCTCGGCTCCTACATCCTTCCACTTTCGCATTGTATATCTGTTTCGTCATTCTTTCATCTTGTATTCTTTCTACATGCCCGAACCAACGGAGCATACCCTTTCTTATCTTAATACCGACACTCTCTTTCAGTATATACAATTCAGTATTACAATATATATGTTCAATATACAGGCTGTTGTCGAGTCGACGTTGCCTAAGTTGGTACCACCACATCAACTCTTACTCATCCCACTGCAGGGATACTGGTCTCCCTTCAACCGAAGGGGTTTAGAAGAAGTCTTTGGGTTTAGAGCATACTCCACCACGCTGTTCAAATGTGGATTGGCGGAGGCCAGTGTTTTCAAGCCGCCCGAGGGCCACTGACTTAGTTTAATGACTGTCATCTATCGACAATAGCCGGGACCGACGGCTTAACGTGCCCTCCGAGCACAGAGAAACTCGAGATAGATAAACCCATCCATAGATATGCTACGGTCGACGTTGCTTAACCTGCGTGTTCGGTTAGAATGACACGCCCAACGACGCCATCGAGCTCTCTAAGTTGCTACACTTTCTTAAAAATGTCCAGTATCCAGTTTCACCTATTTATAATCCCCAAGTTTTTTGCCCACGCAAAAGTGCGTACCTAACAGACATATAAACATATCATGTTACTACACGTGTCAGATGTGTAGTTGTCAATTGGAGTCGTAAAGTGAGGTTTGAATTAACGGGATCGCGGACGGGAGTTGACAGATTGGTGAGGTTAAAAAGCTTTTATCGATATCGATAAAAATGTTGCTTATTACACATTATCTTTTTTTATACCTCTGAGGTCACAAACAAGCCCACAACCTGCCTGATGGTAAGCAGTTACCGCAGTCTAAGGATAATTGTAACACCAGAGGTGTCACTCTTGCGTTGCTGACCCTGTAAGAACCTCTTCACGCCAATCTTGCCCCATTCCACAACTTAATAGTTCTTGGTAGAAAACTTCTCTGGATCTGAATAGTGTGCGATCATTGCGGCTCCAGTATATGAGTATGAACCCGCAGCCGTCGGCGAGCTGGTCGATTGTAAAACAAGGCATCATATCGAAGAACTACTCAGAACACAACTACTGTCATCAAGTATAGAGTATAATAAGAATAGTAGAACAACAGTAACCGACAAAGCCCAAAGGATAAGCAAGCTGAAGTGGCAGTGGGCCGGCCACATTACTCGTGGAATCAATAACCGCTGTGAAAAAAAATTCTCGGACGGCGTACTTGTACCGGTAGATACACGCAGTATGGGGTGACCCCAATTTTGCTTTCCAATTAATAATGAATTTTTAAATTTGATCTAAAGTTTTTCTTCGTCCCGTTTCTCCCGGGGGCGGATGTAATAAGGCGTAACTTAGGCTACTTTTATTTTAGAAATTTTAAATAAATAATACAGGTAGTCTCTCTTAAAATAATGATTGTAAACCAATTTGCCTCGCAGCAAAGTAGGCCCAATGGGGACGTACCTCAATCTCATTGAAAACTACATACTCGTATTAAACGTCCTTTGAGGGTTATTGTATTCCTGCAGTTGATTGAGGTTACCAGTAAGCTCCTAAGGAGTTTATTGTTGAGTTTATAAACCAGCGCTCATAGGCTACGATAACCGCTTTACATCGTGTAGTCGTATGGAGACAAAAAAGTCATTATAATGCTAAATAGTTAATTTGACTCTGGTGCTCCAGAGACGGGTTCGACCCAAGTTGGGGACCACAATTTTCAAATTATTTTTTGATAATAAATTATTGTATTGTAAAATATTTGTATTTGTAGATAATATGGCATGTCACAAATTTTTTTTTTATACAACTAGATTGGCAAACAAGCACGTGGCCCGCATTACATGGCAAGCGGTCACCGCGGCCTATTGACGCTCGGGGATGTTACCGTCGCGTGCCGCCAATCTTGTGACCTAAGGCTGTTTCATCACAGTACCCAGTAATTTCTTTGTCATATCTTATGTACCCTTCAAACTGGAACACAGCTATATAAATATAGCTGCTTGGCGGTAGAAATAGGTGAGATAGAGGTACCCACGCAGACTTTTGTACAAAGTCTCCCAAACATGTAAAAATTCGAACCTCCTTATTTTAGAACGCAGTTGATGATGACAACCCTAACTACTCCACTCGTGGTGCCACACGGATATCGAATTACAAAGTATGTCCCCGACAATTTCGCCCACGCCACTCGAAACTACCTCCCTTTCGCACTCTCAGTTTTTGTAATACGAGTAAAAGGGACAGTGATGTAAGGATATATCGAAAACTTTTAAGTGTGTGGCCTGATTTAAAGGATGTTTTGGGTGGGAATACGGCCATTTGATCTTGCACTAAATTGGGCACTTAACTTGGTCAAATCCAGTTGTATACAAAGACAGATCAAGTTATACAAACCCATGCAAATCTGACCTTTACAGCTACGACATAAGGTTCATAAGTTGATTTGTCATTATGTAACCTGTACATGATCTACTGTACATAACCTTCTCTTAAGCTAGGTAAGGCGTATCTAAACGGACTGCTTTGATACGCCCTATCTGGCTTAATACCTACCTCACACCTCATCTCACAGAAAACAGCAGACAAATAACAACTCCAAGGATTGTTGTTTCACACTCACTCGCAGGAATACAACAGACCTCTAGGGAGTTGTTATTTTGCTGCGGTTTTGTGCGATTTAAAAGTACTTCCGCAATCCCTAGCCTCAGTTACTATTTTAGCAGTGGAGGTGGCAACGCGCAAGCGGTACTTCCTGTATTGCAAGCGGCCATATGTTCCGGTAACCACTTTACGTCAGGTGGGTCAATTTCGCAAACATGAGATTGGTTGAATGACGAGGTAATGTAAGGAGCCCTAGAAACCAGCGATCCTGCATGACAAAAGCGGTGAATGATAAAAAAGCGAGTGAGCTTTTTAAGAGCGGTAGAGCGCATCAAAGCAGCCCGTCCGGGGAAGTGCCTCCACCTCACAGAAAACCGCAGCCAAATAACAACTCCCTAGAGGGTTGTAGTGTTCCTGCGTGTGAGTGAGGTCGCCAGTAAGCTCCGAAGGACCTGCTGTTTTATCAGCAGAGAAGTTATTACGAGAGTAATAATGTATTACAAGCGTTCACAAGATACGGTAACCGCTTTACATCAGGTGTACCGTATACTTGTATGCTTCCCGACGACGTATATTAAAAAATCGGCCAAGTGCGAGTCGGACTCGCGCACGAAGGGTTCCGTACCACTATCTATAAAAATCGGCCAAGTGCGAGTCGGACTCGCGCACGAAGGGTTCCGTACCATTATCTATAAAAAATCGGCCAAGTGCGAGTCGGACTCGCGCACGAAGGGTTCCGTACCATTATCTATAAAAACGGCAAAAAAATCACGTTTGTTGTATGGGAGCCCCCTTAAATATTTATTTTATTCTATTTTTTAGTATTTGTTGTTATAGCGGCAACAGAAATACATCATCTGTGAAAATTTCAACTTTCTAACTATCACCGTTCATGAGATACAGCCTGGTGACAGACGGACGGACGGACGGACGGACGGACGGACGGACGGACGGACAGCGGAGCCTCAGTAATAGGGTTCCGTTTTACCCTTTGGGTACGGAACCCTAAAAACGGCAAAAAAAATCACGTTTGTTGTATGGGAGACCCCTTAAATATTTATTTTATTCTATTTTTTAGTATTTGTTGTTATAGCGGCAACAGAAATGCATAATCTGTGAAAATTTCAACTGTCTAACTATCACGGTTCATGAGATACAGCCTGGTGACAGACGGACGGACGGACGGACGGACGGACAGCGGAGCCTCAGTAATAGGGTTCCGTTTTACCCTTTGGGTACGGAACCCTAAAAATCACGTTTGTTGTATGGGAGCCCCCTTAAATATTTATGTTATTCTATTTTTTAGTATTTGTTGCTATAGCGGCAACTAAAATACATCATCTGTGAAAATTTCAACTGTCTAACTATCACGGTTCATGAGATACAGCCTGGTGACAGACGGACGGACGGACGGACGGACAGCGGAGCCTCAGTAATAGGGTTCCGTTTTACCCTTTGGGTACGGAACCCTAAAAAGACTTAGTAACCGGCGAGCGTGCAGGAAAAGAGCTATGAATATCAAAGAAGCGAGTGAGGTGTGTAAGAACCGAGTCATGTGGCACCCCCTGTCTACCCGGCAAGGGATTTGACGTTAAGCTATAGATAGCATATCACCGAGCGAGTTAGAACCACAACTAATTTGCTAGCAGACACCTAACTTCAAGACTAAATCCTCCATTTAAACTTGGTCTGTCCCGTCAGAGAGTGTGTTTCTATGGCAGACTATGGATACAAACTCCGATTTAAGTTCTCTGATAACAGTCTTCACAGTGATTTCTAATTATAGTCCCATTAAATATATATATATATTAATGACAAAGAAATAAAAAGACAATGACAATTGAATTAAACAATTTTTAACGGAAGTATCGCGTATTTTATTTATTTTGTTGAACCTGACGTTTCGAACGCTTTGCAGCGTCGCAACGCGTTCGAAACGTCAGGTTCAACAAAATAAATAAAATACGCGATACTTCCGTTAAAAATTGTTTAATTCAATGTGTAACAATCGCGAAAACCTAAGACAAGACAATGACAATTCTCTAGTAATTCAAAATGGTAGTGTAGTGTCAATACTCCTTTCTAATTACGAAGCCCAATTATAATTTCAAATACGTTGATTTAAACCATACGTTGATCAATTAGTTCAAATAGTGGTAAAACGCTCTGTTACGTTACTTTGACACCAACACTCGTGGGTTCACAGGACAAACATTTGTGTGCATGAACGTGTTTGTCTGTCTTGGTCTGGGTGTTTTAAGAGAGGTAGGGCGCATCAAAGCGTCCCGTCTTGGGAAATACCTCCAACTCAAAGAAAACCGCACCCAAATAACAACTACCATTTTTTTTATACAACGTCGGGAGTCATGCAAGCATACGGTCCGCCTGATGTAAAGCAGTCACCGTAGCCTGTTAAAGCGTGTAATATATTGAGTATCACTCGCGAGATGCCTCCTCTGCTGCTTACACAGCAACTCCTTAGGAGCCCACTGGCGACCCCACTCACACACAGGAACACAACAACCCTCCAGGGGGTTGTTATTTGGCTGCGGCCTTCTGTAAGGTGCAGGCACCTCTCCAGACGGGCTGCGTTGATGCGCTCTACCTCTCTTAAAACAACCAGACCAAGACAAAAATGTTTGTCTTGTGTGGGAATCGAACCCACGAGCGTTGGTGTCAAAGTCGCGTCTTTCACGACTGAGCCACCGAGCTCGTCAAACCTAGAGGGTTCTTGTGTGTGAGTGAGGTCACCAGTAAACTCCTAATGAGTTGCTGTATTAGCAGCAGAGGTCGCATCGCGCAAGTGATACTTAATGTATAGCTAGCGTTCATAGGCTACGGTAACATCAGTAGGGCGTACGCTTGTATGTCTCCCGACGTTGTATAAAAATAAAAATTATTCAAGTTACTAAATGGATTTTACGTAACTGATCCCACAAATAATTGAACGAAATATGAAATCAGACCACAGCGCCAGAACTGTTATTCTGCCCCCTTTTAAAACAAACAAAGATCTTTTGTCTGTATCCTTTTATCCTGATTGAAAAAGTTCTCAGTGCAGTTTATATAACCTTATACCCTTTGGAATTACGTTTACAATTGCGTAGTTTTCATCCATTGTAAACGTTGTCAGCTCTGGGACCATTCGTATTCCAGAGACTAGGAGAATTGTTTGTGTTCATTGATTCGTAATTTGAATTTATAATAAGACAATTGATTTCAAAATCAGATTTGGAGATACGAGGCTCACTATCATCTAGAGGCAATGTTACCGACAAGTGGTGCGAACTGCCGATGAGCAAGGCCTTAAAAAGAAAGGTAGGACACGGTAATATTTAATAACCCAACTGGAGTATCCACCTTACGAAATACCCTACAATACAATCTATAACCTATATATATTCTCAGCGTTATCCCGTTTCCTAATCCATTAGGGTTGGCGGGGTCCGCTACCTAAGCCCAAGGATTTGGTAAAGATACTGATTTTTACATGGAGTGACTGCCGTCAGACCTCCACAGCCCAGAGGCAAATCCAGACCTTTCTAGAAATTATCAGACGTCCAAGAAATCATATTTCTGAATGGTCACACGTCTTTAGAAATATGATTTTTTAGACTTGCTGGTTTCCTCGTGTTTTTTTTGTTCACCGCCGAGCAAATGATAATCCTATCTAATTATAAATGCGAAAGTTTGTATGTATGGATAGATGTTTGTTGCTCTTTCACGATTAATCTCGGTAGAAAAAGTCTCTGGAACCGCACAGTACGCGACCACCGCGGCTCTGTACGCGAATATCGCGGCTCCAGTGTGTGTGGATGAACTCCCAACCGTCGGCGAGCTGTGAGATTGTAAAATGGTGTTTGTATCATATCGACCTCCTCCTCAGAACTCCTCAACCCATTGTATAACCGGTAGAACAGGCAAAGGCAGGTGAAATCTCTCCTTAAACTCCAGGTCGCAATACCGTGTGTGAGTTTAGGATCATCGACGATCCTCAGAGCACTGAGTCAAAAGGTTCAATCTGGTAACCAGGTGCCCCCGCCCAGAGGGGACCACAGTACTCCATATGCAGTCTGATTTGGGACATATATAACATAAATCTTTGCCCCGGGCTGAAGTACTAGTTGGCTCTGTTGAGTAAATATTACAGTAAATAATACCTTCTCTTCCAGGTGACTTCGGTACTGACCATCGCTGGAGATCTCGACACCGAGAATCCCAGTACTCTGGGCAATAGTGAGTGGCGTGCTCCGGAATTGGGGGACCACAGCAACGGGGTTTTCTTAGAGGTGAACGCGCAGATTTATGTCTTGGTAGGGTTGAATTGAACCAAGTTCAATCGCTTTTTTTTGTGTGTAAATCTTGTTATTTTGTGTAATAAAGGTATTACATACATACACATACCTCCTCACTAACACGCAGAAACACAACAACCCTCTAGGAAGTTGTTATTTGGTTGCGGTTTTCTGTGAGGTGGAGGTACTTCCCCAGACGGGCTGCTTTGATGCACCAATACCTCTCTTAAAAATTTACAGATCAAGACAAACAGACATGTTCATATACACATATGTTTGCCATGTGTGGGAATCGAACTTCGGACTTCTCAAGAAACTCATGCTTATTGGCTTATTGAAGGTCTATGGACGCTTGCAACACTTTAAGGTGTCACTTGCGTGATGCCACCTCTGCTGCTAACACAGCAACTTCTTACCAGTTTACTGGTGACTTCAAATACCAGTAGGGACACAATAAACATCGAGCGAGTTGCCATTTGGCTGCATTTTCCTGCGAGGTGGAGGTACTTCCTAATACGGGGTGGTTTAATGCGCAACACCTTAGTTATCCTACTGCTTATATGTCTCTTCTGTACCTAGGTTCCGAAATAACCCATTCAGTTGCGTTCCCGTTCATCAAATATACAGATTTATCTAAATTCCTTACGTAATTTCAGCTTCCCAAGTTCATGAACAATGCTCATCCCGACATTCAGCGCCAATATTGACTTAGGATACATTTGCTTCTCTGTTATATTCCATGTTCTGATGTAAAATTGACGTTACTTCGAAAAGGTTAGCAGTGGCACAGATTAGAGAATAGCAGTAGGATAACTTCGAAGATTAGTCTT
This sequence comes from Pyralis farinalis, assembly GCA_947507595.1. NCBI lineage: Eukaryota > Metazoa > Arthropoda > Insecta > Lepidoptera > Pyralidae > Pyralis > Pyralis farinalis. Next base: position 5,906,925 of record OX382260.1, read on the forward strand.
CGAACTCAAGTAGTACCGGCGGCTCCTTCGACGAAATGACCTTCTTCCTGGCAATATCTTATCTTCGGAAGGCATACAAGCATACGGCCCACCTGATGTAAAGCGGGTACCGTATTAAGCCTATTAAGCTTGCGATATATTAAGTATCACTCGCGCGATGCCTTCTCTGCTGCTAACACAGCAACTCCTTGGGAGCTTACTGGTGACCTCACTCACACGCAGGAACACAACGACCCTCTAGGGAGTTGTTATTTGGCTGCGGTTTTCTGTGAGGTGGAGGTACTTCCCCAGACTTGCTTTGATGCACCTTACATCTCTTAAAACATCCAGACCAAGACAAACAAACATGTTCATGCACACAAATGTTTGCCTTGTGTAGGAATCGGACCCACGAGCGTTGGCGTCAAAGTCGCGTCATTCACGACTGAGCCACCGAGCTTGTCAAAAGCTATGTCAGCATAAAGATTTGACAGAGATACTGATTCTTACATAGAGCGATTGCCATCCGATTTCCACAGCAAAGACTTTCGAAATGTAATTTCTTGGACGTGCAAATTTCCTCAGGATGGTTTCCTTCACCGACGAGCTGATAATTACAATACTAGACTCGAAACGACCAGTTATGGGCAATGAGCCACTAAACATGATGATTGATAAGCTCGGAGGCGCAGTGGTGAAACGCGTTGTTACGCTACTTTGACACCAACGCTCGTGGGTTCGATTCCCACACAGTACAAACATTTGTGTGCATGAACATGTCTGTTTGTCTTGGTCTGGGTATTTTGTATGTATAATAAGTATGTATTTACAAAATAAATGTATTTACGTATGTTTATCTGTTGTCTAGTACCCATAACACAAGCTTCGCTTAGTTTAGGGCTAAATGGCGCTGTGTAATTTGTCCGACAATATTTATATTCATTTATTTATAAAACATAAATATGTGCAATCATGAAAGTGATGACGTACAATGCTCGCTGATAAACGTCTGGGAATTGTATTGACGAGCTCGGTGGCGCAGTGGTTAGTAACCTTGCTTAGGAACGCTCGTGGCTTCGATTTCTTTTCGGGACAAACATTTATGTGGATGAATATGTCTGTTTGTCTCTGGGTGTTTTTGAGAGGTAGGGCGCATCAAAGCAGCCCGTTTGGGTATGTACCTCCATCTCACGGAAAATCGCATCCAAATAACAACTCTGTGTTCCTCCGAGTGAGGTCACCAGTAAGCTCTTAAAGAGTAGTTGTAAGCAGTAAAGGTGATGTGTGAGTGATACTTAATTTGTTTTGCAAATGTTAATAGGCTCCGGTAACCGCTTTACACCAGGTGGGCCGTATGTTCGTATACGTACCGACGTTGTTAAAACAAATTGCTTTTCACACAATGTCGGCAGGCATGCAAGCATACGGCCAACCCTTAGAACAGTGCTCTAAGGGCCCACCTGATGTAAATTGGTTACCATAGCTTATGAATTGTTGCAATACATTAAATACCACTCGCGCAACGTTCATGTCATAACATAACTCACTCGCAGGAACACATCAACCCTCCAGAGAGTTGTTATTTGGCTATTATGTGAGGTAGAGGTACCTCCCTAGGCGGAACGCTTTGATGCGCCGTACCTCTCTTAAAAACACCCAGATCAAACAAACGGGCATGTTAGCACACAAATGTTTGTCATATGCGGGAATTGTACCCACGAGAATTGGTGTCAAAATAACATTACTAACAACTCGACGACAGGGCTCGTCAAAGACTCAAAATTGCGAATCAGAAGAGCCCACTTGTAACAGTTACCTACATTCACATTTACCTACAGAGGCCCGCTTGCCTAACTTTGTCGTCACAGGTTTTTCTTTATAAAAACATTATTCCGCAATGCCGCTTCGCGCTATATTACACTTTATTGTCTCGGGCCCAGAGTCGTTTATTAATTACTTACGTCGGAAAAAGCGAAATTCCAGGAAAGTGGATGAAAGTGGGTTTTATTTTTTATACTACGTCCGTTGCCATCGCATCGGTAAATGCTTGGGTCGTCATATTTTGGAGCTTTCATTTAATTGGGGGAACTATATTTAGAGTCTTGTCACAGAGGTTTGTACGAAAATGGGGCAATTGGCCAATTATTTCCATTAAATAGTTAATAGATTCAGGCGTTATTTTGCGAAAGTCAAATTTACATGCAATTTAAATTTGACTTTCGCATGTAACCTGCTTTGTGTGCACACAAAGCTGATTAGATGAAATTGCAACCAATTTATTCCAGCGGTTACTTAGTGTTTGGATTAAATTGGAGATAGATTTCATAATATCTGGCACGGTAACAGTTCAGGAGGTCAGGGTGAAGCGATCAAGTCAAAGATATGCATTGAATGTTCTCTATTGTCACTGTTACACGATCATTCAGGCATCAGTCTACCGTATATTTTTTTATACAACGTCGGAAGACACAAATATACGGAATGGTGGGGCGGCGCCTCACTTGCAGGCTGTAGGGCGATTCTACTAAAAAACTGCAACTACACTGCAGCGCGGCGTGTGTCAAAAATGCGTCATTTTGACGTTTCGTTAAGCGATCTGACAGCAGCGACGTTTAACAAACGTCAAAATGTACGTACTAAAATGTACCTACTGACCGGCGTGGCGTGCGGACGTTCCCTTTGAGCTGTGTACTTACTTACTAGTACCTATCTGTTGTTTTATTGTAAACCATAACCCAATAAAACAGGACATAATACGGCCCACCTGTTATAAAGCGTTGTAAGATGTTACCGTAGCCTAAGAACGCTTGTAATACATTAAGTAGGTATCACTCGCACGGTGGCACCTCTACTACCACGTAGGAACACAACAATCCTACAGGAGGTTGTTATTTGGTTGCGGTTTTCTGAACGGTGGAGGTACTTCCCCAGACGAGCTGCAGTGACGTGCCCTATCTCTCTTAAATTATATATCTTTTTTGTTCCATTGTGGACACTGCTGAAATTTTTACTACCCGTAGCATAAATATACAATTAAGTCATATAATCGCTAAATTTATATGGCATGTCAACACTAGAAAATTCACAACAAAAACAGTTTTGAAAACACATATTCATGGACCTCTCTAAATGATTTCAGTAAAGTAGCAACTCCACAAAATGTATGTATGGCTTGTATGTCTCCCGACGCTGTATAAAAAAATCGATAGACTATATTCATAGTGAAACCATTTATACAGCATCAACACTGTTCCCAGATTGATACCAGATTAAATATGTAACAGGAATGCATGAGTAGCAGTACAGCAATATTCCTCTCAAATTAACTTTATTGAGCCAATTACAATTAAATTTCGAATAGTCAAATTTCACTATACAGGTATACGTAACCACATGTTGGTAGTAAACACATTAATCTCTATCCGTGACACACAGTCACGCAGTTCACGACACTTGATTCCATTGCTCGGTCTCATGTCAAAGGCCTAAAATATGAATAAAAGGAACGAAGTATTTTTTGAAATAAAATTGTAATCTTTATGCATAACTAGTATTACAAACCTGATGAGTGTTTCCAACTTTCTGAATAAGGAATAACTTTAAGATTATAATAAGAGTCCGTGCGTTTGTTAGCTTACATGACTTTTATGTATTCATAAAAATATGAATGTAAATTGTCCATATAAAATAAGTTTCTTTTTTACGTAGACGCTTTGCGTGAACCAAATCCTAACAGTTAGATCTGCCCGTGTTCAGTAAGTTCAAGGCAAACGCAGCAGTGAATAGTCTTAAAGGAGAATGACCAAAAGTGGGCCCACCTTGCGTCTTCACCATTTATACTCTAAAAAATCTTTTCTAAATTGATAATGTTCACGTATTTTTTTCAGTCCTATTGGAACAGGGGTTTAAAAGTTGAATATTAAAAGTTATTTGCATTTCCGCTTATGACTACAAATGGAGAATGACAGTTTAGGGTTGCGATGATTATGTAATCGATTATCGATTATAAAATATACTAAATAATCGTTTGTAATTCAGAACCTTTATAATTCAATGCTTAGAAAGTGAATATGAAAAGCTTCTAATCATTTTAATAGCTAGCCTTCATATAAAAATGTTTATAAACAATCATGATGCATGAGTAACACCACTACTCGAAATATTTCTTTAACAAAAGTTGTTGATCATAACAAAATCGATTTAACATATATTATTCGGTTAAAGAAGCTAGTGAGGTGTGTAAGGACTGTAAGGGTCGAGTTATGTGGCGCTTGGTTTTCTATGTCTACCCCGCAAAGGATTTGGTGTGAAGTTATAGAGAGACAGGAGTCCTGTTAGTCCCATTAATAGTAAGATACAGGCCTTTGTTTAAGCCCAGTTCATACAATGTTAAAGTGTTGTGTTAAAATGTAAATGATTAGGCGTAATTATTTAATCGATTGTTTTTACTTTCAATTTATTAATAAGACGTAAGTATTACGTAGTTCTCAGAAGGTACTTTATGTCATGTCATCACAAACAAACAACTTGCAACATTATTGTTTTTACGTGAGATCAGGAGATAAAGGTAAAGGGATAACGGTACATTCCATTTTATTTCATGGTAGCACTGTATAGAAACAATAACACAGTAGGTATTGAAATCTATGCTAGATATAGTGAAAAACTGTGTATTATTATTACGTTTTTTGATACGTACAAATAAGTGTACATTTCAATGCCGATTGAGTCGATTTTTTAACCCATTGAAATCGAATTCCAATCGCATCCCTATACAGCGACGTGTCCATAGACAGGCAAGAGGCAAATCTTTAATCTATTCTATTTCATTTTTCGTAGTATATATTATTTTGTTTTGTTTAATTTCCATACATATGAAATCAACGTGTGGAAATATTATAATATCCATTGATCATACCAACAACTAGTACATTCCTTGGATGAACAACTAGTACATTCCTTGAATGGTGCTCAGTCCGGTAAGTGTTACGTTACTTTTAAGTTCATATATATATTGGTAACTTTTTATTAAGTATATGAATAAAAGTATAGACCGCGCCTAGATAAGAATTGTGAACACATATCTACACTCACCCATATTAGAAGCTGCACCATTGATTGTTCATAAAATACAGCGGTATTATTATGTTTTATAATAACTGGCATAGTAAGACTACATTCATGACTTATGTTTTTAGATTATTGTGTTTATCAATTAAACAATAATTTTTAATTGTTACAGATCACAGACGGTAGCATCTTATGCCGGGAATTATATATACATTAATATGAGCTTAAGTAACATTTGAAGTCAAACTTTCAAATGAATTTGGACATCAACAAGTAGCCCTTGAATGTGGGATGTTGACATATTGATAATAAGATCTCAATTATACAGAGTTATGACCAGAATATCAGAAATGAAATGTTATACTTAGATAGATTCCAGTTCATATGGTACATAATTTCTTAAACATATTTTTTTATGATGTTTCCCTAAAATTATATATATTTTTTTATAATTTGTACATTGTTACTTTATCTTTATCTAGCTGGGATCTTTATACTTCCATTCAAATCATTTTAATCGTTCTGATGCTCCTACAGTATACACATATTTAATTTTCTCCACCTAATATATATATGTTATTCTAGGTATCAAGACTGGAAAGAGTCTGTTGACCAGCAGCTGAGTAATACAAAGACAACAGTTCCATGATGATAATTGATAACTGCTTGAGGAAATTAACCAGAAATTCATCGAGGCAGCACGTAAAGTTCCAGTGCCTTCATCATTTTTTTGTCAAGCCGCAAGAACTATAATTGCATGGATCTTAATTACATTTATCAACATGAGGCACATGTTTTTGGGTTTTGATATATTATTAATGTACAACATATTATATGTACCTAACTGTGCTAGAATATGCTGTCGTCAGTTAGGCAATGGAAATTAGGATGAATTGGCATTAAACATACGTATTATGTGCCCTTGGGATAGCAGTTTTACTTTGGAGAACATATTCCTAATGAACTGTATACTGTGGAGATATATATATAATTAAAAAGTAGAAAATGCTCCCCATATATTAGGACAAAATAATTATCAGAGCTCATATAAAGTGGAGGCACGTCAGTTCAATAACATATTTGTTTAAATGTCTAGAGAGGTATTGGTCGGCTACTGCTGCAATTGTTTTGCAGGAAAATGAACAATACAGTGCGCACATAATTTTGTTAATTTGGTATTTAAGTTAGGGTATATTTAAAGATGTACAGGCTCCTACTCCATTTTTAGATTTTTATTTGATGTATTTATTGATGATAAAAATTGTAATAAACCATTTAAAGAAATATCTTTTTTTTATATATAAGAACCTAATAAATGTAAATAAAAGTGTCAATATACTAGGTGTTGTTCTTATTTATCTCAAATGAATATTCTGTGATTAAGACCAATGTAAGTAATTATATAAGCATACAATCCGCCTGATGTTAAATAGTTACCATAGCCTGCCATTGCTTACAACCAAGTAATGTAAGTCGCACATTGCCACCCTGACTGCTAATATAGGTGCTATATGGTTACCACACTCACCCGAGTGAACAACAATTCTCTAAATATTTTTTTGCTGCATTCTTCCCCATTCAAGCTATTGTTCCATCAGTATCGTGGGGTGCACAACGTCCAGGTAAGGTATGTTTCAGTCAAAAGTGATGTTGAGCTACTTCAACCCAATTGCAATGTATAATACATATATATGAACATAACAAGTTGAAGTTAAATATCTACTACTTATCCTGTGGTTTAATTATTTGAAGATGCATTTAACGCAGGTGTTCAGTGCGCTTGATCTATGCACATGGCATCGTATTTACAAATCCATATAATCTTTACTAAAATATAACATCCCCTCTGTCCTTGTAGTTTTAACATCGATGAGTTTTACACTCGCAAAACATAACCTCAAAATGCCTAATTTGATTTAAAAATACTCGATAACCCCTATTCGTATTGAAATAATATTTCTTTTGAGTCATCTACAATATATTTCCTTTGTTTTGCCGATGGTTTGGTCAAGACGCATGACTGTCGCAAGTGGGCCGAACTCCCATACATATTTGGTCATTCTCCTTTGTATAATTCGTGAGATTACGTAATCTATCACAATGGTATGAAATAAAAAATAAGTATTATTAAAGTCATCAATTTGTAAGCTAACATGCAATTTTCGTATGCTAAATGAAAATGTCTTCCCATTTCTAAAGTGCCAATTGATTCTTTCTAAATCAACTATTCACTGTTCGAACATAATGTTCGATATATTGCGCGACGTAATTAACCGCCCTGTGTATCACGGCAGTAAAGGAATGCTTTCTGTCAGTACCCGCTTTTGAATTAATCATTACAAAGGACCGGGTTGCGGGAATAGACAGTGGAATTCTGCAACAATATGTGAGATACGCCCGTATGTTATTTTGTATGACGGGAGCTGAAGTATTAGGATCACTTGAATTTCTCTTCATTTAACCATACAAAGCAAAGCTTTGTAATAACTGGATAAATCTGACCGTATACGACACAAATTAACTTAAGTATCAATACTCAAATGTCTTTTGACGAGTTCGGTGGCGCAGTGGTGAACCGCGTCATTAATTTTACACCGACGTTCGTGGGTTCGATTCCCACACAGGTTAAACATTTGTGTGCATGAACATGCCGGTTTGTTTTGTTCTGGGTGTTTTTAATAGAGGTAAGGCGAATCAAAACAGCCCGTCTGGGGAAGTACCTCCACCGCACAGAAAACAGCAGCCAAATAACAACTCCCTAGAGAGTTGTTGTGTTACTGCGTGTGACCGAGGTCACCAGTAAACTCCTAAGGAGTTGCTGTGTTAGCAGCACCGGCCGCATCGCGCAGGTGATACTTAATGTATTGTAAGCGTTTATAGACTACGGTAACTGCTTTACATCAGGTGGGCCGACGTTGTATAAAAAAAATACTAATTAATAGATTCAGGCATTATTTTAAGAAAGAGAAAGTATAATAATTTGAACGAAATATTGCCAATAACCATGTTTTTTTAGAAGCATCGTCAGGTCAACAACGTGCAAAGCGGTTACCGTAGTCTATAAACGCTTACAATAGATTAAGTATTACTCGCGCAATGCGGCCGGTGCTGCTAACACAGACCTCGCCCACACGCAGGAACACAACAACTCTCTAGGGAGTTGTTATTTGTCTGCTGTTTTCTGTGAGATGGAGGAATTTTCCCAGACGGGCTGCTTTGATGCGCCCTACTTCTCTAGCCTAGCAATACAACTTTAACACCAACTCGTGCGTGCGATTAACACACAGAACAAACATTTGCGTGCATGAGAATGTCTATTTGTCGTATTTCGGGTGTTTTGAGAGAGGTTTAGGGCGCATCAAATGAGCCCGTCTGGGGGAGTGCCTCCTCACAGGAAACTGTAACCAAATAACAACTTTCCGAAGCGTTCGATAGTGTTTCACCGAGTGAGGAAGTTGCTGTGTTGCTGTGTTAATTTATGCACCTATTGCAAGCGTTCAGAGGCTACTTGTTTTACTTGCTCCAGTTGTTACACAAAAAAAGAGCTTGGTTTGCTAGTTACCACGACAAATTACGAGCAATCTTTTGCTATAAATATGCTGCCTAGTCATTTCAAAACATCTGAGAATAATATGCACGAAAGTTTATGACTTGCACCGCCATTGCAGATTACCTTCCTTATTATAATACGTTAAATAATGGGTCAACATAATTAAAACATCAATTAACATTCCCAAATGATTACCAATAATATAGTGAGGTAATCAAATATTTAAATTCCACTTTACGCCAAACAGATGCGTCCGAAACAATAAAATTAAATTCAAAATGGCCGCCCGCAATCCGTGAAAAGCAATTAAAATAACTTTACCTCTTTGAATTCATGAAAGTCGCCTTTTGGCGCGAACCGTCGCCGCTTCAAATTCATAATAATTTATTTATTGATTTCCAAACTTTTTATTACAAGTAATAAATAGAATTATAGAAAGATTGAACGGCGCTATTCTTTTTCTTCTTCTTAATCCATTGGGCTTAGCGAGGTCCGTCACCTAAGCCTAAGGATTTGGCGGAGATGCTGATTTTTACACAGAACGACTGCAGTCATGCTTTGAGAATTTCAATATTACAGACAATGTGATTTTAACTACTTTTTGTGGTTCCGCTATCGATTAGTTCATGCGAACTTGCGTCGGTTGCGGCTGCTGCAGTCGACGGAGCAGCCATGGTAGCGGCGGCGTGCATCTATGAACGCTAGTGGGTGGGTGCCGCCCGGCGCCGTATAAAACACACACAAAGTAGCTTAAATCAAATTGATTCAAATAACTGTTGTAATTTGAGGTTATGATTTTTTAAATCGAATAACACACTACAGTCAATCAGGCTATCTTTGGCCCAGTTTGCACATAAAAAGTTAGACCAATGTTTAAAATAATACGTTACTCAAAAAGATACACTTATTATGGTGGCTTTATGTAGCCTACTTCCAAAAAATTTACTCATTTACCAATAATCTCTAGGAAAACAGTTTCAAAATTCCATTTAACCACTGGGCCAATGTTAGATTGTGAGTTGGGCTTGGATTGGCCCAGGTCCCAATTGTAGGTTGTTTTTGCTTATTTTATTTTATTTAAAGCATTTTGCTAACACTGGCCTGCATATTTACCATAAAAACTACAGCTGGGAGCCATAGACAATAATAATGTATACATTCGTTTTCATTTATTAGTACTAAAATGGGTAAATAAATTGTTGCCATAGGAAAATCAACACAGTTTTTATTCAATCTTATTTTTTTGGTCAACAATGCGTTTTTAACTTATTTACTGACTTACCATATAACTAAGATAATGAAAAAAGTATCAAAATAAATAAAATTTTATTTAATCCTACATATCATGGGGTTAAACTTGGAAAAATTTCCATTCCATTCCATGGCCAGGAAGTCGTCTTATATGAAAAAATACCTTTCTTTCTTTGAATATTAGTGTCATTCAGCATTCCTATGATATTTGTATCATTCATTATACAAAACTGAGCCACGGCCTTTACCACATTATAGCCAATCATCTGAAGGTCCAGTCTACCGTCATGTACTTCGTATGTCTCTATAGAAAAAAAATCTTCCTGTGCTATATCCAAACCACATTCTTCTTCATGTGTCTTCATCTCCTTCCTCTGCCCTTTCTTCACACTTATCGAATATATCTCCTCCCAATATTTTGAGAATTTTGAACTTTGGCCCGGGCTCAAGTTACCCTTATTCACCGGTAATAATTTACCTGTTCAATATTTATGGCAATATCATGGGAATTAGCTTATTAACTCTCGTAATTTTTGAAAGAAATGATAGATAGACATATGAGACACTTTAAAATAACACTTGCCTCCTTATGTATTCAAATGACAACACAGCAGACAACTTTTTGGCGCTTTCGTAACAAACCGCTCTATTCACACCACAGAAAAAAGCAACTGACGTCTCAACAATGGTAGATGTCAATTATTTGGCAGAATCTGAGCATTTACGAAGATATATTAGAATCGATATTTACAAATCTAGTTTGAAATACATAAAATCATAGCAAAAAAAAATCTATAATATGCATTTGAAATTTTGGGCCAATTTTATATTGAAGGCTTAAGTTACCCTGATCGACTGTATACAGAATGTAACTATTCGTTTACTGAACTGGCAAATGGCAACGGTCGAAATTAAAGAGAATATAACCACTGCGTTTTGTTCGAAATCATGAAATATATTGTTTTTAAATCGCAATGCCCAATGCAAAGGAATTTAAGTTCATACAGTTCAGTCCACCAATTACATAAACTTAACGAGCTCGGTGGCGCAGTAATGAATGGGCGCGTCTTTGACACCAACGCTCGTGGGATCAATACCCACACATGACAAACATTTGTGTGCATGAACATGTAGGTATATCTTGGTCTGAATGTTTTTAAGAGAGGTAGGGCGCATCAAAGCAGCCTGGGGAAGTACCTCCACCTAACAGAAAACCGCAGCCAAATAACAACTCGCTAGAGGGTTGCCACCTGGTGGCACAGGATCGAGACGAGTGGCACTCTAGAGGGTAGGCCTACGTTCAGCAGTGGACGAATACAGGCTGAGATGATGATGACGATGATGAGAGGGTTGTTGTATTCCTGCGTGAGTGAGGTCACCAGTAAACTTCTAAGGAATGTTCGCAGCAAGCGTTCATAGGCTACGGTAATCGCTTTACATCAGGTGGGCCGTATGCTTGCATGACTTCCGACGTTTCCTATTAAAAAAAAACATTTGCAACCTGTTAAATAACAAATGAGAGTCTGATGAAAGAGAGGCAGGGTGCATCAAAGCACTTGGGGATGTATACTCTCCACCATATAAAGTACCGTAGACATTTAACAACTCCCAAGAAAGTTGTCATGTTCCTGCGGTGGAGTGAGTTTGTCAATGAGGTTCTGAGTTACTGTATTAAAAGTGGGGGTTGCAACCCGCAAGCGATGCTCCATTCCAGCATTCGTAGGCTACAGAGACCACTTAACGTCATGTAGGCCGTGTGCTTGTTTGCCTCCTGAATCCACGGTAATAAAAAAGCGAATATAAGTATTTTTTTCTGTTCTTAAATATACAATCACCATGGAAATATGGTGAAAGCTCTTCAGAGCAAACATATTATGGAGCCAACACGGATAGGTCAATCAACTGCCGGCCCATAAATTCCAATCTTTGTAGTTTAAACGCTGTTTGTTTCATATACACTATAATACTATAAATCAAACCGCGATAATTATAGACCAGAAAAAAATATTCGAAGACGCTAACTGCACTCGACGCCAATACCTCCAAATTTCAACGTTTCTAGTTATCCCTCTTTTTATAGCAGTTTTAGTCTATGTACGGCAACTGTCATAATCTCAAACCAAATTTATGACTGTAGTTTATGACGTTGAGACAATTAATTCATTCGAATTTTTAATTTATAATGAAATAGGTACATATTCCTATATACTTGTCGTACTAATCGCGATATTAAAATACTCTTCCAGTGATAATTCGATGCCAATATTAAAGTGTGAAAGGAGAATGGAAATGCTCAATATCTCAAAAAAAAAAAACAAATATAAAAAATAAAAAAAACCATTTATTCACTTCTCACAAGGGTACAGTACAAGTCAGTTAAGTAATGTTAAATTAATTTATTTTAAACATACCTTGTGAGAGTCTGGAGCCTATGTTAGGCTCGTAGCCTGTATTACAGAGCTCCATATGGTTCGATAGTGCCAGTATTGAGCGTTTTTTACAATTGGTCTTAACTTCAGCCTTGTTAATAAAAACAAAATGTAGGCGCCACTTTATACGCCCTCTTAAAAAACAGACTTTGTTTTGACGCAACGTTGTACGAATGAAATAACTTATGGAAAACCGATCAAACAATTTGTATCTCAACTCACCGCTACGGTTATAATAAAAACAAAATAAGGGCGCCACTTAGCTTTATACGCTACCTATTATTATATATCTTAACACAAGGAAAGTGTTTTTAGAAACTAAACAAAATGAAGTCTTGAAATAATTGTGTTAAAAACGTTTTTTTTATTAATTGTTATAAAACAACATTTTGTTCCACACCTTACTATAAGCTAATAAAAAAAATGTAACGCAAAGGAACAACTGCATAGAAATTTATAGTTAAATCGAGTTACTTTATGATTGTACCCCAAGCCCAACGAGGCGTCAAGAACTGCAGAACCTATCAAAAAAAGTATTTTTTTAAATGATATATACTATTACGGTTGCAAACGAGGAACCTCATTACGAAAATAATGCCGAGACTTTACTGCCCATAATCCGAACATGCCGACGGTGTAATCGTTGAAATTTCGATCTTATTGCATCACGATTTTAAGCCCAAATTAGCGGTTGGCGAAGTCAACTTAATTTGAATTCTCAATTGAAATTGACGCTATCTGATTTTTTGGGCGGGAAATTAATATCATTGTTTTTGGTTCGTTGTGGAATATTCTGGATTTAGTTTCTCATAGCTTAATCTATATTTAAAAACGTCATCGATAATCGACATAGCGTCGATTATGAATCAAAAAGGAAGATTAAACATTAATGGCTGTCGACGAGCCCGGTGGTGCTGTGGTTACCAATGCTACTTTAACCCCAAAGCTCACAGTCACAGGTGCATATTAACATGTCTGTTTGTCTTGGTCTGAGTTTTTTTTAAAAAGGTAGGGCGCATCAAACCTGTGCAACGGTAGGGACTCCTTACAGAATAAGGCATCCAAATAACAATTCCCTGGAGGGTTGTTGTATTATTACGAGTGAGTGATGTTACCAGTAATCTCCTAAGTTGTGTAAGCAGAATGATACATGCTGTATTGCAAACGTTTATAGGCAACACACGCACGCACGCATATAGTAACCATTTCGGGTGGTCGTATAACTACATTGTTACTATAACTTTTCTTTTTTCAACTCTTTAATTATTTTGAATTTGGAACGCATTTACTATGTTAACTTCATTTGATTTCCCGCCGCTTTACATATTTTTTGCGTATTTATTATCAAATTACAACAACCCTGTGGGGTTGTTCCAACGTGTGAGTGAGGTCACCAGCAAACTCGTAAGGAGCTGCTGTGCTAGCAGCAGAGGTGGCATCGCGCAAGTGATACTTAATGTATCGCAAACGTTTATAGACTACGGTAACAGCTCATCAGGTGGACTGTATTTTTTTTTATACTACATCGGGAGGCATACAAGCATACGGCCCACCTGATGTAAAGCGGGTACCGTAGCCTATTAACGCTTGCGATATATTAATTATCACTCACGCGATGCCTCCTCTGCTGCTTACTGGTGACCTCACTCACATGCAGGAACACAACAACCCTCTAGGAAGTTGTCATTTGGCTGCAGTTTTATTTATTTATTTAAAACTTTATTGAGCACATTTTTTTTTATACTACGTCGGGAGGTATACAAGCATACGGCCCACCTGATGTAAAGCGGGTAGCGTAGCCTATTAACGCTTGCGATATATTAAGTATTACTCGCGCGATGCCTCCTCTGCTGCTTACACAGCAACTCCTTGGGAGCTTACTGGTGACCTCACTCACACGCAGGAACACAACAATCCTCTAGGGAGTTGTTATTTGGCTGTGGTTTTCTGCGAGGTGGAGGTACTTCCCCAGACGGGCTGCTTTGATGCGCCCTACCTCTCTTAAAACATCCAGACCAAGACAAACAGACATGTTCATGCACACAAATGTTTGCCTTGTGGGGGAATCGAACCCACGAGCGTTGGTGTCAAAGTTGCGTCATTCCCGACTGAGCCACCGTGCTCGTGAAAACATTTGGTTCTAAAAGCGCTAATGGTAAACCAACCAGCATCCTCTACCAGTCAACCATTGGGATTGGAGAAAAAACACTTTTTGCATGAAATTAAAATGCCGTATGCCTCCCAACGTTGTATAAAAAAAAATGATATTTACGATACACATATTGCTTCGACACCAAACTGTAACCCCGATTTTGTTATCATCAGTGTTCTGAATTGCCTCCCACGTAGACGTCCACCGAGCTTGTTAGAAGCTCCGTTTATGGACATAAGTACAGTCATGCACAAAAATGCCGGTGAACAATAAAAAAAAGACCGTCGAAAAGCAATAAGCACAAGCGACCGGAAAGTCGTATTCCAAATTTACGGCCGCACTAAATATGTACGTAAAATGACATTATATTTTTGGAAACATGCGCGGTCGCATAAATCAGCTGCCACAGTTATTAAAACGAAGTGCCGTTTGACGAAAAATATGGTAAAAAAATATATAACGCTGCGTAAAAAATTAACGATAAAAAATTAAAACTGTGGACGATTTCAATGAATTATTAACTTTCCTTCTTAGAACGCAAGTTAGATACCAAAATACTCGAAACGAAAACTTGTCGAAAGTTTTTGGTATCTAAACAAAATAGGAAAGGTCACGGTAGGTTTTTAATTTTTTTGGTAAAAATACATTTTAGGTTACATTGTAAGTTGTGCCGCACATCTCCGACCGCCGGGGGAGCAAGATTTCAAGAATAAAACCACCAGAGCATGGAACCAATATGCTGCCAAGGAGAAAGATAATTTGACGAGCTAGGTGGCGCAGTGGTGAAACTAGCTGTTACGCTACTTTGACACCAACGCTCGTGGGTTCGATTCCCACACAGGACAAACATTTGTGTGCATGAACATCTGTTTGTCTTGGTTTGGGTATTTTCTATGTATTTTTATCAGTTGTCTAGCCCCAAAGTAAGCGAAGCTTGTGTTGTGGGTAACAACACAAGCTTCGCTTACTTTGGGGCTAGATGGCACCGTGTAATTTGTACGGCAATAAAAAAAAATTGTCTTTCTTAGAAATAAATAAAACATTGTACGATTCAATACTTGATATGCATTAACGTTCGTGAAGGGTCCATGATGATGTTTTTTTTATACAGCAAAACCTTTAAATTATTAATATAGATAAGACGTAGGTGTCGTGGAAACTCAAGACTCACCTATCACGACCCAATTGCTCATGTTTTACCAGAAAGTGAAGTCAGGAGTCCAGGACCGCGTCTTGTGGCGTTCTCTGCCTACCCTGCAAGGGCCCTGGCGTGAAGATATAGACAGGTAGATTTAAATTGTTCCTATATTTGAATATGTATTATATTTGGATGTAGGAGCCGGGGAAGGCCAAGACTTACCTACCATGACCAAATTGGTCGTGTTCTATCAGAAGGTGATGTCAGGAGCCCAAGAAACCGGCGAGCGTGCATGAGAAGAGCAATGAATGTTAAAGAAGCGAGTGAGATATGTAAGGATCGAGTCACGTGGCGCTCGGTTCTCTCTGCCTACCCCGCAAGGGATTTGGCGTGAAGTTATAGATAGATAGATATTTGAATATTTTTTTTTAAGTGGGTATAACATTTATAACATTCCATCCTATGAAATGATGAGGTTAGAAGCAGAGTTGGTCTGAAAGAGAGCGTCGGTGTTAAAATAAGAAGAGGCATGCTCCGTTGGTTCGGACATATAGACTGAATGCAGGATGAAAGAATGACGAAGCAGATATACAATGCAAAAGTGGAAGGATTTAGGAGCCGAGGAAGGCCAAGACTTACCTATCATGATCAGATTGGTCGTGTTCTATCAGAGGGTGATGTCAGGAGCCCTAGAAACCGGCGAGCGTGCATGAGAAGAGCAATGAATGTTAAAGAAGCGAGTGAGATATGTAAGGATCGAGTCGCGTGGCGCTCGGTTCTCTCTGCCTACCCCGCAAGGGATTTGGCGTGAAGTTATAGATAGACATCCTATGAAACTTATTGAGTACATAAGTTGAAATTGAAATTCGCAGTGTGCGAATGTTTGAGTGTCAAGGGTTTCTGAATCATCTATCTGTACTAATATATAAGTTCAAGAGAAAACTGAAGAAGCACTACCTAAATATATTATCATCTAACAATAAAACAATATGTAGGTATATATATATTTGGGTATATATATATACATGTGTGTGTGTGGTTGTATATCATATGTATGTATATTATTTACTGTATCTGTTTTTAGTTTGCCAGTTGCACATACATATATTTATTACAGTCCTTGAACAATTTGTTTCCACATTCATTAGGATTGGCTGGAAGAAATCTCTTGAAGTACCTAGTCTTTATTTGTTAGTGCTTTTAACTGACTTTAAGAAACAGCTTCCTTTTCTTGAAACTGAAAATCAAAGGATTGAGCGTGAAAAAACCAGAAGGAAATGTTTTAAATCCAATCTGCTACCCAGCTTAAATGTCGTCAAGCACTGTCCTCAATACCAGGCAGTAAAATGTTTCAACTTACTGCCAGTGAAATTTAGAGAAAATATTGGCCTCTTACCATTCAAAAATAAATTAAAAAGGTTATTGTTGGAAAAGAATTTGTACAAATTTGAGAACTTTTTCTGTTTCGCCTCATAGTTCTTGCATGTATCGTCATAAATTTCTTGTCATCTTGTATTTAAATTTATATAAAACTTGACTAGATTACCTGACATGCTTCGTGATTATAATCTAATATAATGACGTATTAATTAGATATTTTAGGAATATATATATTATTATTATCAATTTCAGACACAATTGTACATTGTTTATGAATAAATGAATTGAAGAGTTAAGCTCACCTTTGTACACTGTATTTGTCACTGATTATTATATACTATTTGTGTGTGCAATAAAGATATATAATAGAAAGCGGAAGGGTTTGTTTGTTTGTTTGAACGCGCTAATCTCTGAAACTACCAGTCGGTTTTGAAAAAATCTTTTTGCATTTGATAGCTAATTCTTGAATAAGGTTATAGAAACTGAAGAAAAGAAAGAAAGTAGAAAAAAGCGGTTCCTACGGGATATCGGGATACGCGCGGACGAATCCGCGGTAGTTCTATTACATTTTTGAAAGGATGACTCCTTCTCGGATTCTACATGTTTTCACCTTCGCGTAATGTATGTTTCGTCATCAAATTATATAGTATTTACATATAGCAATCTTTGCAACTTGACTATACCCAAAATGCCACCTTGCCTATTTAGCGATTAGTTTTGAACATATATTTAATTCAACACAAATAAATGAAGAGCTCGGTGGCGCAGCGGTGAAACGCGCTGTTACATTAAGGCTAACGCTCGTGGGTTCGATTCCCACACACGGCAAACATTTGCAAGAACATGTCTGTTTGTCTTGGTCTGGTAGTTTTTGATAGAGGCAGGGCACATCGAAGCAGGCCGTCTGGGGAAGTACCTCAACCTCCCAGAAAACTAGAGTGTTATTGTGTTCCTGCGTGTGAAGGAGGCCATCAGTAAGCTCCTAAGGTGTAGCTGTGTAAGCATCAGAGGTGGCATCGCGAGAGTGATATTCAATGTGTTGAAGCGTTCATAGGCTACGGTAACCGCTTTACATCTGGTGGGCCGCATGCTTGTATGCATCCCGACGTAGTATAAAAAAACATATAACAATGTAATTTGTATAGGAGTGATAAGAAACCGACCTTATTAGCCGACGCCCCTGGTTCAAATCCTGGCATGGCCTGAGCATGTATCACTAAATTAATGTATGCGTATTTATGTACATATTCAGGAACACCGTTCCTATATGAAATCTATATGTTTGTCTGTTGTGTGCGTTTTTTTTTCAATATTCGAATTTTAACTTCAGATTCGGATTCAGCACAAAAAAGTAGAATAGGAATGTTCAGGAACACCGTTCCTATCTCTTAAGGAACAAGGTCAATATGGCTGCCAAATTAAAAAAAAAAATTGAATTGTTACATAATTGACGAACCAGATGTTGCTCTGGCAATGCAAGCTTGCGAATTCTCAACTGGTTTTAATTGTCGGGTTTCCTCAGGATGTATTCGGAGGACCCGTATATCCAAGAAATTGTACTTTGAAAGACTTGTGACCTATGAAAGAACTGGTTTTCCCTCTTGGTGGTGAAGCTCTGACGGCACTCGCTCTATGTAAAAAATTGTATCTTCAACAAACCCTCAGGTTCAGGCTTTCCTACGTGGCGTAGTGTAATTTGTCAACAGAACTTAACGAACACCGAGCTCATTTGTAAAACAATAGATTACCGTTCACATACGCAAATGGCGTAGTAAAAAACTCCCCCAGTGAATTTCTGATTTCCCCAAGTTAATAGCTCGCCAATGCTGCTAACATTTCTGACGTCACATTTATGACGTCACCATTTAATGCCGCGACCTTTCAACTTTACGATGTTACGGTAACATTGAAAAAAATCTGCGTATAGATTTTTATTATTACGGTGGTTGTGGAAATTTAGGGTTCCATTGTTAAACCATAATAATAATGACATAACCAATATACAGTTCGGCCCCTGTCTCAAAGTAAAGTGATATAACAATGGATTAAGTAGCGCGTATAGGCTTTTTTATACGCTTGCCCCAAAAGATATGAAAATAATTCCTAATATCGCTTTCTGATAAAACACGACCAATTTTAATCGTGATAGGTAAGTCTTGGCCTTCCTCGGTTCCTGCATTCGTCTAATTTCCCATTGTATATATCTGTTTCGTAATTCTTTCATCCTGCATTCTTTCTGCATGTCGGAACCAGCGAAGCATGCCTTGTCTTAACTTCCTAACACCGACACTCTCTTTCAGACCAACTCAGTTTCAAACACCGTCATCGCGAGTACGGTCTACAAGCGTCTACCCCACGGTCCATTCACGCTGTTCTATGCACTCATTCGTCCATCTATAAATTCACGACAAATCCCTGAGAAGCGAGTGATGTGTAGGGATCGAGTCACGTGGCGCTCCGATCTCTCTGCCTACCCCGCAACGGATTTGGCGTGAAGTTATAGATAGAAAGATAGATCGCGTGTTTTTTAGGAAAGACGACACGCGAGGAAATCCGCATATTCAAGAATTTATATTAAAAAAAAAGAATGAACAAAATGAGAAGAGCTATGAATGTCACAGAAGCGAGTGAAGTATGTAAGGACCACGTCTTATGGCGCTCGGTACTCTCTGCCCACCCCGCAAGGGATTTGGAGACTTGTATACATAAATATATTTTTAAAAACGTATGACCCAGAGGGACCCTAAGGAAAAACCAGACCTTTTTTAGACTTTTAATCATCGATTCATCAACGAAACGGTGAGCAGGTGAAAGTTTTAATTCAGCCTCATTTCGTAAATTTTGAATTGGGCTCTGAAGGACAAAAAAATTTCCTTGACCGGAACTAACTTTGATTAAAAGAACAACGTTTCACCGGCGTTCGCTTAACTTTTAATTAAATTAGTGATGTTGACCTTACGGCGACCTATTTTTTTCTAAACTTCAGGATCTAAATTGCGAATAATTGTATTAATTTCTTTCTAATTATTAAAGTTCGCTGATGAAAAATAACGCTTCGAAGGTTTCTAAAGAAAAAAATGTAACAGGTTTTATACGTCATGAAGGAAATAACCTATGCGGAACCGATTAAACGATTTTGCTTAGTGATTTAACTCACAGCTACGGGTCGGTGTGTAAAGTAGAACACAGCGCTTATTGGGCAACTCGCATCTTTAACATTTAAATATGCGAGTGAAGTGTGTAAAGATCGAGTCACGTGGCGCTCGCTTGGTTCTCTCTGCCTACCCAAGGCATTTGGCATGAAGTTATAGATAGATAGGTATACATACATACATATCATCACGCCTGTCTCCCATTGGGGTAGGCAGAGACTATAGAACGCCAGGCGCACCGATCCAAACATACCGCTCTCGCTTCTTCTACACTCATCAACCTCTTCATGCATACTCTTCGGTTTTGAGTACTTTTGATTTGGCCCTTTTTCAACACATCACCAATTTGATCTATATGTGTGCGTCTAGGGCGGCCCCTCCCGACATCACCATTCACTCTTGCTTGATACACTTCTTTCGTAACTCTTTTGTCATTCATTCTTTCTAAATGACCAAACCATCTCAGCATACCCTTTTCAATTTTTGTCACTACATCAACTTTCATTCCACAAAGTTCTCGTATCGTGCTATTTTTTATTCTATCAACCATTCTCACTCCACACATACTCCTCAGCGCTCTCATTTCTACGGCGTATAGATAGGTATAATCCACTAAAATAATCTTTTAGGACCCTGAGATGACAGTTCCAACCAACCTTACAGATCTTTAAATCTCTTAGCTGGGAGACCAAGTTTTTTTTTTAAATAATAACTTTTTTTTAGGAAAGATATAGAGCAACTAGACAAAATATAATACATGGAACGACTGCCGTTAGACCCTAAAGGCAGTGCAGACCTTTCTTAGATTAGGTTTAGTTTTCTTAGATGTGCTGTGAACGATGTTGGAATAAATGTACTTCTATTTCAATAAGAAATATAAATTTAACAGGTATGGGCAACCTTTGACATGTTGTGGGCCAAACTTTAGCATGCAAATACGTTCGCGGGCCGCGTTTAAAAGTAGTGCATATATACATTCTGTGTACTAAGTATCGGGAATTTGTCAATAAAACAAAAAATACAAATTATTCATCTAAATTTATTTTATCGCCTTCAAAGTAGGCCCCATCGCTTGCAATACAACATCTCCACCGCTTCACCCAGTCTTCCATACATTTTTCATAGGCTATTTGCGGTATGGCCTTTAGCTCATTCAGCGAATTTTCTTTTATGGCTTCTATCGACTCAAAACGTTTTCCTCGAAGTGGTAATTTTAACTTGGGAAATAAAAAAAAGTCAGACGGAGCCATATCAGGTGAATACGGTGCTTGGTCGAGAACTTTTGTTGAATTTTTCGCTAAAAACTCTTTCACTATAATGGCTGTGTGTGATGGTGCATTATCATGGTGCAGCATCCATGAGTTGTGTTGCCACAAATCTGGACGTTTTCGGCGGATACTCTCACGCAAACGCTTCATGACGCCTAAATAATATTCTTTATTCACTGTTTCTCCCTCTGGAAGGAATTCGGAGTGAACCACACCACGGTAGTCAAAAAAAACTGTCAGCATCACCTTGATTTTGGAGCGACTTTGCCGCGGTTTTTTGGGTTTCGGCTCGTTTTCGAGACGCCATTCTGAAGACTGTTGGCTTGTTTGCATGTCGTACTCATAAACCCATGTCTCGTCGCCAGTTATTATACGTTTCATAAAGGTCGGATCCGTAGAAGCTCGGGAAACCATGTCTTCAGCGACATGCTTTCGCTGCGCTTTTTGAACAAAATTGAGCTCTTTTGGAACTAGTCGAGCGGCGACGCGTTTCATGCCTAAAATGTCAATGAGAATGTTGTGGACGGACTTAAAAGATATGTTCACCTCACTAGCCAACTCTCTCAGACTCATACGTCGATTTTCGAGCACTAGCTTCTTGATTCTGTCGATGTTTTCTCTGGTCGTAGCGGTTGAAGGTCTACCAGAACGAGGCAAGTCTACTACTACTTCTCGGCCTTCTTTAAAAGCCTTATACCATTCATAAGCCCTTGTTTTCGATATACACGATTCGCCGTAGGTATTTCGCAACATTTTTAGTGATTCACCACATGAAATATCATTTGAAACACAAAATTTAAGGCACACTCTTTGTTCAACAATATTTTCCATTGTAAAAATCGCCGAGGACTCAAAACTATGACCAACAAAAAGTGTAGTTTAAAACAAATTAAATGACAGATCCCGCTCAAATTTTGCGCGCTAAATCAGTACAGTGCTACCAACATGCAGTAAAAAAATTAGAACGACCTCTTTTACGCGGGTCTTTTTATTGACATATTCCCGATACTTTTTACACAGAGTAGTATATAAGTAGATTCCGTGAGTATATATAAGTAGTGTACTTATTTTTTTTTAATTGTGTCTCGCGGGCCGGATCAAACCTTACAGCGGGCCGGGTGTTGCCCACATGTGAATTAAAGTATCTAAAAGTAACCCATTTACAAATGTCCGCAACAAACAGCAATTAAAACCACAAAGCTCAAATTCGGCGTCCATAAAATGAAACCCGTTTGTCAGAAAATTCGTTAAAATAAATTCCTATTTCGCAAAACATCAGCAGACCGCAACCCTATACGATCAAAAGATAATTTATTTCACAAAAAAGCGAATCAATTTGAGAACTTTGGGTGCAATTTCATTAATTCGGGTTCCAATTGAGAATTCGCGCGCACCACATTAAACACAGACTCTACGATGACGAGTCCGGTGGTTAGAAATTCTACTTTAATCAAGGTTCGTGTGTTCAGTTCCAACAAGTATGTTCCTTTCCAAGTCCACGAAATGCCCACGGTACGAAAGTGCAGTGCTACATCTCCCGCATTTCGGTTCAAATGGTCGGTAGAGTCATGGGATGGTGATTGGACATGTTCCTTCCCAAGTAAGATGATGGACGACATCGGCTCAAAGACTCTGAACCGGGACCGGAGTACTTTGGGGACCTTGTGTCGTCGGCGGCGAACTTCGCGGCACTATTAGGTGGTCCACGCCTGGCTGGCACGAAGAAGGGTGGAGAAGCTAACCGAACGGACAGCAGAACGCACAAGGGGAAGACCAACTATAGATGGCGAAAAAGGTGTTGTGTGAATATTGCTGCCCCAGAAGGGGAAAATTACGCAATTACGCCGATGCGGCTTATGTGACAGTAAGGTTGGTGGAGCCATGGGAAACCGAATTACTGCTACTAATTAATCTACTGTTTAAACTGCTCTGAGGCTGTCTTCGTGCTATGGGCAATTCCTCACTCCCTACAACCTGCTTTTTGTCTCTACAATCGCTTTCTCTGCATTTTCGGGCAGAGACAAGCACGTGTACGACTTCGCCGCAGTCCATAAGTGAAACCAGCCTTCTGTACTTGAACTTCTTGATCACTTCTCACGAAAGCGGGCGAACAGTGGAAAGCACACTACCGGGTTAAGACAACGTTTACATTTAGATGGGCGGTCCTTGTTTGTTTATATCTTAGTGTTAATAAAAAATGTTATTATAATGAGCTGAGTGAGTGAGTGAATGGTACCAAAACCAGCAACACCCATAAAATTCATTTAACTGCTCATTCAGACTGCTATTATTCGATCGAGTAAGCCGATCTGTATAGCCACTTTAACCGCGTTTGTGTTCAATATTGTTGAGATTAAAGGATATTCATTCAGCGATCAACAGGGTTGTCAACGATAAACGGCTTTATTTTTTTTATAATACTCTTGGAAACATGCACATGGCCCATCTGATACGAAGTTACTATACCTTATTTACGCCTGCAATACAGGAATTATTCCCAGGAATTGTCTGATATGATTACAATCTACTACGATCACACCGCTTGTCGATGGCGGGAATTTCATCCTACGGTAACAAGAACACCTTCTAACACAAACACTTAAGTTGTAAAATGAACTTACTGCCCAAAGGACAATCATATATTTGTTAAAAAAAAGCGTGATTAGGTTTTTACAGCTACAAATTATTGCATGTACTGGGTGCACGAACTAATTGGTGGCTGTAAACGGCATCTACCAACGGTAGCGGACGGTGCTAGTTCTCGTAAACTAATTGGTAGTCAAAGAATACAGAGTAGTTTAGATCAAATTAGCTGCTGGGTTATACGAATGTATTGTTTGGACAAAGCGCGAGATTAGCAACCCTAGCTATTATTAGTACAGTAATAACAGTGGGATTACAGACTGACAGCGTTCCGTACTCAGCAATATTATAATAATAGGTGATTCATAATCATTAATACATCGGATAATGATGATGGAGCCTTCCAAAGTAACTCTTCCTTTATTCCTCTTAAAAGTTGTTGTTGTATAAAAGTTAATTGTACAAATAAACATTACAATGATTAAGTATATGGTTCGGTAGGAATTGGTATTGTATAATGGTGGACTTATCCCATTAGGTATCTCTTCCAGTCAACCATAGAGAAACTGAAAGGAGACATAAGCTAAGACGAGAGTTTTAGAAACAATATGAGTAGATGCTTAAACTGACAAAATGCGTACGAAGATTCGTAAACACAAGAATATTTTAGGATTTATACACACATAAAAGAACATAAACGAAGTAGATACTCCTTGGTGGATTGCAGTGTTCCTGCGAATGATTAGGCCACGATAAGCAGTAGCAGAGGTGGCATCACGGAAGTGATACTTAACGTGTTGCAAGCGTTCATACGCAACGGTAACCGCTTTACATAAGATGGACCATATGCTTGTATACCTCCCGAAGTAGTATAAAAAAACTGACGGTACATCCTACAGATTATTTATTAGGTATCAAAGTATAATTCTAGCCAATTTATTTATTTCAATGGCTAACATACACAATGGAGGAATTTATTCAATAAGAAGTGGTAACATTAATTTTTATTAATTGCTTATTTTTTTATATTGTTGGACTAATTACACAGCGTCATTTAGCCCCCAAAGTAAGTGAAGCTTATGTTATGGGTGCTAGACAACTGACAAACATACGTAAATTCATTATTTTTTTGTAAATACATACTTATTATATATAGAAAATACCTAGACCAAAAAAATAGACATGTTATGAGCACATAAATGCGTCGCGCACCCGTTCACAGCATGCGCAGCGGTGGCCCTTACCGTCATAGCTTTGGGAACATTCACAAGCTTAATACAAGTCGATTGTCGTAAGAATCATTAAATTGGTCAACGTGTTACTGCCCCTAGAACACCACAAAGGAGCTGACATATTACAAATGTAAACATATATATGGTGTTCTTAAATAATATGCCCAAATTGAAATGAGAAATAGTATTATGTATGCTGATTATAATAATAAATATATTTTATGCCCCACGTGTTACAAATTCTTTCATAGACAAATAAAATCCGTCATAAAAAATAGCTTTCTGTTGTATGAAACCAACCAGCTAGGAAAATACAAGCATACCGGTACGGTACGCAGGTACAATACGCCTTCCCGCGCATGCGTCATCTACGCCACAAGGCGCACGCGCGGCGCGAGCGGCCATCATTGTTTCCCAGTGGCGCGCATTACACTATAGTACGCGTGACCGTAATCATGCCTGGACGTCGTTATTCTAATCAGGAGTATCTCCAAATGGTACTTTGTTATCGCGAGTCTAATAACATCACTGCAGAAGCGTACGTGTTTATACTTCCAGCACGATGGAGCACCAGCCCATTACGCCTTGTGTTCGCGAGCATCTGGACGTTACGTACGCCATGTGAGGTGGATAGGAACATTTGTATAGAACGCCAGGATGCGCTTGTGCAATAATTTTGTATTTAGTGTCGTGATTGAGATGTGTAAATGACTTGTAAATAAACTGATGAACTTTTAAACAAGACCAGTTAATGTAACAAACGTTATCCGATAGCTTTTTATTTTTCAATATCAAACCACGTCTATCTAGTCTTTAATGTTGTCGTAACAAACACTAAATACTCAAATTTGACGTTATTACATTAATTTGACAGTCCAAAGCCTGTGTGAAAGTGTGATGGAAAGTTTGTGACCTTTTTCAATAAAATTGTATCAGCTGTTATATCCGGTAAGTGTTCTAAATTTCCATTTTTATTTAAATAGATAGGTAGCTATCAGCGTTACTCTACCGGCATAGTCATAGGTATTACTTTTTTGAATACAACGTTGGGAGGCGTACGGTCGACCTGATGTAAAGTGGTTATCGTAGCCTATAAACGCTGTGGTCGTCGCTGCGTAAATGGCGTGTTCGATTAGACCCGCGACCCGTGCATCGACCCCGTCAAACTGAATTAGTAACAACTGATGATGATGACGGGGCAATCATTATGCACCATGAACCAAGGAGGCACTTTATTTATTTGATTTTTAAAACTTTTTTGACGATGCCGGGACACGAAGTTTCTTGTCTATCGTAACAAATAAACGATATTCTTTCTCCCATTGAAGTTCGGGCATATAAAAAGAAAACACCTTATATATATATATTATCCTCCTTTATGTCGCACAGTCGGGTAAATATTAGACAGCCATGAAAACTACCGACATAAGTGAAAACTTAATACTTCCAAATACAAATATACTGTTAACATAACATTAGCGTGTCGGTGACGACGAACTGTAATTTTTTTTTACTACCGAAAAACGTTGAACGCACCAAAAGCAATTTTTACTTCAAAAAAATACCCAATTGCAACAAGCTTACGTCAAATTATGTTTTCATCGGTTCATTGAATAAAAATATTAAGGCTTTCACATATTATCAGTTTACCTTCGTCTCCTAACGAGACTACAAATTTAGTTACTTGCTAAAATTAGTCTATTGGAAATTACAGAGGAATATAATGAGACTTTAGGGGTGTACGTGACTCAAAAATACCTATTGATTCGAAACCGCTCAGTGATTACTTACTTACTTATATGTTACTATTGATGCTAATCCAATGGCATTCCAATTTTAAGTTTTGGCTAATCTATACTAATATAGGTACTCGTATATAAAACGGATGAGTGATCGAACACGCTGATCTCTGGAAGTACCAGACGGATTAAAAATAAATATTTTGCATTTGATAGTCCAATAATTTTTTTTTGAAACTAGATTCACCAACAAGCATGTGACCCGCATCAAATAGTAAGCGGTCACCGCAGCCTATTGATGCTCGCAACAGCACCGGGATGTTACTCGCGCGCTACCAATCTTGTGACCTAAGGCTGTTTCGTCACAGTACCCAGTAATTTTTCTGCCATATCTCACCTTCCAAACCGGAACACAGCTATGTAAGTATAGGTGCTTGGCGGTAGAAATAGGTGATACAGAGGTACCCACGCAGACGACTTTTGTACAAAGTCTCCCTCTGGTAAATACTTGAGCAAGGTTATAGGAAAAGAAGAAAAAGAAAGAAAGTACTACATAATATCTTTTCGTCTGCAAAAGTCGAGGCGACAGTTCGTATGTTAGCAATCAAGACATCGTACGTGCTCCACAATCTATCAAATCATATTAAATTGTATATATTATCATCATAGAATCCATGTTCACTAAGCAATAAGTGTGAACAATATAGACATATTCCGGCAGTAAAAAGTTAATCATTTCTATCAGAATCAAGTCATTAAAATATCATTTCTTTGTGTGTGCGATTATCAGTAAAAGGTAGTTCATTTTTCGGTTCGGCGGCTAACGGCCCCTGGGATACCGGCATACGCGTGGACCTACGTCCAGCATGCGGGCGGTAGCGGGCTACAGCTAGTATTTCATAAGCTCACTTCTTCTTAGCCTTGTCCCGTTCTCTAATCCATAAGGATTGGCGAGGTCCGCTACCGAAACCTGAGGATTTGACGTGAATATGGAACTTTATATGGAGCGACTGCCGTCAGATCTCCGCAACCTAGAGGGAAAACCAGATTTTTTCGCGAGGCATACAAGCATACTGCCGACGCCTAGTAACGCTTGTAGTACATTAAGTATCCCTCGCAGGATGCCTCCTCCGCTACTAAGGCGCAACGCAAACAGAAGGCGATAAGGTGAAGGTACGGTACAGATACGGCACGGATACGGCGCAGGCGCGATATCTGCGCAAACAGAGCCGGCGACGGTACGGCACAGAGTATTATTATACAAGGTGCTATTTATTGGAAATAACACTTATTGCACATCCTTTCGGATTTTTTTCGAATTAACATTTTCCTCCTTTTGTATCATATAATTCCAATCAGTTTCTAAAAGTGGCAGATGGATCATTAGTTTGTGATGCTGTCGCTCTAGCTACTTACTCCTTTTTATAGAATATGATCGTGAGTACATGTGTGACGATGATGAGTGAATGTTTAATACTTGAATTGGTCCGTAGAGTAAGTGAGACGGAAGCAGGATGGGCAGGGTTATCGCTTGTTCGCTCTCTCGTTCTTTCGCTGGCAAGACCACTATTTACATATGCAACATGCATAGGTACCTATGTTTGCGTTATGATTAGGGATGTAAGTGGTTAATCAACATCTTTGAATCAAAGTCAACTGCTGACTGACAAACGAAGCTATGGCGAAAAGTGAGGTAGGGAGCGTAATTGTAAGCTGCCCAACAGGGGAAGCACCTCTACCTCACAGAATACCGCAGCCAAATAACAATTCCCTTGAGGGTTGTTATGTTCCTGCGAGTGAGTGAGGTCACCAGAAAGGAAGGAGATGCTGCGTTGGCAGCGGGGGCGGCGGCATTTTAAGGGCGATATTTTAAGTTGCGAGCGTTAATATGGCTACGGTAGTCGCTTCACATCAGGTGGGCCGTATGCTTGTCTCCCACTCGACGTAGAGTGAAAAATATGTAACCACAATGTTTGCTCTTTAAGTGCTTTAAAATATTAAAAATAAAAGAAATTCAATTACATCGGATTTTCATTAAAACCATGGATCGACCCATATGGACGAAAATTTTAAGTTTAAAATATATCGCTTCGTATCTTTGTTCATACTGTATACAACGCGAGACGCCGCTTGCGCCTTCCCGGTGTCGCATCTGCTGGCGACGTGGCGGGGGGCGAGGGACGGCGTACCTGCGCCGTCCGCTTGCCGCCTTCAGTCACGATTGTCACGAACAGATAAGTTGAGCAAGATGCATGTCGATTCGTATACAGGATGCGTGACGACATTGAGTTTAATATTATGTTTTGCGAATTAATTGAGCAATACCCAAATATCTACGACTACACTAAGACAGGGTACAGTTTATAAATTGACATTTTATAAATTGTGCGAAAACGATCTATATAATTATTATCTATATATTTATATAAAGTTTCCATTATCGTATGAAACCTGTGTTCTTCTGATTCTCTCCACACTGGATGTATCCAATACCTTCTTGGTCTTTGCTGTAAATTAATAATCTGTAGCAAAGCCAGTGCATCTTCATCTTCGTCGGAAGAGGAATACATGTTACCTCGACAATAACACGCTTTATAATGACATAACTTGCCGTACCGTCGCCGCGTCTGTTTGCGCAGATGTCGCGCCTGCACCGTATCCGTGCCGTATCTGTACCGTACCTTCACCTTATCGCCTTCTGTTTGCGTTGCGCCTTACACAGCTCAGCTTACTGGTGACCTCACTCACACAAAGGAACACAACCCTCCAGAGAGTTGTTATTTGGCTACAGTTTTCTGTGAGGTGGAGGTACTTTCCCAGACGGGTTGCTTTGATGCGCCCTATCTCTCTTAAAACATCCAGACCAAGACAAACAGACATGTTCATGCACACAAATGTTTGACATGTGAATCGGGAAAGCACGCCCACCTCATAGAAAACCGCAGCCAAATAATAATACCCTAGAGGGTTGTCGTGTTCCTGCGTGTGAGTGAGGTCACCAATAAGCTCCTAAGGATTTGCTGTGTTAACACAAGAGGTGGCACCGCGCGAGTGATACTTAATATAGGGCAAGCCGTTTACAGGCTACGGTAACCGCTTTACATCAGGTGGACCGTATGCTTGTATGCCTCCCGACGTTGTATAAATAGAAATTCGGATTCGTAATACGTCTTTTACATGAATTTTCATATCTTGATGAGGGCCGCGTATGTTCGTTCGGAGAGAAGAACAATGAAGGTAAGAAAATCAAAAAAAGAAGATTAGAAACCGAACATTGTCTGGCTTTATCAGGACGAATGGCATCTATTTCCAAATGTGACAAAACAAACCTAACTCATCTCACTGCAATTATACGGACCCCTATTCAACCAAAGGGGATTAGAGCGCACTCCGCCACGTTGTTAACTGCGGATTGGCAAGTATTTTCCCGCCACCTGAAGACTATCATCTACTAAGATCGCGAGCGACGTCGTAACATGTCCTAAACACGAAGAACACCCATCCATGGACAGGTTGCAGTCGATGTTCCTTAACCTGTTCGATTACCGTTACCATTCTTTGGCAGTTCGTTAATTATCATCCTCCCTGTGTTACACGTCACGCCACTTACCTACAGTAGAAATTGATAATTAAATATACCATTATAATTAGGAAACGGGCCATGCGGGTCATAAAGACCCATTGTTATGCCGGTTTATTGCCATATCCATGAGGCGCGTGCCGGTGATTTTAATTATGACATGGAGGGCAATTTTATTTTGCCGGGTTGTAAGGAAGCCAACCAGGGGCTGGAGAACAATCGGTGACGTTACGGTGGTCGAAGGATTAGCTAGGTGTTAAGGTTCCCGTACAACACATGTTTTGTACGCATACCAGTTTATTTGTTGTGGTCAGGATAATTATTAATAGACATGGTTACTACTCGGTACTCGGCGCGCGTTTTGTAGTACTCTTACTCGGCCGAGTAACTCGTTTTAAACGACAAGTGCTCGGTTAATGTAATTTATGATTCAAATACCTATTGTTTTTTTTAATATATAAAATAATAATAAATAATCCGTCTCTCTTCTGTAATAGCCCAGTACTAATAATCCCTCCAGATCTCATTTCAATAGCTCAATTATATCCGGCACATTTGCAATAGTCCTAATACCTGCCGTGGGTATATCCACCCATTGATATCCCCTAGAGCAGGCCACAGCGGGTATAATACATTACATCAATCTTTTCTAAGGGGCCTCTACGCTTTGGATCCATATCCCCGTACACGCCTATCCAATGACCGGGGTTAACTCCCGTGATTAAAGAAATACATAATAATAATAAAAAGCGTTGGTTTTCTCATTAGGAATTCAATAAATAAGCATAATTAATTTAGATAATAATGAATCACATAAAAAAAAAAATACTCTGACACATGGTTAATATTGGAAATTTAACAGAAACAAATTATGACACAGGAACACTAGGCTCTCTGGCTTTCTGGCTTCCGGACGCCATACGGCGAGGATGGCGAGGTCGAGTCACTACCTAAACTGAACCTAGTAACCCGGCCGACTATTCGGTCCAGCAAAGATAAAACCGAGTAATACTCGGTACTAGATTACTCCGTAAATTCTGTACTCGGCGCATCTCTAATTATTATGCATAATATGAATGAGTCAACAAAAATCATTATTAGGTAACTGCACTAAATTTCTAATTTGGAATTTTAATTAAAAACATTTCATATAGTACCATAAAATAAAGTCGTGATTTACTACCGTAAGCAAAGAACGTTCAGAGTCGAGAGGGACTTGGTAATTAGAATGGAGAGCCATAATTTCAAACAGGCAGACGCGACTGCGCTATCCAAGGCAGAGAAAACCGCCAGTCATGGCAACGACGGCATTTATCTACTAACGGTAGTGGATGCATGCCAGTTCGCATGAACTAATTGGTGGCGGATGCACACAAAGTATAGATCAAATTGCCTGCAAATTTGACTTTCGCAAAATAACGCCTGAATATATCTATACTAATGTATAACCCTCAAGGATTTGTTTTTTTTTGTACTACGTCGGGACACATACAAGCATACGGCCCACCTGATGTAAAGCGGCTACCGTAGCCTATTAACGCTTGTAATATATTAAGTATCACTCGCGCGATGCCTCCTCTGCTGCTTACACAGCAACTCCTTGGGAGCTTACCGGTGACCTCACTCACACGCAGGAACACGACAACCCTCTAGGGAGTTGTTATTTGGCTGCGGTTTTCTGTGAGGTGGAGGTACTTCCCCAGACGGGCTGCTTTGATGCGCCCTACCTCTCTTAATTTTACTTGTTTGAACGCGCGTTGGTTTGTTTGTAACGAATCCGACTGGATTTAAAAAATCCCTTTGCACTTTATAGCCCTTTCTAGAAGATTATAGGCTAATTAAGTAATTAAAAAGCCTAACAAAATGAAAGTAAGAAAAAGCGGTTCCCACGGGATATCGGGATACACGCGGACGAAGTAGCGGTGTACAGCTAGTTAACTATATATATATATATATAGGTAATTCACTTCATCAATGCTTAAAACTTTTAAAGCCATGCGATCAAAGTCACACGCCACCTCTTTTCTCCCTCAAAGCTGGGACGAACAGGGAAATTCATAATGTATTATTCGTCCAAAATTAGCAGCAATTCGCAGCAGAAAAGTCCAAATTGTTTGCATTAATCTTTCCGACCGCGTGGCCCGAGGCGGTAGAACGAATTAAACGACAAACTTTAACATTACTTTTCACATAGGGTTACCAGTTTATTTTAAATGTACTTTTATGGCAGAAATACCTGTTTATCTATAACTTCACGCCAAATCCCTTGTGGGGTAGGCAGAGAGAACCGAGCGCCACATGACTCGATCATTACATACTTCGTTAACATTCATTGCTCTTCTCATACACGCTCGCCGGTTTCTAGGGCTCCTGACATCACCTTCTGATAGAACACGACCAAATCAAATCAAATTTTGCATTGTTAGTCTGCTTCGTCATTCTTTCATAATGCATTCTTTCTACATGTCCGAACCAACGGAGCATGCCTCTTTTTATTTTAATACTGACGATCTCTTTCAGACCAACTCTGTTTCTAACATCATCATCATCTACAAGCGTTACGCCACAAATTTTGCGCAAAGCTCGCATTTCTACCGCGTTTATCCTACTTTCATGCTCTCTCTCTGCCATACCCAACTCTCGCTTCCATAAGCAAACGTTGGGACCAGCACTGTATTGTGTATAGCGAGCTGTGCCTACTGGCTCAAGATTTTACTGCCAAGAAGTTTTTCCAACACTCCATTCACACTATTCTCAGCACTCACTAGTCTTTCCACATCTGCGGTGTACGTTCCATCCCTGCTGAAAGCGCATCCAATATATACAATCCTTACAAACCTTTCTCTATACATTCGTCTTTCAACATAGTGCCCAGTGTTTGCAGTTCAGCTGGTGTTTTTGCTAATAGCACGGCATCGTCGGCATACAGCAGACAGTTCACCACTAGGTCACCCATGCGCAATCCCACATTCGTTGACCTTATTCTCTGACAACTATCAAGCTACAGGATAAACAGCCTATCAGATAGCATGCAACCCCGTTTGACACCAATTTCGATATCAAAACTGAGTGACATGCCACCATCTATCTGCACACATGCTGAGCAATCCTTGTAAGTGGACTGCACAGCACGGAGCAGTGAACCTTCTGGTCTATGGCCAGATGCTTCTCATATCGTGGAGCTAGAAAATTTGATCTGTACATCCGCTTCCAATTCGGCACAGGGAGGATCCCTGTGCCTCCCACGGCATTGCATCGGAGTTGCCCTCATTCTTCTTTCAATTACCTTTCCATATACTTTTGCTGCTAAGCTAATCAAACTGATGGCTCTATAGCTAGCGGGGCCATGCGGAACCCCTTGCTTTTATACAAGAGCACGATGACTGCACGTATCCAGTCCATTCATCCATTCCTTTTCTCCAGCATAGATTGCTCAAGTACCAGAAGGTATCCTGGAAGTAAATGCCGCATAGTTTGATCATCTCAGCTGTGATCAGATCAATTCCCGCAAATTTTCCATTTTTCAAGCTTCGTATCGACCATTCGATATCATCCATAGTTTATGCCTTCGTCGGACGCCGTCAACGTGAAGTAAGCATACTCATACATTTCTTCAAAATATTCACTCCACCGTTGTAACACTTCCTGAGTGTTCACAAGAATGACACCAGCTTTAGAGTTTATCATGTCCATTCTGGATGCCGACGAACCACTCCGAGACTTCTTTACATCTCTCCAAGAGTTTGGTATTTGCCCCGTAGTTTTTCGTCAGCCTCTCTTCCTCATTCATAATTTGTCTTTCATGCTTCTCTTTCATTGAAGCCTTGGTTTCATTCTTGCATAGTCGGTACATTTCTTTCATATTTTCATTTAGTGGCAAAGATGATACCTAATTCTGCGACGCTTTCCTCTTTCTTGCTATTGATTCAACCTCCGCATCCCACCAGGCATCTCTTTTCAATATTTTATGCCTCGCCAGATACGCACTCGCCTTCACTTCTTGAAAAGTCACACAAACCGGCTTACCACCTGGTAGTGGTCCCTTTGAGTAGGACCTCTAAACGCTCGTGTATCCATTATATCATTTTAGGAACGTCTATCTATTAAAATGAAATCAATCACACTTTTTTGGTCATTCCGTCTCCATGTCTACGTGTGAATATCTTTATGATGAAATAAAGTATTCGACATGAGGAGGTTTCGTTCCATACATAAATCTAGTATTGACTTACCTGCTTCGTTCAATCTCTTATGTCCATACGGACAAAGAACAGCTTAATAGCTGTCTCGCTTGTTCCCAACCCTTCCATTCAAATCTCCACACATAATCACTCTTTCATTCCCTTCAGCTAAATCCAGAACATCCCTCACAGACTCCCAAAACTTCTCTAGTTCTTGAGCACACGCTGAGCTTACGGGAGCGTATGCTGCAACCAGAAATACTCGCCTGGTGCCCAGTTTAATACGAACCCAGAGAAGTCTAGGCTCTACCAAACAGTAATCTCTTACACCAGTGGCTAAGCGAGAGGAGAGTACGACTCCTACACCAGCACTGGCATGATCGTCCCGGTCTATCCCAGACCATAGGGCCATCATCCCACCGGGCAGATCATCGGTGTCGCTCCCCTTGCGCTTAGTCTCTGTCACACATAAAGCATCCAAACGTCTATCATTCATTACGTCTATCAATTCATTCGTCTTATCATTCAATCCACCTCTCACATTCCACGTGCCTATGCGGCACTCGGCTCCCCTCGTCCCGCCGGAATTGGCGCTGCGTGGTGGGTGGCGCCCCCCACCGCCGCATGCAGCCATATTCGCACCAACGGCGGCAGATCGATGCGCATCGCCTCCGGGGGACATCCTAATCCGCACGTCGGTGCGCTCTTGGTCCAGAATTGCAATCTGATTGATTGGGAGGGGTCGCTAACGAGCACGCTTCTGACACATGACCCCCTTATTTTTGTAATCGAACGTTTAATTGTGACTCCATTTCGACTCCATTTCTATGTGACTATAGTTTTCTGTGAGACATAGTTACTTTCCAAGTCGGGCTGATTATATGCGCCCTACCTCTTTTCTGGACATCACTAAACGAAATTCTCACACTTCGCTCGTTTCTTTAACATTCATAGCTCTTTCCATGCACGCTCCAGTCCTTCTGATAAAACATGTACCATTTGGTCGCGGTGGAGGAGTCTTGATCTATCTCTGCATCCTACATCCTTCCACTTTCCCAACGTATCTGTTTCGTCAATCTTGCGCCCTGCACTCTTTGCGTTCCCAATTTAAGTTTGGTAAACTTAAGTTACTTATACAGAATTATCGAAACATGATCCATTTTAATATTATCATATATCTATTTGCACTTTTGCCCAGTTATATACCTAAAGATCCGGTATATAATTGTGTAAATAGACTGGACTACCTCCACTACAGCCGCCAAAGTGGTGCAAGAATGGCGTTTATAAATTTGATAATAATTATCAGTAATACAAATGTAATATAAATCATTTTTCTGGCGTTATCCAGTTTCCTAATCCATTAGAATGGGCGGGGTTTGCTACTTACGCCGAATAATTTGGAAAACATTGGGATTTTTACACGGAGCGGCTGCCTTTAGACCACCACAAGCCAGAGGGAAACCCAGATTTTTCTTAGATCACCTATCTTTCGAATACAATTTCCGAGACGTTTGACGGTTGACGTTTCCTCACGACGTTTCCCTTCACCGCCCTGTGCCGCAAGTGATAATTACAAATATGTACATACATTTTAAAATATGAATTTCATGGTACATGCTACCAGGATTCGAACCGGAGACCAGTCGGTTAAAAGGCTCTTAACCACTGATCTATCACTGCTCAAATGATACGTTAGTTACAAATATTACTAACAAACAAATATTATTGTCTTAGGTTTTCGCGATTGTTACACATTTAATTATTTTTAACGGAAGTATCGCGTGTTTTATTTATTTTGTTGAACCTGACGTTTCGAATGCTTTGCAGCGTCCGTGGTCGCAGGAAGACTAAAGTGACATTTGTCTAACATTGGTTATTCAATTATTACATCTACCGACATGAATGGATTAATTATATACGTTCAGATTCACACAAAAATCGCTCATGGTATCCAAATATTTTTGAGGAGATCTCTGGGTTTGTGACTATTTTTATGTGATTATTTTTAGAACTGGATCCCAAGCAGGTGGTACTTGTCAACCATCTTCTCTATTGAAATTGGGGTGTTATCTTATTTCAATAGCCTCGCGTAGCATTCTACTCTTGTAGCGATTCTCCTTGGCAAAGATTTGTGGTTTATCGAACCGTATCTAATGGTTAGGCTGGTCCAGTGTATGTTCACATACTGCAGAGTTTATTAACAAATATTACAAACAAAAGTGAGTTTTTATTACTCTTATAGTGAAAATCATCAAAACTTTAAAAAAGAATGTCACAATGCAGAAATATTCAATCGAATCTTTACTTTCACGACCCAAATTACCGCTCGTTTGGCGGACTACCCTGGCGTCGACCGCCGCCCCTGGGGCTAAGGGAAAATTAAATGACAAACTTTAACATTAAATTTCGGATACCCCTCCACTGTGCATTATGTGAGTCTACTTGAAATTATGGACTAATTGAAATGTACTTGGTATGTATATTCTGAAAAGTGAATATTTTTAGTCGAAACAAAATTAACTTTTTCCACGAGCTCGGTAGCGCAGCGCTGAAATAATAAATAAATATTGTCGGACAAATTACACAGCGCCATCTAGCCTCAAAGTAAGCGAAGCTTGTGTTATGGGTACTAGAAAACTAATAAACATACGTTAATATATTTTTTGTAAATACATAGTTATTATACATAGAAAATACCCAGAACACAGCAACTACTTACGAGCTTACTAGTGACCTCACTCACATACACGAACACAACAACCATCCCGGGAGTTGTTATTTGGCTGCGATTTTCAGTCATGTGCAGGTACTTCACCACTCACGCTGCTTTGATGTGCCATCTCTCTTAAAAACATCCAGGCCAAGACAAACAGACATGTTCATGGACACAAATGTTTGTATTGTCTGGGAATCGAACCCACGATTGGTATCAAAGTAGCGTAACAGCGCGTTTCACCACTGCGCCACCGGCTACTACTTTGACACCAACTGGGTTTGGTTTCCGCGCAGGACAAACATTCATGTGCATAAACATGTCTGTTTGTCTTGATCTGGTTTTAAGAAACGCAGGGCGGATCAGCCCGAGTGTGGAAGTACCTCCACCTCACGGAAAACCGCAACGAAATAACACTGTGTGCACGGACATATCTGTTTGTCTTGGCCTGGATGTTTTTAAGAGAGATGGCACATCAAAGCAGCGTGAGTGGTGAAGTACCTGCACATGACTGAAAATCGCAGCCAAATAACAACTCCCTGGATGGTTATTGTGTTCGTGTATGTGAGTGAGGTCACTAGTAAGCTCGTAAGTAGTAGCTGTGTTATCAACGTAGGTGGCACCGCACGAGTGATATTAAATGTATTGCAAGTACGGTAGTTGCTTTACATTAGGTGGGCCGTACATTTGTATGCCACCTGACGTATAAAAAAATTATTATAATACCTATTTGGGTGCAAAACGTAAACAAAGGACACTATCAAAGTAGGCGAATTAATGAGATAATAGACCTACGTGAGTTTTTTCCAACAATCCCAAAACATTGTCCTGTGAACGTAAGTCTCGAGACTCGGAATGTTCTATCACACACGTAGCGCTTTCCGCAAGTAAAAGGGAGACAAAGCAATTACTGTCAGAGATTTAGAATAGACATTGGAAAATAAAATTCGAAATGGAGACATTTTTAGGGTTCCGTACCGTTCCGTTAACGGAACCCTATTACTGAGGCTCCGCTGTCCGTCCGTCCGTCTGTCACCAGGCTGTATCTCATGAACCGTGATAGTTAGACAGTTGAAATTTTCACAGATGATGTATTTCTGTTGCCGCTATAACAACAAATACTAAAACATAGAATAAAATAAATATTTAAGGGGGCTACAACAAACGTTACTTTTTTTGCCTTTTTTAGGGTTCCGTACCCAAAGGGTAAAACGGAACCCTATCACTGAGGCTCCGCTGTCCGTCCGTCCGTCCGTCCGTCTGTCACCAGGCTGTATCTCATGAACCGTGATAGTTAGACAGTTGAAATTTTCACAGATGATGTATTTATGTTGCCGCTATAACAACAAATACTAAAAAATAGAATATAGTAAATATTTAAGGGGGCTCCCATACAACAAACGTGATTTTTAGGGTTCCGTACCCAAAGGGTAAAACGGAACCCTATTACTGAGACTTCGCTGTCCGTCCGTCCGTCCGTCCGTCCGTCCGTCTGTCACCAGGCTGTATCTCATAAACCGTGATAGTTAGAGAGTTGAAATTTTCACAGATGATGTATTTCTATTGCCGCTATAACAACAAATACTAAAAAATAGAATAAATTAAATATTTAAGGGGGCTCTCATACAACAAACGTGATTTTTTTGCCGTCTTTATAGATAATGGTACGGAACCCTTCTTGCGCGAGTCCGACTCGCACTTGGCCGATTTTTTTGCTCATTTTTGCTCGATATTGATAAAGGCGACATGTAGACGCTTGAAATATTCACAGAGTATTTAGTTATATATTCACATTAAGAATAAATAATTAAATTAAAATAAAACAATTATTTAAGGGGGGGGGGGGCATACAACAAACGTGATTTTTTTTTTTTTGCCGTTTTTATAGATAATGGTACGGAACCCTTCGTGCGCGAGTCCGACTCGCACTTGGCCGATTTTTTCGTAGTTCCGGAATCTCAGTTTAGGGAAACGTTGATTGTTTGACTTGCAGTAACAAGTATAGGTACTGTTGGTGTATCGGTAGAAGAAAACTTTTAAGTCCATAAAGTTTTATACTATCGCTCACCTGATTCCTCAAGAAGCACCTCCTGCTGGCTTTCCACGCGGTAGCTGAGCAGCAAACAGCAAAACACACAAACAATTGCTTCCGTGAGGGACAACATTGTCGATAACAGCACAACACTATCGCACTAACAATCGATATTTATCGATATGAACCGCACTATAGTAACACTTGCACATCACTAGCAATTTTGTTTGCATTCACGTGTTGTCTCAGCGCCATCTATGGATTATTGGGTAGATATTCTGTAACAAAAAAAAACTGTGATTAATACATACACAGTTGCGTAACTTGAGGAGTGATAGCCTAGCTAGTGAATACAGTAGGCAATTCTACTAAAAACCTGCAGCTGCACGTTTACGCTTGTCATTTGAGTCGTGCAGGAATAGTGCAGTGCCAATACGTATTCTATTAAAATTTCCTGCACTGCAACTGTGCGTATCCTGCAAATGAATTACTTAACACCTGTCATGTTACCATCTTTCAATCTAATAAATTGGATATTTACTTAAGGCGACACCTCGATCGTGAAGCTTTAAAATGGCTCCGCCCAATCACCCCGCGCCCCTCAAGTGACACTCTACGCTCGATTTGTAAAATTTGAAATTAGCGCCTAATAGGTAACCTGGGGTCAACGTATAGTCAATGCAAACGAACAGAAAAGCTACGGAGTCGCGTCACACATAAAAAAAAAATTATAATATCAATATTTAATAAAAATTATTGATTTAATTATTATTTAGCTTTATACATACTGAACCAAACATATTTATTTAAGCTAGACGGAAAACAATAGTAATAATAGTAATAAAAAACTACAGAAACGTATTCACTTTTAAAAGTTTATTGAAAGAGAAATCAATGACATCGTTTTATGTTTATATCTCTACAAGTTAACATGTCTCGGTATCTATGTTGTTCTTACTTAGGTCTCGTCCAGTGGCGCCCACTGGACGGCATGTATCCCCTTAAGAAGAATGAAACACCAGCTGGTGTTTCATTCATCTTAAGGGGATACATAATACAACTTTGTTTATCGAGAGGCTAAAGCGGGCCATTTGTTGATTCGGGCACATATGTTCGAGTGTCATAATGGCTGATAGCGCCGAGTAAACACAGGATTTTTTATTTCGAATAAATAAGAGAAATAAAATTATCAGATTGAATTAGAGAAAGTATTCCCGCTATTACTACTAGTTTTTATATAATTTTCGCAACACATTAACATAATGTGACCTCCAGGATTTTTTTCTTTACAAAGAAGTTAAGGGTTATAACTTATAACACACACTTTAGCCCCTCTACGTTATACCTTTAATGCTATTTTTTGGAGCACGAAGAGTAAACATTTTATTACAAGCTTTTAGCAACTTTTAGTGCATAAAATGGTATACGGCATCAACTTTCACGCGTCATACCTAACATCGACGAATATATCATTCAGGTATTTACTGAAAGATTGCGTACCTAAATGATAAAGAAATTGTAAATTTTGATCACTAAATGTAAATTTAACCTTTACCAAAAATTTATCAAGCACTTGGAATCCAATCAGCGAAATGTGAAAAAGACACAACCAATATTGTAGGATATCCTTCGAAAGAATAAATTATAATGATTAATTTCATCTAATGATATAGATTTATAAATTTATGGAAAATATTTAGATTTAACATTCAATTATCACTAAGATTTTAAAAATTGCTTTTTGACCCTAACCGTTATGTAGCTAAATAAATTGATAAAATTATATTTTATATAATTGATTTTTATTCCTTGAGCCTCTTTAATAAGCACAAATCTTTATTTGGTGCCTTCACCACCAGACTACAAGCTGCCACAGAATTCAAGCTATTTCACGTAATATATATAACCGCTATGAATAAACAAACGTCTTGAAGTACTCGTTTATCCTTGGCGCTAATTTTGGATTGGGATTGCAACAAACATATTTTTAAAGAGTAAATAGCTCGAGCCAACCACCTTGCTTGATGCATCGCCAGGAATCCAGGATCCAGGAGGTCTGATTTTATTTTTTTTCTCATTATCTCCTCCTAGGAATATAATGGATAGTTCAATTACTTCCCGATAATCGTCACGTACAATGTTTTTTTGTAATTCTTGATTATAAAATATCAACAATTCTTTTATAATTTATTGTATTACCAAAATGTTGTGTGACGATATCGGTGTACGATTGAATAGCAGCAGGATTAATAGTTTTCCAGTCGTCTCTAAATTTTTTGAACATTGGGATATCAGGGCTGCTTGTGACTTGGTGGATTTTTGATTCGATTTGACACAGCTTTACCTTGATCCTGGCCGGAAGAGCTCTCTAGTTTGGGTACAGCCAGAAGTTGTTCTTTAGGGCTTCTCACGTCCAGACCAGGTAACAATTTCCCATTCCAGTAAACGGTCACCATTTTAGACATATTATTTTGAAAATCTGATTTTATAGATTCCGCTCTATCTTTTCTACTCTGAGTGCTAATGCGTTGATAGACGATTTGTTTATCGGTAAATCATCACAGCTAAAATCTAGTGCTTCTACTACAGCCCGGTGTATATAGACAGAATCCCTTATGCTTAATTGAGATCTATCTAAATCTGCAACTAACATAGGCGTGATAAAGTCTTCCTTCCTCGTAACACATTTGGTCATGTCTTTTTTTCTCTTCTTTTAATTTTCTCTGTTTGGTCCTTTCTTCTTTTTCGGCTAACTTTTTTTTGTGCGCCTGCTAAACATCCTGAATTATTTATATAAATATTTTGTCTTCTTCTATTGTAATCCGTTCTAAAGCATCAGCGTGTGCTATATCGAATAAACTATCTAAATTATTTTGAAAGTCCTCACGGCGCTTGTAAACATCTTGTATTTTTTTGGAATTTTTTTGCAACTCCCTCCTGGGGAAGATTCACAAGTTATTTTACACAGTTAGGTATATCTCTGGTAGGGATCCTAGCTTTTTCCCTAAATATAATACACTCTCGAATGACTAGGTATGCGCTTTCACTAACAGTCAATATAACTTCGCGAATTTTATAAAAAAGTACAGGAAGAACATGACGGTTAGACTGTAATTTTGCGCCTATTATTTGATAATTTACGTCTCCAACTAAGAAAATACTTGATTTATTGCTTCTCAATTCCAGTGCCATCTTATAAAAGTTAAAACATTACGTATTAATCACGAGAATAACTGACATTCAAAATTAATAGACGGTTAGGTAATTATGACGAAGTTAACGATGCTCTCACTAAAGTTATTCTTTGATTTAGTGTTAATAATCTGCTTTTAAATGATAAAAATACTAAAGTAATTAAGTTCTCAACACCTAATGTAAGACAGGTGGCTACCAAATGTACATGTTAATGGAACTAATTTAGCCTCTGTGGAGACAACTGTGTTCTTGGGTATAACAATTGACTCCAGACTACAAAGGGGCCCACAAATTGAAAAATTATCAGGAAAACTAAGTTCTGCAGCTTATGCAGTGAAAACTATTAGACGGCTCACTGATATTGATACGGCTAGAATAGTTTATTTCAGCTACTTTCATAGTATTATGTCATATGGAATTCTTCTTTGGGGTAACTCCGCGGATATTAACACCATCTTTTTATTGCAAAAGAGAGCCATAAGAGCTATCTACAAACTTGGTCCCCGGGAGAGCCTTAGAGAAAAATTCAAAGAAATTAATATTTTAACAGTCGCATCGCAATATATCTATGAAAATCTTTTGTATGTCCATAAAAACATAGACTCATTTTGTAAAAAGAGTGATACTCATAGCATAAATACTAGATATAAGCATAATCTTGTGTTATATGCAAGCCGTCTCCACAAAACAAGTAATTATTTTATGGGGCAATGTATACGGTTCTATAACAAACTTCCCAGCAATTAAGAGATTTGTCAATAAACAAATTTAAAACTACTATTAAAGCCAAATTGTGTAGCAGGGCATATTATAAAGTATCTGACTATATTAATGATAAAAATGCCTGGGAGTGAGTCGATCCAATTATAATGTAATTAACAAAATATGTAAATTTGTTTGGATACCAAAAGAGGGATGCCTGAGTTTTTTGGCAGTATTTTTATCAGTGCTCACCTAGTCATAAACTGCACGGTAGGGAAAAAAATTGTGACGATTCCAAACAAATGTAGCCATTTTTACGGAATAAAAAGATTTTGACTTTGAATTTGAACAAATGAATACCGCGAGTACGTGCGGCACTGCCGCGCAACTTGTATGAACATGTTTCGATGTAATTCGGCACGGATTATCGTAATCCAAATAAGTTAAAAATTAATTTCCGAGTGTTTTAAAAGCAAATGATCAAAACTAAGACCTATGCGTTAGAAAATAAAAACTTTGAAAAATAAGGGACACCCTAATATACATATAGATTTTATAATCTATTCATATTTAAAAAAAACATGTGACAAATGATTTTCTTGCTGTTTCATAACTTTAACTTCAGTATAATGACATTTATTGTATTTTACTTATGTATACTCTGTGTTTTGTATTGTTGTACGTTTCCTTGTTATTTATTAAACTCTCAAGAAGAAAGAACCAGGACCATCTCTGATGTTGCAAAATAAATCTAATCCGTACAATAGTTCAATACTAACCACAATGTATAGAATAGATGATTTTTTTGTGTTTTCAGTGTTGGTTCATAGTAAATATTATTTGTTTTCACGAGTACCAT
This sequence comes from Pyralis farinalis, assembly GCA_947507595.1. Taxonomy (NCBI): domain Eukaryota; kingdom Metazoa; phylum Arthropoda; class Insecta; order Lepidoptera; family Pyralidae; genus Pyralis; species Pyralis farinalis. The sequence goes on from OX382260.1 coordinate 5,951,113, forward strand.
GGGTATAAGTATACTATCTATCTATATCTTCACGCTAAATCCCTCGTGAGCGCCACATGACTCCGTACTTACACACCTCGCTCGCTTCTTTAACATGAAACATACCGAGTTTTTTTAAAAACTATCAAAATATACTATTTTACTAGTAATTATTTTAATACAAAAAAAAAAAACCTCCACTGGTTTTCTATCTTCTGATTGTATAAATTTCCAACGTAAACTAACCTTCACCTACGTACAATGTCTAAGTCGGAGTTCGGTGAGCTTATAATGGTTACTATGAGTTTGTCGTCCCGTATGACACTTACGTTAAAGTAGCATATAAATCGAGTAGTGATTCTTCTAGTGGAATATGTTTATTTAGTAAGTTTCTCCTAAAAAACAAAACAGCAAAAATATTCTATTTTATAAGTTTTTATTTTAATACAAAGAAATAAAGAGTCTCCACTGGTTGCTATGTGCTGAGAGCGCAAACCTTATTGGTATAAATTTCCAACGTAACCTGACCTCCACCGACGTACAACTTCTAAGTCGGAGTTCGGTCAGATTATAATGGACATAATAGGAGTTTGACGTCCTATATAGGTACGCGGTCAGCCTGTGGATAATGTATACCAATTATCAAATGTTACTGTTTATTCCTGCAAAAAATAACTCTTATTTAATGCAGTTTTATATAGAGTTATTAAGTAAGCAAAATTAAAAAAAAGTTTGAAGAGGAATTAAATAGCTTGGGCCAACCATACCTAGGAACTGTTCTAAAAACTAGAAATATGTCTATACAATGTTATTATAATATGTTTAATGAATATAATAATTAAAAAAAAAAAATACCTTGTCTTGTTCGCCTCCGCCATTCTACGAACATTTTCTTTGTATTTTTATTCTATACATACATAACATACATACATATATACATACATATACATATACATACATATTTTCTTTTTAGTGTTCCCCATTATTACAACAGTATAATAAATATATATAAACCTATAATATTATTTACTACTTATATCTAATAATAATACACTTACGCTAAATACTATAATATTGAATATTTACAACTATTAATTATAAAAACTTCGGTGTCGCGATGTTAATGGAACGAGCTCGAGCAGACAGTCGACATAGGTCTTACCTCGAAGCGGGCTGCAGCCGGACTGGCTGGATGTAGTTAGTCAACGCGTTTATAATCCTCATAACCGCACAATAAGGTCGAAAACACGTAGCACCCAAGACGAATGTGATCGCTTAGAAATTGTCAGAAACTTTAAATATTTTAAAAAAATTTCATGTTTCACTTATCAAAATATGCAGCAACCATATTATAAACATAGATATTACTAATAGATTTAAGTAATTTTGAAGCGTATAAACAGAACAACTTCGTTGTAATTTCAAAAATAATGAATTTCAGGAGGTGTTTTCGAAAGTAATTATTATCGAGTCAATTTTACACAATCGCGTATTTGAGCAAGCAAATTCAAGATAAAGAAATGAAGTTATTTATATTAAAATCTTAGATCCGTCAGTTTAGTCATTAGCCTATACTATTCGATGAAAGTTGGTCTAATTTTTCGATGTGTCGCCTTAATGTTGACTCCTATGTTTCAATCCCCATTGCCCTTGGTTGCTGGCGTGGAAGTATTTCTAACTGAAATAAGCTTTACTTAATCTTATATTCCCACAAACATCTCTCAAAACAAAACAAATGTTTTGTAATATAAATCACCGCTTCAAACATTAATTTCACTTCGCGAAATTTGTTTAAGACTAACGTTAACACAACTGCAAATAAACTCCATCAAACCAATGATATTGTATTAAAAAGAGGTTGATGTCATACTAGCGCGCAAAAACTGAGGCAATGAAATTAACCCAATTGGTCTAATATGCGCTATTCATGATGCGCTGACGTATTTCAAGCGCAACTCTTGATAGATAGCTATCTCTCTCTATATCATGCGTTCCGTATTATCTATCCCCTTCTTAAGTAAGTAAGTACTATTATATAATGTCGTAGTGGAACAATAACAAAACGACGCGCAGTATGAATATACGTCATCTTTAAATACAATATCATTGCATCAAACCTATTGAATTATTATGTACTATAGAGTACTAGAACCGACACCGCAATCTTTGCGCCATGCTTTGTTGCCGATCGGCAACAACTCATTGCTGTACTACGTTGAACGAAACGCGTTAGCGCCATGAAAATCACGGCGCTTTTGAACTTTTGGTCGCGAGAAAAATACCAATAGAATAGAATATAGAAGAAATAATAGAAGATAGAAGCGATTTAGTGCTGTATCTTCGTATCTTTGGAATAAACATCTAAATTATTTCAGCGCTGCAGCGGACATTAATTTTAATTACTAGTAAATAACAGCAAGCTGTGTAGGCAGAGCTGATATTTTTTAAATTTAAAAAATATTTAAATATTTTATTTTTAATTTTTTTTAAATATATGGAACCCTGTACGACATCTAGCGACGAGTGCTGTTACTTTTTCTGTTGATGGGAGTGCAGTGCAGACTCTGCACTGCAGAGTGGCCGGCCATACATTTTCCCATATGTTTTTTTTTCTAATTGGAACGATTTTGGACCGTTCTTCCTCACCAACGAACATTCAAATTTCAAATTAAAGGATACAAAACTACAATATGTTAGCTATTAGTGTGTCGATTTTGGAGTTTCTCACTATTACCGTCTAAACGCTAGCTGGATGACATCAGTCTACCCCAAACGGCAATTTTGAGGGTAATGTGGCTCCGCTGGCTATCGCAGCCGCAGCTCTGCCAATTACCAAAATGGAGGACTTTTACTTAGGATAGCACCTCTAGTACATAATAACTCAATGATTGAAACTTCTGTCACCGCTACACAAATGTCAAAAATTTATCAGAATACGATTATATTGCAGGAAAAGTGCAGGGACAGCGTAGGTTTTTTAACAGAATAACGAGTCATTTACTGCAACGTCGCTGCTGTCAGATCGCTTAACAGAATCACGACACGTCAAAATGTACGCATTTTGACACACGCCGCGCAACTGCAGTTTTTTAGTAGAATTGGCCTACAGAACTCCAACTGGTCCGTGGTTCGAATTCTATAAAAAAACTGGCACGACCAAGAAATTATATTTCTTGCAAAAAACTTGCGACCTAACCTAAGAAAGGTCTGGTTGTCCCTCTGGGTTGTGGAGGTCTGACGGCAGTCGCTCCATGTCAAAATCAGTATCTTCGCCAAATCTTTAGGCTTAGGCAGCGGACCCCGCCAATCCTAATGGATTAGGAAACGGGATAACGCTATGAAGAAGAAGAGGAGATAGTGGGATACAAAAAAACATTTTTGGCGTGCTCGGTGGCGCAACCGTGATAGCCGCGATTTTTTTTGACACCAACGCTCGTGGTCGTGGGTTCGATTCCCACACAGGATAAACATTTGTGTGCATGAACATGTCTGTTTGTCTTGGTCTGGATGTTTTGAAGAGAGGTACAGCGCGCCAAAGCAGCACGTCTGGGGAAGTACAACCGCCTCACAGAAAACCGCGGCCAAATAACAACTCCCAAGAGGGTTGTTGTGTTTCTGCGTGTGGGTGAGTTCACCAGTAAGCTCCTATGGAGTTGCTGTGTCGAGGTGGCATCGCGCTAGTGATACTTAATGTATTGCAAGCATTTACAGGCTGTACGTAGCCTTTTTACGTCAGGTAAGCCGTATGCATGTATGTTCCCGCCGTTGTATAAAAAAAAGAATATTGCTTCGAAAATTACATCAAATAAGCATATGAAACCACGAGATAAAGTTGTTGGTACACATTGCCATAAATTGGCTAGAGCGGTTAATCAATAATACATTAATCAATATCATGCTATCAGGAGACATTGTCTAAATTGGTTATGACTATTGCCTATTGGCATTTAATGTTAGTAAAGCCACCGCGCCTTGGTGTGAAAATCAAGCCGGGCCTCGCGCAATAATACTGAACCCAAATTAAGTTCTCCGATGTGAAGACCTCGCTGCCTCCTACAACGAACGACACCGTTCGCCCTCGGCGAAGAATTCATCCTCACGCACTAAAACCGTAATAGTTGTGGACGCAAATGATGGAAGTATTGGAGTGAGGAGAACCCCCCCCCCCTCCCCCCCTCTTAAAGTTTGCAATCCGATATTCAACGTGTGCAATACAATTAAGTATGGGGAAGTACCTCCACCTCACAGAAAACACTCCCTAGAGGGTTGTGTTCCTGCATGTGAGTGAAGTCACCAGTAAGCTCCTAAGCAGCAGAGGAGGCATTGCGCGAGTGATACTTAATTTATTACAAGCGTTAATAGGCCACGGTAACTGCTTTACATCAGGTGGGCCGTATGCTTGAATGCCCCCCGACGTTGTACAATACGCTGACGATCTTGGTAAGTCTTCTTCACCAATGGACATTTCCGAAGTGCTAGCAGATAAAAAAAATAGTAACATACTTAACTGAATTGAATAAGATACATTAGGAATATATTAAAAAAAATGTAAGACGTGTCTAAGTGCCCGCGAGGGCCCAATGGCAAAACAAAGAATTTTTATCTTTTATCTTTGGAGCGTTTTAACTTAGGACGTTTATTCGAAAAATCATTTTTCCTCAGAACGCGTTTCTTGTATTTTGTTTTTATTTTAATTTAATTATTTAATATTTAAAGTGCCGCGACGTTGTTCCGCGAACTAACCAATAAGAGCTATGCGTTCTACTTTACCCCAACCCCCAACCAATAGCGAAGAAATAGTTTACTTCGTAAAATCGTCCCATAGATTATTTTATTATTAAGACATACCTACCATGATCAAATTGGTCGTGTTCTATCAGAAGGCGATGTTAGGAGCCATAGAAACCGGCGAGCGTGCATGAAAAGAGCAATGAATGTTAAAGAAGCGAGTGAGGTATGTAAGGATCGAATCGCGTGGCGCTCGGGTCTCTCTGCCTACCCCGTAAGGGATTTGCCGTGAACTTATAGATAGATAGATTATTTCCATGAAGGGCAGTTTTTATTATAGAACGTCGGGAGCCGTCCAAGCATACGACCCCCCTGATGTAAAGCGTATACCATAGCCTATACACGCTTGCAATACATTAAGTATTACTCGCGATGCTACCTCTGCTGCTAACACAGCAATTCCTTAGGAGCTTACTGGAGACCTCACTCACACGCAGGAACACAACAACCCTCTAGGGAGTTTTTATTTGGCAGCGGTTTTCTGTGAGGCGGAGGTATTTCTTATAACCGCACCGCTCGCCGACGGCGGGGAGTTCACCCTCACACGCTTGAACCGCTATGGTCGCGTACGGTGCGGTTCCAGAGAAGTTTTCTTTCGAGAACACTCAAGCTGTGGAATGAGCTCCCAGCCGAGGTTTTTCCAAGGAACTACAGCATGGAGTTCTTCAAGAAATGCGTGAAGAGGTTTTTAGAGGGTCGGCAACGCATGAGTGACGCCCCTGGTGTTGCAAATGTCCATAGGCTACGGTGACTGTTTAACATCAGGCAGGCCGTATGCTTGATTGCCACCTTAGTGGTATAAAAAAAAAATCCCCAGACGGGCTGCTATGATCCGCCCTACCTCTCGTAACATCCAGACCAAGACAAACTCGTTAAAATAAAATGGTTCCATAGGCACCGTTTGAATACGGAAGCCTAAAACGATACGGAACCCTCTTAGCGCGAAATACTGTTCTTTACACTAGGTCCCTTGCGGAGTAGGCAGAGAGAACCGAACGCAACATGACTCGGTCCTTACACAACTCACTCGCCTCTTTAACATTCATAGCTCTAACACGTTCGTCGGTCCCTAGACCACCTGACAAAAGGCGCCAACTCGGCCGTGGTAGATAAATCTCGGCATTCCTCGACTCCAGCATCTTCCTAACATCAACTTTTAACAATATCCAACGGTTTCCTTAATAATTTTTAATTCTGGATAGCTTTCGCCAGAAACATACCTATTATGTCAATAATTGTGCATCTGTGGATCACACTGGTCTTATGGGAATTATAAATCCATAAAAAAGAATCTTTACTAGATCCTCTACAACTGTATCACAAACAAATCTACAATTGTATAATGGGGAAACCAATCAATCAATGGCAATCAATGGCCAAATTACAGATTTTAGTAAATTTAGCTTCACTTTTTTAATATAGATGAACACATAGGTATATGAAAAACATTTCAGTTTCCTATTTTACGCAAGTATTCTAAGACAAGCCTTTGTAACAATAGATTTTATTCCATTGTAATTTATTTTTAATTTATCGTACAATAAAGATATTACAACTACAACAAGCTCAGAATAAATTGTTTACTAACCTACGAAATTCCCGGCAATATCGTAAAATCTTCAAAACAAAATAGCATCAAACCATAAACAAAACCGAAGTGTAACTTCACAAACACAAAACACTAAACACACATGAACGTTTCTTCATTCGAATTTCGATCACAAACAAGACGAAAATAACGCATTAATGTGAACACAAACCGTTTTATTTGGAACTAAACAAATAAATACGTTGAATTTCAAACACAAAATATTGTACAATAATTTTACTTAATTTTTCAAAGTAATAAAGTAAATACATAAACATTCGTTTGAAATTTGATTACGCGCTCAAATTTCAAAATCACTCTTCAAATAGTAAAGCGTCGTACACTATAAACAAGATTATACATATCCCTTCAAAATAGACATAATTTTGAATAATTTACGTGTTCCAATTTCAATAACACACGTTAAATCGTAATAATTAAAGTGCCGCCGCATACTAACCAATACAACAACACGACTACACTAAAACGGGCGTGTAAGTTCACTAACACAACACACCATTCCTGCATCACGTGTGAATCTAGTGTGGTTTTGATTACCTCGTCCCCCGCCGTTACCCTGCCACTTTTAAGGGATTCGAATAGATAGAACGTAGTTTAGATGAAGCACTCTCGCGCACTTTTCATGAATTTGATTACTAATTACTAATGATTTGTGATATAACCTATGATGATATGGTTTATCTTAGATCCGAATTTTAAATGTCGAATGGTTTGATTTTAAAGTTATTTAAATAAAAATGTTGAATACTGACTTCTTTTCTGTTTTCGTGGTGTAAGTCATAAAAACAAATAAACTTAATTCATGTATTAAATGCATTTTTTTTATTACTGTTAAAATGTAGGTACTATATGTGTATATAGGTACTATATGGTATGTAGGTAGGTATTAGCTAGCCCATGTCGTCCGCGCATATCCCGGTACCCCGTCGGAACCGCCTTTTCTTCCTTTTTTCTTTTTTTTTTCGGCTTCTAAGGGTCGTCTCGTGATGTTGATTATCCTATAACCTTCCTCAAGAATTGGGCTATCAAATGCATTTTTTTTTTAATCCTAGTGGTAGTTTCAAAGATTATCGCGTTCAAATTAACAAACTGTTCCGCTTTATATATTAGTATAGATATATTTACGACTTGGCTCACCCATAACTTATTTAAATAGCAACCAGACTCGACAGGTGACACCTCCAAATCACAGTATACTGTAGCGAAGTAGCACCCTCTTACAGGGTTGCCGTGTTGCTGCGAATGAATGAGATTACAAAAAGCTCCTCTAAGGAGTTGTTGCGTAAGCGGCGCGGGACGGTGAAACGTGAGTGATGCTTGTGTCGCTAGCGCTCATAAGCTGCGGTAACCGCTACAATGGAGTCGTTTTATACAATGTCGGGAGGCATACAAGCATATGGCCCACCTGATGTAAAGTGGTTACCGTAACATATGAATTGCGCGTTGCTACCCCCGCCTGCCAACAGAGCTCCTGGTAAGAGCTTATTGGTAACCTAACTCTACTCCAGGTAGTTTTTATTTGGCCGCGGTTTTCCGTAAAGTACTTTTCTAACTGGGCTTCTTTGATGTGCCCTATCTCTCTTATAACAGACCAAGACAAGCATACATGTACATGCACACAAATGTTTATACCGTGAGGGAATCGAACCTTGGTGTTAAAATAGCACCACCTGCTATTTTAACACCAAGGTTCGATTCCCTTGCTGACTCCACCACCGGGCTCGTCAAAATAGATGTTTGAGTAACACCGTCTCATGGTACTCAGATGACATGTTTCTCTTCCAAAAGCATTTTTGAAGGCAAATAGAGCAATCTAGATAAGAAAGAGCACTTTTAAAGTCATAAATAGTCATCGCACAGAAATCTTTCGTTATTAATTCTATTTTCACTATGGCAAAAAACTTCAATATGACAAACGATTTCCCACCAATTTTATTAAAAGAAACAAACACGAGTTTGCGTTTAAAAAATGTAGTGTTCGAAATTCAAATACCAGCCAGAAGCGTTGAGTGAAATTCGCTTCCTTACATTCCATAATATAGACACAAAATAAAAGCGAGTTGAAATTGCATCAAATCAAGATGGCGAAACAATGCAAAACGAAAAAGAAATTAATCTCTTACGCCTTGTGTCCAATGTTTCTCGAAGTTTTACATGCTAAATTAAGCTTGTATTCGTTTACCGATGTTGTAAGATCGTCCGATTTCGTTTGTAATACATTATAAATCAACATAGTCGTTCATTCTCACCCAATGTTGAGTTATGAACATCGTGAAATGTGAATTGAATAGGTTTTCGCTTTTCCCTTCCATTTTCAGCGTATATAACGCTTCAACTGATTTTTGTTTGCAGAGAAAATTGGGTTTAACATAGCAGTGATAGCTCAGTGTATAAGGATATAAGGCATATATACAAAACTAGCTGCTGCCCGCGGCTCCGCCCGCGTTGAGTCAAATAACATAGCCTATGTGTTAATCCAGATCATAATCTATCTGCCAAATTTCATTCAAATCCATTCAGCCGTTTAAGCGTGAAAGAGCAACAAACATCCATCCATACATACAAACTTTCGCATTTATAATATTAGTAGGATATAGTAGGATAGGGAAAAATTGGAAATAGAGCAAATCCAAACAATAGAATATAACCATTTAAGAAGAAAATAAAAATTACTTATTATTCGATACAAAACGTCTCAGACTTTCGTCCGAGGGTTCAGGAGAATTTAATAAAAAAAAAGTATATAAGGAACCGGCCTATTGTTCAACTGGTCCACGGTTCAAATCCTAGAATGTACCACTAAATTCGTGTTTTCGGATTTATGTACGTGTTTGTAATTGTCACTTGGTAGGCGGTGATGGAATACCCGCACGTCCCAGAAATTATATTTCGATATAGGTGTGACCTAACCTAAGAAAGGGTTGATGTTTGGGTTGTGGAGGTCTACGGCAGTCGCTCCATGTCAAAATCAGTATCTTCGCCAAATCTTTAGGCTTAGGTAGCGGACCCCGCCAATCGTATTAGATTAGGAAACGGAATGACGGTAGAAAGAAAAAGAAAATTGGATTTAATATTAACTTTATTCAACGTCGGAAGGCAATTAAGCACACGGCCCACCAGATGTCATGTGGTTACCATGGACTATGGCAAGTTTCTTTCGGCATTTCTTCTTCCCCAATGGTCATTTCCATAATGCTAGTAGATTTAAAAAAGGTAATAATAACTAGGAGCATTGACTGTGATACAATAAAACTATATGTTTAAAATTTCAAACTAGACCAAGTGCTCTCGAAGGCAAAAGGATTTTTAATTTTTCTTATGAACGCTAGCAAATTAAAGGAATATAGCTTGCGCGTTGTCCACCTCGCTGTTATACAGCAACCCCTCAGGGGCTTACTGGTGAATGCACTCACTCGCAGAAACACGAGCAATCCTCCAGGGATTCGCGGTTCTTCGCGGTTTTCTGAGAGGTGGAGCTGTAAGGTACTTCACCAGTTAGGATGCACGAATGAGCCCCACCGCTCTTAGTATATCATTCTAAATTAAAATTCAAACTTTATTATGGCTATTTGTGAAATTACGAAACTAAACCTAACTTAACATAAACTCGACATAAGCCTATTAAGTCGGACTGAAATTGTACCTAAACTGAACATAAATCGGACCTAAGCTGGATAATACAGACGTGTTATTAAAAAAAAACTTGATGAGCTCGGTGGCACTGTGGTAAGTAATGCTACCTACTTCGACTACTGGACTATTACTGCTCCAATCCCAATATCTTCGCTACCTATCCCCATGGTTCCCTATGGATTACAGCATGGTGTTCTTTGAAACAGGTGCGAAGACGTTTTTGCAGGGTCGGCAACGCACGAGTGGCACCCCTAGTTTTACAAGTGTTCGTAGGCTGAACTGTTTACCATCAGGCAGGCCGTATGCTTGTTTGGCACCTTAGTGTTATAAACAAAATCAACCTACCTATATAGAATCTACATATTTACCAAGTTGACGGGCTCGGTGCAGGTGCAGTGGTTAGTAACGCTACTTTGACACCAACGCTCGTGGGTTCAATTTCCACACAGAATATACTCGTACATATGTGTGGGGTACAAAGCCTGCCTGAGGAAGTACCTCCGTCTCACAGAAAACCTCAGCTACATAACCACTCCCCGGAGGGTTGTGTTCCTGGGTGTGAATGAGGTCACCAGTAAGCTCCTAAGGAGTTGCTATTTTAACGGCAGAGGTGGCATCGCGCGAGTGATACTTTTCATTAGTAGTTAACACTAGTTCATAGCGTTAATAGTATACGGTAACCGCTTTACATCAGGTGAGGCGTATGCTTGTATGCTTCCTGACGTTGTGCAAAATGAAAACGGTAGGATTCAATTCTGTGTTATTAGGTATGTTTTTTGAACATATATAATAATATATATGTATATAGTAATCGAATACCGTACGTGCAACATGGCCGCTACGTCCATAACTCCGAGTATTTTTACAACTACTCTGACGTTAGGCAAGGTTCGAATTTGCAGCGCCTTGGCATTATTGATTCTAATGAATGACATGTCGGAGAATTGAGATGAATCTTTTTCGAATATGGCTTCCAATTCATCGTCATAGACTTTCGTCTCCGGTTGGCCAGGATTTATTGTGTATATGAAAAATTATCGGATTCGAGAATAACGCGGAATTTTTATTTCTCTAAAACATCAAAGATGTTCGTTGAGAGTTATTCGCAGTTAAAATCGAACATATGGAAAAAATAAACATAAATTCATATTTTCCGAAAGTGGTCACATGTAATAAAATAAGTATAAAACCAATTTCGACATTTCAAAATGGAACTCTCTGGGAAAATGTTACTTTTTAACTTACGACATTTTCAATTGTTATACTTTCTGGCGTCGTTTTGTGCATAGATAACTGAAGGTATTGATCCCGTCATAGTAACTTCCTTAAATTTTGTATTTATGTTTCTATTATAATAAATGTTTTTATCGACTGAGTACTCTTTTTGTGTTTTCGATTAAAAATTGCGCGAAGCAATAGAAAGCAATTTTATCGATCACCACGATAGCGCGTTCGCAATATGCGCTCAGGTACCGTATTTAAATGCTTCAAATGTAGAACTGATGAGGCATTCACCATATACTTTGCACCTCGCGATCTCTTTTTAATTCCTAAAACTAAAGACAGTTTTAGAGATACGCAGGAAGCATGAACCCTGAATCGGTAGTGAATACGTTCTACGGAGCCATGAAGATGTCCCTAAGGAAGACTAGATCAACAGTATTTTTCGATGTTTCCAAGGAATGCAAAAATTATGACCGCATGAAAACTAATAAATGTATCAAAGTGTAATATCTAAAATTATTTATCAGAATTCTGAAACTTCTAGTATGACCTAAGTGACATAAAAGTACTTTAAATTAGGAATTCTATAAATGAGAGATCTTCACATAAGCCAGTATTAAAAATCAGCATTTTAGGACCAAGTTACTTAAGTTTGGGGAGTATTAGCATGCGATTCCAGAAAAGTTTTCTTCTGAGAACTCAAGCTGTGGAATGAGCTCCCAGCCGAGGTTTTTCCAAGGGACTACAGCATGGAGTTCTTCAAGAAATGCGCGAAGACGTTTATAGAGGATCGGCAACGCATGAGTAACACCCCTGGTGTTGCAAATGTCCATAGGCTACGGTGACTGTTTACCATCAGGCAGGCCGTATGCTTGATTGCCACCTTAGTGGTATATAAAGAAAAAATCCGTGTCCACTGTCTTCGATAGTGTATGCAGATATGTACAAGTAAATATATCTTCGATATATGAGGACACAGCTTTATCGGCAACCGAGAACGGTAATATTGCCGTCGAATGACAGCGAGACGGACAGCGAAGCCCAATCGGGGCAGTAATGGCTCAATTTGTGACCAATCGAGGCGTCTCCATTGTCGCATCGACGCGACGGCCCTTCACGTTGACAGCTGGCGTTCGGGGAAAATGTCGGTTGCTAACGATGCAATAAGATTAACGTCGTGTCGCCATATACAGAAGAGATCTTGCCAAAGAACCTCAATTCGACTTTTTGTTTGTAAATAAAGTACTTTATGGTATGCAAAAACCAACAAAATATTTGTATGTATGTATCTTCACGTCAGATTGCTGGAGCGCCATAAGACGCGGTCCTCACACACTTCACTCGCTTCTTTAATATTCATAGCTCTTTTCATGCACGCTCGCCGGTTCCTAGGGCTCCTGACATCACCTGATTAAACACGACCCATTTGGTCATGGTAGGTTAGTCTTTTTAGGGTTCCGTACCCAAAGGGTAAAACGGACCCTATTACTGAGACTCCGCTGTACGTCCGTCCGTCTGTCACCAGGCTGTATCTCATGAACCGTGATAGTTAGACAGTTGAAATTTTCACAGTGATGTATTTCTGTTGCCGCTATAACAACAAATATTAAAAAGCAGAATAAAATAATTATTTAAGTGGGCTCCCATACAACAAATGTGAATTTTTTGTTCGTTCTTGCTCGATATTGATAACGGCAACCGGTAGACGCTTGATATATTCACAGAATATTTACTTATACATATATCCACTTTAAAAATAAATAATTAAATTAAAATAAAACAAATATTTAAGGGGGGCTCCCATACAACAAACGTGATTTTTTGCCGTTTTTATAGATAATGGTACGGAACCCTTCGTGCGCGAGTCCGACTAGCACTTGACCGGTTTTTTTTTTAATGTGGCCTGTCAAAATGTCCACATCACTCCCAATGGAAAGCGTCAATGAGAACCAGATGTGAGAACAGCCATCACAGTGATTAACGCTGTGCTGGCTGTCCCCCCCCTTGACGGCCGGCTAAGGTGCCTCTTCACACCTCGTCTAAACGACCCGGGATTATAGGAAGTAGGGAACACATGCGCCGGAAGAGAATTCCACATTTTGATAGTCCGACAAAGAAATGAGTCGCCGACCTTCTTAGTACGGGAGGTAAGCAACCTAACTCTATGTGGATGTGATCTCAGTCCAGCGCGAGTGTTCCGGAGGAGGAAAGGAGAAGGGACGAGGTCCAAAAGCTCCTGAGATGATAGATACTCTTGGTATTCCTCGGCTCCTACATCGTTCCACTTTCGCATTATATATCTGTTTCGTCATTCCTTCATCCTTCTACATGTACGAATCAACAAAATATTTAATACATGAATTTGGAAATTATAAAGTAATAAATCTTTTGTAATTTTTTGTATACGCAATGATGACGTTAGAAACAGAGTTGGTCTGAAAGAGAGTGTCGTTGTTAGGATAAGAAGAGGCATGCTCTGTTGGTTCGGATATGTAGAAAGAATGCAGGGGGAAATAATTACGAAACAGATATGCAATGCGAAAGTAGAAGGACTACATCCTACTACAGCCGAGGAAGACCAAGACTTAGCTACTATGAGCAAATTGATTGCTTTTTATCAGAAGGTGATGTCAGGAGCCTTAGAAACCGGCGAGCGTGCATGAGAAGAGCAATGAATGCAAAAGGAGCGAGTGATGTGTGTAATGATCCAGTGATGTAGCACTCGGTTCACTCTGCCTACCCTGCAAGGGATTTGGCGTGAAGTTATAGATAGATAGATAAATCTTTTGTGATTAAAGTGACAGCTTCTTTTAGCGTGTAACCGCTTTGCGTCAGGTAGGCCGTATGCTTGTAGGGCTCTCGACGTTGTATGAAATATATGATAGCCAAGTGCGAGTCGGACTCGCGCACGAAGGGTTCCGTACCATTATCTATAAAAAAGGCAAAAAAATCACGTTTGTTGTATCGGAGCCCCCTTAAATATTTATTTTATTCTATTTTTTAGTATTTGTTGTTATAGCGGCAACAGAAATACATCATCTGTGAAAATTTCAACTGTCTAACTATCACGGTTCATGAGATACAGCCTCGTGACAGACGGACGGACGGACGGACAGCGGAGCTTCAGTAATAGGGTTCCGTTTTACCCTTTGGGTACAGAACCCTAAAAAAGAGTATAAGAATATAGAAAATAAGGGAACTCTTAAGTAGTGGAGAAAACTTCCAGCTGAAAATTTCCTAAGGGTCTGCAAGCATGTCATTCTTAAAGAAACGACGAGTGAGGTCCCTGATGTTGCAAGCCGAGGTAGGATGCATTAAAGAGCTCGGTGGCTCAGTTGTAAATGACGCGACATTGACACCAACGCTCGTGGGTTCGATTCCCACACAAGGCCAACATTTGTGTGCATGAACATGTCTGTTTGTCTTGGTCTGGATGTTTTAAGAGAGGTAGGGCGCATCAAAGCTGTCCGTCTGGGGAAGTACCTCCACCTCACAGAAAATCGCAGCCAAATAACAACTCCCAAGAGGGTTATTGTGTTCCTGTGTGTGAGTGAGGTCACCAGTAAGCTCCTAAAGAGTTGCTGCGTAAGTAGCAGAGGCGACATCGCGCAAGTGATACATAATATATTACAAGCGTTAATAGGTTACGGTAACTGCTTTACATCAGGTGGGCCGTATGCTTGAATGCCTCCCGACGTTGTATAAAAAAAAGCATCTCGTCTGGTGAAGTACCTCCACCTCACAGATTACACCTGCCAAATAGCAACCACTCCCAGGGGGTTGTTGTGTTCCTGCGTGTGAATGAGGTCACCAGTAAGCTTAGTACCTGACACTCACCAGATGCCACCTCTGCTGCTGACACAGCAACTCCTTAGGAGCTTACTGGTGACCTTACTCACACGCAGGAACACAACAACTCTCCAGGGAGTTGTTATTTAGCTGTGGTTTTTCGTAAGGTGGAGGTACTTCCCCAGACGGGCTGCTTTACGCCCTACCTTTTACCTTACCTTTAGGGTCAGCAACGCATGAGTGACACCCCTGGTGTTGCAAATGTTCATAGGCTACGGTGACTGTTTACCATCATGCAGGCCGTATGCTTGTTTGCCACCTTGGTGGTATAAAAAATAAATACCTCTCTTAAGTACCCCCAGACCAAGACAAACAAACATGTTCATGCACACAAATGTTTGTCCTGTGTGGAAATCGAACCCACGAACGTTGGTGTCAAAGCCGCATTATTAACTGCGGCGCCACCGAGCTCGTCCTGTAAGTGAGATAGGTTACCAGTAAGCTGCTAAGGAGCGCCTATGTTACCAACAGGGGTGCCAACGCACGAGTAATATTTCATAGGCTGCGGTAACCGATTTACATCAGGTAACCGTACGCTCGCCTCCAGACGTTGTATAATAATTCACTAATGTTGCCATATTTCAAAAATGAAAGAAGATATTCAAACGTCCATCACTAAATCATGCGGACAAAAGGCCGCGCCTTCCTCTGACTTCATTTGGGAGTGGAGTTTGGCACATGGGTATCTATCAATTGGCCCACAAAGGAGGCCTATTCAAGTGATGTATTCACTTTTGCCGACAATGGTCCTACCTCCAGAGGTTTTACTTGGTCACGATGATATGTGATACTTTTTTGGTGAACGTATAAGGACTAATGGATTTTAGACACCGCCAAATAACAACTCCCTAGAGGGTTGTTGTGTTACTTCGTGTGAGGTCACCAGTAAGCTCCTAAGAGCTGCTGTGTTGGCAGCAGCGGTGGCATCTCGCGATTGACACTTAATATATTGCAAGCGTTCATACGGTAACCGCTTTACATCAGATGGGCCGTATGCTTGTATGCCCCCGACGTAGTAAAAAAAATCGGTCAAGTGCGAGTCGGACTCGCGCACGAAGGGTTCCGTACCATTATCTATAAAAACGGCAAAAAAATCACGTTTGTTGTATGGGAGCCCCCCTTAAATATTTGTTTTATTTTAATTTAATTATTTATTATTAAAGTGAATATATAACTAAATATTCTGTGAATATTTTAAGCGTCTACCTGTTGCCATTATCAATATCGAGCAAAAATGAGCAAAAAAATCACGTTTGTTGTATGGGAGCCCCCTTAAATATTTATTTTATTCTATTTTTTAGTATTTGTTGTTATAGCGGCAACAGAAATACATCATCTGTGAAAATGAGATACAGCCTGGTGACAGACGGACGGACGGACGGACGGACGGACGGACGGACGGACAGCGGAGCCTCAGTAATAGGGTTCCGTTTTACCCTTTGGGTACGGAACCCTAAAAATAAAAATACTAGGAAGATTTTTTTATACGAAGTCGGGAGGCATGCAAGCATACGGCCCACCTGATGTACAGCTATTACCGTGGTATATGAACGGTGTGGGCGGTATGGGGAAGCCGCTCAGCGTGCTACGGAAAGATCTGTAATCAGTAATTTAAATAATATAATCTCTAAATAAAAAAAGACAGTTGAATAATTAAAATTAAAATAAATCACAATACAATAATAATCACAACACAAGTTTATTTTCCTCGGCACAACAGTTCTCAGCACATACTTACGCTAAATTTTCACACACATGACGACAGCTCATGCTGTGCAAACTCTGCAAACATGGGTTTACAGCTTTGATTAAGACAAAATTTTGTTTTAATCAAAGGTGTACAGCTTTGCTTTGGCTTGCAGCTATAATGAATTCAGGGTTCAGCAGTACATATCCGCACAAAGGGCTGTGCATGAAGGAAATGAAAAATGTTTATTCGTTACATATCTTACATGAATGTACGTTGCAAGTGGCCGGGGACAAATAAAGCAAATATATAATTCTTTAGGAGTCTCCGCTCTTCCATAACTAATACACATTTACATGCAAATTGATCTAACTTGCTTTGTGTGCTTCCGCCACCAATTAGCTCATGCGGCCTAGCGCCAGCCGGCACCCACCCACTACTGTTAGTACGTGCTACATGCCGTCGCTGCCACGACTGGCCTGGTCGTGCGGGCATGCGGATTCTGTTCCAGATGACGGACGACCGCAGCAGCCGAGGCAGAGACTACCGGAGCAGCCATGGCAGCGTCGGCATGTAGCACGTACTAACAGTAGTGGGTGGGTGCCGGCCGGCGCTAGGCCGCATGAACTAATTGGTGGCGGAAGCACACAAAGCAGGTTTGATCAAATTGCATGTAAATTTGACTTTCGCAAAATAACGCCTGAATCTATTAACTATTTAATACACATTCCATAAGTGAACACATTCTTTCGTGTAATCGTAGATAAATAAGCATGTGTGTTGTGTCCAGATGTATCTGCGTAGGTATGTTTGTATTTAGGTACCTATTTGGGAATGAGCGTGTGAGGAGCTGTGTGTGGTAATGTACTTTTTATGTTAGGGTACTTAATTATGTAAATAATTACTTATTAACTATTTTACATTATTATCTATTAATATTTTGGGAGACTTTGTACAAAAGTCGTCTGCATGGTTACGTCTGTCTCACCTATTTCTACCGCCAAGCAGTTATATTTATATAGCTGTGTTCCGGTTTGAAGGGTGAGATATGGCATAGAAATTACTGGGTACTGTGACGAACCTCAGGTCACAAGATTGACAGCGCGCGAGTAACGGGGATCCGTGGTATTGCGAGCGTCAATAGGCTGCAGTGACAGCTTACCATCTGATGCTGATCGCATGCATGGTTTGAATTAATTACTACAAAGTAGAATAGTATATATTACAATTAACAGAAATTTAAATTAAAAATATTATTATTCGTTGTAATAATTAAGACCTATTTAGCATGATAAATTAACTATAACTAACTTGTAACTTTTTTTTATAGGTATAGTATATTATGAGATATCTATTTAAGTTTTTTATTGACGATATTATAAATATATCCAAATTGACAAGATGACAAGACAAGACTAAAATTGTCTTCTAGCAAAAATAGAGTTAACACAGACTAACGGTGCTACTCTGTATCTACGTTCTGATCAGTAGATCGTTATGTACCTTATAAGTAGACCTTAAGATATAAAGTCCTCTGACAGATAGTACGTCATACAAGACACACGTTCTGATCTGTAGATCGTTATGTACCCTATGCGTAGACCTTAAGATATAAAGTCCTCTGACAGATAGTACGTCACACAAGATATAGAGCATGTCAGTAGGAAATGTATAGGGTTTATAGTGCATTACCTTGAGCAAAGATCTTTGCGCTCGTTCCAGTTGAAAAAAAATCCTTTTTGTCTCCCTAACCCATGTTGGGACAGATTGCGCTAAGGCGATATAAGTAACTAAATGAAGATTCGATACAATGATTTTGCTTGTAGCTCACCGCTACGGAGTAGACACAGCTGTAATTTGCTAGTTCAATATCGCTTCGAAGTATCCTGGCATTAGACCATGAGATTTAGGCGCTAAAACACTAAATTTCAGTGAGTATCTATCTATC
This sequence comes from Pyralis farinalis, assembly GCA_947507595.1. Lineage (NCBI taxonomy): Eukaryota > Metazoa > Arthropoda > Insecta > Lepidoptera > Pyralidae > Pyralis > Pyralis farinalis. Next base: position 5,969,830 of record OX382260.1, read on the forward strand.
TATACCTTCACGCCAAATCCCTTACGTGGTAGGCAGAGAGAACCGAGCGCAACGTGACTCGTTCCTTACATACCTAACTCGCTTATTTAACATTCATTGCTCTTTTCATGCACGCTCGCCGGTTTCTACGGATCTTGACATCACCTTCTGATAGAACACGACCAATTTGATCATGGTAGGTAAGTCTTGGGCTTCCTCGGCTCCTACATCCTTCCACTTTTGAATTGTATATCTGCTTCGTCATTCTTTCATCCTGCATTCTACATGTCCGAACCAACGGAGAATGCCTCTTCTTATTTTAACACCGACGCTCTCTTTCAGACCAACCCTGCTTCTAACCTCATCATTGCGAATACGGTCTACAATTGTACAATTATATCTTACAGTGGTTATTGGTACGTGGCCTGTGAGTTTGATAATCCACGAAGTTCGTTCAATGAAACATGTCACGTCTAAGATTAATTATCTTTATCATAACAAATTAAATAAGTACTCCAGCATAGAATTGTGAGATCGTTTGTAACTTTTTTATTCTCCCTCATCAAAGTCATCTTAGATTTGTTTGTTATCGATTGTACAATGCGGAGTTCAGTGAAGGGAGAGGTTAGTAATTGACAGCCGATGATGATATCGATACAGGGTAGATATTATGGTAGTTATACACACTTATTTCCTGGAGCAAAAGCTGTATACCATACAGTATACTCGGATCATGCCATTTAGAGATTATCCGATTTCAGAAATCGCGGTTACCGTAGCCTATGAAAACCTGCAATGCTCTGCTACTAACACACAAACTCATTAGCTTACTGCCATGCAATTCTCTAAGCGACTCGTAATGGCTGTGTGCGTCGCTGTGATCACAGATGTCACAGCTTTGACATTGTCTACTGCGATCACGGCTAAATTATTTGATATTCTATAAGGCTGTAAGCGTACGCGAGGCTGTTTGCCTTGTAGAATTCCAATTCCAAACGCAGCCTTGCGGCGCTAGTGGCGCACAACCATGAAAAGCGACACCAAAGAATTGCAATTTTGTGTCCAAGGCTGTAACAGCCGATGTTTCCGAGGATGTAAGGACGTTTGCTCTTACAGAATTGCATGCCTGGTGACCCCACTCAAACGCAGGAAAACAACAAAGCTCTTGAGAGTTGTTATTTGGCGCGGCTCCCCACGGCCTGACACGGGCTGCTTCAATGCGCTCTGCATCTCTTAATAACATCCAGCCTAAAACAAACAGACATGTTCATGCTCACAATTGTTTGTCCTGTGTGGGAATCGAACCCACAAACGGTGGTGTCAAAGTAACGTAACAGCACGTTTCACCACTGCACCACAGAGCTCGTCAAACTTCTCGATACCGTTATGCAATGCTATATAAGAAGCGCGCTTCGGAACTTTTTCGTCATCGCTGTTTCCCAAGCGACCGATGAATCCTTACAGCCAGCGAGGCTGGACGAAACGTGAATGTCGGCGATTACCAACCTTGCAAGACCTCTCATTTTCCAGTCAGAAAATTTGAAATAAACTGAATTATGCATCAAAAGATATTATAAACAAATTTTATTTCAACGCCTGAATAGCATATAACCTATATATAACTTCACGCCAAATCCCTTGCGGGGTAGGCAGAGAGAACCGAGCGCCACGTGACTCGATCCTTACATATCTCACTCGCTTCTTTAACATTCATTGCTCCTCTCATGCACGCTCGCCGGTTTCTAGGGCTATCACCTTCTGATAAAACAACTAATTTGGTCGTGGTAGGTAAGTCTTGGCCTTCCTCGGCTCCTACATCCTTCCACTTTTGCATTGTATATCTGCTTCGTCATTCTTTCACCCTGCATTCTTTCTACATGTCCGAACCAACGGAGCATGCCTCTTCTTATTTTTAACACCGACGCTCTCTTTTAGACCAACTCTGTTTCTAACATCATCATTGCGAATACTGTCTACAAGCCTTACGCCCCAATTAATTACAGATTTAAGTAGTTACTTACAATCACCGCTGGCTCGGCTATGAAAAAAAAAATCGGCCAAGTGCGAGTCGGACTCGCGCACGAAGGGTTCCGTACCATTATCTATAAAAACCGCAAAAAAAAATCACGTTTGTTGTATGGGAGCCCCCCTTAAATATTTATTCTATTTTAACTTAATTATTAATTTTAAATAAATATATAACTAAATATTCTGTGAATAATTCAAGCGTCTACCTGTTGCCATTATCAATATCGAGCAAAAACGAGCAAAAAAATCGGCCAAGTGCGAGTCGTACTCGCGCACGAAGGGTTCCGTACCATTATCTATAAAAAAGGCAAAAAAATGACGTTTGTTGTATGGAAGCCCCCTTAAATATTTATTTTATTCTATTTTTTAGTATTTGTTGTTATAGCGGCAACAGAAATACATCATCTGTGAAAATTTCAACTGTCTAGCTATCACGGTTCATGAGATACAGCCTGGTGACAGACGGACGGACGGACGGACGGACGGACGGACGGACGGACGGACGGACGGACGGACAGCGGAGCCTCAGTAATAGGGTTCCGTTTTACCCTTTGGGTACGGAACCCTAAAAATCACGTTTGTTGTATGGGAGCCCCCTTAAATATTTATTTTATTCTATATTTTAGTATTTGTTGTTATAGCGGCAACAGAAATACATCATCTGTGAAAATTTCAACTGTCTAACTATCACGGTTCATGAGATACAGCCTGGTGACAGACGGACGGACGGACGGACAGCGGAGCCTCAGTAATAGGATTCCGTTTTACCCTTTGGGTACGGAACCCTAAAAAGGTCTGTTTTCTCTCTGGCTTGTGGAGATCTGCGGGATCGCTCCATGTCAATATCAATATCTTCACCAAAACCTCCAATTTTAATGGATTAGGAATAGGGGTAACTGAAGATTATAATTGTGATAGTGATTTAATGTGACTAAATATTATTCATACAGACTTCCACGCGGCAATAACCCTATAGAAGGGCGAAACTGGTGAAGATATGTTTCATACAAAGGCGGTTGAAAAATTAGTCTAATGGGTAACGTCCTCCTTTTTGGAATTACATTAAAGAGGGGACATATTTTTCCAGAAATGTCTATTCCTTATCGATACTAAATTGAGACGAATCCGACAATTCGATATACGATCTGATATCCGTAAACCAAAAAACAAACATTAAACACAAACTCTGGATACGTTCCAAGTTATTGAGGGAATTGTTGTCTCCGGTCGCACAGAATTTCAAGCGTACAGTCCACCTGATCTAAAGCTGTTACCGTAACCTATAAACGCTTGCAATACGTTAAGTATTACTCGCACGATGCCACCTCTACTGCTAACACAGCAACTCCTTAGAATCTTACTGATGACCTCACCTCGTAAAAACAACCCTTTAGGAGATTATAATTTTGGCAGTGGTTTTCTGTGAGGTGGAGGTACTTCCCTAGATGGGCCGCTTTGATGCGCCCTACCTTTCTTAAGAGGTTTTTTCTAGCCCCCTTCCCAGAGATATGACAAGCTCGGTGGCGCAGTGGTGAAACACGCTGTTACGCTACTATAACACTAACGCTCGTGGGTTCGATTCCCACACAGTACAAACATTTGTGTGCATGAACATGTCTGTTTGTCTTGGTCTGGGTATTTTCTATGTATAATAAGTGTGTATTTACAAAAAAAAAATGTATTTACGTATGTTTATCAGCTGTCTAGTACCCATACTTTGGGATTAGATGGCGCTGTGTAATTTGTCTGACAATATTTATTATTTATTTATTTACATAAACGAGTAATGAAGTAGGTACACTTAGGGGCAACGTACAATGCGTAAAATGGTACATTTTCGAAGTTATCTATATATATAACTTCACGCTAAATCCCTTGCAGGGTAGGCAGATAGCACCGACCACCTGACTCGGTCCTTACACGCCTCACTTGCTTCTTTAACATTCATAGCTCTTTTCATGCACGCTCGCCGGTTTCTACGGCTCCTGACATCACCTTCTGATGAAACACGACCAATTTAGTCATGGTAGGGAAGTCTTGTTTCGTGATTTTATCTTCATGCGTTTTTTCTACGAGTACATGTAGGTACTAACCAACGGAGCATGCCTCTTCTGATTGTAGCACCAATATTCTCCTTCACACCAATATTAATAATATATAATCTATAAATATATACCCATGTAATAATCGATATGTAAAAAAATATAATTAAAAAATATATTTATCTAACACCCATATTACGCTTTAATGTTGTAAGTTTTTGAAACATTTCATTTATATTTTATTTGCGGCCAAATTAATTTTAATTTTAATAGTAGGTACCAATATTTTTATTTATACTACGTCGGAGCATATTAGCATACGGCCGACCTGATGTAAAGCGGGTACCGTAGTACCTATTAACGCTTGCGATATGAAGTATCACTCGCGCGACGCCTCCTCTGCTGCTTACACAGCAACTCCTTGGGAGCTTACTGGTGACCTCACTCATACGTAGGAATACAACAACCCTCTAGGGAGTTGTTAGTTGACTGCGGTTTTCTGTGAGGTGGAGGTGGGGAAGTACCTCCACCTGTTTTGATGCGCCCTACCTCTCTTAACAAATTCCATTTTATAATAAAATAAATAAAATACATTTAACCGTTTTGGAAAAACATGTATACTGCGCCCCTTGGCGGTCTGTAACATCTAAACTTAGCTAAGAACATGTTCAGAAATAAGACCTATACAATGTGAAAAACTGTTTCAAAATGGGCGCAGCCATTTCCGTGAAAAATGTAAAAGACCCACACAAACACCTCTTGCCCCAAACGCATGTAGGTAGATACCATCTACAAAAATGTCACTGGTGAAAAACGCGGTAAAAGAGATTTTTAACATATTCAGGAACACCGTTCCTATATGAAATCTATATGTTTGTCTGTGTGTGCGTTTTTTTCGAATATTCGAATTTTGACTTCAGATTCGGATTCAGCATAAAAAAGTAGAATAGGAATGTTCAGGAACACCGTTCCTATCTTAAGGAACATGGTCAAATAGGCCGTCAAATTAAAAAAAAAAATGTTATATAATTGACGAGCCAGGTGTTCCTCTGGGAATGCAAGCTTGCGCGTTCTCAACTGGTTTTTTTTTTAAGAGTAAACCGCCTTCACTGAATACTAAAAATGTTATTTCTACCGTTCCTCATTACAAACGTAGGTGCAATGTAAGGCGTTTGATTTATTCTTACGATGCTAACGACCAAGGCTTTTATGCTAACGTGTAATATATCACAGGCGTAAGGCACGAGATGTAGCGAGACGCGGGCAGGCAAATCTATTTTAAATTATACCTATTTGGATCTGGTGTTTATTATTGTAACAAATGGGATCGAAATGCATTTTAAATGTCTAAACGTAAAACTTCAATGCATCGAAATTTTGATCACATAATAAATCTATACAGATAAATAAAATTGGAGTGTCTGTTTGTAATATTGAAATAACTGCTTTTTATTAAATGCATATGGATGTATACACGGTACATATACCAAAATGAATATTTTTACAATTTTTGTTTGTCTGTCTGTTTGTTCCGGCTAATCTCTGAAACGGCTGGACCGATTTTGACGGGACTTTCACTGGCAGATAGCTGATGTAATAAGAAGTAACTTAGGCTACTTTTATTTTAGAAATTTTATTTATTTTTATTAATATAAATAAATAATATTCCATGCGGACGAAGTAGCGGGCACAGTATTTAAATAAATATTGTCGGACATTACACAGTACTATCTAGTCCCAAACTAAGCAAAGTTTGTGCTATGGGTACTAGACAACTGATAATCGTCGTTTTCTCGTAAATTCATTCTAATAATATATATAAAACACCCGGATCAAGACAAATAGACATGTTCATGCATGCAAATATTTACCTTATATGGAAACCGAACCCACGAGCCTTGGTTGTAAAATTGCCATCGCTAGCCATTCCACCAACAAGCTCAAGATTTAGTAACATTTATTAATAAACATAAAGAAATTCAAAACTCAAAAGCTTATCTAATTATAAAATTGTATACAAAGCGATAAAGCCGTTTCTGAGATAAACGAAATATATACAAGAACAAGAACTATACCTGAACCCCGCGTCTTCGTCTGCGTATATCCCGGTATCCCGTAGGGGGCAGTTTTTGATATAGTTTGTTCTCGGATTCTAAGATCCGTATCGTAACATTAAATAGCGTATACCTTCCCTTAGAATTGGGCTATAAAATGCAAGATATTTAAGGTAATTCCAGATATTAGCGCGTTCACACAAACAAACAAACTGGCTGTTCCGCTTTATTATATCAGTACTAGCTGCTGCCCGCGTGGAGTCAAATAACGTAGCCTATGTGTTAATCCAGATCATAATCTATCTACGTGCCAAATTTCATTCAAATCCGTTCAGCCGTTTAAGCGTGAAAGAGGAACAAACATCCATACATACAAACTTTCGCATTTATAATATTAGTAGGATAGACTGTCGGTCTCAAATAATAGTTTTTTTTTGTACAACGCAAGGCATACAAGCATATCTATCTGATATAAAGTCACCGTAGACTATGAACAGTTGCAATACATTTAGTATACCCGCACGATGCCAGCACTGCTGCTAACACAGCAACTCCTTTGGAGCTTACTGGTGACCTCACTCATACGCAGCAACACAACAACTCTCCTTTAAAATGTTACCTCTCTCTTGATTCTTCGACATATGTGACCCACCCGTTGTAACTTGTAACGTCAGCTTACTGATCCTTAGAGATATAACTCTATTCCGCCACTGAGTTCTCAATCTTGAATCTATCTCGCACAGCCAAGCATGGCTGACTCCTTCGCCCGCTGTGTAACGTAGAGCTTTCTTATGAGGCCCATATTTAGGAGCCAATATGACCAATACTAATTTTAAAAATAGATTTACGTCTTAGGCTTGGTAAGTGTTGGAACAAGTGAATTGTATATCTTGCATAGGCTTTCTGCATGGATAGCAGGGCACCGCTGATGTGGAAAGACGAATGATTGCTGGGAATAGTGTCAATGGAGCTTTGGGAAAACATCTTGGCAGTAATAAGTTGAGTCAGAAGGCACAACCATACCCAACGCAGTGCTGGTCCGAACGCTAACTTATGGAAACGAGAGAAAGAAAGAAAGAAAGTTGGTATCTGAGCGATGTGCAATATTTGTGGCATAATGCTTGTACTCGTACACCGCGTTTGCAATGTTGATGTTAGAAACAGAGTTGGTCTGAATGAGAATATTGGTGTTAAAATAAGCAGAGCATGCATCGTTGGTTCGGGCATGTAAAAATAATTACGAAACAGATATACAACGTGAAAGTAGAAGTATGTATAGGCCGAGGAAGACCGAGGCTTACCTTCTATGACCAAATTGATCATGTTTTATACTAAGGTGATGTCAGAAGATCTACGAGTAGATACCGGCTTGCGTGCATGAGACAGAGTTATTAATGTTAACGAAGCGTGTGAAGTGTGTAAGAACCCATTCATGTAATGCTCGGTTCCCTCTGCCTACGCCGCAAGGGACTTGGTGTGAAGTTATAGTTAGATGGCATATTGAATCTTTGTTTTTGTGGCTTCTTTCGGGCGGAATTCTGTGAATATACAAATGATCAAAGCTTCAAATGGAAGAATTTCTTGTTGAAATTACTTTTATATTTATTTTATTATATAATCAAAGAGATTGAAGCGGCTTGATAATTGAGTATATACCACTTCTTTTACCCAATTTATTAAAAATAAGGTAATGTAATGTTTTTTAAGTTTCAGATCGCGGGCATTCGTAGATATGAACACAGCAGCCGAAGCAATGATGAACGGCGCAGCATGCATCTACTAACGGTAGTGGGTTGGTGCCGGCCGGCAGTAGTTCGCACGAACTAATCGGGAGCGGAAGCACACAAAGTAGTTTAGATTAAATTGATTTTAATAGGCTCGTTTTTTATCCGATGAGCTATTACTGCTTAAATAACGCCTGAATCAATTAACTATTTAATGTTTTTTAAGCTATGTTCGTATTTCATGACGTCGAAACCATTTTTTAAACGTATAGAATAGTTTTTATGACTTTATATATAAAATGGTGGTCACCATCACCACCACATCAACCCTTACTCAACCCACTGCAGGCATACGGAACTCCCTTCAACAGAAGGGATTTAGAGCATACTCCACCACGCTGCTCAAATGCGTATTGGCGGAGGCCAGTGTTATCAAGCCGCCAGACCACTGACTTAGCTTAACGACTGTCATCTATCGACAACAGCCGGGACCGATGGCTTAACGTGCCCTCCGAAGTATGGAGAAACTCGAGATAGATAAACCCATCCATAGCCAGGCTGCGGCCAATGTTGCTTAACCTGCGTGTTTGGTTAGAATGACACGCGCAACGACGCCATCGAGCTCTTTTTGGTCAATGATTCTATCAATCCAATTACTAATATCCGGAAAATATCCGGAATGCCAATGAAAAGTGGTTACCGCAGCTTAGATTATTATTTTAGATACAAGCGCTCGCACGGTACCATCGTTACTGCTACCACAGCAGCTCAAATCAAACAAAAAATGGGGTATTACGACATACTCCCTTCGTATGCGGGTCCGACTCACACTTGGCCAATTTTATCAAAATACACATATCATGTAATTGTCTTTTGTAGTTCTCTCTCATTTTATTTTCATGTACCTAGCTGTTGCTGTTGTTGATGACGCCCGGTTCTCTCTGCCTACCCCGCAATGGACCTGGCATGAAGGTATACATACATACAACGAAATTTTGTGTGTCGCCGTCATTTTTCTTCGAAGTGTTCATATTCAATACTTAAAATATTTCTACTAAATACTTAGTTTATGACTTAAAATAAGTAACAGTTTAATTGATAAAGAACCAGCTTATTATCCGAAGGGTCCATGGTTCAAATACTGGTGTATCACTAAATTTATGTTAACCAATTTGCTACACGCTGAAGGAAAACGAAATTATAAGAAAAATTATGTAAAGGAGGTGTGACCTAACATAAGAAAGGTCTGACTTGTTGTCTCCGTTAACCGTAACTTGCAAAACAAGTACAGCTCACGCGTTACCACCTCCGTTGTTCTGACCATATCCTCAGGAGTTATCTGGTAATCTTACTCCAGTTAATTGTTATTTCACTAATGTTGTCTGTATGCCTGTTGTGAGATCATTGTCTTATCCCTTATTTTACAATCGCACAGCTCGCCGGCGGCTGGGAGTTCATCCGCACACACTGGAACCGCAATGGTCGCGCACTGTGCGATTCACGAGAAGTTTTCTACCGAGAACTAATATGTTGTGGAATGAGCTCCCTGCCGAGATTTTCCCAAGGGACTACAGTATGGGGTTCTTCAAGAAAGGCGTGAAGAGGTTCTTACAGGGTCGGCAACGCAAGAGTGACACCCCTGGTGTTGCAAATGCCCGAAGGCTACGGTAACTGCTTACCATCAGGCAGGCCGTACGCTTGTTTGCCACCTTAGTGGTATTAAAAAAAAAAAAAAAAACTTCACTTGGCATCTACTTCGTACAAGTAAAGATGGCTTTGGCTCTAATTTTAATATAGCCATTCTCATACTCACACTTACAGTCACTCCCACAATATAGATGAAAAATTGTCGCTTTTATAATAAAAAAATCTTGTTATATTGCAGCGTAACTTGGGCCAAGCACAGTACCCTGTTTCCACCGAAACGCATATTTGTTTTTATAATTATGAAAGTATAAATTAATAAAGCCCACGCCACGCGACACGTGTTTTATCTTTTTGTATTAATTATGAATAGTTTTAATTACTCCCATAAAACTTTACCTTTTATTAGTAAACCAAGTGGTATTATTCGTTTTCATAAATTTTTTTTGACGTTTTTTATGTGCGGATCAAAATTGAACAGCAGCAGCAGTTTGGGCAATGGTCCTGAAGGTCTTGCGTTGCCGTCCCTGTAAGAACCTCTTCACGCCGTTCTTGAAGAAATACATGTTCAGATAATCGAATTGCTATAATCTCACTCCTCCTACTCCGACTCGTAACATAACTAGAAGATCAGGACTTGATTAACGACTGTCAATACGGCTTCCGCCACTTTCTTTATACAATGTCGGATGGCATACAAGCATACGGCTCACCTGATGGAAACCGGTTACCGTAACCTATGAATACTTGTAATACATTAAGTATCAGTCGCGCGACGCCTCCTCTGCTGCTGACACAGGAACTCCTTAGAAGCGTACTGGTGACCTCACTCACACGCAAGTACACAACAACCCTCTAGGGAGTTGTTATTTGGCTCCGGTTTTCTGTGAGGTGGAGGTACTTCCCCAGACGGGTTGATTTGATGCGCTCTACCTCTCTTACGATCCAGACCAAGACAAACAGACATGTTCATGCACACAAATGTTTGCCTTGTGCGGGAATCGATCCCAGGAGCGTTGGTGTCAAAGTCGCGTCATTCACGACTGAGCCACCGAGCTCGTCATGTATATATATATCGATAACTTGGATCGACTTCTTAATGTTCTAAGCGAAGGAGCTCTGGATGATGATGACTGTGCCAACGAGCTCGTCAAAAATAGATAACAATAAATAGTAGCCATGCGAAGCCGGTCGATCGCATCTAGGGTTGCCCATGTGCCACAGGGTTTCTGCACATAAGTTGTCAGCTTCATATCCATGCATAAAACTTGTTATTGATGGTTGCTGGTACGACATGACTCTATCCGCACTGTTTGTACTGCATATTGACGAGCTCGGTGGTGCAGTGGTGAAACGCGCTGTTACGCTACTTTGACACCAACGCTCGTGGGTTCGATTCCCACACAATACAAACATTTGTGTGCATGATCATGTCTGTTTGTCTTGGTCTGGATATTTTCTATGTATAATAAGTATTTATTTACAAAAAAAAAATGTATTTACGTATGTTTATCAGTTGTCTAGTACCCATAACACAAGCTTCGCTTACTTTGGGGCTAGACGGCGCTGTGTAATTTGTCTGAATATTTATTTATTTATATGAATGATATGTTATCAATTGATGGTATTCATTGCTATGCAGAAGACAGCACCGGGGACACGTATTGTACAGGCCTTGAAAAGTTCCTCGATCACTTGTGGAGAGAGTCCTGATAAAATTGAGGATACTACTACAGTATCCAATTGCGGGAGATTGAGCTTGGTCTTGTTCAAATCTATGATATTAAACTGGACCAAGATCAAACATGTGGAATTTACTCCTTGCCGAGGTTTATGCATGAGTGCTTCAGAGGTCGATATGCTACGGCAACAGCCTACTATCAAGCAGGCCGTATGCTTATTTGCCACCTTAGATATAAATAATATAAAGTCTCAAGTTAGCCATGAGAGGTAGAACGTATCAAAGCAACCCGACTCAGCCACTACCACACTCAACTCAGCCACAGCCTAAAACCTGGTGTTAAGCGCCTAAATGTCTCAACGATTCGAACCTTCTGATCAATGCCAGGATATTTTAAATAATAACCCGACTAGTGACGCGATGTTGATCGGTGAACTAGCTAATAAGAACTTAATAAAAAGTTAGTTACTACGCAAAATAATATCATCGGGTCTACACAACTCGCATATAAGCGGTATACTTTAACAGTGCAATCGCTACTTGTTACAAAACCATAATTCTGAGAGGTCGTCTGTGTCTTTTGATTCAAAATAAAATAACAAACAGCGGAAATGACGTCACGAAACAGATAAAAATGAACACAAATATTTAAAATCTTTGCTCATTTACAATCTGGGATTGCGGTATTAGTCTTTGATTCATAGAAAGGAACCGTTGAACAAAATAAATATTTGATGGCCAAAACTGGCGTCGGAAAGGGCAAGAAAAAATGGATTAGGTTTGTTTGAGACGTCGTTACATCTTGATGGCAATAAAATATGCGCGCTTTAACCGGCTTCAAAAAATGTGGACTTTATATTCACCGTCTGTTGTCGTTTTTTGTACTGCTTTTATAATGTGTTCACCGATATTCGTGACTGCTTAAACGATTTTAAATTAAAATATTTCATTTATGAAACATAATATGTCCACAACAATTAATGTATGTAATGTAAGTATAACTTCAGCTAAATTCCTTGCCGCCTACCCCGGTAAATATATTTAAATAATTAATATATTTTAAAATATAGGATTACATACCATATTATTAAAATTAAAATTTACATATACGTGTTAATAAGATCTACGCGTACAAACGGCGTGAAGCAAGTTTGTTTTATACTATGTAGAGATAAAACAAATCGAAATCTTAAATCAATCCGTCTAACAAACTAGCTAATTCGCTGATTGTTTTAAAATGGTTAACATTTATAGACTAGTGTCTTCGACTACCGGGATTTATTGAAGAGAGAGGGGGAAGTAATATTGTAGAATTAGCCATGAGACTTCGATCAGAACGCTATGCATCAAGAAAGTTTGGATTTCTTATGAAAAAGTAAATAAATATGTTTAAATAATTAATATATTTTAAATATAGAATAAACGCGGTCGAAATACGAGCGCTACGCAAAATTTGTGGCGTAAGGCTTGTAGACCGTATTCGCAATGATGATGTTAGAAACAGAGTTGGTCTGAAAGAGAGCGTCGGTGTTAAAATAAGAAGAGGCATGCTCCGATGGTTCGGACATGTAGAAAGAATGCAAGATGAAAGAATGACGAAGCAGATATACAATGCAAAAGTGGAAGGATGTAGGAGCCGGGGAAGGCCAAGACTTACCTACCATGACCAAATTGGTCGTGTTCTATCAGAAGGTGATGTCAGGAGCCCTAGAAACCGGCGAGCGTGCATGAGAAGAGCAATGAATGTTAAAGAAGCGAGTGAGATATGTAAGGATCGAGTCACGTGGCACTCGGTTCTCTCTGCCTACCCCGTAAGGGATTTGGCGTGAAGTTATAGATAGAATATATTTTAAAATATAGGATTACATACCAAATTATTAAAATAAAAATGTATATTTGTTTGTATGTACTTACGTATATATGTACACCACTAAGGTGGCAAACAGGTGTACGGCCTACCTGATGGTAAGCAGTTACCTTACCTATGGACATTTGCAACACCAGGGGTGTCACTCTTGCGTTGCCGACCCTGTAAAAAGCTCTTCACGCCTTTTTTTGAAGAAATCATGTTTTACTGTCCACTTGATGTAAATCACCTGAACCGTAAGCTTGTATGCCTCCAGACGTATAGAAATAAACTAAGAACCTAGTTTGCTAGTTATAGTTATAGTTATGCACGATGCATTACCAGCAGATGTGGTGACTTTTGCTCTAAAGATGCTGATTAATCACATACACCACGAAACACTTGAGAATAATATACATGTGAAAGTGTATGACTTGCACCGCCATTTCAGATTACTTTTCTTATATTAACACGTTAAATACTGGGGCAATACATAATTAAAACAACAAGTAACATTCCCAAATGATAATATTATAGTGAGGTAATCAAGTATTTAAATCCCACTATACGCCAAACAGATGCGTCCGAAACAATAAAATTAAATTCAAAATGGCCGCCCGCAATCCGTGAAAAGCAATTAAAATAACTTTACCTCTTTGAATTCATGAAAGTCGCCTTTTGGCGCGAACCGTCGCCGCTTCAAATTCATAATAATTTATTTATTGATTTCAAAACTTTTCTTTGTAGATAATAGAATGATTACAGAAAGATTGGTTTCGTGTATATTCATCTTCTTATAATATAACTAGCGACCCGCCCCGGCTTCGCACGGGTGCAATGTAGATACTAATTTGTTTTCAGTGTTGAGTGATGATTAAATGCACAACGTATTAAATTTACGTATTAAAATTAGCCTAGTGGTCGCCCCGTGGTCGAAGTTCGACCATAAATCCTCGATCTTTAAGTTTGAACAACATTTGTTTTTTTTTGTCAAAGACCTCTATTATCATTGCACATTTATTTTTTAATTTGATCTATTACGTAAGCTGCAAGTATCTACAAATACGTCATAATAATAATATTGTATAGCTTGGCTAAGCCCTATTAAAAAACAATAACGCGTTGTTTGACATTTTCTTGGGGTTTTTATTGTTGTACCAGCCACATGTGGACAGTTAATTTGTCTATTTTAATATAATATAATATTATAAAGTGTACTAACTTTGAGCCAGAGTAAGTCAATTCACATTGCATTTCAAATTCTCATTTATTCATTCACAAAATATAGGTATAATGTATGTACAAAGTAAACAATGCATATTTCATTTCAACAATAATATTTAAAGACTTGAGCGATAATCTATGATCTCAGTGTGACTGTTTGATCACAGTCTGATATGTATTTGACATTGACAGATTTTAATTTTTTTTTGGTTCTTTTTATCCCCGAGGAGAAAGGCAAAGGGATCTAGCCCATACAGCCAAGTCATCAGTTTAGAACCATGTGAAAATCTTAATTCTATGTTCCAGCTTCAGGAACCGTGGTGAAAAAATACTTGGGAAGGGTACCTAGACCCAATCAACCCAGTTTAAATACCACCCGTAAAACGATAGTGATTTTTACAAGGTTTTCTTGATGAACTTATTCACATCTTCCAAAAAGTGCATAAACGTGTTACATTTGAGTTTTTTCATTACTGTATAATTTCACTAGCACTTATGTCACAAAATACTATCGAATATGTCACATAAAACTAATTTTATACTGAATTGTAAAAATTTCAATTATAAGAACAATGTCACTCGTCAAAAGCGCGGGAAGAAGTCCTGACAGATTTTAATTATCAACATTTTGTATTTCACTCTAAAGAGTTTTTTTTTCTAGATGTATTTTAATTATGTCAAATATCATACTCCTCCGTGAGCGCGATATGCTTGAAAAGTACAAACAACACACACAAAGGGGTACAAAGCTTTTCCTTTACGTATTAATATATACCTAGTTATTATATTATCATAATTATGATTATTTTTGAAATTCAGTAAGACTATAGACAAATCATACTAAAGATCAATAATATTAATCTCTTCTCAGTTTGACCACAGACTTCAACCATAAACAAAAGTATATTTGACATTCAGTAAGACTATAGAGAAATAATATTATAGACCAATAATATTAATCTCTTCTCAGCTTGACAACAGACTTAACCTTCCTCCTGAATCACAATCTGTTGATGAAAACCGCATTAAAATCCGTTGCGTAGTTTAAAAGATCTACGCGTACAGATCGGCGGGATGCAACTTTATTTTATACTATTTAGAGATAAAACAAATCGAAATCTTAAATCAATCCGTCTAACAAACTAGCTAATTCGCTGATTGTTTTAAAATGGTTAACATTTATAGACTAGTGTCTTCGACTACCGGGATTTATTGAAGAGAGAGGGGGAAGTAATATTGTAGAATTAGCCATGAGACTTCGATCAGAACTATGCTACGTATAAGAAAGTTTGGATGTCTTATGAAAAAGTCGGACTTACCTAATTGTGAGGTTTGTGGGTTCGTAGAGGACGATCATCATTTAATAATAAATAATAACTATTGCCGGACAAATAACACAGCGCCATCTAGCTCCAATGTAAGCGAAGCTTATTTTATGGATACCAGACATCTTATAAATATACGTAAATATTTTTTTCTTTGTAAATACACACTTTTGATACATAGAAAACATTCAGACCAAGACAAACGAATATGTTTATGCACTCAAATGTTTGTCTTGTGTGGGAATCGAACCAATGACCATTGGTGTTAAAGAAGCGTTACTAATCTGCGCCACCGAGGTCGTCTGTTTGTTGATGGAGTGTGTCAAGTCAAGCAAAAGAGAGACCCACCGCTGAAAAAGGTAAAATTAAATGTTAGCAATCCATATTCACTTTATCGCTTAGGGCCTACGATGGGACTGGCATTAGGTATACAGATCAAATCCCGTCTTAAAATATTAATTTAAAACCAGTTGAGAATGCGCAAGCTTGCATTGCCAGAGGAACACCTGGCTCATCAATTATATAACAATTTAATTATTTTTTTAAAACTTTGTCGGCCATTTTGACCATGTTCCTTAAGAAATATGATATTGATTTTTAAAACATTCCCATTCTACTTTTTAATTTACTTTTCGTATAATCGTATAATAAAAATTCAAATTTTTTTTTTAATTTGTCGGCCATTTTGACCATGTTCCTTAAGAGATAGGAGGTTGGTTTTTCAGACATTCCTATTCTACTTTTTTATGCTGAATCCGAATCTGAAGTCATAATTCGAATATTCGAAAAAAAGCGACTGACACACACAGAGACAAACATAAGGATTTCATATAGGAACGATGTTCCTGAAAAAACTATAGTCTATTTTAACACAAACCACGTCAGGTCTCTTGCGGGGTAGACAGAGAGAACCGAGTGCCATAACCTTAATGGACTGAGAAACAAACGTATAATGCTAGGAACAATAATAAATTTCAGGTTGATCATTAAATTTGATGGTATTTGAAGATACGCGCAAATGAAGCAGGTTTCTACCTTTATAATTTTTTCATCCGAAACGTCCGTGACCGTGCGAATATTCGTCGTCTTAAATTAAAATGGCGGTCACTAAGGATATTTAACAGGTTGTAAAAAGTTGTTTAAATCTCGGGATCCGCCATTTTGGCACGTCGTAAACTCTCCTTAATATGAATGATTAAGCGTTGAATATCCCTTTATTGCAATGCGACTAAGAGATTTCTTGTAGGTACACTATTAGTGCGTAAATCCAGAGATTCCTGGCCAGACAGATTAAAAGCATGTATCAAAGCCAAAGGTGGCCATTTTCAAGAATATTTTTTTTATTTTTTACTGAGACTTCCATAAATATGTACATATAAGTTTTATGAAGATTACATTACTTCATAAAAAATAAATGCGTGTTCATTTGTAACAGAACTTATGGACTAGGTATATGTACACGACCCATCCATTATATTCATTAAACTTACTACGGACAACGTTGCTCAACTTGCGTCTTTGATAGAACTGATCGACACATCAAAACTGTCGATCTCCTGAATCAACATGATTTAGTAGATGATATAACTACTCAAGTCAACGGCCAAAATAATTCTTTAAACAACGAAGCTACTACATTTATGTATATGGACCCATCCTTAGACTTACTACGATCAACGTTGCTTAACTTGCATCTTCAGTAGAACTTGCGCGCACATCAATATGGATCTCTTCAATCAATATGGTTTAGGAGATGAAATAATTAATCATAAGTCAACCACCCAAGTTTATAATAAAACCTGGAAATTTACAATGTCAGTACTAAATGTCACGGCATCTTTTTAAATTTAGTGTTGCTCGGCTTTTTGAATAAAAACGCGATCATCCTATATCGATGTTATATTAAGATGTTGTGTTATTTACGGGTATGTGGGCGCTTTAACGCCTACAAGTAGGGTGACCATATGATTGGGAAATAAAATTATATTAGACACAAAATTACTATTTGAATCTAAGTATATTGGATAAAAAAAAAAACATAATCAATCGCAAAAGATCGCTTTCCATTTAATAATTATTATAATTATTAAAAAAAAAATACTTGAAAATTGTTCAAAGAAACCGTGTGATTTTAAAAGCAATTTAAAATGACATATGATTATATATTAATAACATGGCTACCAAATCAAAAACATCCAAAACCGCAGAGCATGTATAAAGGGGTTGATGCGTGCAAAGGAAGAGGTACGTTTGGATCGGTGCATCATCATCATGATGTATGTAAGTATTGTTTCATTTTGTTTTATTGTTTCATAGTGTAACCTTCCCACCCTTCGTCACTCGAACCATGACAATGAATAGATCAAAATCGGATGTGTAGTTTAGATGCTACTATACACATAACACACGTATAATTAATATATCTACATAGACTGCTAAAACTTAACATTTCCTTTTGACTTTTGTTACAGATAGTATTCAGTTCAGTACTGGTGATGTAGTGTTATAAAGACATACCCTAAAAAGGAAC